>OZ025297.1:211925661-213125661 GCA_964019185.1 Maratus speculifer | reverse complement strand
AACAACGTATATTTTCATTTTATTGAAAAAAAGTTTGTTATTTATTTGTATCTGAATTTATTTTTTAAATATACAAATGTAAATGAGAAAAGAATTTAAAGAAACCTATACGTATTTTTACAAATGGTTAAAACAATTATGGGATTGAAAAAAAACGCATTTTACAATTAATCTTAAATAAGTTTTGTAATTTTTATCAAGTATTTTTTTAAATATTACAGTCTAAATCAATACAGCATATTATTAAATTTAAAAATTTGAAAAGAAAAAGCAAATAAAAGTATCTCAATAACATTCATACGGTCATTTCAATTAGCGTAATAATTTTCATCAAATAATTTTACCATTTTGACAAACACTGCATTCTAACATAAACAACAATGTAAATATCACTTTCAAAAGTTTTCATTAATAAAAAATGTTTTTTTTTCTAAAGTTTTTAAAGCAAGTATTTTATTAGTGAAAAGGGGTACGGCCAACAAAAATAAACATACCTAGAAAAAAAGTTTTCCTTTGTGACAAGATAAATTAAATGCGAAACACTTTTAAGGAAATGAAAAATGTGATTAATGGAAACTAGTATGTTTTTAATAAAAGTGTAATCTTAGATTAATTTTAAACATAAACAATTTACTTAAAATTTAAATGACTAAAAATTAATTAAACTCAGATTTAATGTACACTAGAACAATCTATAAAAAATATAGAATGTTATAAATTTTCGATTTGATAAGCATATTAATAGAACATAATGTAGATAAAAGTTGTGCATTAAGCAAGCATAGTAAATTTTTTAACTACTGTACAGAAATGTAAATATATATGCAAATTATGATACAAATGATATAATATTTAAAATATAATTTTCACATAGTAATTAATTACAAGAACAAAATTCATGATAATTGTCATCGTATGTTTATCGTTTTACCAATACAATAGCAACATTTTTATTAGATTCTATCGTAATGCATAATGTTTCCAAAATAATATCGAAAATATCATTGTAATTTGAAAATCCAAAAACGATATAAGGTGGTCTGGTGTAATAACGCCAAGTGCTAATATTTTGAATCATTATGAAATAATCTGGTAAATGACACCCATGTGCTCTGCGCGGAAGGGTTTTGAGTCATATAAATCGCAAGAAACAGCTTCAAGTTAATTTGTTCCATTTTTAGGTCTTATTGTTTTTACAAGCAACTAAAATTAACGCTTGATCTAAAATTTGCGAGATACGTTTTGTGATGTGAAGACTATTTTTTTAATCCGGAAATACTTTGTTAATTACATAAATTTGTAGTGCATTTCATGTACTTTCAAAATGTTATTGAAGATTTTGGATATCTTCTCGAGATAATTTGTAATTTAAAATGTACTGCGCAATAACTATAACGGGGTAATAACGCCAATCCTTTGCATTAATACCCCGGTTGATTCCCAACAGTGGCCGAGCTACATCCTAAATACTGATTCAAATAAACACAGTTAAAACTGTGCAATGTTTCTAATAAAATCTATTTAAGCGGTAGTCTTTAAGCAAAAAGAAGCTCACGGTCTGATATTCTGTTGCCCCCCCCCCCACACACACACACACCACACCTTTTTTTTTCTTGCACTTTCACAAAAATTGAACATTTTGTAGAGTTTGTATTTTGAGAATTGGGCAATCTACAAGCCATTATTCCATCTTATTTCATAGTTTTGTTTGCATGGCGATATTACCCATATAGGTGGGTAATAACGCCAAATAGCATTGGTCAAGAAATCACGCCATTGCATTTTATGAATACATATCTCTTAAATTATTTTTTTTATATAGATAATCAATGAGTTGCTGTATCAAATCATATATTAGTTTGAAAAATACAATCTGAAACTGAGCTGTGAAAATTGGTAGAACCTTAACGTGGCGTTATTACCCCAGGATACATTATGTATTACAGAAAATTTGAAATACATTTTACTTATTTTTTATTAAAAAATTATCATTTTAATTATTTTTTAGATAAATCGTATTAATATTAGGAAAATGAAATATTAAATAATATTTGATTACTTTTTTCGTTTATTTTAAAGTAAAGTAGTGTTAAAATTGCAAAATTCATACTCATGCTTTTTACCCATATACGTGATTTTCACAAGTTAATCCATATCATGCTACACGTTGAATGAAAACTATTTAATAATAAATTTATAATGTCTGAATAAGGTTCAGTGAACATTACACTAAATATATAATTAAGATTGAACATGATTGAAGAATACACATGATGCTTTACTTAATAAAAATTATAATAAATTATCATAAGAATATCTGTTTTATAACATATTTTTAAGACAAAGTAAAGTAAAAGTATAATTTTTGGATAAATTGAAGTGATATTTGCACACATAAAGTTTTTTTAATCTAACTCGTTAATTTTGTGTACACTGTAAAAAAAAAAAAAAAAAAAAAAAAGTTTTCGAGTCACTTAAATTTTCAAAAAGCGTTCGTTTATCATTAGAAATCAGGCAAAAGTGTTTATGTTTGAAAATTAAAGCGGAATTTAAAAAAAATTAATTTTACGTTGAAAATTCGGAAAAATGTCGTCGACAGAAAAAAAATCTGTTGTTCCCAAAAGAAAGCAAAAAGATGAGTGTCTGTATCCATCTATAAGAAATGATAGGTGTAATATTGTACATTTTATACTGACATTAATCAATGGATAGATGGGTACAGCTTCACATATTTTTGCTTCGTTTTGGGAACAACGGATTTTGATCTCACGTAGTCAATGATAATTTTCAGAATTTTCATGATATGTTTTTAAGACTTTGACTAATGTTGCATAATATGTTTAACTAAAGCATGATATTTTGATTGCATTCAATCATGCGAAGAAAAACATTATTTAGTAAACCTGCTCTTTTATCATACAAACTTTACTATCGTATATATTCGTGTATAACGGGCACTTTTTTTTTTTCAAAAATATAGGGCAAAACTCCTAGGTGCGCATACTTACACGGAATAATTTTTTATTGCTGCATGTAATCACACGATATGAATCGAGAAATCTATTCAAATAAGACATTAAACCTGGGAAAACGTAATTAATTGAAGTTGATTTATTTGTGCATCTTTGTTTCATTCCTTGCACTTTTTTATACAACAGAGCTAGGATCATTTCTATACGCAAATTTAGCAATTCTCCTCGCCGTCACTCTCTGCTTCCCTCCCCATCGTCATTCACTCCCTACACGAAGTCTATAAATGTATTATCGCCTTGTTTACTGGTGTGACATAATGTCTGTTTCGACTTTATTTGCTGAAATTCATTTGATCATTCATTTACATGCATATAAACTTTATGGTACGCGTTATATACGAGATTTTAAAAAATCGCCACTTTTTTCTTGTAAAGTAAAGGGGGCGCGTTATACACGCTTACGAGGTATACACAAGTAAATACAGTATTATTTTCTTTAATTTTGATTAGAGAGTATCGTACATAATGCTGTTTGCCACTTTTTTTTTGAAAAACAGCATATTTTTACATGAAGAGTTCGACACATTATAAGCAAAAAACTTGGCAAAGTATGGGGATATTTAAAAAAAAAATATCTTAATATATATACGATTTTACTCGCTATCCTAATAAAAATGAATAAATTTTCTGACAATAAGCCACTTTATCAAAATCTATTGTTTCGGCAGTTTTGTTACATTACTTTATGACACAGTTATTTAAAAGATTTTCGTACTTTTTAAATTGAAATTTTGGGAAAAAACATTTTTTGAAAGTATGTGATCTGCAATATTCTTTTTACCCCCCCCCCCTCCTGGAGTTTCAGAATTATTCATCATATATTTGTCGAGATATTTTAAAAAATGTCTAAAGTTGCAAGTGGCATGCCATACAGTGCACATAAATTGCATTAACCATACAGTGCATATAGATCATTAATATTTAGGCATTCAATTTAATTTTCAAAATGTTTATGAAAATAGTTTTGTAGAATGCCTATTGCATTTAGTCATCTGAACTCATTAAAAAAAAATGCATTATTTTTTTTTCTGAAGCAGGGAGTAATTGCATATAAAAATATAAGTTTGGTGATGTCAGTTTTTCTTAAATTTGTATTTTTGTAAGCTATAATTTTTTATTTTAAACTTAAATGACTGTTTGTCAGAATTTTATTATATATGTAAAAATATATCGCGATATATAAACTTCGATTTTTGTAAGAATGTCTTTTTTATTGAATGTTATTTTTAGAAAAATGACTGCAAAATAGTTTTTTTTAATAATAAAAGTTATTTCAAAAGTATTAAAAGAATAAATTGTGATAAAAAAGTCTGCATTCTGATTTTTGACAAGAATGATAAATATACTCTTTAATTTCATTAAAAAAGAAAATCTATGTTTCTTTACAATTATTAACTTGAAATTCGTAATTTCTGATGAATCATGACGAATCTACATAAAAATAAAGTGATTTTCACCTATCGTAGGTGAGATAAAAATTATATGTTTCGTGACAAGAAATTTTGTTAAAAATATTGTAGATACAAAAAAAGTAAATATTATGTTTTTCAAAAGACAACAAATCATATATTATAAAAAGTAAAACGTGTATTTAACTGTATTAAATGATTAAAAGTATATTAAATCAGTTGTAATTAAATCTTATTTAAGCTTCATAATCTTATGTATACGTACATATTTAATATGCTTACTAATTTTTAAAAAAATATTTGGGCCTTTATAGTTTTTTCTTGTTTACATATTACGTCACAAATTACATAAAAGATTTAAATTTTTTATATTGCAGTATTTTGTTTTCTTAAGTTTCTTATAGAATACCCTAGACAAATTCTATAGTGATTCTAAAAAAGTATTAACAGCACATTCTTTCGGGAAGATTTTAATTTTGAAAGATATATTGTTACCCTTCAGAGAATGCCTGAATTAATGTATACCAAATTACGCTCTTTTCTTGTTAAGAATTTAACGTTAAATATAAATACAAAAAATAAAAGTTATTGAATGTTATACTTCAATATCTTTTGTCTACAAGTTATGTACAAAATTGTGAATGGAATATAGCACAACCTTGATGTGTTGTGCATTTCTTCAAAACTTTTTGATTGATTGTATGAGAAAATTGTATTTTAGTACTTTATTACCAAACTTTAGTACCTATGTTTAAACAAATAACATAAATTTAAGAAACCCAGAATATCTTTATGCAATCAGGTTTAAAAGTTTAAAAATTCTCGAATAGCTTTAACATTTAACTTTCGTTACCGTTCTCATAAACCGCTGCTTTTTTTTTTTTCACTACAAACACTACCAAAATTTTGTTTTATTTGGAAAATGTTTTACATCACCAAACCCGTTTGAATAGGTGCATTTTAGTTATAACAGTCTTTTAAAAATTTTGAGCACAAAAACACTACAATATGAGTTAATCGCGTCTTTTATTCATCTTTCGATAGAGAGGTCTGTCAGATCGCTATACAGCAGTTATGTGACAATTTCTGTCACAAAGTTAAAGGTTAACTTTAAAAAACTTTATTTTGTATCACTTCTGTAGCTTTACAGAATAAATTTACATTCTTTTACAAATACAAATATTATCCCGTTATTATACGCAGAGTACAAAAAAAGTATTTCCAAAAACACCTATTTAAAGGAGTTTAGGTTGTGATCAACTCTCCCTCACATTTACTTGGTCAAGCTCCCCCATATAGCCATTTTATAATGAATAGCAGAAAATTATTTTAGCTTTATTTGCTGAGCAAATTTTATTTTGAGAATTAAAGATAAATATTTATGCATGAATTAAAATTTACTTACTTTAATTTCTATTATATATTTTATCCGAGGAACACTTACAAAATATATATATTTTTTTAAATCTAGCTTTTTTTAATACTTCACAACGTATTCTGCCCACACCGTTTCAATTATCTGTGTGAAACGACGGTTGTTATTTCTTCATAATACTACCTTAGATTACGAACTAGTGATAAAAGTCTGAAACAAATTTAAATAGGAAAAAGGACAAGTGGTCCAAGCCTTTCGTATGGTCAACCATCCCTAGTCTCCCCTACACCGAAACACACACATACACACAAGTAAATAAATAAATAAAAATATAAGTAAAAACAAAAGGATATTACCCAGTTAAACTGATGGCATGGAGCTCACAGGCTATTTACACTAATTGTATATTACAGCCTTATGCAATACTGCCCTTCGAAAAACAAATTAAGGAAGGAAATAGCTTCGTTCCCCTTTGATACTTATCCGATGGGCACTCAATATTAATCACGGAGTTGCATCATCAGAATGATCCTATATCTAAGACTTGAAAGAAATTTGATAATTCTGCATGAAAAAGTCACTTAAATAAATTATGGGAAGGGGCATTAACCTCCGTTTTCCTTCTTAATACTTACCTAATGAACACTCAATATTAAACACGAAGGTGCCTCATCAGAATGATCCTACATCTAAGATTTGAGCGATAACTGGTAGTTCTGCATGAAAAATCCATTTATATAAATTTTGGGGAGGGGCGTTAGCCCCTGTTTTCCTTCTTGTAAATATCGAATAAACTCTCAAAATTAATCAGGGAAGCATCTTATCATTATAAATATATTCCAAAATTTCAAATGAATCGTATATTTTTATCATGAGTTATTGCGTTACGCACCTACGTACATAATTACGGCGGGCACATAAGCTCTCAGGCTTTGATAGCCTGTGAACTAATAAAAAAAACATTCACTTGATTAGAAATTGTAAATATGTACGACAATACATATCTAAATCATTCGAAGGAAACTTTGATGATCGAATGATTCAGAAGTAGCATAATATGAAAGTTCCATTATAGGATAAATTTTATAACTGTACCAAAATTCTATAAAGCGGAACAAGGAAATAACTGCGTGAATCCTTCGACAATGCGTCTTTAGGAAAAAAAATATTTGTTCATGTAATTCTCTAATTTGGACTTTCACACAATTAAGTGAGATGTATAGTACACCTCATTTGTTTTATTTATTTTCTTCAAATGTGTATTCATCACTACTGTCTCAAAATCTGTTCTGTATCATAAGCATATACTCTTTGAGTTTTAATATGAACTAGAACGCGGCTTTGCGCGATTAATCGTTTACATATGTTAAAAGACATTTGTAAAACTATTTTTATTAGAAGAAATTATACTCTTAGGAACAGTTCAAAATTTTTCGTTTAAGGCATAGTTTGACTAAACTTCATTATTACACTGCATTACGCATAAATTAGACTTAAAATCATAAGAAGAATAAAATAAAAGAAAAAATGCAATGAAATGAAGCAAAAATAAATAAATAAATAAATAAATAAGGGAAACACAGTGATGAGAATCTTTCATATGTTCGCAGATTTATAAATATTAACTAAATGACCTTTCCCTAAAATCTTTCAGTAACAAAAATTCCCTAAGCAAAATTTGAACTCTTTTTTTTTTTTCAAATTTACTTCTTTATCTATCGTTTTTGTTTTTATTGCAACTATATTTAATCAGTCATCAAATCTTCCTCCCATCTACTGAATTTCACGTTATAACGATGTACTTAAAGATATGCACCCAGAAACTAGAGTAATTTATACATACTTTTTTGTATAATGAATTTAAAACATAATAAAACTAATAATTATGATGACAAATATATAGCAGAATAAAAAGCCCGTCAAGGAATATTTTTTTCCGTGTGTTCACATCTGCCCCACATGTGTTCACAACTATCCGGCTATGAACTATTATCGGCACTTATGAACAGTTTTTCGAATTTATAAATCTATTAATAAAAGCACTTGTGGGGATTTTAAAATAAACCTGTTTAAAGGAAAGTTGTGCTTACTATATCCAATAACTTTTGTTTATAGAAATTAACATTTTTATGTGAAAAAGCTACATTAATCTAAACTGTTCACATGTTCCCTAGTCTTTTCTATACCTTAATACAATAGCTGTAATAGCATAAACTCGCCTACGAATTTATTGCCTGCATGAGTTATACACGTTAATAAACTATGAAGTTTTGTTACATTAATCTGTTTCTTTTGAAATGAGTTACATAATCCATGCTTAACACATGATTTTTCGTGCTTGTTTGAAAGGTGTGAAAGCTCTCCTGCTGATATTTATAAAGGAATACTTTGTTTATTGCATACAATGTAGTGAATCTCATGCTTTTTTAAAATTTTTATAGTGATTTTCGGATGTGTTCGCGAGACTTTATGTAGTTAAAATATAATGCACAAAACCGAACTAAGGCCGAATTTATAACGAAGTAATAGCGCCATCTACTGATGTTATTACTATGATTGACTCATTTCTGTGCTGGAACTATATCCGGAGAGTGTTTATTTTTTATTTTATACACTGGACAGCATTTTTTTCATTGCTTAAAATAAAATAAAATAAAATAAAACTGAAATGGTAAATTGCATGCCCTAAATTCTGCTATTTTTTTTCAGAAGAATAAAATATCAAATGATTATTACTGTACTGATATCACTGTTAATGGTAAGTAATACAGATTTCTAAAATTCAAGGGATATAGATTTTTCTATCTGTAGAATTGGATAATTCTTATGACATTTTATGGAAACAAAATTATAATATGTCCTTCGTATTTTATAGTTTTGTATGCATAGCAATTTTGCTCACATAGTTTGAAATAATGCCAAATAATATTGTTCAGAAAAATCTCGCCTTTAAATTTTATGAACAGATGTCTGCGAAAATATTCTTTCTATTAAACATAGTCAATACATTGCTGTATCAAATATCACAATTGTTAAAAAAATTAAACCTAAGAAGGGAAAACTGGTATAATCTTAACCTGACGTTATTCCCCCAAATACACCTACATCATAGACTAAATATCATAAATTATATATTAATATGTTAGAGTTATTATAACTAATGCAAAACAACTACGATAATAACTGTTATTTAGTTATAAACAAATTATAAACCAAAATAAAACAATCCTAGTATAGTCTCTGTTTATAATTTTTTAATTAATTTATATTATTATCTTATTTACTTGACATTCATTATCATTTTAAACAATGCTATATATTAAAATATATCTTAAATAATATTTTCAACGTGATAGCAAAGATAAACAAGATTTGGCATGTTAGTTTGCAACCTTATTCAGATATCTATTTCATGGTCCGAATACTGCGCATATACCCACATGTTTCGTTATTTTTATATTAACCAATCACAAATCTCAGAAATAACAGCTTTATTTATTTTATTTTTTTCTTTTGCAAATGTCACTTTTTATTTTTCATGTGTGTGCGTAGATTAAATAAAGTGGTCTTGAATTTTAAAGTAAATGATTCAGTTTCTGATATTATTATTATTATTATTATTATTATTATTATTGCAGAATTCTAAAGTTCTTTCAAATCATAATTAAATTAGACCTGACACCGATAACTTTTGAAACTTATATTCAATATTAATTATTTACAAAAGAAATATTTACAGGAGAAAATAAATTACAGACACTTCAAACGTCGGAGTTCAACATTCTATTCTGTGAATTCTTCGTTCTGCGACATTCTTTCCTAAAACACAAACAACGTTTTTCTCACGCTGTGCTCACTTCAGTTCTAAAAAACTATCGGCTTCCATCTCGCTGCCTTAGAAGCATAGCTGCTAGTCTGCAGTACCTTGTTCCCATCAACAGCGCCCGGAAAAGAGAAACACAGCTCCCCTTCTGTAAGAGAAAGAATCGCTCCTACAAAGGCCAGCCTGACGTTGTATTCGCCTCCAATGCATGTCGGTTTGGTGGTAGTAGCAGTTGGATCCCCTGGAAATATAAGAAAGAAAAAACAGCAGTATCCAAAGTCTTATTGGGAAAAAGTCATCATGATGAAAATCTAAATTATTTCGTTTAAAAGAAAATTCGTATTCTTTATCCTTTCACTTTACGTCTTTTCGTCTGATTCTTCTTCTAGATTCCTTACGTCTTTTCGTCTTCTTTTTTCTTACGTCCTTTCGTCTTCTTTTTCTTACTTCCTTTCGTCTTCTTTTACCTTACGTCCTTTCGTCTTCTTTTACCTTACGTCCTTTCGTCTTCTTTTTCCTTACGTCTTTTCTTCTACATTTTCTTACGTCTTTTCGTCTTCATTTTCTTAAGTCTTTTCGTCTTCATTTTACTTTACGTCTTTCCATTGTCTTCTTTTTTATATCTTTCGGGATTAATTTTGTCAAAATCCTTTTATTTGTCAGTCCAGTGGTGTGTCATAATCGGGATAGTGTCACAATCAGTAAAATTCTTTTTTTTCTTTGTCAAGCTTCATCCGTCCTCGGCTTCATGTACTCTGCGCAAATACTCTGCGGTGATGATCGGGTCATGTACACTGCGGTGACCATGGGGCCAATATTAAATCCTACTTTCTTTACATCGTAGGTGTCATTATTTTTTACTTTTATCACTTTATACGGACCTAAATACTTTGGTTTTAACTTCAAACCTGGACATTGTTGTGTGCGTTTTATAGCAACCATATTATTAAGCTTAAATTTGTTGGGTTTTGTTTCGTCTGAGATTGTAAGTTTTACGATTCTCTTCTTGGAATTTTATAATTTGTCTTTTAGCATTTTTTCTCAAATCTTCGCGATTATTAGTAAAATCGGATTGTATTTCAGCATTCAGAAGGCTAGTAATCTCAATGTTATTTTTTAGTTTCATTTTAGTACCAAACATCAGTTCAAAAGGGGTTGTGGTATTATTTCTCTGAAAAGTCGAATTTATCACCTGTTGGACGTCGCTTACGTTTGTATACCATTTTTTAGGATTACCTACAAATAATTTAGACAGAACAGATATGACAGAATTTAGACTCTCCACTTGTCCGTTAGATCTAGGTAATCCAGTGGTAATCGGTATATGTTTATAATTTTTATTCGTACTCTCCAATGGACCTAAGTGATCAACATAGTACGTATGTAACGTAGTTTCTTCTTTTTCTATTGGGTGAAGTAAACCCTCTTGTTTACCACATTTTCTATTAATTCAACTATAGAGAACACACTTTGCTATGCATTTCTCAATTTTGTGTTTAACTTTGGGGATGTAAATATCATTCTCTATTTTTTTTTCTGTCTGTGCAACAGCGTAATGACCTTTTTCGTGAGCGGCCTTGATTATATTCATTTGCATGTCTACCGGTGCAACTAATAAATCGTTACTATTAACGCATTTATAAAGAACATCATTTTTAACTAAGGTACCCTGAGGTAATAACGCCACGTTAAGGTTCTACCAATTTTCACGGCTTAGTTTTAGATTGTATTTTTCAAACAAATATAGGATCTGATACAGCAACTCATTGACTATCTATATAAAATAATATAATTTAACAGATATGTATTCATAAAATGTAATGGAGTTTTTTCTTGACCAATGCTGTTTGGCGTTAATACCCACCTATATGGGTAATAACGCCATGCAAACAAAACTATAAAATAAGATGGAATAATGGCATGTAGATTGCCCAATTCTAAAAATACAAACTCTACAGCTCTAGAAATTAACAAATTGCAATCTAAGCTATTGAAAATGTGCAATTTTTTGTGACTCTGAAAGAAAAAGAAAGCTGTGGTGGTGGCGGGGGAAGGAGGCAAAAGAATATCAGATTCTAAGCTATGTTTTGCTTAAAAATGCCCATTTAAATAGAATTATTAGAAACATTGCACGGATTATTTGAATCAGTATTTATATTCCCATGTATGCATTCTATGCGATAGAAAATATTGATTTTTTTTGTGAAAGTGAAAGAAAAAGGTGTGAGGGGGAGCTTCAACAGAATATAACACCCTGTGTCTCTCTTTGCTTAAAAAGTCCCGCTTAAATATGATTATAATAAACATTGCATGGTTTTAACCATTCGTAATGTAATATTTTAATCATGTGAAGTTTTTTAATAACTAGAGTTATATGTAATAAATATTTTTGTTAAACCTTAACTGCTGTTAGCGTCTCACATACCGCTGAGTTTTTCAAGTTTCAGAGTTTAACTTGTAATTTTTAGTTTAACTATAGATAACGGGAAAATTTTGTTTCATTTGGAGTCCTATTACTATCTCTAGAAACTTTTGAATAGCTGAATTTTATTTATTATAGTCCTGTATATAAGTTTCAATACAAAAATAATATTCTAAAAGTTAATTTAACATTTTATTCATCGTTAGATTAAGCGGTCTGACAGCCCGCTCACAGTAAGTTATGCGACAATTTATCTAGTAAATAGTTTTTAACCCATAACTCCACACTAATGCGGATTCTCCAAACCTACAGTTAAATTGTCGACGTTTTAAAGAGCATGCTTTAATAAATTTTTAATAAATTGAATAAAAATTTTGATTACAAAATATTATCCCAAAGAGATCTCTTATTCAATTTTATACATAATTCATATGGTTATATATCATTATCCCTATATTAGCAACAAAATAAACCTTTAACTGCTTTTAGCAATCTGACTGAACACTGCACCCCCCCCCAAAAAAATAGGGTTTAACTTGTATTTTCCAGTTTAATTATAGTTACAACTGAAATTCTCTTTCGTTTGGAGTTCTCGTAATATTGTTAGAAGTATTTGAATAGATTAAATTTAATTAGAATTAATTCTGTACAAAAAGTTTAGCGCAGTAACAGTATTTCATGATTTTTAATCATGGATCGCATTTTAACGTTTAACTAATGTTACCGGTCTCATAGACCACTATTTTTTTAAAATTTTTTAGTTTATGCAAAATATGCAAAATATGCAAAATTTTTTATTTTATGCAAAAAATTTACTATTTTTTTTTAAATTTTTTAGTTTAACTTGTAATTTTCAGTTTAACTGCAAACACTACGGAAATTTTGTTTCATTCGGAATTTTAGTACTATCACCAGAGACTAAATAGGTGAATATTAAGTATAATACTCTTATATAAAACGTTTAGTACAAAAACACAATCCTATGAGTTATTCCCGCCTTTTATTCATCTTTCAATTTTGTGGTCTCACAAACCGCATCACATTCATACGTTACAATTTCTGTCACATCAGTTAAAGGTTAAATTTAAAAAGTTTTGAAAAATTGAATGCTGAGAAAGCGGACAGTTAAAATTTCGTACTCAGTTGTACAATCCAGTGAAAATTTAATAGAAACCTGATTTGAATCCCATTTGAAAACATTTTGATATAGTTTTATTTACAAAAGTTAAAAATTATTTTTTACATTAGTAAAAAAAATATTAATAATAAAATAAAAAATAAAATAGAGAGATTATTTTTAAGTATTGCCCCCCCCCCTTAATCTTACCATTTCAACAATGATGATAATGCTGTCCCATATTAATATATAAACCCCCTTCGGATATAGTTCGGCCACTGTTGGGAATCAACCGGGGTAATAACGCCAATCCCTGGCGTTATTACCCCGGGATACTTATTGCGCAGTAAATCCTAAACTACAAATTATATCGAGAAGATATCCAAAATCTTCTACAACAATTTGAAAGTCCATGAAATGTACTACAAATTTATGTAATTAATGAAGTATTTCTGGATAAAAAAAAATAGTGTTCACATCACAAAACGTATCTCGCAAATTTTAGATCAAGCGTTAATTTTAGTTGCTTGTAAAAACAATAAGACCTAAAAATGAAACAAATTATATTGAAGCTGTTTTTTGCAATTTATATGACTCAAAACCCTTCTACGCAGAGCACATGGGTGTCATTTACCAGATTATTTCATAATTATGCAAAATATAAGCACTTCGCGTTATTACCCCGTCTGGCGTTATTACCCCAGGGTAGCTTAAATAATCATCCTAAGATTTTACTTTTAGGATTTTTTTATTGTTTTAATATGCTCATCGGTTTCTTGAGCTTGGATATTTTTTAAAGTTAAGCTATCTTGAATTACCATACCCTACTACCGTGTCTATGTCCAATAGCATAATCAAAATCGGATAACATTATTGCCCATCTAGCTATTTTTGTACTCATTTCTTTTTTATCCATAGTCATTTTAAATTCATAACAATCGGTTAAAATTTTAAATGGAACACTTAGCACATATACTGTAAACATTTTTCAGGGCTTTAATTACAGCTAAAACTTCTAATTCGTAGCTAGTGTACTTTCGTTCAGCTTCGGTGTTTTTCTACTGGCGAAATAAACTGGATGAAATTGATTATCTATTGGAGATTGTTGCATTGATACAACTCTATAGCCATCAATACTGGCTTCGCAGTGGAGTTCGGTCGCGCTTTTGGGATTGAAAATCGAAAGTACTATTTCTGAATACAAAATGCATTTGAGTTCAGTAAAATCTTTTATTCTTCTATATCAATTTTAAATTTCGAATCTTTTCTTAACAGGTCACACAACGGTTTAGCTATAACCGAATAATTTCTTATAAACTTTCGAAAGTATCCTGTTAATCCTAAATAATTTTGAACATTTTTACTACACTTTGGTTCGGAAAAATTTACTACTGCTTTTGTCTTCAATGAGGAAGGATACAATTTACCATTTATGATTCTATACCTCAAAAAATCAATTTCACGTTTCAAAAATTTGCTTTTTTTAAGATTTAATTCTGACCCATATTCTGACATAGTTTTGAGAACCAGTTTTAATTTTTCTAGACCTTCAGCTTCGTTTTTAGCATGTATTATTAGGTCATCCATATATCTGACTAAAGTGTGAACTTTTTAAAAATTTCGAAATACATTATAAATGTATTTTTGAAAAACACTAGGGCTATTGGTCAGCCCAAATGGACATTTTAAAAATTAGTATCGTTCTTCATGAGTGAAAAAAGAGGTGTAGTCCCGCGTGCCTTCTTCAACATCTACAGGAAAAAAACCGTTTTTCAAATCGATGGTGGTAAATACTTCGGCAGAATGCAATTGGTCTATTACATCATCGATAACTGGCAGGGGGAAATACTCACGCACTGTCTTTTTGTTAAGATGTCTGTAATCAACACAAAGTCTCATTGTGTTATATTTTTCTCTTAAAAAACACAACCGGCGAAGAAAAATTAGAAGAACTTTTCCGAATGATTCCCTGAGCTAGCCACTGCTCAATATGGGTCTTGGACTATTTTTATCTCACACGGCGGTAATCTTCAAGGGGAAAAACAAACTGGGATTTCATCAGTTAAATTAATTTTCATTTTAACATCTACTGTTTTAGTTTTAATTGGCACATAATTCTCAATCAAAGAGGATAACTTTAAAAGTAATTTTTTTTAAGCAATGTGACTTATATCAATGTTAGTCACATGTTACCCACCCGAAACGTTTACAATATTAACTAAAAAGTCATTAGACTGAACTTCCGTTTTAAAAAGTTTATCTTCATTATCAGAAATAGTTAATGTACCTTGATGAATAACATCAGTACCAATAATTAAATCAAAATTAATGTAACTGCCATTAACGAAAATGGTAACTTAAAATTTTGAACAATCTATTTCAATTTCTGAATTGAAATAACCTTCTGGCTTAATTGAAGCTTTTCCTAGACCGGTCAAAGTGGTACTCGTAGGTTTTAATTCTACAAAGTTCTTCAAATTATCATAAATACTTTTCTTTAACAGAGTCTTTTGACTACCAGTATCTATTAAAGAGATTAAACGCAAAGAATAAAGCTTTATCTCTTTCAGAATTAAATCTTGGGATGTAATAATGTTTAATTGTGACTGAGCATTTTTAACATTTGTATCTTTCGATTTATTACACTGAAATGATTTATGAACATAAGTGTTACAAGAAAAACAAAGCCAATCCTTGTCTTTATTTACACAGTTAATACTCTTATAATTATTTCCGCCACAATTATAACAGCGCATATTTGGCTTTACAGGCTTAAATTTGTTCTTAACTTCAACTTCGGATTTAATTTTAGGCTTACCTCCTTCATATTTATGAGATTTTGCATTTTCATGCTCCGACCTTATTTTTTTGTAGACTTTTAATTTTTGTTTAAATTCAGAAATTTTGGGGCAACTGTACAAAAAAAGATTTTTTAAAAATAGGATCGTTAATTCCATTTATTACATATTGAATAAGTTCAGAATCTTTAATATTGCCTTTTGAACATAATTTTTTCATGTTTAAAAAATATTCATCTAATGATTCATGTTGTCTAATTTTTCCTTTGGATAGCAATTCATGTAATTCAGCTGAATTGCTCGTTTGACCAAATTCAGAAATAAGTAAAGACTTCAATTTAGACCACGAATTAATTTTTGTTTCACTTTCTATAAATAATTTAGCTTTGCCTGTAATACGGTGTTTAGCCAAAATCAATTTGTGCAGATCCCTAACATTAAATAATGAAACAATATCTTCAAAATCGGCAAGCCACTTTTGAACATTCTGAAATTCAGTACCCTCAAAAATCTTAATCATCGTTTCGATATCATTAATTGAAATAGCAGTTTTAATAAACTAATCAGAAATTAGAATTTTCTGATTTTCATTACATTCACAACTAGAACTACCAGAATCATTTCACACATTATTGTCAAAAACATTTGAAATATTTCTAGTTTTACGTAAATCATCAGTAAATTCATCACCACTCTCGTCATCACTAAGAGTACCTTCATCGGGCATAATATTATATTTCAAAATGCTCAAATCACACAAACTAGAAATTATTCTTGCAGCAATTTCATCAGAAGTTCCCGAATTATTTATACGTAAAACACTGCAAATTATTATTAAATCGTTTACAGAAAAATTATCATTTATATCTTTCAATTTTGATTGATATTCATTGGAATCTTTGGAATCCTTGAAATCAATGAATTTCGACATGGTTGAAAAGAAAAATAAAATAAGAAACTCACTTCATAATTAATGCCAGCTTTACGCATTTTAATAGCACTTTCGTGACATCATCAGACAGCTTCCAAGATATTCTGAAGTTATATCCATTTCTGCGGGCATTCGTATTTCGTCTCACTTCTGTGTACCATATTTGTAGAATTCCAAAATTCTTTCAAATCATAATTAAATTAGTCCTGACACCGATAACTTTTAAAACTTATATTCAACATTAATTATTTACAATGAAATATTTTATAAGGAGACTACAATAAAATACAGACACTTCAAATGTCGGAGTTCAACATTCTATTCTCTGAATTCGTCGTTCTACGTCATTCTTTTCCAAAACATAAACAACGTTCTCGACACGCTCTGCTAACTTCAGTTCTAAAAAATATCGGCTTCCATCTAGCTGCGTGAGAAGTATAGCTGCTGGGATGAAGTACCTTGTCTCCATCAACAGCGCCCGTAAAAGGGACTCACAGCTGCTTTGCTGTAAAAGAAAGAATCGCTCTTACATTATTATTATTATTATTATTATTATTATTATTATTATTATTATTATTATTATTATTATTATTATTATTATTATTATTATTATTATTATTATTATGCATATGCATTTTATAGGAAATAAATGTAATGGATGTATTTGAAATGTCGATAGTTTAACTGAAAATTGTGCATTTTTAATAAAGCACGGTATACCAGTTACATTTTAAACGAAATTAATGCAATGAATTTGGCCCGGATGTTAACTGGAAAGATTGGAAAATTAATGTTTGGCAAATTATCTCCTGTTTCCGGCTAACATAAAATTATATATATTTTTTCTATTTTTTTTTTATCATATCACATGTATAAGTCTAGAAATAATAAAAAAGGAATTTCTTAAAGTAATCAGAAATTTCCAAATATAACTTAACAAAAGTTTCTAAAATTTTATAATGCGAAACTTCTACATAAAATCTGAGTTGTAATATTACACCATACAATAAATTTACTTTTTTGAGAATAGAAAAAAGGTGAATAACGTTAACGTGCACAATATTTGTGCTTCATGTTCTCTAAATTTGATGTTGTTAACAAGTCTATCAAAATATCTCTTTATGAAATATTTGTCTTCTAAAATAACTTCTTTATTATTTTTAACTATAAAAACAAGTTTGAAATTGCACGTCAAACGTAATATATGAGGTTCATTCGTGTAATATAAAGAAGTTTTAAGAATATGGAGATATTGGTGTAATAATATAGAGTATTTTGAATACTATATAAGTACACGAAAAAAATTTGTGTGTCCCTGGAAATACTATTTGTTTTCTATTATACAGGAAGTAACCTTTAGTAAAGGTCAGTAACGTATATCAATTTCATAAAATGTGAAATAGTTTAATATAATAAAATAAAGAAAAAATATTTCTTCCTATACAACTATGTAATGGAGTGCTTTTGTACTGTCCTGTAAATTAATAAAAAATATTCTTTGAATACCAGATTGTACAGAAATGATATTTTAGTATGTACGTCATAGATGTATATCAATTATATTATGTTCGAAAGGGCGTAACATCATTAAAATGCACTTGGAACTATTTTTTCGCATTGGCCGTAATATAACGGAATAATTTTGCTTGCCCCTTTAACTGAACTATCCATCCTATTTGCATAAAATCTGAAATAGCTCGATAAAATTGTGATTTTATGGAGTGATTTAATTTTTTTTATTATTTTAAATTTCAAACTATATGGTTGGGTAACTTTTGTGTTGCTATAATCGGACGGATAAGGAACTGAATGATGACAATGGGTGATACGCATTTATATTGTTACGAATTTTATAAATAGTTAATATTTTTACTCTAAAATAATGTAAATAATCTTATTAGGCTCTGTTCCCTTTGTTAATATTAGTTTTTGTTACATTGTCTCTGTTTATTAACTTGTTACCAGGCAAACCTGTCAATTAATTTTCAGTGAATGTCTATGGTATTTTGGCGAAATATTACAGCTATCGCCATGTTGGCGTCCTTTTGATGATCAATTTTGTGCAGTCCTGTAAATTAATAAAAAATATTCTTTGAATACCAGATTGTACAGAAATGATATTTTAGTATATACGTCACAGATGTATATCCACTTTATTATGTTCGAAAGGGAGTAACATCATTTAAATGCACTTGAAACTATTTTTTCGCATTGGCCGTAATATAACGGAATAATTTTGCTTGCCCCTATAATTGAATTATCCATCCTATTTGACGATGGTACTTCCTCTCTATTGTAACCCTCCCCTATAGGTATACAGATCCATTAAATGCTGTTCCAGTGTTTTCAGGATTTTTATAGAAACATGTAGAAATTTCTAGTGCGTGCCCCGCGGCTAGGAGATACGTTAGGATAGGAGAGCGTTGCAGAGAGGGATGTTGTTATTATTTGACAGTTAGTCATTTAGTGAGCTAGTAGTCGATTCCTGAATGCGATACATTTAAGCAGGTTTGATGCGTATTTAGATGTATCTACGCTGTTTTGAATTCGATATATTGTTGAGATGTTGTATAAAGAATTTCTGTGACACACATCTGTACTTGTACCTTGGATTTGCATGGTTATTTCTGAAAATCTAGTAATATTTGTGAATTCAAAAACTCTGTAGATTTGAAGATTAGTTAATAAATTACTTCCAATTTTTTTTAAAGAGACTGTAGATTTTGAACTGGACACACCAAAAGATCAGAACCCTTATATACGCAACAATATAATTACAGACGCACATAATAATTGTTTGCTATTTGTTGTCATGACAACCAGTGAAATAAAATAAATTTCAACACGAATAAAAAAGAAGTGGCTGCATCACGTCTAGGTAACCAAAATATCTCTAAACAAGGCTATTAAAATACCTCTGTTGCCTCGTTGAATAATAATTATGAGTATCTTCTGCTGATGAAAATAACGTACTTTAAATATATACGTGATGTATGTAGATAAAATAAGCTTTTTTATAATTTTTTTTAGTATGATTGTTAAACTATATGGAATTATATTTCATAGTAGATGTATTCAGTAGGTTACCTTGAAAGGTGCCTTCTGGTATAAACAGAATTGAAATCAGTCAAAAAGTTTTTGAGTTTTGCCTGAAGAAATATTAACATCGTTAGTAGATGTGTACGTACAGAAAGAAATATAGCGTTGGGTACTTATACATCTAAACCTTTCTAAACACCATCTTTGGTACCTAAATCGTAGGTACATCATAAGGTACCTACACATCATCATTGCCTTCTCTTCGTTCGATATGATATATAACACTTACTATCAGTTTCATAAATACCTATAATTCGACATCGACTAAACATCGATTAAAAAGAAAACTGTGTGCGTAAAATATGCATTATTATTTCATTTAATAGCAATTTTCAGCCAATTTATTAAATAATTTCTCCATTAAAAGAAAAATAGAGGAAAAATAAATCCTCCATAGAGGAAAAAAATGTATATCATACATTTAATAAATGTTTTAAAGCTAACTTGATGTGCACTTTTCGCGCAGATGAAACATATTTAATTCAGCAGTTATTTATAAAAATAGTCTTTTATCAATTAAAATTTAAAAGAAACATTTTCAAAATCAGTAAAATTTGTAACTGCCGATAATTTAATTTAAAATAATATATATATACAGACACACATAGATAAGAAAATTTCTATCTTAACAATTTTTAACAGTAATTTTATTTAAGCATTTTCTCTCAGTTTTTTTAGAAACATAGCGTTTTAAAAGGTATTTTAATTTTTCAAACAAGAGCAAAGTTAATTACACTTTCATAAGTTTCCAGAAACAGTTATTTCTTTTGAAAAGATTTTTTAAAGAGACTTTCAAATTACATTAGAGAGGCAAAGCGCATGATGTGCTCTAGATGTAAACATTCTTAGAAAAATAGAAATTTCTATTCAGAGAAAAAAAAATAAAAAACCTTTTACTTAAATTTAAAAAAAAAGATTAATGAAAACGGGTCATTTCAAGGGAAAAATACTAATTTTGAGAATAGATTTTTTTAAGGATAATTTCTTTAAAACAGAAATTATATGTTTTTTAAAATGATTTAAAAATATTTAATTTAATCCCATACTATTAAAATTGTAGACTTACTAAGGACAGAAATCAAAAATTTAAATCACAGACATTTATACTCCCCCCCCCCCGAAAAAAAAAGAACTTTAAAGTAAAGGTAAAATAATTATAGATTTTTTTGCTTAAGGGAAGATAAAATACAATCTATGTTGTGCACATATTATGCTTACATAAAATGATTATCACTGGTCAATAAATTGAAATATTTGCTCTATACCAAAGCGGTTTTCTGTGCTTATACTGAATCATAATTTAGATTTACTTAAGCATTTTTTGAGATATTTTAGTTATTTGTTTTCGGCTAATTTTGTAATTTTTATACAGGTATATATAATTTTGAGGTATAAAGAAATATTAGACTGGCTTTTATATTTTTTTTTCCTATATTAATAAGAAGGAAGCATTGTAGTAGTGAAAATTTTACAATTCCAGATTTCGACGGATTTTAGAGGTCAGAGAACCTGAAAATGTGCTTTTACAAAATGTCTGTCTGTGAGTCTGTGTGTCTATATGTTACACAAATGTTATGGGCGGTCTATATCATTAACTAGGACACGGAATTTAATAAAAAAAAAGTTTTTAGTAAATCCTCGATTAAAATGTTCCTGGTTAGTTTCTGGTGTAAATCACCTAACAGGTGGCGCTGCTATGCAGCATTTTTCACAATAACCTCAATCTCTGAATCTCCAGAATTAATATACGGAATTTCATCAAACTTCAGATTCAGATAATCCTTGACATGAATTGTTTTGTATCACAGCTATAAATTTATCTAAACAGCATAAAATATTTTAAAAAATAATACAGGCAAATAACGAATAACGAAATTAAAAACACACTTCTAGAAAATACTGTTCATAACCAACAATGCTTTCAATTCTTAGTGTAATCATGTGTGTTATATATTTTATTCTACAAACATATATTTCTACAATAATTACAGTACTATAGAAAACACATAAACAATTTATGAAAAATCCTTA
Organism: Maratus speculifer; assembly: GCA_964019185.1. Taxonomy (NCBI): domain Eukaryota; kingdom Metazoa; phylum Arthropoda; class Arachnida; order Araneae; family Salticidae; genus Maratus; species Maratus speculifer. Next base: position 213,103,624 of record OZ025297.1, on the reverse strand, counting down.
ACCATTTCATTCCAACAAACAATTGAACTTTCAAATTCATGTGCGAGATCTCATATATTATCCATAGAGTTTATATGTCAATTTCTGAAGTTATTCTTAATGTCAACTCATAAAGTAAGAAATTACTAATACTTGTATTCACCATCTACCTCAACCCAAAACCGCTTGGTGGAAAGCTCAAATGAAATTCATGATAACATTTGATTGGTCAGTATCAAGGAGACGTCCAATCAGGATGAAAAGTGGATAACGTTTGTGCGTTTGACCCAGGATTTCGGCTTAACTCGGGGTCGAAGTAGTTGGTGAATACGAGCGTAAATGTAGATATTTTGATGGTGCTAAGATAAATTAATCAACGAGCACAGTATAACATATCTTTTAATATTCACTTATTTAAATTTATTTATCAATATATGTAACTAAATATGCTTAGTGCCCTTGTAATTTAACTACACATGTTTGAGACAAAAATTTTATAGCTATGACGAATAACTATGTTCAAATCACTGAACACATATAAATTTATTAAAAATTCGATCATATTTACATAAATTAGAATGGGGATCGACAGCAGGGTTGAGTAAGAAAGATATAAACGCTTTATAATTATACTGTAAGATGTTTTATGGTGAAACTCTAGTTGTTGTAAATTTAAAAAAAAAATGTATTTCATTGAATAAGAATTAAAAAAAAGCTTAGCTTTCTCTATTTTCAAACTGATGAATAAAACATAATAAGATGAAGAATTTTCTTTTATGTATTAGCTTATTTCGTATAAGACATCATAAAATAATGTTTCACATGTTGATCGTTTAAACGATAAATCTTGTAAAATGTCAAAGGATTCTATATTTATGAGTGAAGAAAAAATGAAATTGTCTAAAGTTTGAAAGATTTGCTGATATTGTTACAAGATAAATTCAACTGAGAGCATAACCATTTGTCACTTTCAATATTTCATTGTTTAACGGATTTATTTATGCTATATACGTATTTTAGCATTATATATTTGATTTTTGTTTTTCCTCTATTTTAGTATATGTATATTGTAAGTATTGCATCCTTTTGTAAATTTATATTTCAAATATAATTTAAGATTCATATTGAAATTAAGATTTCATACTGAAATGGAATGCACAGTAATTAGATAAATAAGGAATACATTTCTTTTACAATCACTAATATTAGAATATAGTTCTTTTCTCATCTTCATTTACGAAATTACTGCAAAACCATTATGAACAAGAATGCACAGAAAAATAAGAATATTATTGTTTGTATGAATAGTAGATGAAACTCTTTTCCTGCACACAACTGAAATAAATATAGCCAAGTAAATACTCTTATCTCTTTAAATACATTTTAAGATGTCATTCCTATATATACTTTTAAATTTAACTTTTTCTACCTTTTGTAGACTTGTTCAAGATTGCGGGCCTTTTTGTATGTTATTCTAAAAGTTCAATGACTTTGTTATAAACTGCTTCATTATATAAAGCAAAGTATTCATTTAATTTATCTGTTAAATTTCGAAGTTTTCGTAACAAACATTTAACGCAAACATATATATGTTTGCACTTGATTACCCTGGCGACTAATTTCACCAGATTATATATTAACCAAACTATTCTCCCAATTCTACAAACTGAATTAATTTTTTATTCTAGATAACAAAAGAACAAATAAATTAATTTTACGATTATAAAAACGCAAATATAAAAATCGCTTTAACTAATAATAACACATTGCTCAGTGGTGCACAAAACAGGAATTTTAATATACATTAGTACATATTAAAATAAAATAAAATTTTCAACGTTTCGCGCCGTCTTCTGCGGGCGTCTTCAGGAAAATATGAAATGGAAGGACTACGTTTGCATCTTGTTCGAGAGATATTTCTACTAAATTAAAAATTAAATGAATTAAAATTTAAAAATGTTGCCAATTACACGTGAGTAAAAATTAAAATATTGCAAGGAAATAAAAATTTTAAGGTTTTATGATGTTATGCCATATTTTTGGTATATTGTAGGATAAATTATCATTACATGGTTTATTTTCACGTGCTATGATTTCGATGGATTCTATTATTTTACCTTGAACTGGGTTATTGCATGGAACTATGATTTTGGCTTCCTCAAAATTAATATGGCAACCCTTGTTCGCCAAATAGAAGCGAGCAAGGGCAGTATTCTGTTTATATTGTTCTATATCTCTACGATGTTCTTTAATTCTAGTTAAAAGTTTCCGCGTTGTCATGCCGATGTAGACTTTTTTAAGATTATTAGATAAAGTGATACGATAAAGTGATTAGATAAGTCACTTTATCTAATAATCTTAAAAAAGTCTACATCGGCATGACAACGCGGAAACTTTTAACTAGAATTAAAGAACATCGTAGAGATATAGAACAATATAAACAGAATACTGCCCTTGCTCGCTTCTATTTGGCGAACAAGGGTTGCCATATTAATTTTGAGGAAGCCAAAATCATAGTTCCATGCAATAACCCAGTTCAAGGTAAAATAATAGAATCCATCGAAATCATAGCACGTGAAAATAAACCATGTAATGATAATTTATCCTACAATATACCAAAAATATGGCATAACATCATAAAACCTTAAAATTTTTATTTCCTTGCAATATTTTAATTTTTACTCACGTGTAATTGGCAACATTTTTAAATTTTAATTCATTTAATATTTAATTTAGTAGAAATATCTCTCGAACAAGATGCAAACGTAGTCCTTCCATTTCATATTTTCCTGAAGACGCCCGCAGAAGACGGCGCGAAACGTTGAAAATTTTATTTTATTTTAATATGTACTAATGTATATTAAAATTCCTGTTTTGTGCACCACTGAGCAATGTGTTATTATTAGTTAAAGTTTATGGTGCAACTGTCCTATATATATTTATAAAAATCGCTTGATATCCCTTGAATAGAAATCTCTCTTTTATCTCGTAGAAATAAAAATCTCTTGATGACGTAACAAAACGTGCAACTTTTTAAGGGTCTGGTTACTCAAATGCATTTATGTTAAGTCACTGGACATTTGATGCATATACATAGTTAAAATGTCTTATCATTAAATATAATTTTATAATATTTTTATACACCTCTTAAAGGGTGTTTTAATTAAAAACATTAATTATCAAAATATTTGTAAAATATACGCTTAATTTAATATTTTATTTGACAAAATCGGACAAACTCTTGGTAAAATTTTAACACGTCATGTAAAATGGAAACTTTTCTACAAGTGAATAATGATTTTTTCGATTTTTTTCATGCTAATGCTTGACGAGTTGTGTAATGTGTTATGCCAGACGATTGGCCATTTTTGCGGGTGTTTCATGGCAACAGATTTGCAAAGGATAAGTATTTTTTGTAATACATAAAATTTTCAAAGAGGTGAGGAGAGGAGGGTGTTTATACAGGGAAGCAATTTTAGGGTCTTGGATAGAAAAGTTAGAAAAGTACGTTGATCTTGTTTTAAACCCACAGTTTCTCTATCCCCACTAGAGGTCCTATTTCAAAATTTTATGGTATCCCTCATGGAACATATTGTCGAAATGTCTGTGAACCCTTATACATGATATGCTTTTCCTTTTTCTCTAATTCCACATCCTCCAGAAGGGTGCACTGTGTTAAATTATGCTGTTACCTTTCATATCACATATCAATGAATGGGTCTACGGCCACATGTTTATTAGGGTGGATCGATTGTCTATGGCGAAAAAAAAATACCATTCATCAAAATCTACCTATCCAGAAAAGATGTTCTTTTGTATGGAGATTAAGGGAAAAATAATAAAAAAAATTATTTTAAAATTTAATGCTGCCATAAAAGTATTGAATTTTCGGAAAAATTTGAAAAAAGACCGAATTTTGGTTAGGTTATTTTTGCCAAAAACTAATTATTTTAATAATTTTTAAAATCCAACAATGCGGAAAAGGTGTTATATCGTATGGAGGTTAAGTAAAAAACAATAATAAGTAATAAATTCGAAATTTAATACTGCCACAAAAAAGTTGAAAAGTCGATTAACTATTGAAAAAATGGACAAAGATCTAATTTTGGTTAGATTTATTTTTGACGCAAAATAATCATTTTAATATCAATCAAAACCTACTTTTGCGTAAGAAATATAATATTGCATGGATATTAAGTAAAAAAAAATAAATAAATAAACTAATTTCGAATATTAATACTGCTGCAAGTGATTTCAAATTTCGAAAAACTGGCAGTTCCAGTTTTTTCAGTTAGGATTTGTGTGCTTGTGTATTGTGTAGCTTAGTGTACCTTGAATATTACTGCACTATGGCGTTGTTAAAAAAATAAAAAAATAAAAATAGAGATAGATAGATAGATAGAGAGAGAGAGAGAGAGAGAGAGATGAATTACACCCTATTTGGGTCTGGCTTTGATATGCCAGTATATATGCTCCCTATTACAAAAAGTTATAAAATTTATATATTGTATCTAAAATATAACCGAAGAAAGGACTCGGTCAACATCTATTTATTTTCTGCCAATGAGAAGGAGCTGCTAATAAGTTACAAGTGACCTGTAAATGAGATTCAATCTCAATAATTTATTACAGCAGCATTTTAAGAAAAATTAAACTGTTTAACGACAAATATTGTGCTCTTCTTAATTCTTGTAAAACAAAATAAGATATTGAAAGCTACTACACTCTTATGGACCATTTCCTAAAATACTGCCTATTTTTTCCGTTCAGTAGATTTGAATATGAATATGAATATTGAGTGTAAACTAAACCGACGTATTGAGAGCAAACTCACTTTTCTGCATCATCAGCTATCATTGAAAAGCTAAAATTCTGCCGAGCTAGGTGTCACATCACCTGTAGTGACGAAGATTGGCATCAGCCAGAATATTGGACAGTTTGGGCATTTCCGATCAAGCAGGTGCTGCCATCGTGTCTGGTGCACTTCAAGATGTGGGCATTATCTCACAAAACTATGAATCGAATGTTAGTGACAGAAAAAATCGACATGACAAAACAAACCAAAGACCACTCCATCGTTTTAGTCATTCTCTTTAGTCATTTGTAAAAGATTATGATCATGGCCATTTTCTTAATACTTTGATGGGTATAAAGACAGACTACTTCACTAGAAAACAACAGAAGAAAAATCCTAATAGAAGCAGACTTGAGCTTGAAAAAAGAACTTGGTTCCGAAAACATCGGCCACATATATATAAAACTGGGAGAGTACCAAACAATTTGAAAACACGACGTACATTTTTTTGTCATGTGTTAACAATAATATACATGTAACAAAGTTGGTTGCGATCGGTTGTGACGGAATACCTGTTAATATAGATGTTAAAGGATGTGTTATTCGAAATATGGAACTGATCTTCAAGCGTTCACTACAATAGTTTTTGTGCTAGTTACACACCAATGAGTTTCCACTATGTCATCTTTTTGCAGCATGGATGGAACCGCGGCTGGGCACAAATGTTTCACTGGTGAAATAGAAAGATTATTCGCAGCATGTTAGAAGCTTTTTGTATTTTCATTTATATCAGTATATGAATTCTATAAGCGCGCGAGTGAAATCAATCGGTCTGCTGTAATCCTAATCATTACATTAAAAAATATCTATATTTTACATTTACCAGCTTTTTGACCTTTTGCGACGGATCATATAGATTTAATTAAATAGGATAATGTGTCGAACTTCCACTAACTGACGGATTTTGGTAATGACATGATTTCAGAAGCAATAGGTAAATCCAGCAATCATTCTAGTGGCAATATAATCTGCTATCAATAATATCTATTCACGCAACGCTCATTCTACAAAACTAATAATCTAAAGAGTCACGGGAGCATTTCTGCTGTGTATGAACCATACATAAGAGACGGTTTTATAAAAATTGAATGGAATTACAAAATCTCGTGTCGATTTTCAATACCGAACGTCACTATCGCCAATCGCAATGTTGACGATTTTTCTTGATTTAATACTAATGAAGCTGTTAAATAAGAAACTAATGTTTTTATCTTGTAAACAATTAAATATCCCCTCATTGCAATAAATGTTAAAAATTCAAAAATTCATATTTTATTTTATTTAAAAAAATGATTTTTTACCGTAAAAACGTTGAAATACATAAATTTGAGCTACATTGCGGCAGATTTAAATTTTGAAATTAGTTTTTTAAATTATTTTTCTAATACTTAGCATATAATATAACATCTTTTACGCATAGGTAGGTTTTGCATAATTTTTTAAACTGCTATTTTTAATCAAAAGTCATCTAAATTCAAAATTAGGACTTTTTTCATTTTTTTTCGAAATTCAACCTCATTGTGGCAGTAGTAAAATTTAAAATTATTTTTTTTAATTATTTTTCCCTTAATCTCATCCAAGAAAACATCTTTTCCGCATAGGTAGGTTTTGACACTGTGAAAATTTTTTTTTCGATCCAACCTAATGTTTATGTCATGCCCCAACGGTTTCCCAGCCCACAGACACCCCCTCCCAAGGAAGCCCATAATTTATGCATGAAAAGGCCTATAAACATTTATACATATCATGCACCTCCGTCCGATGCTAAGAATATACCAAATTTGAAGTCTCTATGTCATTTTGTTCGGGAGCGTTTTCAATTTTTAAATTATTACAAGAATTACCTTGTACTGCTTATAATGGGTAAATAAAAAAGTAAATACCGAAAAATGGGTTGAATAGGAATAGCGGGGTGATTAGGAACGAAACTTCCCTGTCATACAAATAAATTCATTATAAATATATGTGGTAATATTTTTAGTTGCCAATTTTTTTACAAGAAGGTAATAAAAATAAGAATTGGAAAACCCAGTTTTGACATGTTTGAACAACCATTGAGGTACATAAAAAAACTTCAAGTGTATCCTCAAAAACCTCTTTTTTTTCAACGTCTTCAAATCTTTGTATGTAACTACAGTATTTTTCGTATTCTAAACCTAAGATAGGGGATTTTTAATTAATGATAGACCTGTAAACGATATTCTGTATTAAATTCTACTTATTTCTAAATTACCTAATGAAAAAATGAAAAATGGCTTGTAACATCAGAGGTTTAAAATTTACGGGGTGAATCGGAACACGTTTTCTCTCGTGGTTTATTTTTCTATACAGTAATAGTTTCATATAATATATGAAAACATAGGTATGAATATGTATTGTAACAATATTTCGTTTGTTCTAATTACTTGCCAAGAAATTACTTGGTTAAAAAAAAAGTCAACGCCTAATCCAACAGACATGGAACACACAATAAAAAAATTTAAAAATAGCAAATTAGTTAGAAAAACTACACAGAATTATTCTCTGACATCCACAATATTACACATCTATCTCATAATAAAAAACCAATTAAAAAAGAGATGGATGCAAACAGTACTAAGGGCTGGGGATGAAGGCGTATTAGTAGATCGTATTAATACATGCAGCGATCGGGGCTACTCAATAGATTCACTTACCCAATGACTACTAATAAAGGATAACATAGAACAAGGTTAAATTTCTACTAAATTCTACATCTGTAATTCGAATATATTTTCTTAAAATAACTTTTAGTGTTTTTTATTTAAAAGTTGTTTTCGATCTTTTAAAAAGGCATATCTTTACTTGTATATAAAATAAAGGCTTGGTTTCACAGTAACTACGTGTTCCTAATCCTCCCTTAGCATTATTACCTGTTTTTATTAACCCTATTAAAGTTTGAATCGGAATAAATAAAGATTATTTAATTTGTTCCGATTCACCCTGTAGCGGAGATTATCGCTACATATCTTTTCCCCTTCATAAATGCAATAATTATTTCCCTTTAATAAATTCTTTGTTCTATTTTATTTTCCCTTTTCACTATTAAGCCCATTAGTTAAATTAATCCCACATTTAATAGTTAAGTTCTAACTTTCATACTCCCACTAATAGAAGTTAATCTTTTCATCTTTTGGAGCTCTCTGTAGAAAATTAATAATAGAACTTCCTTTCTCACAAATTTTCTGTTGTGTCTGGAAAAACATCTGCCCATAGATACCGCACTTATTAACAAAATAAAGAAAGCTCTGGGCTTTGTTCATCATAATCTTTTATCCGTTACATTTTATTAACATCTGCCTTCCACACCCTGTTTTCATTCTCACAATTAATGCTTAAAACTAGAAATACTTTTATCTCTGTTTATCCTGACTGTGCTTTCTTTCTGTTCAATTGCGCATCTGGGTAATATAATTGTGGTCAGCAAAAACTCCAATTTAAGTAACGGCCTGCTTTGCCCTTGTCTACTTCCCAAGCTTAAAATATTTCTGTAACCCTATAAAATATTCGCACATGTGAAAATAATCCGTGGGTTCCCAGACCGCAAATGTAGTCACTGATACTGAACGTGTGGTTTATCAAATGTCGCCAAAATTCTTTGTATGAAAGACTTCTGATGCCTTTTGGAGATAAGGGCTGTGATGTTGTATCACCACTCCACTGATTGCCATCATACAGACAAGATGTAGCTCACTAGAGCTCTGAGAATTCCCCCCCCCTTATGGGGAACCTACTGTCTGTTAATACTTGCAAAATAAATGCGTCCTAAAATGTAACTCTCTTTTCGGAGTTTTTTTTGTGTGTGCTTCTTTTTGGTAATTCACCTGGGCCTATGAACGAACACCTCTACATAATATCTGGTGCATCTGGCCTTTTTTTCTCCGGTCAAAAAAAAAAAACGCACACACACAGAGACTTTAAAAAAATCATACTTAAAAATCTTCGACGAAAACACGTATGCACCGACGGACGAAAGCACCGACGTACGTCAACGGGTCAAGACTACGCAAAAAAAGGGGCAGCATTCCCCGAAATTCCAAGGCTGTCTGTACTTCACTGTGTGACGTATTTCCCTCCCCGAAACCTGCAGTATTCAATTATGTTTTCTCCTGCACTCAAGAAAGATTGCATATCTCCGTTTTTCTCTCCCTGGGTCTTCAAAAAAACGCGTCGCACCTGCTGTTTTCGCCCTTTTTAAGAAAAGTGCCACTTTCGTTTTCGATGCGTCAGAAATTGACTGGGTCAAGTGTTTCGCTCGCAACGCCAGCTGTTCGTATTACTATATTTCTCTGCAAAAAATGTTTCATCACTCTTCAGCGGTTCCGTTCTGTGTGTAACTAGAGGTATGTTACCGTTCGTATACAGTACATCTATGATGCTAATCTACAGAATTACAGAAATGTTTTGTGAAGTGCTCATCGATGTGGAACCCTATTTTGCTGTTTACATGTGTAAATCTACTTTTTGTGTGAAATATGCAACGCGTGTAATAAGCGCATCTCTGATGAAGCTAAAAGTATGTGAAATTTGTGTGGCTGGTGTTTACCAAAAAATGTAGATATCAAATTTATGCGTTACGGGTCGTCGAACCTGTATGCACTTTCATTTTATCTTAAATCGTTGTCAACAACAAAATTACAGTGATAAAGTACTTTCAGTACATTTAGTGTGTGTTTGTGCTGCTCTCGTTCTCTGAAGGTTCACCCACTGCGTCAAAATTACTGATTTGCATAGTTAGATCTACAACGGCAGTCTACTAATGCTAAGGTTTGCTAGTAAAATGGGTCGTCGCACCCAGTCTTACATATGTTGTAAATGCATAGCAATTCTAGCAAAAAAGTGACGTGAACTAAACAAAAAAAAAGTGACAGAAACATGTTTCAGTACTAGAAGTTTCTATTTAAAAAAAAATAATAATAATTACTCAACATAACATAGAAATACATTTTCTTTGTGCTTACAGATAATTCATAATGAAAATAGTTTGTGTTCTTTTTATCAGCTTGAACAGAGAAGATTTTTTTTAAATTTAAATATAGTGCATTTTTGAAATTTTATGTGTATTAACGTAAACAATATACATTTTAAATTTTAGTATTTAATTTGCACTTTTGAAAGCATTCTTCTCTTTTCATGCTCACTTTTCAAAAGTATTATTATTTTCAATGCATGTTGTTTTAGTATTTATGTGTTGCATACTTAAATATCACAGATTTTTATTATTTTATGTGTTCGCGCATTAATTTTTTCCCTGACATTACTTGTCCTTAGTTAATTGCAGTTTGAGATTCGCATTCTCGTTTTTACAAAAAAAATTTTTTGCCATTAACTATGCCAGTACCTTGTTAAACAAGCTTTTTTTGATTTTTTTACTTTCGGTTGTCATGTAAAAAAAAAAAAAAAAAAAAAAAAAAAAAAAAAAAAAAAAAAAAAAAAAAAGGAATTTTAGCATTGGTATTTTTGAATGGTTAAGTAGTTCATTTTGAAGGCAGTACAAGTTTTATTTTGAAAAAAAAAAAGAAATTTTGTGTTTGCAATTTTTTTTTAGAAAAAAAGGAGGTATTTAGTGTCTGCATTTTGTTGTTTTCTTTCTGTACTCACAGATTGTATACCCCCCCCCCTCATTAAATGTGTCTAGATTATTTCGTAATTTGGCCGCGTTTGCTCTCTGACTAATGCAAAATTTAATTGTTGGTTTGGACTTGCATTTTAGGTTATTTCTCCCAAATTATTAATTTTAATACTGTCGGTTAACAGTCTGATTTGTTTTGGTGCACCTAGTTTATTTATAAATCTTTCTTTTGATTTATATTAGTGCATTTTCCTTTTGGTAAACATCTATGGCTGGTATTGAGCTAAAACAAGCTTCAGCTACTTCCCAAACAATGTCAGAGAGAGATAATAAATTTGGGTCTGCTTTTGGACAATCACAAGTTTCAATATCCCCTTTACTTGAATTTTATGAGGAAAATTTAACAAAGTTTTCAGACACAATTATCGCTGAAGCCACAGCATTTCAAAATCAAATACAAAATCAAAACAACACTGATGCACTTATCTCTAATTTTAAAGAACTCAAATTCACAATCCAATGGGATCTAAACATTTTGAAAGAGACCTTTCATGTACTCAAAGATGAATATGCTAAGGTAAAACACGAAAAAGAAAATTTATTTTTGGTAAATAACAAACTTTTGGAACGTGTACGTGACTTATCTCAGGAACTAGAAAGTAAAACTAAACCTCACATATCAAATACTCAAAAAGGTATCACTCCTTCGGTTAGTACTGCATGTTTAAAATCTGTTCAGAATATGTCCACACAGACAGATAACAACCTCATTATCAAATCTCCACACACTACAATACATGAAGGTTGCAATACAAATCCCTCTTTCTCTTGTAATCAACAGGTTAATGAGTTATGTGACAGTAACAATTTTCATCCCAGTATTTTCAGTACCCCTAAGAAAGATAGTACCAATTTTATCCCTGTTGTAATCATGCGTTTGCCTGAAAATTTTAGCATACCTGACATTATTTTGGCTATTTCAAATCTAACTGGTAATTCTTCGCCTCCCATTCAATTTCAAAACAAAATAAAAATAAAGCATTGTAATTTATTTAACTGGATTATTCTAATGCCACCCCACCTAGCTGAATTTTTGCTTGCACATAAACATATCATTATTCAGTCCACAAAGTTTACTCGTAAAAGGTACATAGATATAAAAAGATGTTTTACATGTCAGAGTCTTTTTCATTTAAGTAAATTCTGCCCTAATGACATAATATGCCCTGTCTGTGCTATGTCACATAAAGACCCTAATTGTGTAAACACACCAAAATGCATTAATTGCATGAGGTGCAATGAATCAAGTAATACCCATTTTGACATTCAACATACAGCTTTTCTCATAACTGCCCAGCTGTCAAGAGATATATAAACATACAAAGACATTCGCTTCATACAACTGAGTCTATTTCAAATGAGAAATAATGTTTTTCTTTAATTTTCCTGGTCACACATTACATAATAAAGGATGAATTCACTATACTTTTTAAGCATTTTTAGACATGTTGACAGATTTGTTTTTCATTCTTTTTATAAAACATTTAGTAATTTCTTCCCTCACATTTCCTGTTACACTTTAAATTTTAACAAATTGTCTACACATTAATCTTGTGTACAAAGGTATTGTATTTTTCTTTATTCGGCTATCAAGCGCGCAGATGGTTGAGTAATAGAAAGAAGGCATGTAAGAGTGAAAATTTTGATGCGGGTCGTCAATTTTGTTTTTCACTTGGTTTTGGTTGGTTCGTGTTGGTGTACACAATCATTTTAAACATATTTACTCAATCAAACACACTTTCTTCTCCCTTTAATGTTTTGTTTTGCAGTAACAGGAATGCAGTTAACAGTAACAATATTTCAACTCTATTGTTATACAGGCTACATTTTCCACATTTAATACATTTTTCATGGTGTAGATATTTTTTTGGGGTTCTCAATCAAATTTTAAATTTAAAAGGATTTTTGACAGTACAATTACATTTTTACTTTCCTCAACTTTGAGGTATATATATTTTTTTTCTTTCAACAAGGTCATGTGTTTCTCTCTCGGTCAAGGTATATCAGATACCAGGTCATGTGATTTCTTTTACACTCTTTTTCTCTTTCATGTGTTTTTACACAAGGTCATGTGTTTTTCTCCAGGTCAAGGTATATTAGATACCAGGTCATGTGATTTCTTTTACACACTTTTTTTTCTTTCATGTGTTTTTACACAAGGTCATGTGTTTTTCTCTAGGTCAAGGTATATTAGATGCCCGGTCATGTGATTTCTTTTACACACAATTTTTTCATGTGTTTTTGCACAAGGTCATGCGATTTCTTACACTATCACATTGTTGTTCTTTTTTTTTCTATATACACTCAGTCATGTGCAATACACTAGGTCATGTGATTCTTACATTTTTTCTCTTATTTCTCGGGTTGAGGATTGTACATCAATTTCACTTATTTTCTCCAAGCTCGTTCATGATAACACACAACACAGTCATGTCATGTGTTTACATTTTTACACTTTTGTCATGTGATATGAATCCTTCCCTCATTAAATATAAAATTACTTTGTATTTAGGTATTTGAAAACCCTCATTCACACAAATATCTTAGATATTTTTTTTTCATTTAACACACTTACCGTTAAATTCTCTTCGGTTCATTTTTTTGTTGTTTTTTGTTAAAAGGCTCATTCTAACACAAAAAAAAACAATTGACATTTTTTTTACAGTTTGTCATGCTCACACTTAACCATTTCATCTCAATTGTTCAAAGTTTTATTTATTCCCTTTACATATTACAGTGATTCAATCGACACTTAGTTCATTTTTGTTTGTCACATTTACATTGCAGGTTAGTTGATTTTTTTTCACACTACATGTAAATTCCCTTGTTACACTTACCTCTTTTTATGTAGTGGCAGTACATGAAAAGAAGGTCACTTAGTTCACTAATAATTAATTTTCATTACATGCAGTTTATCTCAACATTGTAGTTCAACAATAATTACAAATTATTTTGGACAGTCGAATAGTACCATGCAAAAAAACAAAACACAAAAAAAACACAAAAAAAAACTTTGTATCATTCTTATTTTTGAAATATTCCAGTTGTAGTAGCACCTAATCCTGACTATTTGTTTATCTTACCCGGACTGACTGTTTCAATTTATGAGATGGATTACATTTCATCTTATATTTTATTTTATTTTTCTAATTTATCCCCCAAAAGTCGTGAACCGTTCAAAATTGTGCCCTAAGGTTTCACGCCACACCTGTCTTGCGACACATTTCATTTTCACCTTGAATTGGCCTACCAATTCTTTTAGGTTAAATTTTTTATGTGACTTCCAAGCGCGCTCCTTTCGTAGATCAGTGCGATTTTACTGAGGAGCGGGGCGGACTTATATTGTACGCAATATGGGTTCGTCCACTACTCCCTCTTCCCCTAGGGCCGATGTCTTAAACCGAAGCCATAATACTTGTACTTTTTGTACAAGATTAAGGGCTACAACCTTTTTATGGGCATGCCAGTGGCATCTCTTTTTTTTAGTAGTCCTGTGCCTTATGCACAAATTTTCATTTTCAATTTTTTTTAACAACATACATTATTTTTAGAACATATTATTTTAGTTAGTTTTCTTTTATTTTATTTTAAATATATACTATTTCTGTTTTGTGTTTTATAAATATATATTTTTGCTTGCAATTATACCATTTTGATCTCAAAAAAGATCAATTTAAAGAGAAGTTATCAAATACTAAGCTAGCAGGTGATCACAAATAAATAAATAAATAAAATACTTCTCTCAATTTTCGTTCATGACATAACAAATTATACAGCTGGTACCAGCGCCACAACAAAGAAATTGTATAAAGGATCCGATATGAAGTAAATATTTTGTGGCAATTTTTTGAACTATTAAGGAGCTCCCTGTCATGATGAGTATAAAGATATATATGGTCATTGTTTTTATTTACATATGCTGCAAGCAAAATTGTACAATCAATCATTTTTGTAGTACTTATATATATATACTTCTATGTTTTTGATATGTGTTTTTGTATATATTTTGGTAGACGGCACTTTCAGTATCTTCAAAATTATGACAATAATAGTATAAAAAAAAACTTTAATACAAGCATAAAGTTTTTTTTGTGGTGGCTGGGGTGAGTTATGTAGCGGAGATTATCGCTACATATCTTTTCCCCTTCATAAATGCAATAATTATTTCCCTTTAATAAATTCTTTGTTCTATTTTATTTTCCCTTTTCACTATTAAGCCCATTAGTTAAATTAATCCCACATTTAATAGTTAAGTTCTAACTTTCATACTCCCACTAATAGAAGTTAATCTTTTCATCTTTTGGAGCTCTCTGTAGAAAATTAATAATAGAACCTCCTTTCTCACAAATTTTCTGTTGTGTCTGGAAAAACATCTGCCCATAGATACCGCACTTATTAACAAAATAAAGAAAGCTCTGGGCTTTGTTCATCATAATCTTTTATCGGTTACATTTTATTAACATCTGCCTTCCACACCCTGTTTTCATTCTCACAATTAATGCTTAAAACTAGAAATACTTTTATCTCTGTTTATCCTGACTGTGCTTTCTTTCTGTTCAATTGCGCATCTGGGTAATATAATTGTGGTCAGCAAAAACTCCAATTTAAGTAACGGCCTGCTTTGCCCTTGTCTACTTCCCAAGCTTAAAATATTTCTGTAACCCTATAAAATATTCGCACATGTGAAAATAATCCGTGGGTTCCCAGACCGCAAATGTAGTCACTGATACTGAACGTGTGGTTTATCAAATGTCGCCAAAATTCTTTGTATGAAAGACTTCTGATGCCTTTTGGCGATAAGGGCTGTGATGTTGTATCACCACTCCACTGATTGCCATCATACAGACAAGATGTAGCTCACTAGAGCTCTGAGAATTCCCCCCCCCCTTATGGGGAACCTACTGTCTGTTAATACTTGCAAAATAAATGCGTCCTAAAATGTAACTCTCTTTTCGGAGTTTTTTTTGTGTGTGCTTCTTTTTGGTAATTCACCTGGGCCTATGAACGAACACCTCTACACACCCCTATCTGCGGGATGAATTAGAACACCATTAAAAAATTAAATAATATATATATAAACAGTAAAAATGTTTCGCTTTTGCTTAAAAAGTAAAGAACAAAACAAGACCGAAGTTTCTAGTAGAAAAATAAAAAAATAAAAAAATCATTTGTTGCTTTTTTTTAACGTTAAAGTTGAAAAGTGTTCCGATTCACCCCATTTTACGGTATATTGATCTTTTATATATATGTCATGATACGACGACGGCGATGTTCCATAACAAGGTACAAGCTCAAGTGGCACACCATGCATGATGCAGAACATTCTACTACTCACTAAGAATCAACAGTGGGACGAGCTGAGCATTCGCTCCGGCAGTTTGACAAGCAGCGGATGGATTTAATTGGGTATTTCCCATAAGAAAATTAAATCAAATAGTCTTGAAATTCATTTTTATTAGAAGTCGTAAAATAAGTTAAACTTTTCCCCACAGTCACCTTTGCATACATCGAACACTGCAAACTTCGTTATCTAATCTACATCATCAGACTTTAAAATTTATTGGAGAAAATGAAACGGACATCTTAATATTTTGAAAGTTAGTCGCATTCTGAGCTCCAAAAAACCCAGAATGAGAGTCCAACACCTGCACAAAAAACTAGCCCCTCCTCACTCCGCGTCAATCATTTTAAAATCCAATTAGGATTAACCCTGAGTTCACACGTCACAGATCATCACCTCTGTTTAATTTACGTGGCGTGGCGTCCCGGTAGGAATTCATTCTCGTCTCGCAAATAGACTAGCCTGCTAATATCTGCGCATTAACACAGATCACGTGATGTTAAATAAAAAATCCCGAGAATATTCTAAAAAAGAAAAAGGTTACGAAATAACTTCCCGCCTTTTTTGAGAAACAAGCAATAAATTATTTATAAGTGAAATAAAATAAGAAAAAGAATTTTGGCTGTTAAAAGATTAATATATTACGAAAGTAAGATTAAAATATGTTCCACAATTTTCGAATCAAAAGCTCAGAGAGAACAAAATGGCGCAAAATTTCTTATTTTATTACAAATCCCCCTCCTAAAAAGACAAGTGAAAATGTAGGTCTGAGACTTGCAAGTTCACTGAAAGGGAGATGATGCAGACTTAGATCACGAAGTTGTTGATACAAGTAATAATAATTAGATACTAAATAAAAGAAAAAATAAATTATTTTTTATAAATGTGGGATTCAAATTAAAGACACTAAGGTGATGCATGGAATAACTTTAAGTTTACATACATTAAAATAGTCATCAATAAAAAATACAAGATATGATCTTGTTTAAAGGGCACATCAGAAAGTAACTTGAAAATATAAGCAATTAATCATAATATATTAACATGAAAAAAAAAACAATAACGTTGAATTCCTTTTTAATAAAGTCAAACCTAGAAATGAAGATATGTGATAGAACTTTCTTGAAATCAATGTTGAAAGTTTGCTTCAAAAATCCATTTAACAGTCATATTTGGAGTGTTCATGATCTCTTTTCAAGGAAGTCTAATTATATCTTATTAATGGTCCAAGAGTCATATTTGGAGTGGTATAGTCCATTATTACCTCTTTTTAAGGAGGTCAAATTATATCGTTATTAATTGTCTAAATTCAATATAATAACACATTTTATAATATAGTAATATAGTAATACTAAATTTTAACAGTGTAAATAACAAACAATATAAGTAAGAAACATAATAAGGAAAAATATCAATAATAATAAATATCATAATAAGTATAAGTAAATCTCACAATGAATATAAGTAAATCTCTTAATGGATATAAGTAAATCTCTTAATAAGTAATAATAAATATCACAAAAGACATTCTTTAAATTCTAATTGGTATACTTAAACTCGTTTATCTCATCTCAGGTGTTTGGGATGAAATATAGAGAGAAGTGGAATAGGATAAAGAATATAACCAATTATTTAATCATTTACTTAATCTTGTAATTCGAGTACAGGATTAAGTAGGAATATGTACAAAAAAATTAAAATATAATATGATAAAATAAAATAAAATAAAAATAAATAAAATGTTGTTCATGTTTGAGAATGCACGTAACTTGCCAACTATTAAGATTCTTAAAAAAGAAATATTAATAAATTAGTATTAAAAAATGCTCTGACGAGCACCAAAAAAGGTTAATATGTTTTTAAGTATGAAAAAGGGTTTGACAAGTGCTTCTGTTAATTACTGAGCATGAGGAAGGACAAGGGATTCCTTCTTGGCTACAACTCACTTCAATGCCAACTTTGAAAAAATCATATTTGCGCTTTTTCCGTGAAAACAAATTAGTCGCAGTTACTATAAAAATGTATAGTGTAAAGACATAACCAGTAAAGATACAGCTTAATTAGACATAAATGTAAGGGAAGACGACATAGTGCCAAAAACCTAGTTCCTGTAGGTATCACATTCATGCACTGCACCAAGCATGCCCTAAGTGTATAATTGCACAGAAAATTGATTTGTAGTATAGTGCAGAGTGAAATGTGCAGCTAACATCAGGGATGTAGTGCAGGTTATACGACGTATACCTTCTGGACTTTTTAATAGAACACCATATACCCTCTGTTTCTCAAGAAAGCTTATAGTATACACATTCTAGGGTATCCCTCTGCTTAGAGCATATATCCTATGTTATTTTTACGACTACACTCCTGGTTAACATCTAAAGCTCGATGGGAAGTTCTACTAAAGAACCGCAAATTTCTTTTATATGGAAAAAGCGCAAATATGATTTTTTCAAAGTTGACATTGAAGTGAGTTGTAGCCAAGAAGGAATCCCTTGTCCTTCCTCATGCTCAGTAATTAACAGAAGCACTTGTCAAACCCTTTTTCATACTTAAAAACATATTAACCTTTTTTGGTGCTCGTCAGAGCATTTTTTAATACTAGTCATTTAATTTTTTTGATAATAACTGAAGATTTTCTAATATCTTAAAAAGAAAAATAATTGCTGCTGTCAAAATTTATAAAATGATAACAACAGCATAAAATTTTGATGTATCAGAATAATTATAAAAATCATTGCATTGTTATATAAAATGCATGATATGAAAAATAAACCACGGATTTGAACGAAAAAAGTACATAACTTTATTAAAAGAATTAAAAGACATACCAATTAAATACATTCAACTTAATTTCTCAAATGAAACATTCACAACTAGAAAAATTCTAGAAATTGAATAATAATTAATATATGAATATTCCCGAAGGAATAATAATTTAACACAAAAGCATTTCTAAACAAAACGAACTTACATCCGACGGGATTTGAACTCTCTATCCGCTGCTGAGCAGCCAAATGCCTTACCTCGAGAGTCCTAGTTTAACACCAGAGATGTTGCAAATTTTGCTATAGTACCTATATAAATACCAGCATAAGTCTTGTGACTGTCATCAACAGCTCCGATCTGATTGTTTTATTTTTTATATGTCCGACGGCTATTTTCCTACTTTTATTTTAGCTACTCGAAACAATCGCCAAATAGGTTTCCTTCGCCATAATTTCATTTTAAATATAAAGCTGTCACTAGCTTTATTTAAAATACAAGACTTTCATTAAAAAACACATAAATTAAAAATACATATATCAGATACATTTAACTTGCACGTTTTTCTTTCATTTTATTAAAAATACTATAAGTAAATATATAACTACTTAATTTATCCCGTCGACCAAAGAACGATAGACAAACTGTAAGATATATGCCAATAATGGATGAACATAAATGTTACAGTTCCTTGACATTAAACCCGCTACACTTGTTTTGTTAAGTGATCAAATGATTTTAAATTTATTTGTTCTTTTGTTATTTAATATAAATTTTATGCCAATAAGCTCTATGCCAATAAGCTGCCAATGACTCTCGAGGTAAGGCATTTGGCTGCTCAGCAGCGGATAGAGAGTTCAAATCCCGTCGGATGTAAGTTCGTTTTGTTTATAAATGCTTTTGTGTTAAATTATTATTCCTTCGGGAATATTCTTATATTAATTGTTATTCAATTTCTAGAATTTTTCTAGTTGTGAATGTTTCATTTGAGAAATTAAGTTGAATGTATTTAATTGGTATGTCTTTTAATTCTTTTAATAAAGTTCTGTACTTTTTTCGTTCAAATCCGTGGTTTATTTTGCTCTTGATATTAATTAAGAAAAATATAATATATAATTTATTAAAGTTACTTTATGGTTGTATCCGTCGACATTATTTGGTTAAATAAAAAGCATTTAACTCCTTACAAATTTCCGCTAACATTGATATTTTTGGTACCTTCGTATTAATGCCATCGCAGTAAAAGTTGTGCTAATGCGCCAATAAAGAGTGATCTTGTTGTTCATGCCTTTTTAGTGTTTTTTTTTTTTCTCATTTTGACGTCATTTTTAGTACTTTAGTACTTTTTTAGCCTATTTTTGATGCCATTTTTTGTGCGCGTGCGAACAAGATTGCTCTTTATTGGCACATTAGCGCAACTTCTGCTGCGGTGGCGTTAATACGTAATACCATATTTTTTATGCTCTTTAATAAATTCTAATATTACATTTAAAATACTTCAATGTTATTCACATACGCGATATCTTACAAATATTTCTTTATGGTTTGATTTGATAAATTCTGCATTAAAATATGAAAATTTTTATTAGTATTCTTTTGTTCGAAATCACCTGAATAAATCAAATTTTATATTTGGTACGTCTCGATGTCATAACTAAACGTCATCATTAAAGTAATCCTTTTCGTTAATGACTTTTATTTTTTTAACCTAAATTCATCAATTTTCTAAACTTAAAATTTTTTAATGTCAACATTTTTAGTTTTGAGTAATTTGGCGAATAGTTTGGCGATTTCTATAAATGGGTGAAATTGGTCGACCTGATAATCAAGTAGCACCGTACGTAATGTAAATAAAATAGGTATGCATTTTTGGCACAGATGTCATATGCGCACCATGTTGGCGAATTTTTTTTTCTGACGCCAATGTCATATGCGCATCGGAGTATTTAACTGAATCCAGAGTGTCGTTATTTTGCTTGATATGTCAACCCGGATGTTGTTCTTTACTTTTTAATAATTTTTTTTTCTTTTTTTTAAATATATAAATTGTTTTGTTCTATTAAACAAATCGTCAAAATAGATAGTGAATATGATACATGAAAATAACAAAAAAAAAGGTATTTTTTCACGTGATTTATCTAATTTATTTTTTTATGTTACATACATAGCAATTTTTATGTTCATTTAAACTTACGTGCAACAATTACAAGAAGAAACAAATATAAGAAAAAAACTATCTTCAGCTGAAAATTTCAGACAAAAATTCGATTTTCTCAGCGACCGACAAACATGCAAAGATGAAAAAAAAAACTGTTCTAAGTTTTACCATGAGGATTAAAATAAACCAAAAACGAAGTTAATCCATCCACGGAAACGTTAGCTAGACTTCGTTGAACTTTTTGCTTTCATTTTTTCATTAAAAATTAAATATAAAACTATTCGAAGCTGCAGTAATTTTTTGATTCGTCATTTGATTCGTCTCGTCGAGTTCTATCTTTTAAAAAAAAATTTCACTGCCGTATCTCAACTGGTTTGCCAGAAATTTTAGAAAGTTGTTTGCACTTTCTATTTCTTAAACATATTATACCAAACGCTACCGCGTTTCCTATGATAATAAAAATTACAGACAAGATTTATTCATGTCAAATAATTACGCACTAGCTGCACCCGTCGAAATTCGACGGAAAAGAGTATACATTGGATGTGATATATATCAGTCTTATAATATACAATAATATACAGAGCGAAATAAACAATTGCCACTTCTTAAAATAGGGATAACATAATCTTTCATGATGAAGATACACAAACTTCAGAAAATAATAAAAAATAAGGAAAACAGCTCATAAAGTATTATGTTGGACTTAACTTCAGCTACAAATCTTTTTATAATGTGGATTCTGAACATTAAACATTACTTAAATGCCAAATTGTTTAGGAAGTTAATATAATACCTCAGAAGACACATTCAAAAGTATCTTCATAGTTTATTTTTTCTCCATTTAAATATCTCTTGGTAACTCTACAATAATTATAGTATCAATAAAATATTTTAATTATTATAGAAACAGGGAATTAAACTGCATAACCAATCTACTAAACATTTATAGCACTTGCAATAAATTTAATTTATTTATTGGTTTGTAGCCTCCATGAACTTGTCAAAATTAATTTTATTGTCATGACAACGGAAAGAAAAACGATATCTTTGTTATAAAAAAAGAACAAAATTTTTATGTTTGTTGTTGATAAGCAGAAAACATTTTATTTATTTTTATTTTAAATAATAACTTAATACAACAAAATGATTTTAATTAATTTTTGATATTATGTAAAATAGAAATATCGTAATACCGTTATATCACAGGATATTTTTTTCTAATATGACATCATTTACACCTTTTGAAACACTCATCCTTTCCAGAAATAAAAGCGTGATTTATGCAGTTATTTAAAAATTCCTTAGTTTCATAAAATATTTATTGTAATTAAATGGAAATGGCGCAATTTATAGAAATATTTTCATTCGTGCACATCGCGGACCTTTAAATAAATAGAAGTTCAGTTTATTTAGATGCAGGAATAAAAGTCAGTGAATATGACATCATCACTGAAATAGCTATAACAATGTATATTATATTCATGGAACAAACTTATCTGTTTTCTCAATGACGACATTTTCTCCATCGACAAAATTTCGCTTTAGACATTACATTTTATAAAAGTTTATTTTCTGTTATTTTATTTACATAATACTTAATAATATCACACAGTAAATAATCTGTGTATTGTACAGCGATTAGTGAATAATCATGTGCAATCATTTTATTAGGATTAAATTTTACGAAAACCATTATTTTTTTTTCTTTGAAATGCAATTACACATTCACCGATGAGATCAAGATCCTGATTGGTGAAAAGGAATAAAACAAAATAAGTTTTTATTATAGTGAGAAAAGCTTAACCTGTTGCCACTGTTTTGAAGAAATGTCACGAAAAAGCTTTTAAAATTAAAAATAAAATATAAAAATGGAAATAAATTAAAAATTAGCCAGAATGGGCACATCTACACATAAACAGCTTTCATTTAAAAAAAATAATTATCAAAATCGGGGCAGTAGGAAGCTCAGGGCTGATGACTAAAAAAACAGCCAGGTGTTTTAAATATATAGATTAAATATTTTCTTCGTGTGATAAAACATTGCAAGATGCCAGAAGGAAAGTGAAAAAGAAACAAAATTAAATTCTAATTGACGTGTACTTGGACTGGAATGCAAAAGCAAAGAGGGAGAAAAAAATGATAAAAATTTAGTTACTTGGCAAATAATTAATTTAAAGATTGATGTATAGAATTGAAGCTGGTGTAATACACAATTGAAAAGAAAAAAACTTCTTTAAACACCATAAAATAAGTTAACTGCGCAAGGCCTTTCGAAAGAACTTAGTCTTTCTTCGTCAGGCGCAAAAAAGACGTGCGTACACAATGAATGTAGCGGCACGACTGAAGGGGAATGTGGGAGGGAGAGGGAGCAAGCAGAAGGAACAGCCAATAGGAAAGAAGAAGGCAACAGCCAATCACGGAAGAGCATAAACAAAACTAGATACACAATGAAGGAGAGGAAAGGAAGAAGGGGGGAAGGGAAATGGGAAAAAAGCGGGGTAAATTAAAAAATTAACCAAAAGGAGAGATTAAAATGAAATTAAATGTACGCAAAAAATATATAAATTAGTAAAAAAAAAAAAAAAAAAAAAAAAAAAAAATTAAAATTAAAATACATAAAAATAAAAAATAGTTTACAATTAAAACACACATGAATAAAAATTGTATACATAATATATATATAAAAATAATAATAATAATTAAATAATAAACTTAATTAAGAAGCAGTGCTGAAAAGATTCTTCCAGGCAACGGAGAGGGTTTTAGAATCAGATTTATCATTAACAATAATATCACGATTAATATAAATAGCTAAATTTTCAAGAAAGTCTAACTCAGAGGAACTATTGGCATTAAAAATAATTTTAGCGGTTTGAAAATTGAAACTATGGCCGGAATCCCAAGAGTGTTTAGCAACAGAAGATTTAGAAATTTCTTGATTAATGACATACCGAGAGTGTTCTTTTAGGCGTTTTTCGAGATTTCTTTTAGTTTGACCAATATACGATAAATCACAGCCATTACAAGGAACATTATAAATACCCCATTTTTGGAGGTCAGGGACAGGGCATTTCATAGAAGGAAATTTTAATTTATTGACTGGTTTAAAGATAACATTAAAATTGAAACGTCTTAAAACTTTAGCTAATTTAAAACATAAAGGAGGATAAAAAGGAAGGACGACCAAATTATCAGGTTTACTTTTATCAATATTAGAAAGAGTGGAATTGTTAGGGGGTCTATTGAATTTGCTCACCGCAGTATTAATGATAGAAGGATTGAATCCACGTTTTACAGCAACCCCCTAACAATTCCACTCTTTCTAATATTGATAAAAGTAAACCTGATAATTTGGTCGTCCTTCCTTTTTATCCTCCTTTATGTTTTAAATTAGCTAAAGTTTTAAGACGTTTCAATTTTAATGTTATCTTTAAACCAGTCAATAAATTAAAATTTCCTTCTATGAAATGTCCTGTCCCTGACCTCCAAAAATGGGGTATTTATAATGTTCCTTGTAATGGCTGTGATTTATCGTATATTGGTCAAACTAAAAGAAATCTCGAAAAACGCCTAAAAGAACACTCTCGGTATGTCATTAATCAAGAAATTTCTAAATCTTCTGTTGCTAAACACTCTTGGGATTCCGGCCATAGTTTCAATTTTCAAACCGCTAAAATTATTTTTAATGCCAATAGTTCCTCTGAGTTAGACTTTCTTGAAAATTTAGCTATTTATATTAATCGTGATATTATTGTTAATGATAAATCTGATTCTAAAACCCTCTCCGTTGCCTGGAAGAATCTTTTCAGCACTGCTTCTTAATTAAGTTTATTATTTAATTATTATTATTATTTTTATATATATATTATGTATACAATTTTTATTCATGTGTGTTTTAATTGTAAACTATTTTTTATTTTTATGTATTTTAATTTTAATTTTTTTTTTTTTTTTTTTTTTTTTTTTTACTAATTTATATATTTTTTGCGTACATTTAATTTCATTTTAATCTCTCCTTTTGGTTAATTTTTTAATTTACCCCGCTTTTTTCCCATTTCCCTTCCCCCCTTCTTCCTTTCCTCTCCTTCATTGTGTATCTAGTTTTGTTTATGCTCTTCCGTGATTGGCTGTTGCCTTCTTCTTTCCTATTGGCTGTTCCTTCTGCTTGCTCCCTCTCCCTCCCACATTCCCCTTCAGTCGTGCCGCTACATTCATTGTGTACGCACGTCTTTTTTGCGCCTGACGAAGAAAGACTAAGTTCTTTCGAAAGGCCTTGCGCAGTTAACTTATTTTATGGTGTTTAAAGAAGTTTTTTTCTTTTCAATTGTGTATTACACCAGCTTCAATTCTATACATTGATTTGTGCTGATTCTGGCATTTCAACTGCCCACCTTTGCCCCCACTTTTGTCGTAAGTAATTTTTATCTTTATTCTTTATCTTAGTGTCTTATTTATTTGTTTTTCATTTTATATTTTCATTTATGATCTTATTCATATATTTTTTATCTATCCTTTTATTTTTCACTTTTTTGTGTTATTCATATTTTATTTTTCTGTACTTGTATATTGTTTATTTTCTTGTCGTTATTATGTATACTGCTCAACTAAACCGGTTTACTAAACTTAGACGCAAACGTATTAAATTTCTCAATCACTTAAATTTCCTTCAAAATTGCAAGAAAAATAATGTTATCCCCAATTTTATTCAACTTAAGTGTTCTGTCAATAGTTCTTTTAGAATTTCTAAAGCTATGTTTCGTTCACACCTTATAGTTTTAAGAGCTTGCATTCAGGATGTTCGGCATACTCTCTCCAAAATTGAAGAAGAACTTTATGATCTGCATTTGTTTCTCAGTAAAAATCTTGATAATTTTTGTAATATTGAAAACAAATTTTGGCCTTCTCTGCTTTCTTTCAAATCTGCTCATCAAAATAAACTTGATAAAAAGTTCTCTTTATTATGTAATAAGAATTCCAAGTATCAATTTTTGAATAAGGATCTTTCTAATGAAAACAATATTGTAAATTTATCTTCTCATACATTAACTCCTGAGCAAAAAAGCATTTTAGATCTTGGTTTAAATTTTTCTCAATCTTGCAAACCTTCTCTCACCAAATTGATTGCTCCTATTGAGTCTTCCTTTAAACATAGTAAAGTTTCTCCTTTTCAAAAAGAAACCCTTCGTCACATTCTTGCTGATACTATTTCTTCTAATGTTTCTAAATATAAACCTAATCTCTCACGTCCTCAGCATATTGCTCTGAATGAGCTGAAGTCCAATGATAATCTTATTATTACTAAAGCTGATAAGGGGGGTCAAATTGTTCTTATGGATAAAAATGATTATTCTGATAAAGTTCATGCTCTCTTATCTGAAGGTCCTTATATTGAAGTTAAAAAAGATCCCACTAATTCGCATCTTGCCACTCTCACTAAAGCTGTTAAGAATTCTGTTGTTCTAAATGACAACACTAAACATTGTGTTATTCCTTCTGCACCCATTTGTGCTCGTTTTTATGCTTTACCCAAAGTTCACAAAACCAATATTCCCTTAAGACCTATTTTCTCTAATATTGGTACTGTTACTTATCCTCTTGCCAAATTTTTAGCTTCCATATTCTCGCCTTTATGCATTGCTAATTCTCATACTGTAAAAAATTCTTATGATTTCGTTAATAAATTAAAAAGTATTAATCCATCGAATCGTTCTATGCTTTCTCTTGATGTCAAATCTTTATTTACTAATGTCCCGATTGAAGGCGCTCTTTCTTGCTTGGAAAAAAGATTACGTGAATTTCATTTCTCGGATATTGAGGTCAAAGATTATGTTAATTTAGCTAAAATTTGCTTAACTCTTACTACTTTTCAATTCGATAATAAATTTTTCAAACAGTTAGAAGGCTTAAGTATGGGTAATCCTTTATCTCCCATTCTTTGTGATATTTATATGCATTACTTTGAAGATAAATTATTAAATCTGATCAATTTTAATTGTTGGATACGTTATGTCGATGATACTTTCGTCCTATTGGATAATCCATTTGATTTTTCTACAATTCTTCAAACTGTCAATTCTATTGATCCTCATATTCAGTTTACTTTTGAGTTAGAAAATTGTAATAAACTTCCTTTCCTTGATGTTTTAGTTACCAAATGTGATTCTTCTTTCAAAACTTGTGTTTATAGAAAACCTTTTTCTGTCTCCAATCCACCCCATGCTCTCTCAAATCATCCTGTCAATCAAAAGGTCGGTGTTTTTTATACTTATGTTTATCGTGCTCTCAAAATTTTTTCCGATTTTGCATCTCTTAAGAATGAACTCAATTACTTAAAATCTGTTGCTGTAAAACGTGGATTCAATCCTTCTATCATTAATACTGCGGTGAGCAAATTCAATAGACCCCCTAACAATTCCACTCTTTCTAATATTGATAAAAGTACACCTGATAATTTGGTCGTCCTTCCTTTTTATCCTCCTTTATGTTTTAAATTAGCTAAAGTTTTAAGACGTTTCAATTTTAATGTTATCTTTAAACCAGTCAATAAATTAAAATTTCCTTCTATGAAATGTCCTGTCCCTGACCTCCAAAAATGGGGTATTTATAATGTTCCTTGTAATGGCTGTGATTTATCGTATATTGGTCAAACTAAAAGAAATCTCGAAAAACGCCTAAAAGAACACTCTCGGTATGTCATTAATCAAGAAATTTCTAAATCTTCTGTTGCTAAACACTCTTGGGATTCCGGCCATAGTTTCAATTTTCAAACCGCTAAAATTATTTTTAATGCCAATAGTTCCTCTGAGTTAGACTTTCTTGAAAATTTAGCTATTTATATTAATCGTGATATTATTGTTAATGATAAATCTGATTCTAAAACCCTCTCCGTTGCCTGGAAGAATCTTTTCAGCACTGCTTTTTAATTAAGTTTATTATTTAATTATTATTATTATTTTTTTATATATATATTATGTATACAATTTTTATTCATGTGTGTTTTAATTGTAAACTATTTTTTATTTTTATGTATTTTAATTTTAATTTTTTTTTTTTTTTTTTTTTTTTTTTTTTTTTTTTTTTTTTTTTTTACTAATTTATATATTTTTTGCGTACATTTAATTTCATTTTAATCTCTCCTTTTGGTTAATTTTTTAATTTACCCCGCTTTTTTCCCATTTCCCTTCCCCCCTTCTTCCTTTCCTCTCCTTCATTGTGTATCTAGTTTTGTTTATGCTCTTCCGTGAGTGGCTGTTGCCTTCTTCTTTCCTATTGGCTGCTCCTTCTGCTTGCTCCCTCTCCCTCCCACATTCCCCTTCAGTCGTGCCGCTACATTCATTGTGTACGCACGTCTTTTTTGCGCCTGACGAAGAAAGACTAAGTTCTTTCGACAGGCATTGCGCAGTTAACTTATTTTATGGTGTTTAAAGAAGTTTTTTTCTTTTCAATTAAAGATTGATAGTTTAATTTTAATATTACACATAGGTTCAGTCGAAAATTTAAAAAAAAATGACCTAAAATTTAATTGTTATTATATCATTCTAAGTTATAACTAGAATAATTCAATACAGTATAAGAAATTTTCACTTTGTCCGTCTACGCCGGCATAAACAAACAAATATAAAAATTTCCAGACAAGTGATACTCTCGCTGAAGTCAAGAGATATAATTGCCATTCTTATAAGAATTGCAGTAAGAATTACACTAAAACCTTAAAAAGCTGTTTCTTTGTAAACAGAAATAGAATATTTTAAAATAAATAATGATACTTGGAAGTAATATTTTATGAAGATACCTCAAAAGAAATTTCCATCGGAAGATGGATGCATATTGTGATGTAAAGGTCTGCACGGGGGCCGACAAAATACTTGAACCGTCCAGACGATAAAAAAATTTTCGGGCCTGCCGGCCCATTCTGAAGATTTCTGCAGAAACGGTAAAATACGAGCTATTTTTAACGTAAATAAATATAAATGTGCGTCATGAGCCATACTAGTTTGACAGCACCAATATAAAAATGTATAGTGCAGAGATTGGCATAGGAGAATCGCATTGTGGTAACTCGTTTTAATATTTTTTAGCTGACTCATGCCGGGCCGAGATCAAGCTTGCATTATTTTTCTACATATAGACCGGCCGGACAGGAACTAGACTTAATTGTTCTCAAGATCTCTAGGGCAGAAAACATGATTTGTAAAATTATTAACAGCAATAAAGAACTTATGTTAGCTTAATATTAGGATATGTACTTCTTGGTGGTTTTTAAATTAATTTCTCAATAATGCGAAAGTTTGACATATTTTCTGATTAATTTTAAATTGTAAAAGTAAAAAAGTGATAAGCCTAACTATTGAAGGGATTTGGAATCCAATAGCGTTTTTCATTTTTGGTAAATAAAATGCTTGTATAACCTTGTTGAGACATAACAGTTTCTTAAATGATTGCAGGTATTTCTCCTTTCCCATGCCATCACTTCCGGAAATTCTATCCAAAACACGAATTATGACAATATTTTATTTGCTTGCAGTATTCATAAATTGCTTGTATCAAAAAATGGATAACGCCATTCGATTATATAGCTTCTGAATAAAGATACCTACTAATATTATGCGTTTTTGAGGGAAAAAAAATGAATTTAGAAATGTATCAGAAAGGAGCTTCTTTGAATTTAAGAATAAACTTGGATTTAAAATATTTAATGAAATGATGTAGAAATATTTTTATAAATCATCTTTTATCAAACAGCTTAAAAGATAATGATGTGTTTTGCTTTCGTTCTTTTTTTTTATTCTAAGCCACATTAATTTTTTAATTAATCTTTATTCGAATGTCGAAAGCCTATCTAAGTAATTATTTATGTTATTACTAAGTATTTCCTGTAAAATATACTGTAAAATCATTCCATTGATATGAGTGCAGTATTCTTTAAAGGAATCTTAATTGAATGATAAAAATCTGAATTTTTTGGAGATAACGGGAATTTTTTGTAACGGGCGGAAACGGACAGGGCCTGTTTTCTCTGATTTTTGCACGGGTCGGGCCTAAAATATAAAAATTTAAACGGGCCGGCCCCGGACCGAACTTTTGAGTTTTACAACGGGCCGGGCCCGGGCCTGGAAATTCCGGCCCGTGTAGACCTCTAATGTGATGTACAAAAAGGCGCATTAAGAGATATATTAAAAGAAAGATTAAAATAAAAATTAAAATATTAAATTTAAAATAATTATTCAAAAGCTATTATAGAATATTTAACACGAATTTTGTAATATTTTTTTCGACAAGAATACACTTATGGAAAGAAAAGAAATGCATTATTTTTTCAAGTTGGACAAAATTATTTTTTAAACGCTTACAGTTATTAACAAATTGTAAACTGTTTCATAATAAAGGCCTCTTATATATTTTTAAATTTTATAAAATGTATTTTTGTTTAGCGCAGTTTTATAGCGACATTTTATGGAGCAAAATAATTTCTATGAAAAAAAATTATTTTATTCAATCCGATCTGCAACAATATGTACAGGGTGATTCTATTTTTTTTTTTTTTTTACAATAGAAGAGGGGTGATAGTACACATCAAGACAAATAATATTAAATAGGAGACCAAGAGTCCGAAACGATTTCCAAAGGAGATAGTCGCCATTAAAGTTTAGGGACCGAAATTTCAAATAAACATAAAAAACAGAAAAAAGCGGTCGAATGATTTGCGGTTTTCACTAAAATTATTCTTTATGTAGGCATTTTCTTGAAATTAAATTATAAAGATAAATTTCAAAAAATGCCGATAGAGGACGCTTTAGACTTTGGAGCAACGATCAACTATTTTTTGCCGGGTTTTTTGCATCGAATTAAATGTTATCGTAAGCTTAGACTTAAACTTAAAATTTGATCTCAAAATCTGAATAGTTGGGAGTGGTTAAGTAGCACAAACTAAACTGTGTTCAAAGGGTTCAAATTTCAAATGATTATAAAAAACGGAAAATTTGATCGCTTCGTTTGCGGTTTTCGCTAAAACTACTTTTTAAATCAGCATTTTCTTGAAAATACATTTTAAAGATAAATTTCACAAAATGCCGATAGAGGGCACCTTAGACATTGGAGTAGCGCACAACAATTTTTAACCGTTAATTTTCTTAAATCTCATTAAATGCTTTCAAATGTATAGACTTAAATTTTGGGCTCAAATTCTGATTCGTTGGGAGTGTTTAAGTAGCGAAAAATTGAATTGTGTTCGAGGAAGGGGGAGCTTAAATTTCAACTCCTGGACACACTTCAGTTAGTTCTTCTTAAACCCTTCCAACGATTCAGAATTTAAGCTCAAAATTTAAGCTGAAATCTAAGCTCCCGAAACATTGAATAAGCTTTTGCAAGCATGTAATTAGATACAAAAAATAATGGTTAAAATTAGTTGTTGGTTACTCTGAAGTTTAAGGTGCCCTCTAACGGAGTTTTTTGAAATATATCTTTAAAATTTATTTTCAAGAAGATACTGACTTAAAGAATAGTTTTATTTTAAACCGCAAGCGAATCGACCAATTTTTCCATCTTCTATAATTATTTGAAATTTGAACCTCCTCCCTCTCTAAAACACAGTTCGTTTTGCGCTACTTAACCACTCCCTACTATTCAGATTTTGAGCTCAAAATGTAAGTTTAGGCCCAAGCTTCTGAAAACATTTAATGAGATTCAAAAAATAGTTGTTCGTTACTCTAAAATTTAAACAGCCGTCTATCGATTTTTTTTTTAAATTTATCTTTATAATTTATTTTTAAGAAAATACCGACATAAATAACAGTTTTTGTGAAAACCGCAAAATCAATGAACCAATTTTTCCGTTTTTCATAATCATTTGAAATTTAAGCCCTCTGAACACACTTCTATTTGTGCTACTTAACCACTCCCAACTGTTCAAATTTTGAGCTCAAAATTTAAGTTTAAGTCTAAGTTTCCGAAAACATTTAATGAGATGCAAAAAATAACGGCAAAAAATAGTTCTTCTTTTCTCCAAAGTCTCAAGCGCCCTCTATCGGCATTTTTAAAAATTTATCTTTATAATTTATTTTTAAGAAAATACTGACATAAATAATACTTTTAGCGAAAACCGCAAATCAATCGACCAATTTTTCCGTTTCTTATGATTATTTGAAATGTTGGACCCTAAACTTTAATAGCGGCTATCTCCTTCGGAAAACTTTTGGGACCCCTGATTTCCTATTTAATATTGTTTGTCTTGATATGTACTATCACCCTTCTTTTATTGTAAAAAATACTTAGAATCCCCCTGTATATAAACATATATATATATATTTTTTACTTTTTGTATTTTTGTATTGTTCATTAACATTTTTTATAAAAATCATTTTGTTTTCTATTATCTACAGATAGTTTTACTATCAATTTATGTAAAATTGAGATCCCTCTACTTACTACTTTGTATAAAATACTTTTGAACAAAAAGTATTTCTAATAAATGTATTTTTTATTGAATTTTGTTTTATAAATATATGGCAGCTCGCACAATAATATTAAGATGTTTTCAGCTATTTTTGAAAATATTTTTCAGTTATTTTTTGGACATTACCTACAACAAACAACACAGATCTATGAAATGTGTCCAATATAAAAAATAAAATCATAACTTGAATTTTTTAATCTAGATATGTCGGTTATTTGAAATTTTCCGTTATGGAACATGGAGGTTTTACTGTGCAGTATTTTTATAGAGGAAATATAATAAATGAATTAAAATAATACCTTCATTAAACATTTATTTAAGGCAATAAAAAAAACTTTTGAGGTAAATAAAGAAATAAAAAAGAAAAGAAAAGAAAAAAAACTATGCAATAATTTGTGTCATTTTAAGTAAAAAGGAAAAAAACAAACACATTTATTTTTTTAATAATTTTTCATGAATATTATCAACCAAATTACAAAATACTAAATTATTTTTTAAATTGATAAGAATTTATAATGCCTCAATAGAAAATAGAAAAAAATGAATTTTTAATATTTATTTTAACAGAAAATTAGATAAACTGTAAAACAAATGTAGTTTTTATTAATAAAAAAAAATATTAAAAGAAATTATAACAAAGACAAAAAACTGTACACATAAAACGAAAAATAAATAAAAAATAAAATGAAAGTAATATAAAACAAAAACTTATTTTTTAAAAAAATCTAATTCAGATTCAAATTTACTTATTTTTATGTAAAAACCGTAAGTACAAACTTATGACGCATTTTAGCCTTTACTTTTTAAAATAATCATACGCAAAAGACCTTTATATCCTCAATATAAATAAAATATTCGCTATAAATTTTAAAAATAATCTCAAAACATATTAAACAATTGCAAAAAGTATTTTCCTAGTTTTTGTTTGGAAATTTATGTGTTTCTGATTCAATATTAAAGCTTCATTCAAAAAAGGCATTTCAATGTTTACATTTTGTTTAGAAAGAAAACAAAATTAAAAAATAAATGTATATTTATCAACATAATATATGCACAAGATTAAAAAGATATAAGATTAAAAAGAAACATTGTTAACACCAGTTTTACATTTGAAAAATTGAAAAAAAAAGAAAAAAAAAAGGAAAAACATTACCTAAGCACAAAAATTAATTTAATTAAAAGCTTGATATTCTTTTTTCTTTTAAAGAATTAAAATATTATCATAAACAAAAATTAATGCAAAATAAAATTTCTTGCGAAATTTTGTTTAAAGAATTAAAAAATATATGTTTGATTTTGTTTGAATTAAAAATGACTACATTTGTAAATGTATTTTAAATAAATATGCACAAAGCTTTTAATTTTGTGCTTTTAAAGAGATTTTAAATATTTACATTCATATATTATGTAATTGATTGCAATTTTACTGTTTTATTAAATAGAAAAAAATGTTTATATTGCTTAAAAAAGTTTTTGTTAATTGTTTGTCATTTAAATTACACACATTTTATGTTTTTCATTGCTTAATTAACAAACAAGTCAGTATTATTGACTTTTTTAAAAATTCGATTTTTCTTTCTTCCATTAAATAATATATATTTTTTGTTGTATTTTTTAATTATTACTTTGTTTACTCTGTTTCCAGATTTCAATGTTTCTATTAAATGTAATGTAAACGGAATGTATCTTAATGTAATTTTATTTAATTGAATGTAATTTTAAATGCCTAGAAATTTAGTCCTCCACAAATATAGATTACAAATTTTGCATATATATATGTATATATATATATAACTATGATTGTATTACAATATATGAACCATTGAATTTAATAACATATACCACATTGAAAATGGTGGGAAATCTAAATAATTAAAATTAATACAAATGAAATCTGTAGATCTAAAGCAGAATCTCCAGGCCCCAAATGCTTTGGAACTACAAATCTATATATGTTGTAAAAGTGTGTTGCGAAAATAAACCGAAAAAGAAAAATTGTATGGAAAGAAAAAAAATGGGAGCAATATTGGCATCTTGGCGCAATATTGGCATGAAATATTGCTCCAATATTGGGGTGTTTACATTTTGCCCTTGTTTAGCCAATATTTGCAGCGTGCCAATATTGGCATAAAATATTGCCCCAATATTGGCAAAAAATATTGCCCAAATATTGAGATGTTTACATTT
The DNA here is from genome assembly GCA_964019185.1 of Maratus speculifer. Lineage (NCBI taxonomy): Eukaryota > Metazoa > Arthropoda > Arachnida > Araneae > Salticidae > Maratus > Maratus speculifer. The sequence goes on along the minus strand of OZ025297.1, from coordinate 213,069,233 downwards.
TGCCGATATTTAGACAATATTTCATGAAACATTGCATTTATATTTTATGCCAATATCGGTGCATAATTTCATAGCATTATTTCATACCAATATTGCTGCAATATAAGTTACCAATATTGGTTAAATATTGGCAAAATGTAAACGCACAAATATGGTTGCAATATTTCATACTAATATTGGCGCAATATACGTTGCCAATATTGGTTAAATATTCGCAAAATGTAAACACCCCAATATTTGTGCAATATTTCACGAAATATTGGCGCAATATACGTTACCAATGTTGGTTAAATATTCGCAAAATGTAAACACCCCAATATTGTTTCAATATTTCATGCCAATATTGGCGCAATATTCGTTGCCAATATTGGTTAAATATTGGCAAAATGTAAACAACCCAATACTGATACAATATTTCACGCCAATATTGGTGTAATATGTTACCAATATTGGTTAAACATTGGCCAAATTTAAATAACCCAATATTGTTGCAATATTTTATGCCAATATTGGCGCAACATTGTTTAAAAATATTGGCAAAATGTAAACACGCCAATATCATTGCAATATTTCATACCAATATTGGCATAATATTCATTACCAATATTGGTTAAATATTGGCAAAATGTAAACAAGCCAATATTGGCGCAATATTCTTTACCAATATTGGTTGAATATTGGCAAAATGTAAACAACCCAATATTGGAGCAATATTTCATACCGATATTGGCGCAATATTCGTTACAAATACTGGTTAAATATTGGCAAACAATGTTGCGCCAATATTGGCATAAAATACAGCAAAAATGTTGGGTTGTTTACATTTTGCCAATATTTAACCAATATTGGTAACGAATATTGCGCCAATATTGGCATAAAATATTGCACCAATATTGGGTTGTTTACATTTTGCCAATATTTAACCAATATTGGTAACGAATGTTGCGCCAATATTGGTATGAAATATTGTAACAATAGTGGAGTGTTTATATTTTTCCGATATTTAACCAATATTGGTAACGAATATTGTGCCAATATTGGAATAAAATATTGCACCAATATTGGGTTGTTTGTATTTTGCCAATATTGGTAACGAATATTGCGCCAATATTGGCATAAAATATTGCATCAATATTGGCGTTTTTGCATTTTGCCAATATTTTTAAACAATGTTGCGCCAATATTGGCATAAAATATTGCAACAATATTGGGTTGTTTATATTTTGCCAATATTTAACCAATATTGGTAACAAATATTGCGCCAATATTGGAATAAAATGTTGCACCAATATTGGGTTGTTTGTATTTTGCCAATATTTAACCAATATTGGTAACGAATATTGCGCCTATATTGGCATAAAATATTGCACCAATATTGGGTTGTTTACATTTTGCCAATATTCAACCAATATTGGTAACGAATATTGCGCCAATATTGGCATAAAATATTGCACCAACATTGGGTTGTTTACATTTTGCCAATATTTAACCAATATTGGTAACGAATATTGCGCCAATATTGGCATAAAATATTACAACAATATTGGCGTGTTTGCATTTTGCCAATATTTTTAAACAATGTTGCGCCAATATTGGAATAAAATGTTGCACCAATATTGGGTTGTTTGTATTTTGCCAATATTTAACCAATATTCTTAACGAATATTGCGCCTATATTGGCATAAAATATTGCACCATTATTGGGTTGTTTACATTTTGCCAATATTTAACCAATATTGGTAACGAATATTGCGCCAATATTGGCATAAAATTTTGCACCAACATTGGTAACGAATATTGCGCCAATATTGACATAAAATATTGCACCAATATTGGCGTGTTTACATGTTGCCAATATTTTTAAACAATGTTGCACCAATATTGGCATAAAATATTGCAACAATATTGGGTTGTTTATATTTTGCAAATATTTAACCAATATTGTTAATGAATATTGCGCCAATATTGGAATAAAATATTGCACCAATATTGGGTTGTTTATATTTAACCAATATTGCTAACGAATATTGCGCCAATATTGGAATAAAATATTGCACCAATATTGGGTTGTTTATATTTTGCCAATATTTAACCAATATTGGTAACAAATATTGCGCCAATATTGGCGTGTTTACATGTTGCCAATATTTTTAAACAATGTTGCACCAATATTGGCATAAAATATTGCACCAATATTGGGTTGTTTATATTTTCCAATATTTAACCAATATTGGTAACGAATATTGCGCCAATATTGGCATAAAATATTGCACCAATATTGGCGTGTTTACATGTTGCCAATATTTTTAAACAATGTTGCACCAATATTGGCATAAAATATTGCACCAATGTTGGGTTGTTTACATTTTGCCAATATTTAACCAATATTGGTAACGAATATTGCGCCAATATTGGCATAAAATATTGCACCATTATTGGGTTGTTTACATTTTGCCAATATTTAACCAATATTGGTAACGAATATTGCGCCAATATTGCATAAAATATTGCACCAACATTGGTAACGAATATTGGGCCAATATTGACATAAAATATTGCACCAATATTGGCGTGTTTACATGTTGCCAATATTTTTAAACAATGTTGCACCAATATTGGCATAAAATATTGCAACAATATTGGGTTGTTTATATTTTGCCAATATTTAACCAATATTGGTAATGAATATTGCGCCAATATTGGAATAAAATATTGCACCAATATTGGGTTGTTTATATTTAACCAATATTGGTAACGAATAATGCGCCAATATTGGCATAAAATATTGCACCAATATTGGGTTGTTTATATTTTGCCAATATTTAACCAATATTGGTAACGAATATTGCGCCAATATTGGTATAAAATATTGCAACAATATTGGGTTGTTTATATTTTGCCATCATTTAACCAATATTGGCAACGAATATTGCGCCAATATTGGAATAAAATGTTGCACCAATATTGGGTTGTTTATAGTTTGCCAATATTTAACCAATATTAGTCACGAATATTGCGCCAATATTGGTATAAAATATTGCGCCAATATTGGCGTGTTTACATGTTGCCAATATTTTTAAACAATGTTGCACCAATATTGGCATAAAATATTGCACCAATATTGGGTTGTTTATATTTCCCAATATTAAACCAATATTGGTAACGAATATTGCGCCAATATTGGCATAAAATATTGCACCAATATTGGCGTGTTTACATGTTGCCAATATTTTTAAACAATGTTGCACCAATATTGGCATAAAATATTGCACCAATATTGGGTTGTTTACATTTTGCCAATATTTAACCAATATTGGTAACGAATATTGCGCCAATATTGGCATAAAATATTGCACCAATATTGGCGTGTTTACATGTTGCCAATGTTTTTAAACAATGTTGCGCCAATATTGGCACATAATATTGCAACAATATTGGGTTATTTATATTTGGCAATATTTCACAAACATTGGTAACGAATACTGCGCCAATATTGGAATAAAATGTTGCACCAATATTGGGTTGTTTACATTTTGCCAATATTTAACCAATATTGGTAATGAATATTGCACCAATATTGGTATGAAATATTCCACCAATATTGGTATGAAATATTGCAACAATATTGGCGTGTTTACATTTTGCCAATATTTTTAAACAATGTCGCGCCAATATTGGCATAAAATATTGCAACAATATTGGGTTGTTTATATTTTGCCAATATTTAACAAATCTTGGTAACAAATATATTAACATAATGTAAACACCCTTATATTGTTCAAGTTTTTCATACCAATTTTTTTTACAAATATTGGCAAATTGTAAACACTCCAATATTTGTGCAATATTCTATACCAATATTAATGCTATATTGGTTGACAATATTGATTAATTATCGGAAAAATGTAAACTGTCCAATATTTGTGCAATATTTCCTGCCAATATTGGTCATAATTATTGACTAAAAATCACCATAATATAAGCACCCCAGTATTTATGCAACGTCCAGTATTAGGATGAATTGTTGCACTTTGCTGATATTTAGCCGTTTTTTGTATTCAATATTCTGTGAATATTGGCATAAAAAATTATTTTATACTGGGTATTTATATTTTCTCGATATTTCGTCACTGTTTGAAATATTGGTCCCATATTTGTGCTATTAGTCCATTACATTTTATTTGCAAACATTTAAAAAAATATTTAACTAAATTTTACTCTACATTTTTCTTAGATTTTCTATTCCAAATTTATTTGAATGCATTTATATTTTTAAAAATTTTTAGATTCTATGAATCGGAAATCTTCGAATTCGACGAATGAAGATGTTGGAAAGTTTTTTTTAGATTGATGATAGAAAAAATATTTACAATAAATATTCAAACTTTTCAAATTATTGAAAAATCAAACAATGTTCCTATAAGTAGTCAGTAACATGTAATTCAGATAAAAAATTATTAAGTTATCAATTGAGGTTAAGTCTTGTGTTGTACAATGAAAAACCACCGAAAATTTCACCACTATTACACAATTATAAATTTTGTTTGCAAGGAAGTCTGAAAATATTCTTTCATCTTCGCCACATTTTCATGCATACTCTATTTTAAAAATGTTTAAATGTAGAATATGTTATTAATTAATATATTCCCAAGCTTGGTGCCATTTTTGACACTTACAATTTTGTATGCAATATACATTTCATTTTTACTATGAGATCATTTTCACCAACTGAAACCCTCTGAAATGAGCATCAAAAGTTCAATATTACAAAAAAAAAAAAAAAAAAAAAAAAAAAAAAAAAAAAAAAAAAAAGTTCCTGGAATGTAAACAGTTTTGTGAGTGAAAATCAGTTATTTTAAATAGTAACGTTAGAAAATCATTAATTGTAATACAGAAATGGTAATTGCAATGATAGGGCAATTTTTAGTTTCCTTTTTATCTCCAACAGTGAATGTAATCGAGATTATATATTATTTCTAATTGCTAAAAAGATTATTTTAAAAACAGTAAAATAGTTTTATTTCACTGTTGACAGGTTTCAACTTATTACCGAGTCATTTTCAAAACAAATAAAATTGAAATTTTATATTTGCATAGTCTACGTTGCATTGAACTAAAAACGCCATCATTCACTATTTCATGTGACGTAGGTTTTTTTTTTCTTTCTTTTTCGTTAGATTTTTATTTCTATTTTTTAAAATCATTGAGCAACTTGTGCCACAGTTTTAGTAGGTTAATGGATTTTGTATCGTTACATATGAATTTTTTTCCCTGTTAGAATTTTTAATGTTTTTCTTATAATGGATAGATAATATTGTTTGGAGAGAAAAATTTACTCGTTGAAGTTTATATGGATATTTTCTCCTTGATGTAATTTTGCCAGGGCTGTTGTTTTTTTGTTTGTGTTTTTCTACTATGTTTAATACTAGCAATAAGCTCCTTTATCTGTATTTAAATTTCCTGATTTTTATTTCAATATAGAATTTCTTTCATTCGTTTTCTCTAATTAAGGGTATTTAAGCAGGAAATTTAAATACATAAAGAAGGAGCATAATGCTGATATTAAATATATTAGAAAAACAACAACCCTTGCAAAGTTACACCACGAAGAAAATATCCACATAAACATCAACGAAAGTAAAATAATTTTTCTCTCCAAATAATACTATCCATCGATTATAAGAGAAACAATAGGGATTCTAACACATAAAAATTCTATATGTAACGATATAAAACCATTCAATCTACCAAAACTGTGGCACGAGTTATTCGATAGTTTAAAAAAAAATAGAAATAAAAATCATAGTAAAATAAAAAATAATGTTCATTACATGAAATGTGACTGACTGCGTTTTAATGCACCATGGACAATGTAACTTTAAAATTTCAATTTTATTTGTTTTGAAAATAGCTCGGTAATTAGTTGAAACATGTCATCAGTGAAATAAATGTATTTAAAATCATCTTTTTAGCAATTAGAAATAATGTTTTAATGAGGGTGTTATTTTATGTTAATTAAATAGAAGATTATATTTTAATAGAAATGATGTAATTTTCAGAAATATTTTCATTTGTACATACCAAGCATTTGAGCATAAATAAATTGCAGAATTTTAATATATTTACATGCAGAAATAAAGTTCAGTGAATTCTCGTCACCACTGATACAGTTATAGCAACATACAATATAGTGAAGGAGCAAATTCTTCTATTTTATGTGTAAAGTAGTTTTCCTGACCGGAAACATTTTATTTTAGATTTTTCATTTTAATCATAGGTTATCACGTGTTATTTTATTTACATAGATTACGCAATAATATTCCTCAGTAAATAATCTGTGTTTTTCCGCGGCCAATGCATAATTACATGCAATCATTTTATTAAGGTTAAATTTTATGATAACCATTAAATTTTTCTTTTAAATACAATGACACATTCAGTGATGAGGTCGCACTTTTAACTGGTGTAATTCAATTATAGAGAGAAAAGCTTGACATGATTGCCACCATTTTGAAGAAATATCATAAAGTGCGTTCAAAATTTGAATTAAAATATGAAACTGGAAATAAATAAAAAAATATTCAAAAAATAATTATCAAAATTGGTTTTCCAGAAAGCTCAGGACTGACGACTGAAAGAGCCGCCTGGTCATTTAAATATATACATATTTAAGTAAAAGAGAGAAAAAAAAGGATTATTAATATGAGCAGCATGTTATACAGGAAAAAAATTCTCTTAATGGTTAAATATTTCACTGGATTATCATCAAATTACAAAACATTAGGAATATGGCAATGAAAATAAATACCTTTTTCAAATTTAAGAATACCGCCAGTGGGAAAAATTTCCCATTAGCGGTTAATGCTTATGTGTACCATAATTACTAAGCAATCATGCATTGCTAAACATTCACTATTTAGTACTGCTTTATATAAATAAACACAAACATAATACTACATATTCCATTTTATATAGCAGTTCTGTTGTTTTTATCATTGTCAGTAACTGCAAGTAAAAGTTGTTATTCTCATGTGTCCATTAAATCACATAATGTTAATTTTGAGTGCGACATTTATCACGAAATTCCAACTTTACTATGTACATTAACTGGTATCATTGAAATATTTTTGCTTGAATATTTATCAACATAAAAAATAGCACTTAATTAATTATTTTGCCAATTGTGGTCTGTTTATTACTTTTTTTTTTCACAAGATCCTATTTTATGTGAAAATTTTTCTTATACATGAAAGAATTATAATCATAATTTTGTTAATTAGAAATTATCGCAATACTAAGGTTATAACATTAGATACCCAAATAGAAATTGTTAATCACATACTTGGTAGATATATGCAACTGTCATTTAACTGTTTCAGCTGTTATGTAACTTTTAATTTATTTATTTTTATCATTACATTTGTGAAGAATTCAGTTTGCAGATTGTCTTATAAACCGCTATATAAATCGTATAAAACGTCAAATATATTTTCGAAGAACTGAAGATTGTAATAAAATATTTTCGAAACCACCCATGTTTTCATATTGATATTTTCACATGGGACACTAAAACTGTGAAGATATTTTATAAATAAATTTCAATATATTTCAATAATTCCCTTAATTAACGTAGCATTAGACTAAGGGTTTTTGCCATCAGATTTTTGTGAAAAGTTATCTTCTGAAAAAGTAATCATCCAAGACAAAATTTCCATTGACATCTTATCATCAGACTAGCATGAAAAGTATTATTTTTTTTTTACATACACTCATTCGTGTTACATGCAATAATATATAAACACTAAAAAATATATATAGAAATCTAAAAATTAATAGAAACATAATAGAAATATAAACATTATTTTTATTTTTAAGAGAAATACACAAATAACTTTGAATATAATTTAAATATTAACTAATATTATTTTTTTTTTCAGCTACACACTCTGTTCACTTTGATGATCAATGTGCCATTTCATGTACTTCTCTTCCGACTTGAGATATTTTCTACACTTTCTTGATTACAGCATCTAAAAAAAATAATAATCGTAATTATTATTTTTTTAATTGTTACTGAAAATACAAATATTAACACACTGTAAATCTTAAACTAATATTCGTTTCCTAATATAACTATAAAAATTTGATCCTAATCTCAGAAAGCGTATATTCAATTTATATGTACTGCCATTTTCTAAAGCGTTATGTAATACTTTACACATTTTTTAAAACACACTAATTTTTGATTTTTTTAAAATTATTATTATTATTTATTAATTTCCACCGAGCGAAACCAAATTTGAATAAATTTACTCGGAAATTAATAATACTCTCGTTAAATTCATTATATGGTTAAATAAGATTGTGCAATCTGTTAATCCTTTCCGACTCAAAGTACTTGTTTTGCTAATTTTTTGAAAAAAAAAATAATAACAGCAGGACTTAAAAACAAATTCATTTGAAAATAAGTAAAAACTTTTCTTCGGTTATACTTTAAAAGGCAAAAGTTATTTTCAAAACAATGGGTGGTGGTGTGGCATTTGGGAATTAAAATTAATTGAGCAGAATTTAATCCAACATTTCGGAAAGTGTTATGAGAATCTATTTTGCAAGAAATAGCACCATTGGTGAAAAAATGGATGCCTGACTCTATTAATATTTTGCATTAATTAAAAGAAACAGTGGTACTGATATTTCTTGTTTCAAGTCAGAGATTCTTCAGTTTCAAGGGACTGCTGCAATCTGCTTGGTCTATGTTTTACAAAATTGCTTCTTTATTCCCATTATCCTAAAATTGTACCCTTCCTGTCTCACGATTTTTTTTAAAGTATCTCTATTGTCATTTGTATTAGAAATTTTGGTTCCGTACTGAATATTATCTATCTCGCTGATTCTTGAAAATAGAGTTCTAACTTTTAAACATTAAAGGTAATTTTTAGAAGCAAAAAATATGGATTGAAAAGTAAAAGTCCCTTTTAGAATGTATAAATGTGGTAATGAAAAATAAAAAAAATAGCCGTAATAAATCGTCGTAGTTTTTTACAATTGAAAGCTTTGCCAGAGTTAAGGTAGATACATTGTTGCTTTCAATTTATGTTAATGTCCATTTAAAAAATTCCAGTGTATCGTTGATGACATCAAATGTCTATAAATCAACCTGTTCAGCTCATTTTTGGGCTGGTCTTGCATACACTTCTTTTTTAATATCTTTATTACTAAAATTATTCATTTTTGGAATAGAATTTAACTCATATTGTAATGGAGATTTTTTAACCACTGTTACCTTTTTAAAAAGATCAAATAATAATCTTTAGAAACACTTTTCAATTGATAAATGTGTTTAAACATGAATTTTAATAAGAAACAAAACTTTAAAATATTTTAGCTATTACATGCGAAGCATTTTATGCCGAAAATTGTATCTCATTTAAAACATTTTTTACAGCATTCATAATATGATATTCTAATTAAAATGTCTTTTAGATATAAGTATTGAAAAAGAAACCTTTAAAATCATTTAACTATTAAATATGCAAAATACATTTAAATTATGAAAATAGCGCGGTATTTAAGTGTTATAAAATAAAGCCCACGAGACACCGATATTTTTTCCTTAACAATTTTAAACAAATTGTTTTTCCAATGTTTAACTGATATTTTTTCACTAGTCTTGAAAACAACAGTCATCTGTTGGGACAATAATCGATGTAACTTTCGTAACTGAAAAGTCACTTTCAAAAAAAAAAAAAAAAAAAAATGAAAGCAGACTAATTACAGAAGATCGCCACTAATTGAGAAAATATTACTTAATCTTCCATAATCGAGTAATGTTTTTAAATCAGGGCAAATATGCATAGTTTTAGAGTCTGTGGGGCAAGCATAATTGTTGATGAACATCTCTCGTAGTGGCAGTATTTTTTAATAATGCTGAAGTTAATATGAAAGGAAACATGTGATCAATACAGGAATCGTGATTTTTTTTTTTTTTTATAAAAATAAAAAAAATCGATTTTTTTGATTTAAATCGGATTTTTTTTATTTAAATCAGATTTCTTTTCTTTCTTTTTTTTTTTTAATCTCACACAATATTATTGTTTTTATATGACTCTTCTTTTAATTTATAGAATATAAATTATGCATTTACATGCATGCACGTTATATAAAGGGTACACGACATTTCGGTCCCGCCATTTCGGTCCCGCCATTTCGGTCCCGCCATTTCGGTCCCGAGACGTTTCGGTCCCGAGACATTTCGGTCCCTGGCCGTTTCGGTCCCGATACATTTCGGTCCATGGCCATTTCGGTCCCGAGACATTTCGGTCCCGAGACGTTTCGGTCCCGAGACATTTCGGTCCCTGACCATTTCCGTCCCGAGACATTTCGGTCCCTGGCCATTTCGGTCCCGAGACATTTCGGTCCCTGGCCATTTCGGTCCCGAGACATTTCGGTCCCTGGCCATTTCGGTCCTTGGTTATTTCGGTCCCGAGATATTTCGGTCCCTTGCCATTTCGGTCCCTGCCATTTCGGTCTCTTGCTATTTCTTTACCGGCCACCTTATAACTTGGTTTCTGATTGATGAAGGCCCACTAAACGCTGTAAGCTCAACATTGTTCGGGCTTTTTTTAATATTTTTATACTCCTGCCCCCCCCCCCCTTCCCTCAAATTTTATACAAAGCTGAATATAATAGTCCAATAAGTTTAATCCATTGTAACTCGTGATAATAAAATCACAGCAGGTTGAAAATTTGATTAAATAATGTTATATAATTTTACACTGTCTTTATTATTATTATTTAACATAATGAATATTTTAAGTTTTATCATATATTCTTTGTATTAGGTATTTTATCTATACAAAAAACTAAAATACATATTTGATTGATTGTTTTAGCACACTTTCTTAGAATCTTTAAATTAGTGATTTCCTAACTAGCGTGCTACGAAATTTTTTTGTGTAAAAAATAAAAATGCTCCAACGACCTTTTTTATGTAATAATTATTGGTTGCATTTTTTTTTTTTTTTCTCACAGTTTTCTCACTTTATGAAGACAATTTTTGTGAATTAATTTTATTGAAAGTGGGCTTATTTCTTTGTAATAAAATGATTATTTTTCAATTTTATATAATAATGTAATTATTATTTTAAATAATTTTATTTTCAAATTTTAACTGACAAAACTAAGCTTTTTTAATTTATCGTTTATTTATTTATTTATTTATTTATTTATTTGCATTACCTTTTCGCTCCCACTTTCACAGAAAAAAAATTGACAATTCTTATTTTAATTTTATTATTGATTGAATTAATAGTTTTAAATTTCAGTAACTTTAAATATAAAATAAATAAACGGGTAAACAATAAGTTTCAGTTTATAACTACTACAAAACATAATGATAAATTGAATATAAAACAGATTATTTATTGAGTTTATTTAAAGTAAAATTCGAAATGCGTATTAATAATTTTATCAATTTAATTAAATAAAGATTCATTAAATTAAAAATACATATATTTAATAAAATATTAATTTGATTTTAATTTTAAAATCACTAACTGTTTTGAGATTTAATTTATAGCAATTATTCATCTCCATAAGTTTTTATTAAAAAATTATTATTTATTTCAATAAGGGAAATTATTATTATTATTATTATTTTGAAAAATCAGTAACGTAACGTAATAATTAATTAAACATAATAATGCAACACTGTAACAATGCGTAAAAATATTTCTTAACAGTGTTAGGTAACATTATTATCCAGATGAGAGATTTAAATTTTCTGAAACAAAGTTATAGTTTACAGTTCGCAAAAAGCAATCATATATTAATTAATTATTTTTAAAGAGTAAGAAAAATATCATAAACTAACCAATAAATGAATAAATAACATATTTATTTTGAGAATCCTTATAATTTTTATATATCCTAATGAACTTGATAACATTATAGTAGCTGAAATTTAAAAAATATGTTTTTTCATTTTTGCTATAATAAGAGCTATAAACTAGATTTTAAACAAGTAATTGATAAATAAGTCACTTAAACAATTAATAGTTAAAATAATTTTGAATTCTTATTAATGTTGTTATTAATGTTTGATAAAAATAATTTAATTTAATTTTTTTAAATTTAACAGCATAATTATTAATGCTTTAAAATTTTCTAAGATTATGTTAATAATTTAATAATTACAATGTTAACAAGCATGTATGCAGTTAATGTATAACATTAAGTAAGAAACAAATCAAAACCGAGTGCCGGGAATTTTTAAACACTTATAATTTTTTATGTTGGTGTTCCTGTAAAATTTGAAATATATGCATGTAAGTACCAGCTAAGTACTACTATTAACCTCTTTTAAGCAAAAATTCTGCATGTCAATCAATTGTCAACGCCCATCTGAACAAATAGTCATCTTTATACAAGATAGCTAGAAAAGCTAGGTAGTTAGCTTTATCTTCCTGGCTTTATTCTACTTATCTTGATCTTTATACACTTGTCAGATGAAATCCCTCATTCTATAATACAATGTCCTTTTTACTCTGGAGTTCAAATGCGGAAGGACCTCCCAGATTTGACTTGTGTTTATTTCGCTCGTAGTTTTTGAATGTAATAAGCATAAAAAGTGTTTAATGTATTAAAAAGGATTTGTCATTCCTGCATTGTTATATGTAAAAAGTTGTTACACGTAAAAAGTTATTTCGTAGCAATAATTAATTGTTATATGTAGAAAGATTAACGCAAACTTTTAAATAGTTTTTTTAATAGCGAAATAAAATAATTATTTAAAAATAAAATGTTTTAGTCAATCCCGATGCAGAACTTAAAAAATAATGTGGCTTTATCACAATTCCATGTTAAAAACCCCTTTAAAAAATTGTAAAATGCCATAGTCTAAAAATGATGTGCCGTTAAATAATAGGTTGAAATAAAGATTTCTAAAGCTATTTGCAGATTTTTTTTTTCATTATTAAACACATATTGTACAAAGTATATGCAACTGAAAATGTGTAGGCCATGGACATTTGCTTAAGCAAATTAAATTCGACTTATACGTGTTTTTAAATTGCCAGATCTTCATGATTGAGGAACTTCTATATAAATCCACAGAACAATCCTCCCCTCACTCCTGAAAACAATTACTTCTGTCATATAAAATTTGCATGGCGTTTGGATCCGCTGCAATATGTTTGAGTTTGGATCCGAGTTATGCGTGTAAGCGGTTTTTGAGTACTTGTTACATCTAATTAATCGCATTACACTAAAACTTTATGTGGCTTTCAGTTAAAAAACCAGTGTTGAATTCAGACACTTTTCTCTGGGAGGGACTTCTGTGGCTCCGGGGGGATTCAATAGAGTCCTGGGGGGATTACACTTTTTTACCACTGAAAACACAAAATCTCAAAATTTCCGGGGGGGGGGCATTGATAGCTCCGGGGGGAATGACCCGCTCCTGAATTCAACACTCTAAAATGTTCCCTATAAAATTATGTCAGATATTTTCCGTGCACAAAATTTCAGCGTGCTGGAGAAGGGACCGAAATGTCTGAGGACCGAAAAATCCAGGGACCGAAATGTCTCGGGACCGAAATGGCCATGGACCGAAATGTCTCGGGACCGAAACGTCTAGGGACCGAAACGTCTAGGGACCGAAATGTCTCGGGACCGAAACGTCTCGGGACCGAAATGGCCATGGACCGAAATATCTCGGGACCGAAATGGCCAGGGACCGAAATGTCTCGGGACCGAAACGTCTCGGGACCGAAATGTTTCGGGACCGAAACGGCGGGACCGAAATGGCGGGACCGAAACGTCCTGCTTCCTTATATAAAGTATACATAAGTTACATAAGTATTTTCAATATATATTATTAATATTACACAATTTACATAAATGATTCAGAGGTAAAATTTTAGGCTAAGGAAAAATTTTTATTACACAAAAGGCATGGAAAATAATTAATCAAAAATCAATTCAACCTTCAGTATTTTAGTTAAAATAAAAACAACTGCAGCATATGAAAATTGTAAATAAATTCGAAAGTTAATTGTAAATTAAGTTATTAACTTTTGTTGTTTGTTTTGTTAAAGTGCTGGTGCAGAAAAACGAGTTAAACAACTTTATGAATCTATTTCTACTTTTCAATTGCGCCAAACAAAAGGCAGTAAACATTTGTTCCACTGAAGTAGATGAAGCTATTGCAGTAAAAAGTTAGTTGATCATGAATTCTATAAGTTTTTGAATATCAGACTTTTCAATAACTGAAACAAATACCGTACCTTCCACCATTCTAAAAAGGCTGAGATCTATGTTAGATTAAAGCAAAAATTCATTGAATGGTTCAGATTTTGGTCAAACTTTAATCAATAGACATCAACAAAGTGAAACACAAAAAGTCATACAGTTTTATTTTATCTCAACTTGCAGAAATTTTTCTAATTACCAGTAACTAAATATTCGAATATTAAATATATTTCTCCTTAGATTTCCTCACTGTTGCAAGATTATTTTGAAAGCATTTTTTTCTAAACTTTACATTGGATTGTACTTATCCCCTTGGGGACGAGCGACACGAATACGTGCCGCAAAAAGGCTTAAGAAACCTTGTTGATCCCCACCAGTAAAATTTTACGGTAAAATTTGCCTTATTAAATCGGAGTATTTTCTCGATTTAAGAAGACACAAATTTCTGTTTTCAAATACCGGTGACAAAGCATTAAAAATTTCGTAAAAAGCTCCCGTCGCGAAGGGGTTATTGACAAAATTAAGCTTTATTTTTCTAAAAGCTGTTTGTTTATCTATATTATATAAAATTAAATTACATTAAAAAGTACATAAATATGTTTGTTTACATCTTAAATTTATTGAAAAATAATTGTAAAGAAAAACTGATTTAAATCAATGATTTTTTTTAAAAAATCAATTGATTTAAATCACGATTTAAATCATGATTAAAATTAAGCTGATTTAAATCAACGAACCCTGGATCAATATAGCTGAAACAAGCAAACATAAAAATACAGAAGTAACAAGCATGAAATTTGGGAATAAGAAAAAAATTATGTATCTTTTTCCATGTATTAGAGCTAAACTCATAATATTTCGACATTTTAGTATACACTAAAATAAAATTAAACTATACTATAATTGTTATTTTTTTACAAAGTTATTTTGTTTTTAAAACTTAAAATTATCTGAAAAAAAAAAAAAAAAAAAAAAAAAACTAACAAATAATGTATAGCTTCATTAAATTAAAGAAAAAAAAAGAAAAGAAAATTGAAGACAGTGAGTTTAGTAAAAATATAAATCTAAATACGTGTAATGATGTATGTGAATTACAGAGAATAATATCTCAAATAATGTTATTTTGAGTGGCTCGATTGTTTAGGATTTTACCCTTGTCTATCAAAAAAGAAAAGAAAAAAAATCTGCCTGCTCAGCTTTTGACGAGTTTTTCATTTCATTTTTCTGCAAGACCTGCTTATATCAAAATAATTAATATATATGTATGTATTTTTCTTCAAACTCTATTTTTTTCCCTTTTTTTTTAATAAGAGTTGGTTCTCCGGATAAAAATTATAGTTAACAATATCAGCTAAACAGATATACAATAAATTTAAGCGCATTAGATATATTGTGCGTTTGTTAATTATGACGGCCAATTATCTGCAAAAGGGATATAGCAATATTTACGCAAGATTCAAAGAAAACCACGGAAAACTTCGATTGGTTGGTTGGTTGGTTGATTTTTGACGTCCGATTATCTACTCTAGGGATATAGGACCAAGGGGGGAGTGCCCTTCGTGGGGGTCTTTCTAAGGGAACCTAATCCGTATTTACGCAAGGTTCGAAGAAAACCACGAAAACTCCGAACGGTTAGGCCGACAGCCGCGATTGGGTTTGAACCCCAGCACCTGCCGTCTACCAGTTGAGAGGTCCGAACCTCTCGGCCACTGGTGGGGCCGGAAAACTTCGAACGGTTAAGCCGACAGACGCGATTGTGTTCGAACTCAGCATCTCCCGTTTACTAGCTTCAAGGGCATAACCAATCAGGCACTAGTGGGGCTGACATATTGTGAATTGACAAATTTGTGATTTTTTTTTTCTTTTCAAACCCTACCATTCCTATGTTTTCTTTTATCGATATAAAAACTGTAAATAATATTAAGAAGTTTTATAATAAAATTGATTGGATTTGATATTTTGAGAATTGACGAGGTTTTGAATTTTTTTTCTTCCTAAAATCCTATTTTTTTCGCTTTTTGGGCCGATTTTTAATTTTGTTTCATTCAAAAATCATTCAAAAATACATCGTACATAAATTTTTGGCCCTTCTTTTCCTAGAAGTAATGATAATAGATTTAAGGCTGTTCTAAAATCAAAAAGGGCAACTTTGTGGCAAGTTTTAATTTATTTTTCTTAGGAAAGTTTTTTCCTAACTGTAATGAAACTAGCAGGTATTGTTGAGAAACTATCAAATTGCACTCATTTTTCAATTATATATATATATATGTGGGATTAAAGAATAAAGTATCCAGCAATAAAAGATAATAAACTCAATGATTTAATGAACGTGATATCCAAAATGAGATTCGTGTGATGATGCGTGGAAAGAACGAGGTGTTCTATAGATTTCAGCGATGGCGAGTTGGATGGATTTTTAATCCAAAGCTCAGAGAAGCTTATTTATTTTAAATATTATTCAGTTCTACTGTTATCATTGAATGTTACTTACATATTTTATGTCTATTAAACCTTTTTATTTTTTTAAGAATGTTACTTTTGCTTAAATCATAAGCTAATCACTCAATATTCCCACAAGTTTTGGGGGTTCGTTGCCGGGATTGAAGGATTTGAATGATTTCGCTGATTTATATTTGAATTTGAATTTCACGATGAAAGCTATTTTACACTAAGAAGATCTAAGTCTAAGAAAAATGTTTTGTTTTTAAACTAATACGTATTATGTAAAAAAGGAACTGTTTCTTATATGTGTAATGATTAGAAATTATCCGTAATCAAGCCTGCAAGATAGTGCACTATATTGTTTTGTTGAAGTGTAAACAAAAATTATAATGTCTGTTCTGAATAAAGCTAGAAAGGCGGACTTGTTAACATTGTGTGATGACCTAGGTATAGTTGTGCCTCAGAGTCCAAGAATCATTGATTTGATAAAGTTGGTGACTGAATCGAAGGATTATGAAGAAAATTTTGTAAAAGTTCGACTTGAAGTCATAGCCGCGGAGAGAATAGAAAAAGAAAGACTAGAAGCAGAAAAAGAAGAAAGACGATTAAGGCTGGAAGCAGAAAAAGAAGAAAAAAGACTAGAAGCAGAAAAAGAAGAAAAAAGACTAGAAGCAGAAAAAGAAGAAAGACGGTTACGGTTAGAAGCAGAAAGAAGATTAGAGGAAAAGAAGATGGAAATGGAGTACGAATTACGAAAAATTGAACTTCAAGGAAATATGATAAATACAAGTAACGGTTCGGCTGTAACTGGTACAGGTAAGCAACTAAATTTGTCTAAATTAATGTCACACTTTGATGGGAAGGGTGATATTAGTATCTACTTAGCTCTATTCGAGAGACAGATTTCTAGGATGAATATAACAAAAGAGAATTGGGTCATGCACTTATTAAGTTTAATGCCGCTAGAAATTGCTAATGTTATAACTAGAGAACCAGAAACATTAACAAATAACTACGATTATGTAAAAAACTTGCTGCTCAAAAGATTCAAATTGACGCCAGAAGAGTTTAGGCAAAAATTAATGTCGCATAAGAAAGAAAATTCAGCCACTTGGCGCGATCTAGCATTTGAGTTAAGGAATTATTTAGAAGAATGGATTACCGGTCTTGATGTGTCGAATTTTGAAGATTTAAAAGAATTAATACTGGTAGATCAAATCAAAAGAAGATTACCGATAGAAATGAAGGAACATTTCATCGATGATCTTCCCAAAATTAAAAGTGTTGATACGTTAGTTTGTAAACTAGATGATTACGAAACAGCAAGGCGTAATATTAAAACCATGAATAGAAATTCACACCACTTTGAAGATAGGAAGTCAAAAATGCGCGAAAATAACAATTCAAAACCGTGGTTACCATCTCAACGTTATGATACTTTAAGAAAACAACAATTCGCAGATAATACAGCTAATAAAAATGAATCTTCTAATTTAAATGAAAGAAACAGGGCACAAATTAGATGTTTTAAATGTAACCGTCTTGGCCACGTAATATCCCAGTGTAAAAATGGGAATAATAGTCAAATAAATTATGACAGCCAAAATCGGAGCCAAAACCAGCGATTATCCAATCACAAAGAAGTGAATTGTGCATTAATCAAAGAAACAAACAGCGCCAAACCGGATCACATGTTAGACACCGATATTAACGGGAGCCAAAACCCGCGATTATCCAATCACAAGGAGATAAATTTTGCAGTAATCAAACAAACAAACAGCGCCAAGCCGGATCGCATGATAAATATTGATATTAACGGTGAAAAGACACAGATCTTTTTTGACACTGGAAGTGATATCAGTCTGGTCAGTTATGAATACTATACTAAAATTGGATCGCCAAGATTACGTTCAAATAATATTTCTTTGTCAGGCATAGAAAGAGTAGTTGTTTATCCTAAAGGATACTTTTCATATGAATTTAATATTGATGGTTTTCTAATCAAAGCAAATTTGTATGTGTTAGAATCTCTTTCATATGATATTTTATTGGGATATGATGTGATTAGCAAATTAAAATTGGCGATAGATGAGAACGGAATTAAGATCGTTGGCGAACGCAACAATATTGAAGTAGGTTACACTGAAGTTCAGAAGAATTCTGACATAAAATTGAATCATGCTGCCAGAAATAACAATGAAAAGAAAACGTCAACGTTAGGTAATTCACGTGATGAAAATATTATAATTGTAAACGATAATAATGCAGGAGATAATTTCTTAATTAATTTAGCGAGCGTCATAGAAGATGATGAAATTGATTTAGATCACGTGAGAAATTTTAATATAAGAAAACAAATAAATGAATTATTAAAGGGATACAAGCCAAATAAATCAAAAGATACAGGATTACGGATGAATATAATTTTATCTGATGAAATTCCTGTTTGTCAACGGCCACGAAGATTTCCTTTTAAAGAGCAAGAAATAATCGAAAACCAGGTTCAGCAATGGTTGAAAGACGGAATTATAAGGCGCAGTTTTTCAGATTACGCTGCACCGGTAGTTTTAGTTAAAAAGAAAGACAACTCGTATAGGTTATGCATAGATTACCGTAAACTGAATAAGAAAATAATCAAAGATCGGTACCCATTACCTTTAATTGAAGATGTTTTAGATAAATTAGAGAGATCAAAAGTATTTACGACTCTCGATCTAAAGAATGGTTTTTTTCATGTTGAAATTGAGGAGAAAAGCAGGAAATACACCGCATTCGTGACACACGAAGGGGAATATGAGTTTTTGAAGTGTCCATTTGGTTTATGTACATCAGGAAACCAGTTCCAAAGATATGTAAACACGGTGTTTAGAAAGTTATTACGTGACGGCACAGTAGTTATTTATATGGATGATTTTATTATTCCATCACAAACTGAAGAAGAAGGTTTAGAGAAATTGAAACAAGTACTTGAAGTTGCAGCGGATTATGGGCTAGAGTTTAACTTCAAAAAATGCAAATTTTTAAGGAAAAAAATAGAATTTCTTGGTTATATAATTGAAAATGGGACGATACAGCCATCTGAATCGAAGACATCAGCTGTTTGGAATTTCCCTCAACCAAAAACGATAAAACAATTGCAATCATATTTAGGATTAACAGGTTATTTTCGTAAATTTATTCCGAACTATGCTCGAATAGCCAAACCATTGACTGATTTATTGCGTAAAAATGTCACATTTGAATTTGGCACAGAACAAATACAGGCGTTTAAAAAATTAAAAGAAATATTATCGCAAAAACCAGTATTGCATTTATTTAAACAAGGATCAGCACTAGAATTACACACCGACGCAAGTAGCCATGGTTTCGGAGCAGTACTACTACAAAAAGCGGATGATGGAAAATTCCACCCTATACAATACATGAGCAAAAAGACAACCCCGCAACAAGAAAAATATTGTAGTTATGAATTGGAGGTATTGGCAATAATTGAAGCTCTTAAAAAATTCAGGAACTACTTACTTGGTACAAAATTCAAGATAGTAACTGATTGTGAAGCATTTCAGAAAACATTAAACAAAAAAGATTTGGCTCCAAAAGTCGCAAGATGGGCTTTATTCATGGAAGAATTTGATTATGAAATCACACATAGACCAGGGAATAAAATGAAACATGTAGATGCTTTGAGCAGAAATACTGTTTTAGTAATTACAAGATCACAGAGTGAGATGACAGCTAGAATAGCTATAGCACAGGAGAAAGATGAGCTCATAAAATCAATAAAATCTTTAGTTGAAAAAGGTGAAGAAAATGAATATCTTATCAAGAATAACGTGTTGTATAAGTTTGATAACGGAAGAGAGTTACTTGTAGTGCCTGAAGAAATGCAAAAAGAGATTATTCGTAAAACACACGATAAAGGGCATTTTGCTGCAGTCAAAACAGAAGAATTAGTAAAAAAAGAGTTCTTCATCCCTAACCTGAGAAAACAAGTTGAAACAGTGGTAGTAAATTGCATCGAATGTATTCTATTTAACAAGAAACGAGGCAAAGCCGAAGGTTTTCTAACGCCCATACCAAAAGAGAATATACCATTAAGCACATACCACATTGATCATATTGGACCACTGCCATCAACAAACAAGAAATATCAGCATATATTCACAGTTGTAGATGCCTTTACTAAGTTCGTATGGTTTTATCCGGTGAAATCCACGACGGCTCAGGAAGTCATTGAAAAGTTATCATTGCAACAAACTGTGTTCGGGAATCCCAGCAAAATAATAACGGATCGGGGACCAGCGTTCAGATCAGATGAGTTTATAGAATACTGCAAAGAGCAAGGGATAGAACACGGTAAAATTACTGCAGGAATGCCCAGGGGAAACGGACAGATCGAAAGAATTCATAGCATCCTGATTCCTGTACTAGCAAAGCTATGTGGGAATGAGCCCACAAAATGGTATAAATATGTGGCAGATGTGCAGAGAATTCTCAATAGTACAGTTACAAGAAGTACAAAATACAGCCCGTTTGAATTGATGATTGGCGTAAAAATGAAAAATAAAAATGACTTAAGGATTAAAGAAATACTAGAGGAAGAAGATATAAATCACATGATGATGGAAAGGGAAAATGTAAGAGAAGAAGCGAGAAAAAATATTTTGAAAATACAAGAAGAAAATAGAAAACAATTTAACAAGAAGAGGAGAGAGCCCAACAAATATAAATTAAATGATCTCGTGGCAATCCAAAGAACGCAGTACGGCACAGGTCTGAAATTAAAGGAAAAATTCCATGGACCTTATAAAGTTACTAAAGTAAAGTCAAATGATCGTTATGATGTAGAAAAAATTGGAGACCATGATGGTCCCAACAAGACCTCAACTGCTGCAGAATATATGAAGCCCTGGAGTAACGCATCTGCATAACGTGACATGTTTTTGTTTTATGTTCACCTGTTTTGTATGTGTAAATTTGTGTCTAAATTTTTATAAACAGCTGCCGAGGACGTCAGAAACGTCAGGATGACCGAGAATGTGGGATTAAAGAATAAAGTATCCAGCAATAAAAGATAATAAACTCAATGATTTAATGAACGTGATATCCAAAATGAGATTCGTGTGATGATGCGTGGAAAGAACGAGGTGTTCTATAGATTTCAGCGATGGCGAGTTGGATGGATTTTTAATCCAAAGCTCAGAGAAGCTTATTTATTTTAAATATTATTCAGTTCTACTGTTATCATTGAATGTTACTTACATATTTTATGTCTATTAAACCTTTTTATTTTTTTAAGAATGTTACTTTTGCTTAAATCATAAGCTAATCACTCAATATTCCCACATATATATATATATATATAAACGCGATATTTCAGTTTAAACCGTCAAAGTTGACGCTTTTTACCCATTTTGCCTACGGAAGCAGATAAACCGATCGAAAAGCAGGAGAAAAACGATTGATCACTTGATCGAGATTGCTTATAACTTCATAGATAATTTAATGATCATAAAACTGAAAACTAAGTTTGATTCAAAATTGCTTTCCTAGTCAGGCCTTCCAGTTTTATATCTTTCTGTTAAAAAAAGAATTTGTAAATGTTTTAAAACATTTTGCACTTGTTGAACGGAGCAGTTCAGAACACCTTTAAATTGGTTTGCTATCATATATTTTACAATATAAGGCTTTTTCCTTTTTCTTTCTTTCTTCCTTTTTTTTTTTTTTTTTTTTTTTTTTTCTTTTAAATTTTTTCTTCTATTTTCAGCCACTTGATATTTTATATAAATTTGGAAGAGATTTGTGCAGAATAATAGCAGTTAAGCAAAATATATAATAACCAATAACAAATTTTGATAAGTGATTGACGGAGGGTTGGGTGTTTAGTGTGTGTTTGACCATAAGCTGAAAATTTCAGATACATTTTCTTAATGAAAAAGGAGAATTTATTTGTCATCTCTTCCCATACAATATTTTTATTGAAAAAAAAAGAAGGGGGGGGGGATACATATTTTTGTATTGTGCAGTATATAGCTTTTTTTATATATATAATTTTTAAATTACAAAATTTCTAATGTGTATTAAGCAACATAGCGTTGAAGTTACAATAACGCTTTTATTTTTCTCCATGTGTGTAACTCGGTAGAATAAAGTGTTTCTAAATTATGTAATAAAGCTCGAAATGATAATGCTGTTAAAGAGAGATTTTTCTTTCTGAACCTAAACGTCACGGGAATTTTTCTATTGTTACAAAGTAAAAGGACATTACCGTTGGACTTTTTGCATTAAACTATTTGTCATTTCTTTTATACATACATTTAAATTTTTGTGCGGAGTAAAAACAATATTTTTTGTGACGTGTTAAAAATCAAACAATTTTAATTTGGAATCAAATCATGATTTTAATTTTTTTAAATTCTTTTTAGGCCAGTGATTAAAATTGTAAGTTTTCTAAATGTTTAAAAAAACTGAAGAAAAGTATTAAAAACTAACATCATTATTAACAACTATCATAATTTGGAAAGCTTTTACAGGCACTTTGACTTATGAAAAAAAAAAATAATAATAATAAAAAAATAAAATAAAAAATAGATTATTTCTAAGCTTAATATCTTGGGATTATAAAAAATTAAGCACCGTATTTATGAACATAAAAAAAATGCATAGACATTTTTTTACTCTCCTTATATAGTTACTAAACAATAAACATTTTTTAATACCAGTGTCGAAACTAGGATGGAACAAGCGGTGAATGTGCTCCAGGCATCACTAATAAAAAATAACAAAATAACTTACCGAAGGTACCGGTATATCAAGTTACTGTCCAAAGTAGGTTAAAACTGATACGATATTTCAGACATTATCATAATGACAAGATTTGGATTACATATGCATATGAGTAATTGGTTGCAGTAAGTAAATTCTAAAAGAAATCAAGCTAAAAGTATCAAGATTTATTTATATTCTAGAAGGCACTTTATATTAATAAAATCCAATGGAAACTTCCGCTTATAAATTAATTTTTGAAAGAATGGATTTAGGGCGGGGAGGGCGAGGGCAAAAATCACTCTTGAATAAAATTTTATTTCACATTTTCTCATGAACTAATGCCCTTTTAGGGAACAAATATACTGCAATATTTTAACAACTCCGTATTAAATGTAGCTATTAATAATTTTAATGCTTATAAATATATCAATAGAATTTTTTATAGTTTTTCATAATTTAACGAAAATATTAATTTACATTCTACCATAAAATATGCATGCTACTAATTAATACAATTATAGATTTTCAGTTTTTATCATTTCAGCAATTATTAACAGACTAAGCAAACAATTACAGATTTAATTGTTTTGGAAATCTAAAATTCATTAATTTAATGCATCGGAAAAATAATAAAATTCAGATTTAAAAAAAATCTTATTTTATTTATTAAAAGATATAAATATATATATATATATATATTTTTTACTCCCTAGCAACAAGAAGCATTTACAGGTGTGGGCCGTAAATTTTTAAACGGATTACCCTTTTTCTCTTGTCATAAACATTTGAAATAAATGTGAATATCTGATTGTGAAAGCGCATTAAAATCTATTAAGGGTGAAACCAAAAATGCAGGTGCTTTTCATGTCCAAAACTTTAATTTTTTTTTCAATAAATATTCAAAGAAATTCCAAATTTATTTATGCCATCTTTCAGAAAAAACTATTTTTTATTAGTCTAAAATTTGATATAGCCAATTTTAATGTAATTAATGCAATTTATCCATTCTTATCTATGAAATTTAGCTGTCCAAATGATTGGAGAGACAACTTCAAACAGATTACAATTCTAAATATTATGAAGCAAAAACAATATTTATCTATTTTTATTTAATTAACATATATAGTAGTTCGTGATTTACATAAAAATACAGTAAAACATATACACAAAAAAAAGCTTTTTTTTTTTTTTTTTTTTTTTTTTTTTCCAGAATGATAATTAGAGCTTTCGATTTTCACTGAAAAATTAGTGTTGTACATGCAATTTACCAAGAATTTTTTAGCTTTAAACGACTGGAAAAGTTAAAAGCATTTTCAGAATTTATAACGTTTTGTTTTGAAAGCAGGGCTGTAGCTAGAAGTAAATTATTGAAAGGAGGGGGAGAGTTCAAGAAAAATGTAGGGGGGAGGGACTCATATTTTCTCTTTGCCTTTGTCTCTGACGTAGACAGATTAGCACATATTCACATCGCAGGTACTATATTTCTTTTTAAACTATTCGTAATGGCTTCGTTTTTGCTAAGAAAAGAAAGTGATGCAGAATGAAGAATTCAATTGCATAATTAGCAAAAAAATAAACATAATGTTAGCTTCAAATGCGCAAATAGGATGCGAGAGTGTTGAAACGTTTATTTTAGTTACAATAAGGTTTGCGCATGTTAAATCATTGTTTTAACCAAAGTTTAAATTGCGTTTTAAACAAACTAGTTCTTTTTCACAGAAAAAAAAAAAAAAAAAAAAAAAATTAGACGAAATCTGATGACATTTTCTCTTTTTTTATTTATAATTTACATGTTTCAAATTATTGGATAGAAGTAATTTCTACTTTTAACATTTTCAGCATTAAGCATTAGATATAGTGGGTTTAGGTCATTTTTTTATGTATAAGATTAAAATCAGTATGTGTTGGTGAACATATCTTTTGCTCCAAAAAAAGCTTTAAACATGTGAATTGATCAAAGAAAAAATAAGTTAAAATTATTCAATATTTAGCATAAAATATTTTTATTTAAAAAAAAAAATGCAGATTATTTAATGCAATTAATATCATGGTGATCTTAAAGATTTTACTCAAGCTGTAAAAGACATTTTTCTTGATTGGGGAGATTATCTTGAAAAATTAAAATCAAAATATGATATCGAATAAAAGAGTATTCAAAGATTGGGTACTAGGTTATAGCATTTTAATACGATAACATTTTTTCCCTGTTATCTGCTAAATCTAATGACCAAACATATTGACTTCAAATTGTCATACAAAAAACAAAATCTTAAGTAGTATTTGAAATTTATTATTTGAATAACTATAGAAAAGAATATTATTTTCATCAAACTACATACAAATGTTTATAAAGATCTTCAGAGTATCAATGTTTCACTGTGTACAGTAGTTTATTCGTTGAACATAAGACAGTTTGGTAACACTGTTTAAAATAAAATATGATTTTTTTTTTCAATTTTCTACATCAATTCACTGTAATTATTTAATTTAAATTACTTTAAAATGAAGTTACACTACTTATAATTCAACAATGTCTATTTTTATCAACAAATATGTTTGCATATGTAATAATAAAGGATGTTTTAAAAAACCCGGTTTAAACAGAAAAAAAGGTTTGGTTTAAAAAAAAATTTTGAAAAAAAAAAAAAAAAAAAAAAAAGTTTTTTTTTTTTTTTTTTTAAACTTTGGTTTAATTTAGTATTCCTGCAAAATTGTGAAAGGGATTCAAAACTGAATTAGATTTTTGAACAGAATTTCATTTAGATTTCCGGAACAGAAATTCATTTAGTGACGTTGTAATCTTTTCCAGGGGAGGCCCTTTTTTTTGGGGGGGGTTGTAAGGGAAGTAGAGCCCCCCTTACTAAAAAAAAGAGCTACGGCCCTGTTTCAAAGTGAAGAAAAGCTTTTTTATAAAAAAAATAGATATTGATAATTATTCACATTTTAAAAAAATCGATTAAATATTTTAATAAACAAAAATTATGCTAAGACTAGCTGCTTAGGTTTTATAATCAAAATTGTAAAGGTACAATATGTAACAAAAAAAAAAAAAAAATCTTTAGAAATGAAATAAAAAAAAGTACATTACTACAGGTGTAAATGTATGGTAATCATTCCATTAGTGCTATAATAATTTCTTATAGGCATGATTCCATTATAGAGCAGGTTAAATTTCCACTTGTCTTACTATGTATTTTAATATGTATATTAATCACCTATTACACTAATGCGTAGCAGAAATAGTTCACAAATAAGGAGAACCTTGTCAGAAATTTTCACCTAAATTTAAGATATGGATTTTCTTTTTAAAATACTTTTAATTAATAGTTATAATTATTGTCCCAGGATTTTTCAAATCCAGCAGCATCCTTGTCAATAGTTATAATTATTATATTCCAGTTTTTTAAATATTATATTAATTATCAAAATATTTAAGCATTCTTGTAGTTTCATTTCCCAATATGAATAAAAATTTAATTTTTAATAACAGAAAAATTATAAAAACTCAAAAGCTCAGTAATGTCTTCCTAACCTATTAATGAAAATTTTCTGTTATAATAATGGACACCCCACAAAAAGTAATTAAAATAATTTTGTATGACTATTTAAAACCAGAATTTATTGAAAACATACTAATGAAACAATGTTATTTTCAATTAAATTTAACAATTGGGATATTAAATATTATTAATCAAAAATTTGAGAGAATTATTTTCTATTTAAATTAAATATTGTAAATATTACATGATCAATATTTTCAGATAGACGTTATTTTAGATAGATGATTTAAAATACTAAATGTTAGCGAATTAAAGCAATAAAATTACTGAGACAGTGAGAGATTTAGGGGGATAATAATAATGATAATAAATTTTTAAAAAATGCACTATATATATATTACATATATATATGTGGAAAAATTTATCAACCTCGCAAAAATAATTAAAAACAACTTTTGTAAACATCTTTGTGTTATTATGCTTTGATAAGGGTTGAAATAACAGAATAAAAAGGCGACAGAAAAGGCATTCATAAATAAAATAATATTGAGAGAGAGATGATTTTAAATTTTTAATATATCTGGTAATTTAGATATGAAATACAGTTCTATATTGTTGTATAGTGTACTTACCTTAAATTTAAAATCGACGAGTTGAAAGGAATTTTAAGATTTCCAGCAATTTTGAAGCAGCAATTCCAGCAATTCTGTCATGGCATATATGAAAAGAAAAGAAATAAAAATTACTATCAAATATGATTAAATAATAAAGTTATAAACAATATATATATGGACCCTCCCCCCTTTTTCATATACTAAAAAAAATAATAATAATAAAACTCACTGGTATTGAAGACACCCGCTCCATATAATGTTAATCCTATTAGTAGGTTGTTTTTCGAATTTCTAGTTTAATTTTGAATATTTTTTAAAAAAAAAGTAGCCATTTTCAATAAAGTTGAAAAATGTCTATGAATTCGATTTGTCTATCCGTTTTTCCACACTCTTACTCACGTAAACATACTCGGATTTTCATGCGATTCATAAAACTTATTTAAGGTCGCCAAAGCATTTTTGGTATTGCATATGAGATATGTAAAATTAATGGTTCACTTATAGGGACACTGAAAAAATTCAATAATATTATGGTATTGGGGGAAAATCGTTTGGAGAATCTTTTAATGACATGGCGGTATTTCAAATGTATTGAAACTGACATAAATTGTTGCATTTCACAACGATAATGTTAAAAGAGAGCATCATAGCACTTTTTATTAATTTACAATGACACGCAAAAGAAATCGGTTACTGTTTTTTCGTAATAATTGCTAGAGAGAACGTTTTAAAATTCGGCATGCGGATGCGCTTTTAAATTTAATTAGGTTTTTTACCTACCACTCCCTATACATAAGCTTTATGCCTCATATACAGGGCTGCACAAAAGTAAGGTACTCATATACCATTCTCCTTATTAGAGGAAGTTTCTGAAATGGTATTTTCAACTGAAATACGTGTATCTCTTAAATGAACTAAATTTTTGAATGCATGTTGTTAATAGATACAAATCTCTATATCATATACAAAAGGCTGCTAAAAAATTCAGATAATTTCTGATTGTAGATGGGAACAGCTGAAATTCAGTTTTGAAATGCATTATATAGTTGCATATTTTGAAATGAAGCATATTTTAATTGGTAAACAAAAGAAAAGGTGACTGGGGAAAAGTCACAAAAAACCAAGAACTGAAAAAACGTGACCGGGAAAAAAATGACAAGGAAAAAAAATGAGCGTAAAAAAGTGACAATGAGTTGATAAATGTTGAACTTTTCGATAAATAAGTGCTAAAAATTTAAGTGGCAACATACAGTTTTTTTATGATCTGATCAGTAGCATAAGTATTTTCAGATATTTTAATTGAATAAATAATGGGAATGTCAAAAACAAAAATGTTATTATTGATGTTACAATTGCATTCAAATATATATTTCATTTTAATTACTAAAACATAACCCATAGGTAATATAAAATATTAAACTTAGTTTCAATAAGAAGAATTTAAAAAATGATAATATATTTCATTGGCTGATGGTAAATGAAAATTAATCTAAAATAAATTAAATTAAAAATTAAAAAATAATTTCATTATCAAGAATTGAATTTTAAAACTGATAATATTTTATTAACTGATAGTAAATTAATAAAAAATAATTGTATAAATAAAGAAAAATAAACATTAAAAGTCAGTTTCATTGACTAGAATTGATTTTAAAAATGATACTATTTTATTAACTCACAGTAACTCAATAAAAATAAATGTATAAATAAATAAAATAAAATATAAACGAAATAAATATAAATAAATAATAATTATTATTATAATTATATATTTATATTTTACATATTTTTATTATATATTAAATTATTATTACTATTGTTTTTTAACTATATAAATGCATATTGTATAGTATTGTAAATATATTGCTACATACAATATTGTATAATATATATGCATGATTATATTATATTAAATTAATGCTATTATTACTATTATTTATATTTATTTTTTAATATATATTATATATAATTTTAATTATGTATGATAATTTACATATTATATAATTATAATTATTATTAAATTGTGCATTAACTTATATATTAGTATTTTATTATGTTTATACATTCATATCTACATAATATATTTATATATTATAATATATATAATATATAATATAATAGTAATAATAATTTTTTATAATAAATAAATAATGAAATAATAATATATTATTAAATATAAAATAAAAATAAATGTATAAATAAATTAAATTAAATATCAAAAATTATGCACATTAATAAAAAAAATATTTTTTTTTTTTATTTTTAGTATTTTTTTTCCCATTTCAATTACCTTTTCTCAACCATATAATAAATCGATAAAAATTGCATTGTTATTTCTAACAAATTTGTGATTTTCGCCATTACTGTTATTATTGTTATGTACCCCCAACCGACCTGCTACATATTCATAAGGGATCGGAATTTTATATTTGAGTTTTCAATGATCAAACTGTGTGATTTTCCCTACCGAACAATATAATGCCACTCCTCTCCCGACCCCCGGAGAAAAGCGTCCGAATTAAACACTGTCTGAATGGGTAAACGAAAAATAAATGACTGGGAAATATGTGAAAAAATGGAAAATAATCATGCTTTGCTTACCTTGGTTCCGTTAAATAAATGGAAATGGAAACTTCTTTGACTCTAAAGCACTGCTGGATACACATCTGACATCTCACTCAAAAGTAGTTTAGTAACAGAGGAACAAGAAACGGCGTCTCAAAACTTCCTACATCTGGACCTGGACATCTGGATTTTCTTATCTTTCCTCTGAGGCTACTACAGGCAAATTCTCCAATTGCAGCTGAAGGGACGAATGGGGTCGTTGTGGGGGGTTAGAATCATTTTGTTCAAGGTTAGTTACACAGACAAATATTCTGTGTCCACTTTAGTGAGAGGGTGTTTTGGGGTTGGGGAGGAAGTGTCTTCTTAATCAGGGTTTTTTTTGCGAACAAAAGGGATAGCATGTTGCAGTTTACATTTATTTCAAATTCACTGCAAATGTTCCTCATTCTTAGAAAGAAAAACGGTGGAGTTTTTTTAATCCTAATTTCTCCCTCATAAAATGTTGTACATTATTATGAGATCAATAGACTCTCTATTTCTGTTCTTGGAATATTTTCCTAAAATTTACATTTTCGTTCTTCCTACATTACTATTTTTATATTTCTTAATATTCTACCTAAATTATTATTGTATAAATGCTAAGTATTATTAATGCAATATTGAAGTCTTAGTGCACGTATAAAAAGTTACTTTTTATGTATATCTAGATTTTTTCTATTTCTTGTTTAGATGAAATGTAATGTCAAGATATACTAGAAACTAGAGGATTGCACAAATTTTTCTGGTCATGTCAAGCTACTTTATCTTTTTTTTTTAAGCAGTAAAAAGTATCTGCTATTGTACATTTATTGAGCGATTTTATTTAATCATGTTATCTTCTTTCACTTTAATTACTAATGTAGCTGTTACTAAAGTATTCGTTTTCTGCTCTATTTATCTATATTATAAAGGACAAACGTATCTATATGTAACGCTAACGTCATTTTGCGGATGATAACATTTACTTATGAAATTACAGTTTTACAAATTTCCCTATTGCAATTTTCTAATCGTCTAACCATAGATATAGGAAGAATATATATTCTTTACTCCAAGTTTTTTACCATAAGCCTTTTTTTTTTTTTTTCACCGTCAATGATCTCTTTTCTAAAATAATAATAATAATAATAATAATTAATGCTGTCACAGAAGCTTAAAAAGGTTGCATAAAACCAAAAAAAAAAAAAAAAAAAAAAAAAAAAAAAATATGCAGAGGAATTTTAGAATTTTTAGGTCATTTTATACATTAGAAGTTATATGTTGCAGACCACATTTTCTTTTCTTTCATTTGATATATTTTTTTAGTATTTATTTCCATTTACATTCAAATTTTCAGCATTTCGAGAGATATTTTTGTTAAATACCTTAAAAAAGATAATTATTTTAAATTGTTGTCATTTTTAAAAACAGCTCAAAGAATAATATTGTCTTCAAATTAAAAAAATATCTACACGTGGCTATTATAAACAGAGTAAAAAAAAGGGGGAGGGGAAAGTTTTAAGTTTAATTAGTTAATTAAATGATTGCATGTAAAAAGCACGAAAATATTTAAAATAATATCATAAAAAATGCATTTGCACGTGAGTTTTAAAAGAGAAAGATAAATTTTAAATAATAAATTCATCATTAAGCGTTAAAAGTCAAAAATGGAATAAATTACGTCGTATTTAAAATAGCCAAATAATTAATAGAGGCAAAACATCTTAATTTTAAAAATATATTCGTGCGATACAATTTTTTTTTTTTTTTTTTTTTTTTTTTTTTTTTTTTTTCATATTTTGAGATAATTTTTTCAGCCATTAGCGTGTATTCTAAGATAGTGAAAATAATATTTCCTTTCTTTCTAACAACAAAAGTATTTTCAATTTGTAAATATTAAAAGAGTAAGAATACTTTGATGAAAGTTACGTCAGATTTAAAACCATACAGCAATTTAAAAATATATTTACTCGATTAGAATAATATAAGAATGAATATTATTTACTTTTTTAAAGGATGCCTCTCTTTTTCTTAGTTCTCAAAATATTTCTAAAATCTATGATGAATTTAATATTTTATATATTATAAGTTGACGAACTTTAAGTAAGATTTTAACACTTTATATAACGTTAAGTATATACTTTAGAAATATTTTGAGAACAGGAAAAAAAGGGCATTTTTTAAAAAGTGTATAAAAAAATAAAGTTCAAAATATTAATTTCCAGAGGAGATATTTTAAATATACGCATGCATCAAACGCTTATAGACTTTACATTAGTAACGGGAATTCGGCAGCTGAGCGACCAGCTCCCTGAAAAATCTTCAATCAAAGGAAAATGAGTAAAATCCCATTTATAGAGAGATGCCATTGTTTTTTCTTATTATTATTATAATTCAAACTTTTTTTAAAGCCGATGAAAAGAGCTAGCTTTTAGAATCCGGGTTGCCTGAATGGGGGTTGAATAGCATAGCTAATGGGGGGGGGGGGGAGGGGAATCTACTTTCAAATGCAATTTTTTGAATGTATTGAACGAAATATTTTAACATTTATCCCGTTTCGAGAGATATCGATTTAGAAAGATTAATCCGTTTACTCTCAAAATAATATAAAGAGTTCAGTAATATTTTACGGTTAATATTTCATTAAAAAATGTAAACTTCTTCTGTAAATAAATAAATAAACCTCAATGTTCCTTAATTGTAAATGTAATTAAAACACAAATTCAATATATATACAACTAGATGATTAAAGAATTGAAATGATCAGAATCAGAAAAGCTGCCGTAAACAGCAAAATCTTGAGATAATTACTTTTGGTCTACAACTAATACGAAAACTTTGTTTTTGATAAATTTCAAAGCATTATTTGATTGCATAGTTGATATATCTTTCATATAACATTTTTGTGTATGTGTGTGTGTATGTGTGTTAGAGAACAATCAAAAAAATATATTGAATGTAAAAAATTATAAGCGTTGAAACAAATGGTTTCCATCTATACTCTGAAAATGAAGTATGTAATAGTCCTTTTACAGAGGACCTCGAAAGAATTCAGTTACATTTTTGTTTTTAGAGAATTGTGGTGGTCTGTGATGCTTTTAATAATGTTATACTGTTTTGACTATATTCTTATTAATGTGTATGACTACAAGTAATAATTGCAAAACTTGGCTTTGAAATATGATATGCATTTTTGAAATTGTTTTCTTTGATATGACTCGTTGTCTCTTCATTAAAAGGCGAAGTTTTATTAAACTTTGTTGATGCGCTGGCAAGCGTTTTAAAATCATTCCTTAATGTATGATTTTACTTTCTTATTAAATGGTTCAACTTATTTCGTGATTTTATTCATTTAATAATATGATTGTTTTTATATTAATTAGTTTAGCTTAATAAAAAAAGTATAAGAGCGCACAACCAAATCTATATAGTAACTTAAGTGTATATCAATATGCGATAGTATATTGAGGATGGGGGGGGGTAAGAAAAGGTTTCCTGTCCCCCTTATATTATTTCGCATTCTCATAAATTTTTTATACGGATTTTTATGCGATAGGGGTCACAACGTTTCTAAAAATGTCACATTTTCCTATCTCAATTTTAAAACAGTAATATTTATTGCATAATTCTAGTACAGATGTTAAAGGAATATGCCACGAGGATTCTTGATTAAAATTTTTGTTAACAAAGTGTAAAAAATTTAGGAACATTTCAAACCCTGTTTTCGGATTCCATTAATGAGATTTTTAGGACAAAATGGGAAAAAAAAAGGTACTTCTTTGTGAAATTTCTACCCTATAATCATCGAAAATCTATAATCATATCCTCTGTTTTCAAAATCCTTTTATTTAGGCTATTACAGTTAATCTTGAAAGAATTCAGTCACTAAGAAAATTGGAGTGTTACAAACTGCACTGAATTGACATTGATAAAATATACTTGTATATTTCAGCTTTGAGTTATTTTGTATCGATGCACAGTTTGACATATTTCAAATTAAATACCAAATAAGCATCTTAATCCATTAAAAATTATAACTTTGCTAGTACCAGTCAATAATCAGACCAGTATTTTTCCATGTATAGAAATGACATACCTAGAAAGATGCATTAAATCGAATTAATAAATAAACATACTTACAAGGCAATATGTATTTATAAAAAGTCATGTTATATCTACCTCCGACCTTAACAACAATACGTTTAAATAATATTAGAGAAAAAATCTGTACAAAATTATCAGTTATATAATCAGTTATATCGCTTCGAAGTTTTAAACAAATAAATTATTCGAGCACCTTCTCCCCGCGCCCTTATTTCGAGAAGGAAAAATTTATTAGCATTTAATTTCACCGAAAATGATGTAAAAGTTGTAAATTCAAGTCCATTTTGAAATCACTGTATTTAAGGAAATGTCACCGTAAGAGGGCAATCAATGATTTATAAGCTATATATATAACAATTTTAAAAATGCAGTTCGACTCCAAAACATTTAGATACTAATTTCTTATAATTCCATGATTTTACGTAAAATAAGGATTAATGTAATTTTAACTTATTTTATAAAAATGTGGAGAGGAATTTTTTTTTGTTCTTTTTTTTTTTTTTTTTTTAGATTTTTTTGTAATTGATTTATTTCGAAGCTGATATTCTTCCTTTACATATTAGAACGCATTCGGTCTGACAAGTCATATCTTGGTGGAAAATTCCAAAACACCCGATTTTACCATTGTGCTTTTGTGCACCCAAAACTATAAAAGCATGGAGGATTTTGAGCAGGAAAACGCATTGCTAAACCTATGAGTCTACCCCTAAAATCGGGTTTTTAGAGCAACCAATTGTGTTGTAATGCGCGAATCGAGATTTAACTAATCATAGATTTTCATCCGTGAACTCGATAAAGTGATCTGTACTGGCGCATCCCGCTCTGGGTATGTGTGCGGGGTGGGGGGGGGGGGGGTATATCGTGCTAAAGGATTAAAAGTTTCTTCTTTTGTCCAATGTGATAAATAAGGAGCGAAACTCCTGGTAGAATAGTAGCATAAAATATTGCATGATTTTACCTAACAGCATTTGATTATAACTCAAAATTTAATTTATTTTAAGAAAAAGGAAAACTATATTCGATTCCGAACGATTTAATTAGTAACTTCTTTATATTATAGATTTTGGATCTATATAGTTAGTGTGTCAGAAAGATTCAGTATGTGAAGATCCAAGAAGAAAAATTTGAGAACAGCTTTTCGAATGAACGAGTTAGAATAACTACACAGATTTTTCAGCTATGAGAACTAACGACATACAACTATCTCATTAGCCATCTGGTTTTGCATTTGAGTTACCTGTACCACATGTTTGTTAACTCTGGTGCAGCTTGAATGACCGCGTTGTTAATGACCATTTGTGAGAAACAAGTAGCATAAGAATAAGAATGTAGAGAGTATTGCTGTAAGAATTTATTGGAAAAAAGATTTTTTTTTCCTAATGACGAGTGATAGAGAGGGTGCTTTTCGCCATGAAAAATGACTTTATCAGTTAAAAATAAATATTTTAAACTTGAATTCTTTGAAAAGGCCTTCCAATGATGTAAAATAGAAGTCAATTCTACCTAAAATAACAAATGTAAACCAATATATCTTTTAGAATCATAGTGCATGTCCCTACATTTTGATGATTTATTATTATTATGCATTGATGAACAGTTAATGAAACAATTAATGAAGCAAAAGAACAGGAAACGTATAAGTTTAATTTTTAAATTTATAATTTGTCCTGGATAGTTTTACTTTTCTATTTTTTACTGTGCGAATTAATAATATTTTCTTCGATCTTCTGCACTTCTAAAAATATTAACTATCATACATATTATTTATAGTTAAACAAATTTAAACAACCTCAAGATTATTTGATTAAATTATTTATTTTGAAAGTTGGCAAATCTTTAATTTTCCATTATTTTCTCCCTAGAAGCATTTTTAAAAGTTCGTAACATATAGCTGTAAAAAATGTATTTAGTTTCGATTTATCTACCTGATTTGATGTATTCTAACATGAATAAAAATAAAAATAGCTTTATGATAATTCAATGAGATGCAGATGCTCGTTAGATTTTTTATTTTAAAAGTTAATTCCAAATCAATGCATATTTTAGTAAATTCTATTTTACATAAGTTTTCTTCTTAGCAGACCGACATTCCATTTTTTTTTTGTACTTCTTTCTCCGGATTATATATATATATATATATATATATATATATATTCAATTTAAGATTTTTGTTTTACAAAATTTCCATTGTAAACATTGTTTAACGTATTCCTTTAAGGCCAGTGCAGAAGGAAAAAGGTTTCTGGTTTTACTTTTCAAACCGCTCTGTGATTTTCAAAAGAGAGTCAGTAATGGAAAAATGGAGTGACGGATTCGTTGTAAAGATTTTGAATCCGATTCGGATCGAATAAAGGTAATGAAACATGGAAAGTACTACTTTATTGCAACAAAGGCAGCGTCATTTGTAAGATACATCTATTTGAAGCTTTAAGATTCAAAAAGACAGATTCTATTGACAATGTCAGTCACTGGTGACTGATCCTGAACTTTTCGTTTTTGGTCGCGTCAGTCACCAATGACTGGCAATCTAAAATATAATAAACAACTAATATATATATATATATTTAAGTGATTACTGATAGTTTATTTAAAATTTATAAAACATGATATCTTACACTGTCAGTCACCGAAGATTGACGAGGCCTAAACGTAAAGTTCAGTGTCAGTCACCATGGCACTGAACGTATTAAATTGTCAGGCAACGCTTTCGTGTTTTATTATACTCGTAAGATTTAGTAGGATCCGGTAAACACTCCAGAAAAAAATCCATTTCTCCTCTTTTTTCTTGATGAGATTTCCCTTAATTATGTTGACCGCAGAATAGTTAGAAAAGAAAGACCAATATACATTTTTATCTTTTTTGATAAAATAACGCATCGAAATTATACAATAAAAATTTTTCAAACGTGTGGAAAAAAATAATAAAATTAAAAAATAAATAAATAAATAAACACTGCTTATAGGAAAATTCGTTTTAACAGATTTCATTACATTTAGTTTGCGTAAGACATATGATTATCAAAACATCTTAGCCCAGCCCTACAAAA
This sequence comes from Maratus speculifer, assembly GCA_964019185.1. Taxonomy (NCBI): domain Eukaryota; kingdom Metazoa; phylum Arthropoda; class Arachnida; order Araneae; family Salticidae; genus Maratus; species Maratus speculifer. Next base: position 213,031,928 of record OZ025297.1, on the reverse strand, counting down.
AAATTTTGGAGCCCTCCCCTGACATAACTAGTTGGTCAAAGCCCTGTTTCAAAGATTTTCAATATGTTCCAGATGATCATAGTTAATTTCATTAGTAAATGTAAAAGCTATTTAAACCAATTGCTAAGATTAAACTGTAATTTATTTATACATTATTACTTGGCTTCAACAAATTAATGTATAACATCATTTTACCTTTCTCCTTAATAATGATTTTGCAACAGAATGTTTGTATAAATTATGATTCATTCATAACTTTAATTGTTAAATGATATTAAGAAGCTACTTCAGTCAAGGGAAAAGACCCATTCGTTAATGTTAATCCGATGGATAAAAAATTATAAAGGTATCTTTGTCGCATTTCAACAATTTTAAGTGATTTTTTTTTCTTTCATTGGTTATGTGGTTGGAAAGCTGTTTTTTACTTTTTCGATTTTGCTCACAGATATTTTCATTTTCGGAGCCAGTTTTTAAAGTGAAAAACGTTGTCATATCATCTGGAACGAGTCATTTTATTTATATGAAGAGCGTATTATGACAGTTTTACAAAATTCCTGCAAATAGCAAACGAAAATATTTTATGGTATTGCAACACAATGAGCCGGTACAGCAAATTAAATCTGAATTGTTAAGGCAGCGCAACTCATAATTATGACTTTGAATGCTAAAATTGTATTTATTTGTAATATCGTGTTTCACACAAACACTGTATGTCTGTGTGAATTTTGTTAAATTATCTTCATTATGTTTATGACAAAGAAAAAAATTCTGGATTTTGTTTATTGTGAATTGAAAGTATAAATACATATAAATTTTATTTGCTGTAGTATGCTTGGTCTAAAATCAAAATTCGTATCTATATTTTTGGAATCACGGAAAAAAACGCACGGAAAAAAGCGCACCGGAAAAAAGCGTACCCGGAAAAAAGCGCAATCGGAAAAAAGCGCACCTACACTAGGCAAGATATTTAAATATGTACTCTTCTGGGTAGGCGGAAAAAAGCGCACCGGAAAAAAGCGCACGGAAAAAAGCGCCCCGGAAAAAGCGTCCCCGGAAAAAAGCGTCCCTGGAAAAAAGCGCACCGTAAAAAAGCGTCCCTTTTTACAAATCACATATTTAAATAAGTCTCATAATAGTACACATGGTTAATCTTAGAATATAAACACTAGATTGAGACGGTTTTATGACATTTGAGCATCCTTGCTCTCTCGGGACTGAGATGGGCAAAGGTAGGGGGTGGGGGCTTTAAAAGTTATCTCAAAACCTGTTATTGCCTCAATGAAAAAAAAAAAAAAATCGTGGGATACGAAAAATAAGATAATAAACACTAGGTACTTAAATGATTTTTTAAAATTCTGTCTCCCTTGTTCTTGTGTGGTGGTGGTTGGGGGGGGGGGAGAGGGTGATTGTCTACAAACTCTGAATTTACTCAAACTCTTACATTATTTTTTTTATATTATTTATAATTTTATTATTTATAATTTAAATTATACATAATTAATTTATATATTATATGATTATTATTTTTATTATTATTATCAAATTACATATTAATATTTTATTACTTTTATATTATATATTTATACTTATATAATACACATTAATTATTAATATATTAATGTAATATATTAATTGTAAATAATTAATAATATAATTAATAGATTAATAATAATAATAATAATAATAATAATAATAATAATAATAATAATAATAATAAATAATTTATAATAAATAAATAATACATAATTATAAATTAAATATAAAATAAAATAAAATAAAATAAAATAAAATGTACAAATAAATATTATTAAATAATAAATATTATACTCATTAACAAAAATTTATTTAAAAATGATAATATTTTATTCAACTCATATATATTTTTTTCATTCAGCCACCCTTGTTCTTCTGTGGGGGCGGGGGGGGGGGTGAGCCTACAAACTCCAAATCTATAACTGCTTTAGACGATAACATTTTTTCGGAATGTTTTTTAGAATTTAGGGAAAAAAGTGACTGGAAAAACAAGAGCGCAAAAAGTGATCAGAAAAAAGTGACAAGGAATTGATAAATATTGAACTTGTAGATAAATAAATGATAAAAACTAAAGTGGCAACAAATGTCTCATTTATATCATTCTCGTAGGACAGCGGTTCCCAACCTTTGATACGCGTACCCTTGGGGATACGTAGCGAGATTGCTGGAGGTATATGGCAATAGTATCAGTAATGGCGGGTGATAAAATATCATTTTTTAAATAAATTCTTGTTAATGTGTAGATTTTTTAATATTTAATTTTATATATTTATACACTTATTTTTATTATGTCCTATAAGTTAATAAAATATTATCATTTTTAAAATTAATTCTTGTTGATGAAACTAGATTTTTAATATTTAATTTTATTTATTAATACATTTATTTTTATTGATTTACTATGAGTTAATAAAATATTATCATTTTTAAATAAACTTTTGTTAATAAGTATAATTTTTAATACTTAATTACATTTATTTTTAATTTTATATTTAATTTATATTTATGTATTATTAATTTATTACTTATTTATTATAAATTTTTTATTCTGTATTATTATTATATTATATTAATATATTTATTATTATATATTATGTTATATATCATATAAATATAAATATATAAATGTAATATAAAATATAATAAAATATTAATATGTAATTTTATAATAAAAATAATCAAATTATAAATAATATTAAAAAAATAAATATAAGAGATATATTTCAAAGTTTGTAGATACCCTCTCCCCTCCCCCCGCCCCACTCCACAGGAGAACAAGGGAGACTGAATTAAAATCGTTTAAGTACCTAAAGTTTATTATCTAGTTCTTCGTACCTTACAATTTTTTTTTCATTAAAGCAATGACAGGTTTTGAGGTAACTTTTAACCCCCCCCCCCCCCCGCCCATCTGAGTCCCAATAGAGCAAAGACTTAAATTTCATAAAACCGTCTCATTCTCGTGTTTATATTCTAAGATTAACCATGTGTACTATTACCAGACTTATTTAAATATGTGATTTGTAAAAAGGGACGCTTTTTTCCGGTGCGCTTTTTTCCGGGGACGCTTTTTTCCGGGGACGCTTTTTTCCGGGGACGCTTTTTTCCGGGGACGCTTTTTTCCGTGCGCTTTTTTCCGGGGACGCTTTTTTCCGTGATTCACTTTTGACTTTGACTGATGACTGATGACTGATGACTTTGAATGCTAAAATTGTATTTATTTTTAATATCGTGTTTCACACAAACACTGTATGTCTGTGTAAATTTTGTTAAATTATCTTCATTATGTTTATGACAAAGAAAAAAAATTCTGCATTTTGTTTATTGTGAATTGAAAGCATAAATACATATAAATTTTATTTGCTGTAGTATGCTCGGTCTAAAATCAAAATTTGTATCTATATGTTTGGAATCATGGAAAAAAACGCACGGAAAAAAGCGCAACCGGATAAAAGCGCACCTACACTAGGCAAGATATTTAAATATGTACTTTTCTGACACATTTCAGAAGTAATGCAAATATCTGTGAAAAAAAAATTTGACACCTTTAAGAATAAGAAGTGAATTAGATTATTAGAAAGAAGATAATTAAATATGTACTTTTCTGACACCTTTCAGAAGTAATGCAAATATATGTGGAAAAAAAAAATTGACATCCTTAAGAATAAGAGGTGGGGAGGGGGGGGGGGAGAGATTCAGTATTTGCCATCTCAGTGAAAAGCAAACATAAATAGTTCTCGGCGTTTGCTAATTAGTTTTATAATTTTACCAAGTTATCACAATTAGAAAATGCAATAGAGTTTTTATTTGTAAAAAGCTTAATAATATTTCTAATTATATTGGTAACTTTCGTCGAATCTATCAGAAATAGAAAGTGCATTATAGTTTTTTATTAAAGTTTTGAACTAATTTGCCATTTCAATTTGTAAATTTGCAAACTGTAACAAGTGCAAAATTTGGGAGGGAGGCTCCCCCCTTGTGTCCTTCCCCCTTAGCGAAGCCCCTGAATATAGATAGTTAAAAAATATGTTACAATATGAGAAAACATAAATACTTTTTCAATTTGTTTACGCTTGTTTTACATATTTTTTAGAATAAATTTATAAATTAAAGTTATATATTCTCGGAACTCAGTAAAACGAAAAAAGAGATGTTTTTTCTTATGCAACCGACTTTCCCTTTTACGCCTAGATATATTGTGAGGTGGTCCCTTCGAAATTAGCCTCTTGTTTCACAAACCTCTCCAGTTCTCAGAAAAAGATGAACAATGATTACAATAGTCGGTTCTAAATCGCCCGTACCATCCCGGTACTTCCGCTAAAACTCCCCTGAGGCAATAAGCAAGGGGAGAAAGCGGGTTGATGATTTTTCCGTGTCCTTGACAATTTTTTGCTGAAACCTAGTCACCAGAATTATGTTAGAATCTGAATAAAATGTAATTCAAAGATTATGGGACAAAATAAACCATTTACTTATTTAGAAATATTTTATTCGAGTTTTTCCTCAACCGAATGCTTATTTTTCTCCCAATAAACTATTGAAGTAAATTTTTAAAAATAATAAATAATAATAATAATAAATATGTATCAATAATAACTAAATATACATCAATAATAAAATAATATATATCAATAATTAATAAATACATATGATTATAATAAAAGCTTAATATTTAATATTGCTCTTTCAAGAATCCATAATTTTATTTTTCTTTAAAAGTTATTGAATATTTTGTAAAATATGAAATGAAAATAAATTAATTTAATTAATTTCAATGCACACTGATTTTTTAAAAATGCACTATCTTTTAAAATTAAATTTATTATATTTATTTGATTTCCTTCCTTTAAAGAGCTTTCTGTTATAGTAGATAATATTAAATTTGATAACAATTTAAAAACAATCTTCTTTTAAAAAATATTCAGCTCGCATTCATTGAAAAATTTCCATTTCTTTAGTGTTTTTAAAATGAAATCCGATGTACAGTATTACCTCGAAAATCCGCATTTGAAATTCCGGCATCTCCAAATATTTGACAAAAAATCATCTATTTCCTTTTTTTTTTTTTTTTTTTTTTTTTTTTTTTTTACTTACAGGAGGGTAAAAAATAGCAATTCTTTACGAATTAAAAACTTCAAGCTCGTAAGTGATAATTAATACACAGAGAAGCCGATAATATTTGCTTCGGAAACACAACATTGTATTTTAACTGAGATCCCTTTGTACATTGCTCCTTTTTTTACGTTTCCGATTTCGGTTGGTGTTATATTTATGAAGTTACTTACGCTTTCAAAACGGGTTCCGGAAAGGAAAGTGCCTCTTTAAAAATTATCTGCAACCAAAATTGAAAAAGTAAAAAAAAAAAAAAAAAAAAAAAAAAAAAAGAAAGAAAAAGAAAAAAGAAAAAGAAAGAAAGAATGATGTAGAGATGGATCTCAGTTATTCAATGCAAAATAATGATAATAATAATAATAATAATAATAATAATATTAATAATCAAATACAAATGTCAAAATACAAGCGCGATATTAGCAAATAATATCCCTATATGATTAGCATCAGCTGGCTCATGTCTAAGCTTTTAGAAACAGGAGCCTTAAATAGGAACTGGGTGAATGATGGAATTTGCAACGATCTATTTTTAAAATAAATAAATATAAAATAAAAGACTTTTTTTTTTTAATTTACAGGTTAATAAACACTGCAACACGAATAAATATTATATAAACTATATAAACTAATATATATATAAACTAATCCTAAATGATTGAAATAATGTTTCTATTTTTCCATGATATTTTTTCCAAAACATATTTTTTAAACTATTTATACTATTTATTATTATTTCATTTTAGTATTGTATGCTTCATTAAATGGTGTCAGGTGTATTGCTGTTAAAGTTTAACTGAGTAATTAATTCTAACTGTAATTTGATGTTTAGTGGCTGAGAATATGTAACGTTTCATTTTAGGAAGTGTGTGTGTGGGGGGGGGGGGGGGAGATCTGGCTCATGATAGCGTAAGATATCTCTAGGGGGAAGGGGTTCGTTTGATATCGATATCATTTTTGATCCAACCAAAATTTTCTCTTTTTATATTTAAAAAGGTCTTTGATTCAAAATAGTATGCTATTTTTGTTTAATCTATTGTCTATTTTTATGAATAGAATCACTAAATTAATATAAAATTATTTAATTTTGAAGTATGGAATATCCCCAACGTTTTCATTCCTAATCTTCTTCATGTGTCGTATGCATATACACTATATTGCCATTGATTATGGGACACTTGCGATTTTAGACATTTTACTAAATATCTAGAAAAATACATGAGGAATCATCTCGAAACTCTTAGTGTATAAATATAATAGTATACCTCATACATCTCCGTGAAGATTTTTTACCGAAACTCCATAGGGGACCGTCAACAAATTAAAAAAGAATGAATATCTTTTGAATAACCCTGTCAAAACTAATGTAGCAAAAGCGCTCAAACTCTTGATTATGATTGAATGCCTTATTGTATTACACTGTGTTCATTTTTATGCAAATAGCATGCATACTCGCAGAGTAATTAAGGTTTTTATAAAAATGGTCCCAAATTTTTCCAAGTTTTTTCCTTATAATTTTCAGAGTTCTTAATGTAAAATAATATTTTTCTCAGAAAATATGACAAACAACATTGCACACAGTACCCTGTAATCAGAATTCAAAAATAATGAAAATTGTATACAAAATGAGTTGGTTTACTAAAAAATTTTTTACTGCGCATGCGTCAACGATATTAAAATTTCATTTGCATATTATGTTAGCTAAATGTATAGAGCAACTTTTGTGAAAGTCACAAAATCATAACTTGAAAATTCTGAAAATAATCGTCAATTGAATAAGTTGAAAATCCGTTATTCTCAAAATGAAGCAAAAACAAGAGGGGTTGTATCCATATATTCATTGATTAGTGTCAATATAGAATACACAATACGGGATGTTACGACTACTTTTGGATAAAATCCCTCATTTTTTTGCATCATTTTGGAAACAACGGATTTTGTCCTTTTTCTATAGACGATTACTTGCAGAATTTTCAAGCTATAATTTTGAGACTTTTACAAAAGTTGCTCTTTACATTTAGCTAACATAATATGCAAATGAAATTTTGATATCTTTGACGCATGCGCAGTAAAAAATTATTTAGTAAACCTACTCATTTTTCATACAATTTTTATTATTTTTTAATTCTGATTACAGGGTACTGTGTGCAATGTTGTTTGTCATATTTTCTAAAAAAAATATTATTTTATATTAAGAACTCTGAAAATTATAAGGGAAAAACTTAGAAAAATTTGGGGCCATTTTTATAAAAACCTTAATTACTCTGCGAGTATGCATACTATTTGCATAAAAATGAACACAGTGTATTACAATAAGGCATTCAATCATAATCTAGAGTTTGAGCGCTTTTGCTACATTAGTTTTGACAGGGTTATTCAAAAGATATTCATTCTTTTTTAATTTGTTGACGGTCCCCTATGGAGTTTCGGTAAAAAATCTTCACGGAGATGTATGACGTATACTATTATATTTATACACTAAGAGTTTCGAGATGATTCCTCATGTATTTTTCTAGATATTTAGTAAAATGTCTAAAATCGCAAGTGTCCCATAATCAATGGCAATATAGTGTATAATCGCTGTTCGAAAAAACCAAAGCGAAGTATATTTTGAAATGAAACTTGTGTTTCCTATTAAAGGAAATAGAAAAAATATTGTTACCTAGTTTTGTTGATAAGAATTACTACTATCTGTACCATTCGTTTCCGTGCGGGGCAAGTGCTAGAAGACATTATGTAACATGAAACAAAAAGCTATTATAAAATTCTTTTAAGTTTTATTTGATATAAAGTTATTTCATTTATAAAATGATATTTTAATGACTTCTCTTCATTTGAATAATTAAGGATGCGAAAAGTAAATGCAATCAGTTTTGTGGTAAACGGAAAAAAAGTGACCGGAAAAAAGTTATCGAAAAAAAGTGACATAAACTACAAAAGCGAAAAAAAGGTGACACGGAAAAAAAGTTACCGGAAAAATGTGACAAGGAAAAAAAGTTATCGGAAAAAAGTGACAAGGAATTGATTTTGGAAATTTATTATCGATTTTGGGGATTAATTGGTTAAATATGAAAGGGAGATCTGGGCGGGAGAGGCTCATAATTTAAGTAAATGGGTTTTTCATGCTGAACTAACTGTTTTGGTTTATTTTTTGGATATACGTTCATACTGAAACGACGCTTGTCTGAATAGTTTTGAGAAGGGACGATTATCAGCCCCCCCCCCTTTTTTTCCGCCATAAAATGGATTTTTATGCAGAATTATCCAACGTGTGTCAAATTTTGTATGTAGGTTATTTCTGATAAGGCTTATATATAGTACATAATGTCTGAAAAGATATGGGAGTTTTATGGTTAAGCATAGAAAATGAACAAGGGAATAACCTCTCTTACATAAAATTAATAGCTTTTTATGCAGAATTATCTGCCCCTCAAAGTAGATAAATCTGTTTTTATGCAGAATAATCCGATGTATTTTAAATTTTAAATATAGGTTTTCTCTCATAAGATGAATCCTTGAATAGTTTTAAGGGTTTAATGGCTAAATAAAAAGGGCGGATGGGGAATAACCCGTCTTAAATTAAATAAATATCTTTTTACGCTGAATTATCAGATTTGCTTCGAATTTTGGACATGGGCTCATTATGATAAGATATATTTCTAATTAGTTATGCGGTTCTTTTACTAATTAAAAAGGGGGGAAGGGCGGGTGATTATACCCCCCCCCCCTTAAATTGAATAAATATTTTTTTGATGCACACTTATCCGATGAATTACAAATTTTGGATAAAGTGATTCTGATAAAGTGAATCCATGAATAGTTTTAAGGGTTTTAATGGCTAAGTATAGGAGGGGGAGAACTGGAGATAACTCAGAACTAATCAGCGATTCACCTTATCATAAGGAACCTGCATACAAAATTTGAAGCAAATCGGATAATTCTGTGTAAAAAGACATTTATTTAATTTAATGGCAGTTATCCTCCGTTCCCCCTCCCCTCTATACTTAGCCATTAAACCCTTAAAAATATTCATGGATTCACTTTATTAGAAAGAAAGTATATCTAAAATTTGAAATACATCCGATAATTGTGCATAAAAAATAATTTATCTAATTTAAGGGAGGGGGAATAATCGCACTCCCCCACTTTTAATTAGGAAAATAACCCCATAACTTGTCAGAGATATGCTTTGTCAGAATAAACCTACATTCAAAATTTTAAGCAAATCGGATAATTCTGCATAAAAAGCCATTTATTTAATTTAAGTAAGGTTATTCCCCGTTACCCCGCTATACTTAGCCATTAAACCTTTAAAACTATTCCGAGATTCACTTTATGAGAAATAACTTAAATCCAAAATATGCAATTCATCGGATAAGTGTGCATAAAAAATAATTTATCTAACTTAAGGAAGAGGGAATAATCGCACGCACGCCCTTTTTAATTAGCAAAAGAATCCCATATTTAATCAGGGATACGCCTTATCATAATGAATCTATATTCCAAAATTTGAAACGAATCCGATAATTCTGCGTAAAAAGCAATTTATTTAATTCCAGGGGGGCGGGCAAATTATATTCTATTCATCTTCTATACATAGCTATTAAATCCTTAAAACTATTCAGGGATTCACCTTACCAGAAAGAACCCACATTTAAAATTTGAAATGCATTGGATAATTCTGCATAAAAAACCTTTCATCTAATTTGAGGCAAGATTATTGCCCATCCCTTAACCCCTTTATTAATAAGCAAAAAGAACCCCATAAATAATCAGAGATACGTCTTATCATAATGAACTTATGTCCAAAATTCCAAGCAAAACCGATAATTCTGCATAAAAAGCTATTAATTTAATGTAAGAGGTTATTCCCCCGTTTCCCCTCTATGCTTAACCAATAAACTCCAATATCTCTTCAGGCATTATATACTATATACACTATCTACCAAAAAGTATTTGTACACTTTCAGTTTTTGACATTTTGTCAAATATTTAAAAATATACTGGTCGGATTCTTCTGGAACTTCAGAAATATAAAGATTATGTTTCACTTTATATTTATTTACATTCATTTGTTAAGCGGGTAATTAGGGGGCCGGCAAAAAAACAAAGAATAATAGAAATAGTTTGGGATCGCCCTGTACATGAAAATGCACGAAACGACTTATCGCTTTAAAATACAAATATATGAATACAGTAGAATATGTACACTAATTTTTGTGAGAATAGCATGTATATTTATGGCGATAGAGCGATTTTTTGTGAAAAATTCAAAAAATTCTGGTATGTTTTTTGTTTATAACATAGAGGGTTTTTGACCAAATTCAACGCAAATTTCAGAAAAATTGGCAAAATCTATTAAAAAAATATAGCGCAATTGGAATATAAATATATTTAATACTTTATGAAATATGAGTAGTTTTATGAAATAATTTTTATCTGCGCATGCGCGAACGATAAAAACAATTCTTTTACATCATTTAATAGTCAATTCTATGGAGTAACTTATAAAAAAAATCCAATCAAATATCGTGAAAATTCAAAAAGATATCATTATTATAAGTAAGCTGTTTTTACATTGCTCTCTAAAAACGGCTGAATGATAAGGGATTCTCCATAAATTGACATTTTTTATTAACTGACTTTTAGGAAAAAATTAGTACTATTTAATGAATACAATATTGCTGCTAATAAGTATCTTGACACCTGTGATAGAAAAGGAAAAGGGCTTTTATTCTTTTCCATCACAGATGTCAAGATACTTATTAACAGAAATATTGTATTAGATATTGTATACATTAAATACTAATTTTTTCCTAAAAGTCAGTCAATAAAAAATGTCAATTTGTGGAGAATCCCTTATCATTCAGCCGTTTTTAGAGAGCAATGTAAAAACAGCTTACTTTTAATAATGATATCTTTTTGAATTTTCACGATATTTCATTGGATTTTTTTAATAAGTTACTCCATAGAATTGACTATTAAATGATGTAAAAGAATTGTTTTTATCGTTCGCGCATGCGCAGATAAAAATTATTTCATAAAACTACTCATATTTCATAAAATATTTAATATATTTATATTCCAATTTCGCTACATTTTTTCTACTGCATTTTGCCAATTTTTCTGAAATTTGCGTTAAATTTGGTCAAAAACCCAGCATGATATAAACAAAAAACATACCAGAATTTTTTGAATTTTTCAAAAAAATCGCTCTATCGTCATAAATATACATGCTATTCTCACAAAAATTAGTGTACATATTCTACTGTATTCATATATTTGTATTCTAAAGCGATAAGTCGTTTCGTGCATTTTCATGTACAGGGCGATCCCAAATATTTCTATTATTCTTTGTTTTTTTGCTGGCCCCCTAATTACCCGCTTAACAAATGAATGTAAATAAATATAAAGTGAAACATAATCTTTATATTTCTGAAGTTCCAGAAGAATCCGACAAGTATATTTTTAAATATTTGACAAAATGTCAAAAACTGAAAGTGTACAAATACTTTTTGGTAGATAGTGTATAAGCCTTATCAAAAATAACCTATATCAAAAATTTGACACACGGTGAATAATTCTGCATAAAAACCCATTTATCTAATTTAGGGTGGATTGGAGGGGAGGGGGGGTAATCGTCTCTTCCCGAAACTATTCAGACAAGCGTCGTTTCAGTATGAACGTATGTCCAAAAATTATACCTAACCAGTTAATTCAACATGAACAAACCCATTTACCTAAATTATGAGCCTCCCTCCGATCCTTCTTTCATACTTAACCAATTAATTCCCAAAATCAATAATAAATCTTCAAAATCAATTCCTTGTCACTTTTTTTCTGGTAACTTTTTTTTCGTGTCACTTTTTTCCGCTTTTGTAGTTTATGTCACTTTTTTTTCCAATAACTTTTTTCCGGTCACTTTTTTTTTCCTAGATTCCAGTTTTGTATCTGTATGTCACTCTAAATAAAAGAAATGAATTCAAAAATTTCAAAAATTTTTTAGACATTGATAACGATATCATTAGGGGTGGGGGGTAAGTTCAAGGGATGATACGTATGATAATGGAAGGGGGCTGGGAGTCCAAAATTACCAAACAGTTAATAACGTTATATATGCACAACCCCTTAAGTGCACAAAAGTATTCAAATATTTTCAGGAATCAATTTAAGTTACGAAAAAAATAAAAAGGAAAAATTTAACCCATTCGTGCCCAGCAACTTTCGCGTAAATTTTATTTGGTTGGCACCACTATTTTTAGAAGATTTAAGTTTAGTTCATTAATCACGAAAACGCATCGTTTAAATAAAATAATTATTGCTTTTCTTTTTTACCTGTGTCAAAAACACTGATGAATGCACCTTTTGAAGTGTCCCTAAAAAGGGACGCTAGGCACTAATGGGCTAAGGTTATATTTTACTCATGCAAGTAACTTTTTTTTTCTTCTGATATCAAGTTTTTCTTATAATAAACTTATAAACTATACATAATGTCCTTAAAAATATCGTTGCAAATTTTATTTTAGATAGATAGCAAATAATAATTATAGATATCTATAGGTGAAACCAGGTTAGCTGTAAATATAATCCTAGTTTTGTTTTAATATAAAAATCATAAATATATTTTTAAAATTTTTTCACAGAAACACATTCTGTCGCTGTGTGTGAAACTCGATAATCTCACGAAAAGAGCAAAAAGAACATAATAATTTAATCAATGACAGATTATAGTTTTTACTATAGTTGTAACATTACGAATTATTGTAATTGAGCCATTTAAAAACATAGTTAGGATGATTGGATAGTTTAGGTATATCCCTACATCGTTGCTTTTTCATTTTTTAGATTTTGGTTGCAAATATTTTGTCAGGTTCTGATACCACCTCTGCTAAAGAATGGAATTTCCGCTATTTCTCTATCTTAATATTTTGTATTGTCCTGGCTGTGTACTAGAATTTTCAAGGTGACATTATTTCTTTGTTGAAGGAAAAATCGACAGGTAATACTGTACAGGTGGTGTTGGGAGAAAGAGAAGATTGCCGAGAGGCGTGTTCATCCGTCAGTGAGGTATGTGGATGATGAGCAGACAAGCACATGTCACTAATCAAGAGAGGAATATAGAATGTGCCTAATGAATGAGCTCCAAAGGGGGGTTTATATTGGGGAAAGCAGTGATTTGAGAAGAGCAAGCCTTGTCTCAGATTAGTTCAGTTCGTTCCTGGGTTTCGTACCAAAAAGGTGTGTAGGACCGAGGTCCTGATAGGGTATGCTCTGTGTTGTAGAGCGGAAGCAGTGCGTATCTGAAGAGCAAAGGACACAGACGTCCTGGTGTTTAGTGCTCTGGGCCGAGAAGTGCAGGCCGAGTTTACCTGTGTTGGGAGATTCGAGATTGATCTCCGATAAAGTGAATCTAACGTGCATTGAGTGTGAGGTGGAAGATATAATTTGAATAGTACATAGCCAACCTTTACTGTATTTAATTTAACGTTGAACCGGATCACCTATATCCGAGTTGTAATTGTATATAATTGTAAATAGCGTATTTAGTGTGTACATATATTCTAAATAAACTGTTAATTCAGTTAATTGACAGCGTCAGTGTTCATTTACACAATCCTCACAGTGGGTGACCGATATCACCTAGTAATATCGGTGGTGGCAGCTATAACTACCATGGACTTTCTTCAAAGTTGTGCGGGCTGAGAGGAACGTCCGACATATTTTTTAGAATGTCACTTCCATTTTCGGAACCGGTTTCGAAAGCGAGAGTAATTTTATAAAAAATGCTTGCAATTAAATGTTGAAAAAGTAAGAATAAGAGGTATGTAGGGATGCACCTTATCCAATTAAAAATAAATGAATAAATAAATAAAAATAAAAATAAAAATGTCGAGATGCATCCTTACTGATTTGGTCTACAGGCAGAGGCATACTTTGAAGTTAAAAACTCTTTCTCCAACAAAAACTGAATCAAAAATAGAGATAACCCAGTTTAACAATTTTATATCACCGCTTTTGACGAGTTTTTAGTTTTCCCTTCGTGAAAGAGGTGCTTTTATCAGAATCATGTTAATGCAATAATAATTTTTGAAGTCGTATTTGTTTTTTGCTGTAACTGTTGGTCCCATTAATAAATTTCTAATATGAATGTATACATAACATGATTTACAATAAATCTAAGGTATTTCATAACTTGTTATTTACGAAATTATGTTTTTTTTCCCCTTCAACTTCTCCCCCTTTCCCATTTTTTCGCTTTTTATTATTATTTTTTTTTCTGTAAGAGCTGATTTTATAAAAAAATTATCGATATAGTTGTAAAAATTCAAATTATTTATGATAAATTTAAGTAGATTTGATATTTTGAGAATTCGCCAGTTCGCAAGAAAATCAAATTACTCAGTAATAATTTATAACTTCATCTTTTCTAAGGGTTCTAACATTTTCATAAAATTCCAACATAGAGAAGAATGTAATTGGTAGTATTTCTTTAGAAATCGATAAACAGAAAAAATAAATGACTTGAAAAAAAAAAAAAAAATGACAAGGGAAAAAAGGAACGGAAAAATGAGACAAGTAAAAATTAATAAATATTGAACTTCTCGAAAAGTAAGTGTTAAAATTTAAAGTGGTAACAAAAACTATATTTTTTATATTCTGAACATTGCCATTATTATCTTCAGATATTAATAGAATAAATTATGAGAATGACGAAATCAAAAATGTTGTTATTGATGTAATTATTGCATTAAAATATATATTTAATTTTAATTATTAAAATATAAATCTTAGGTGGTATTAAATATTAAATTTCGTTTCATTAAGAAGAATTGACTTAAAAAAATTAAAATTTACTTTATTAACTGAAAGTAAATTATTAAAAATAAATAAAATTAAGTATAAATTAAATAAAGAATAATTAAAATAATATTATATTATATTCATATATTATATATTAATATATTATATATTAATTATCTAAAATAATAAAATAATTAATCAATGTATTAACATAATATATAATAATTAAATAATAATAATAATATCAATAATAGTAACAATAACAATAATAATATTACCAATTATTATTATTATTATTATTATTATAAATACAATTATATATAATTTATATATTATATAAATATATTTTCATAGTATAGTAATAGTATATATATATTAGAAGACCCACCTCATATGTATATATGTTATGTTTAATATATTTTACAAAAAAATAAGAATATATATTATTATTAAATTATATATTAAATTACTTATTAAGTCATATTACTATAAAAAAAAGTAAAATAAACAAATAAATAAATAAATAAAAAGCAAGATAAAAGTTGCCCCCATTTTTGATTTAGCCCAATTTTCTTTCATTAGATTCGAATCGCTCCGGGCTGCTTGGAAAGAATAAAGTCTGGTTTCAGAGCTTATGAAAAAAAGTTGTCCGATCTAGTTGCCGACTTCTATCTAAATTCATACATAATTCGCTGAAATTAAATCAGAAATCCATAATTTAAAACCTAATAGATTAATTTAAACAGGTACTTTTAGTTGGAGAAACTTTGCCTCTTTTAATTTTTTTTTTTCAGTCATCAATTAAAGCCTCGACGTTCGCATTATTACCAGAAGATGCTAAAAGATAGACTTAAAAAAAAGAAAAAAAAGAGCCTATTTTTCATTAATACTTCCTTCCCCCCCCCCTCCTGGTTGCATAATGTCGCACATTTTTTTCCCCGCAATTTTGGTAATATAACTGTTAAATCAATATCGCTTAATACAGAAGAGTTGGAATGAATGATTTGATAAAATTCCCAAGCAGATTTATTTTATCTATCGTTAAGATCGCAGTAAGCAATCTAGAGATGCACCGAAGTGATTTTTCTCGAATACCGAATATTCGAATGACTTTTTACTGTAAGTGCGGTGTTCGATTAATGTTTAATTTTTAAGATTGATGTTTTTCTTATTGAGATTCAGACGGATGAAAAAAATTTTTTGACGTGTACTCAGTGCAAAAAAAATCGAAAGAAAGCAGAAACTTCACTATGAAAATTGATCTATAAAAAAATACAAGTAATTTTAAGTAAATTGTGCACTCTAATAAAATAAAATAATTTATAAAAAATAAAATAACTTATTTTTAAAGGCACACAAAATACTAATTTAAAAGAAAAAACATTTTATAGTTATTGCTATTATTATTATTATTATTATTATTATTATTATTATTATTATTATTATTATTATTATTATTATTATTATTATTATTATTATTATTATTATTAATTCCCAGGCCTTGTAAACAATATTTCTTAATTTTATAGAAGAAACATAAATTCATTGCTCTACATTTTAGTAAAGCGGCCAATACACGTTGAAATTATAAAATATCCTCGTAAAAAAAAAAAAAAAGGAAAAGTTAAATTCTAACATAATTGCAACACTTCTATCATAAAAACAGAAAAAAATTCCACTTCTTTGTAAATCTTTTTTATACTAAATTTAAATTCAATAAGTGAAAACTAATATTGCTGTAAGATATTATCCTAACATAAAGTACATTAAATTAACAAAAATAAAATACAATGTTCTACAACTTTATTCTCTTCTTTATTTCATTAACAGAACTTTTTCAAAAATTTCACCCTAAGTATTTTTAAGATGTAAAATGCCAGAATTTCAAAATCACTCAAGTTTCGAACTAGTAGTTTCATTTGACATTAATTTTTACAAACTAAAGAAAATACAAATGTATAAATCTGAACTCAAGTGCTGTCCTTAAAACTTATTTAACACTTCCAAGCGTATTTGAAAAGTTTTATGAATTCGGTTTGACCGTCTGTTTGTCTGTTCGTGCTCTAAATCGTGTAAATACACTGCGATTATCATGCAATTAATATATGTTAATGTGATTTATTGTAGCATATTGAAAATGAAATTTGTAGCATTCAGATTTATTTGCAAGGATAATCAACAAAATAATTCGGCTACATTACTGTCTATTGAATAAATAGTTTACGGGAAATTTTTATGATGTTATGCTATTTCAAATATAGTGAAATTGATATATATAAAAGATACACACACATTATAAAAGGATCACTATACAATAAAGTACGCATATCATTCATCGTTCTTTGCAGGAACACAAAAAAGAATTCACTTAGAAGACTGTCTTTAACAATAATTGCTGAAAATGTGTTTTCAGTTACGGTACATGTTTTTTTAAATTAAAATAATATTTTGAAATCTATAGATTATAAACAACTTGAACTTGCACGGGCTCTCCTGACCTGTAGAATAATATTTGTTCGGAACGGTATAAAAGTTAAAGTTTCGGCCCGACTCATACAAAAAAAAAAAAAATAAATAAATAAAAAAAAATAAAAAAAAAATAAAAACTTCCTGCATTTATTTTGCATTGATTAACATTCATGCTTTTCAAAGATTTATTAAATTTATTTATATATTTATTTTGGTGGGATCTGTGAGCCCCTTCTCTTTTTAAAATAGCAGTATCGAGTAGCTAGTAAACCGATGACGCAATTTTTTTTTCTTTAGTTCGGTATGCGTTTCTACAAGCAGGGATATCGAAAGCGACATTGTTTAATTGGTTAAGAACCTATTATGTAAAAAATTTCTTTAAATAACTTTTTAAATAGAAAAAGTGGGCGAGAAAATATATGATTCTTTAATTTCTTTGCGCGGTAAAATAAGAAGAAACACTTTTTATCTCTTCTGAGCGGGAAACGACTGATGCAACACAGGAAGGGTGAATTCACAATCAATGAGCAAGACCGAGGTATAACAGAAAACCTGTCTTTCTATTCTCCAACATTAATGGGATCGGAATCACTCCCACGGTCACTGCTGAAAGAATACAATGCCGGCTCTCTTATCTCTTATCTATTATGCCAGTAGTTTATTTTATTTCAAATTTCTTTAAAGTTTATGGATATAATAATTAATAATATATCATGGTGAGCAGTTTTTTGCATATGGTTGGAAAAATTGTTGGCACAAAGGGGAAAATATATAACTTCATCTTCATAGATAAAGTGTCCTTTTTTTCCGTTAATACACACGTTTAACAGCCACCTCACAAGTGTATAATACTGCTTTGTGAATGACAATGATAATTTGTTCATATTTATTTTAATTTCAAGTAATCATTTTTCACTTCGTATTTAACACAAAAATTATGTATACTTACCCACGATTAAGCTGTGTGTGTGTGTGGGGGGGGGGGAATAACATATTTTAGAGGTCTAGGTCTATGTTTTCCCGATATGACCCGCAATGTTAAACATACTCGGTCCGATTTTTTTTTTCATTTGATTAAAAATGGACGAGATGTTTCAAAACATTACATTATTTCGATACATATATATTTTTTTTTCTGTTGACTTTAGACAGAGTGAAGATTGGGTGGTGGGAAACTTTTGAAGAGGCTAATTTTTAAATCTCTTTGATAAATAAAAAGAAAACATTGCTTTAAGTGGTGAATATTAAAGATTCTAATATTTCAAATTTCATTTAAAAAAAATTTAAATAAGAAAAAAATACGAAGAGAATAATATTTTTGAAATTTTCTATTTTGCAGGACTTATTAAACAATGAAAATAAATTTTCATAATTTTAGGAAACATTTAAAACAGTTAGTCTAGTCTCGCAGTCTGGGAGGGCTTCGGCCTCCATAGCTCCCCCTCCCCCTCCCCCGTGTATGTGCCGATGTATACTTACTCTAAAAAATGAGATTAATGCTTTAATATATATATTGGATAAGTAGTTTGTTTTGGATAGTTTATCTAAACAAATTTCATCGATTTTTCAAAATGTATGTTCGCGATACTCTAAAACCATTTATAATAACAGTTATTATATAATTTTGCAGGCAAATTTTAAAACTTTGTGACAAGTAGCATTTAATTATCTTACAGATTATTTTTAAATTAATATTTTTATGTTCATAAACTTATCTTTTAGACATGAAAAGTGGTATTATATTTATGTGTTTTCTTAAAATGGAAAACAATAAGCATGAAAAAAAATATATATATAAATATACATAACATGGTTAAATCAAAATATGGAAATAAATAGTTAAAAGGTGTTGCAATAATATAGATGTTTTTATTTATTATTTTATCTGAGATCTTTCGAATGCCCACGCATTCATTTTCAAAGAAATATAAAAGAAGATAGTTGATTAGAAACAGAAAACGTAAAAAACAAAACAAAAACAAAAAACATTTTTTTTTCTTTTTCTTTCCTTTCTTTTCTTTTCTTTTTTTTACGTTTTTTATTTCTAATCAATTATCTTTTTTTATATTCCTTTGAAAATGAGTGCGTGGGCATTCGTAAGATCTCAGGTAAAATAATAAATAAAATTATCTATATTTTTGAAACACCTTTTAAGTATGTATTTGTATATTTTGATTTAAGCATAAAAATTCAAGGTGTAAATTTCCATCAATGACACTGGTATTAATACAGTGGTTTGACTCATTGCATAAGATGGTTAGTTGTTTGCATTTAAGACGGTCAATTATAAATATGAAGGATATAGGCTCTAACAGGTGGGTGTCCTCCACGAAGGTCTTTCTAAGGTTACCTAACCCGTATTTACTCAAGGAAATCCAAGGTTCGAAGAAAATTAGGTGCAATTCCGAACGATTAGACAAAGGACGCGACTGCGGAACTAACCCAGGACATCCTGTCTACCAGATTCGAGAATAGAACGTCTCAGAGCTGTATATTCAAAAGAAAAAAGAAACTTTAAAATAAAGCTATGATAAAATTCTCAATACATTATTTCATAAATAAAGTGCTTAAAATAATATCTTCAACGGGAGGCACTTTTTTTCCCCATTCAAAATATTTAAATTTTTTCCCTAATTATTCATGTCTTTATACTCGAATCGCTTAGAAGTACCATTTATTTACTGTCGGATTAAGAAGTTTAGTAAAAGATGCACGATACACTTTTCTCCCGGAGGAAAATCGCACTTCTTTATCGTTAAACACAGAACAATTTTAATAACAACAAATACTACCTATTGAATTCTCTCCCATGTTGGAATTTCTGAAAATTTTTTGCAGATTTACACCGATCATGACTCCTAGACCCCAAAACTACCACCAGTAAAAAACTTTATCTATCTATCTATCTATCGGTGTATATCACTTTCTTCTAGACACGATAACTTCCATAATTATTCCAGATCTTCTTCAAACTTTTACAAAAAATCAAGGGGCATAAAATCTCTGTCGAGTTCGTTAATGGTCAAAATCGGACCAAGGGAGTGGAAAAAGGGAGGGTTTTTGTGAAAACAGAAAAAACGCGATAACTTTTTAATTAAAATAGATATCGAATCAGTTTAAAGTTTATATAACTTCTAAAAAATGGGCTAAAAGTTTATGCATGACAGATTTTGATAAAGTTAAAAATATCTCAAGGGGTGAAAAAAACAGGGTTTTTGGGAGAAAAAAAATCATAACTTCGTCAATTCTCAAGATATCAAATCCAACTAAATTTTGTATAAATTTTCTCAATATTACCTAAAACTTTTGTATTTATAAGTTTTTCATAGGACCAACTTTTACTGATGAAAAAAATTATAAACGAAAAGAAAAGGGGGGGGGGGGGAAAGAAAAAAAATTCATAACTTATTAAATTGGTTTTACATCGTTTCAATAATATCTAAAACTTTTACATTAACAAGTTTTTCATAGGACCAATTCTTATAGCAGAAATAAATTAAACAAAAATAGGAGTTGGAGAAAAAAAACCCCTCAAATCCAACCTGCTTATATTGTGACTCATTTTTAAATTCTTTTTTTGATTTTAAACGCATCGAAATAGAAGATCCTCTTATTTAGAAACTATATAATGCGATGCATTGGCCAGTTTTTTGATAAAGGCAGAATATATCTCAAAAAAGGCTGCCAAAAAGGGTATTTTGAACAGAATTTTCCTAAGTGATTGTGATTGAAAATTTAAGGAAGTATAAAAAATTGCGTTTATTCTGAGTCATTTTTAAATCTATTTTTGTTCTCAAACGTTTCCAGTTTACAGGTCATCTTATTTAGGAACTATATAATGTGACGGATGGGTCAGCTGTTTGATAAAGGCAGAATATATTTCAAAATAGGCTGCCAAAATGGGCACTTCACACAAAATTTCCCAAAGCTATCATGATTAAAGAATTGAGGATGCATTCAAATAACAAATTGGTTACTTTATGACTCATTTTGAAATTCAATTTTGCTCTCAAACGTATTCAACTGACAGTTTTTTGTTATTTAGGAATTATATAATGAATATATAATTAATATAGAGAATATATTTTCAGAATATATTCAAAAATATATTTTCAGAATATATTTCAAAATGTGTTGTCAAAATGGGCATTTGAGCCAATTTCACTTAAGATGATTTTAATAAAACCAGTTCTTACAAAAAAAAAAAAAAAAAAAAAAAAAATTAAAATTTTTTCAAAAGCGGCCAAATAAAGTAATTAAATTAGGTTTATCTCTAATCGTATTACATTTTTTGTTGTTGAAATGAAAACTCTTCGAAATCTACCTCCGTCTATAGGTCAAGCCGACAGGGATTTTTTTCAAGATGGAAGGACACCAAAAAGTTCCAGTGAGAGGGGACATGTTATTCCACCGGGGAGGTGTCCCCGGAGCCACACCCTGTCCCAGGCAGGAAATTTAACTTTTTCCAGAGTCCAGATTAAGGCCCAAACACATTTGACCACTTCTTGAATTTCCGTGTCGGCTCGTTTATTGTGTCGACGCGATGTTTTTGATCTTATTGAGTGTTGTAGGAAAGGGACGGTTGTCCGGTGAAAGGAAAATCTCCCCCCCCCCCCCCGTTCTTTTACGAATAAACCTCAAATAATCCTGTATTAAAGACTTCCCCACCTTTTCCAAGAATTCAGTTTAACGGAATAGAAATGCAGTCTGAAATGAGCCTTAGACTGGCGTGGGGGGGGGGGAAGGGAGTGGGGTTCTACCCCCTTTTTTAATATACTGAAGTGACTAAACTACCGTTTGTCTGTATACATATATTTCGTACCATGTGCTACTAATATCTACGTACAGATCAACATAAGAAAGATAACTTTAAGAAACTAGAATACATATATATTTTTTTACAATTATAGGAACGAGGTGGAACTCGTCGAACTTCGACGGAAGAAAATGTTTTAAAAGGAACTATTTCATTGATTTATAACAACGTACATAATTAGCTACAGTGAAAAATGCATTTTATATTGGTCAGTTTAACTCTAAAAGAAATATTATTTTTAGATAAAATCAACAAAATACCATTTCTATAAAAGTCAGTTGTCCAAATTATTAAGATTAAACTTGAATCGCAAGTGTAATAAGTAAAACATGATAAAGATAAGTTATTATGATGAAGTTACCAATTTAGGCTCTTACGACTGGAAAAAATGAAAAAAGAAAAAAAAATCAAATTGACACGATCATAAAATTTCACGTGAAATCTAAACCCGTCATCATTTTCATGATTTTCATCTTCTTAAAATTTATGTACGAAATTTTAATTAATTTTTTTTTCAAATTTAAGAGATAGGGGCGCATTTTTGTTGCCAAAAATACAAAATTCGCACAAAAACTTTAAAAAAATTAATATCTCAAAATTAAATTGTGATACAGCTACCAAACAAATTGCATCTGCATACGCCGATGTAAAAATTGAGAATGTGCGATGTTCAAAAGTGTAAAATTTGCAGTAGCGAAAATTGAAAAACCGAAATTCCAGAAGAAAGTATTGCCATTCGCAAAATTACGTATGCGTTACGCACAAATACGTTTGGCCTTTATAATATAGATATATGAAAAAAAGGGAGCCTTTAAAATGAGAATACATCTGTGGTGTAACTAGAACATTCAGGAGGGCATGGAGCATAGAAAAGTATGGGCGCGGAGAAGAGAGCCCTCTTGAATCTGAAAAATAGAAATTTTGGGTCACTTTTGACAATTTTTTATCATTTACCATTAAACAAAAATTTATATCTGCACTTGGGGGGAGGAGAGTAGGGGGGTGGCCTCCTCAAATCGGGTGGCCCGGGCCAGCTACCCCTGCTTTAATCAGTACCCTATTTTACCAACAGAAACACATTCTATACATTGAAAATATTTCCAATGTAAAGCCTATATTTGTACTATATTGGGGTTTCTTAGAAAATATTTTCACTATAACGACGATACTCGTACTATATTGGGGTGCCATTGGAAATATTTCAAACGCAAGGCCAAAATCTGTGCAATAGTGGCGTTTCGTGGAAAATATTTCCAATGTAACGCCAATATTTGTAAAATATTCGAAATTCATTGAAAATATTTCCAATGTACGGCCAAATTTTAAAATATTGGGGATTCATTGAAATATATTTTCAATGTAATGCAAACATTTGTACAATATTGCGGTTTCACAGGAAATATTTCGAATGAAACCCCAATACTGTAGAAATGTTGGCTTTACATTGGAAATATTCCCAATGGTCCCAATCTGCACTATTTGTACAAAATTGGAGATTTATTCTCAATTTCCAATGTAACGCCAACATTTGTACAATATTGGAGATTCGTTGCAAATATATCCAATGTATCGCCAACATTTGTACAATATTTGGGTTTTACTGGAAATATTTTCAATGTAACGTCAAGGTTTGCACAATATTGGAGATTCATTGGAAATATTACCAATGTAAAGCCAACAGTTCTACAATGTTGGAGATTCATTGTAAATAGTTCCAACGTAACACCAACATTTGCACAATATTGGGTATTCATTGCAAATATTTCCAATCTATCCCCAATATTTGTACAATATTGGAGATTCTTGGGAAATATTTCCAATGTAACGTCAACATTTGTACAATATTGGGGCTTCATTGGAAATATTCCCAATGTAATCTCAACATTTGTACAATATTATGGATAAACTGGAAATATTTTTAATGTAATGACAACATTTCTACAATATTGTGGATCCATTGGAAATATTTGCAATGTAGCTCCAGCATTTGTACAATATTGGGGATTCATCAGAAATATTTCCAGTGTAACGCCAACATTTGTACAATATTGAGGTTTCATTGGAAATATTTCCCATGTAACGCAAACAATAGTATAATATTGGGGTTTCATTGGAAATATTTCCAATGATACTCCAGTATTGTAGGTTTGTTGGCTTTACATTGGAAATATCGCCAATGTAACGCCAACATTTGTACAATATTAAGGATTCATTGGAAATATTTTTAATGTAAAGCCAACATTTGTAAAATATTGGGGTTTCATTGGAAATATTTCCAATGTAACGCCAACATTTGTACAACATTGGGGTTTCATCGGAAATATTTCCAATGTAATGAAAACATTTGTACAATATAGGGAATTCATTGGAAATATTTCCAATGTAACCCCAACTTTTGTACAATATTGGAGATTCACTGGAAATATTTCCAATGTAACGCCAACATGTGTACAATATTGGGGTTTCATTGGAAATATTTCCAATGAAACCCCAATATTGTAGATATGTTGGTTTTACATTGGAAATATTGCCAATATAACTCCAACATTTGTACAATATTGGGAATTCATCGGAAATATTTCCAATGTAAAGCCAACATTTGTACAATATTGGGATTTCCTTGGAAATATTTCCAAAGAAACCCCAATATAGTAGATATGTTGACTTTACATTGATAATATTGCCAATGTAAAGCCAATATTTGTACAATATTGGGGTTTCATTAGAAATATTTCCAATGAAACCCCAATATTGTAGATATGTTGGATTTACATTGGAAATATTGCCAGTGTAACGCCAACATTTGTACAATATTGAGAATTCATTGGAAATATTTCCAATGTAAAGACAACATTTGTACAATATTGGGGTTTCATTGGAAATATTTCCAATGTAACGCCAACATTTGTGAAACATTGGGGTTTCATTGGAAATATTCCCAATGTAACGCCAATATTTGTACAATATTGGGGTTTCATTGGAAATATTTCCAATGAAACCCCAATATTGTAGAAATGTTGGATTTACATTGGAAATATTGCGAATGTAACGCCAACATTTGTACAATATTGGGAATTCATTGTAAATATTTCCAATGTAAAGCCAACATTTGTACAATATTGGAGTTTCATTGGAAATATTTCCAATGTAACGCCAACATTTGTGAAACATTGGGGTTTCATTGGAAATATTTCCAATGTAACGCCAATATTTGTACAATATTGGGGTTTCATTGGAAATATTTCCAATGAAACCCCAATATTGTGGATATGTTGGATTTACATTGGAAATATTGCCAATGTAACGCCAACATTTGTACAATATTGGGAATTCATTGGAAATATTTCCAATTTAAAGCCAACATTTGTACAATATTGGGGTTTCATTGGAAATATTTCCAATGTAACGCCAACATTTGTGAAACATTGGGGTTTCATTGGAAATATTTCCAATGTAACGCCAATATTTGTACAATATTGGGGTTTCATTGGAAATAGTTCCAATGAAACCCCAATATTGTAGATATGTTGGATTTACATTGGGAATATTGCCAATGTAACGCCAACATTTGTACAATATTGGGAATTCATTGGAAATATTTCCATTTTAAAGCCAACATTTGTACAATTTTGGGGTTTCATTGGAAATATTTCCAATGTAACGCCAACATTTGTACAATATTGGGGTTTTATTAGAAATATTTCCAATGTAACACCAATATTTGTACAATATTGGGAATTCATTGGAAATATTTCCAATGAAACCCCAATATTGTAGATATGTTGGATTTATATTGGAAATATTGCCAATGTAACGCCAACATTTGTACAATATTGGGAATTCATTGGAAATATTTCCAATGTAAAGCCAACATTTGTACAATATTGGGGTTTCATTGGAAATATTTCCAATATAACGCCAACATTTGTACAATATTGGGGTTTTATTGGAAATATTTCCAATGTAACGCCAATATTTTGTACAATATTGGGATTTCATTGGAAATATTTCCAATGAAATGCCAATATTTAGCCAATATTGGCGTTTTATTGGAAATATTTCCAAGAAAACCAATATTGGCGCAACGTTGGGCCAATATTGGTTTGCTTATAGGGGGGTCGCCACATACGTGAAGGGGGAAACAATTTATTTTATTTTGAAATATTCTTTTATTAGCTGACCCACCCGGCTTCGCAAAGAAACCTAAACTTTGCGATTTTATCTCTAACTCGAAATACGTGAAATAACGTTGTCTGAAGGACACGGCCACTGATTGTGAAAAATTGGTTAAAAAAATGAATAAATAATTTTTAGCGGTAAAAATGTTCAAAAAGACTGCAATGGGGAACGTGAGAGGAACTTACATGCAACTCAAGAGTAGATAAGAACATGATGCATACAAAAATATATAATTTTACCAAAAATGACAAAAAAAGATGCTAAACGCACAAAAAATATCGTTAAGCATCACACTGAAAATCGTATTGAAAATGGCATTGAAGATCACTGAAATTGAAAAATCATACCAGACAAAATTTAGTTAATTAGGCTGAAAATTTGAAACAATTCTATTTTTATGATTCTCAAAAATAGCCCCAAAATGTGAAAAATACTAAAAATCGCAATAAAAAATTCGATAAAAGTTTCAATCATCTTTGCATGAATTTCGAATAAACCTTATTGAAAACAGAAAAAAAAAATGCTATTTTGAGTGAAATGAATGAAACCGAATTCTTTTCAGTAATATGGAAAAAAAGCCTGGAAACATAAAAAGAACGCTAAATATCGCCAAAAATTAAATAAAAAAATTCTAATCAAAAATGAGGCTTTGAGGTGCAAAACTACATGTACCTTCCCTCCAAATTTTATAGCTCCACATGCAACGGTCTCTTCAGAACAGCGCTGACACATACACAAATTTGTCTCTTTGTTATTATAGATATATTTAATACCATTTTGAAAACGTGTACAGTAAATTTTAGCTACAGGGTTTCCTTATTATTAAAAATTGTTTCAAAGTGTGATGTGAAAAACAAACCTAATTAAAGGGAATTCAAGGCACAGGAGAATTTTTTTTCTTTAAATACCCACTTTTATTTGGCACTCCATCTAGAAAGTCGATAGTTGTAACCAACTACTTTGGCTTTATTTAATTGTTTTAATCTTGTTTAAATTTATGTGCATCCTTTTCTAATCTATTTTATACATTGCTGTGATATATTGCAGTGGATTGAACTCGTAATCCCTCTCCCTTTCTAGTCTTTTCTACCCATTCTATTTGCTTACTACGGGCGCTATGTAAAATGAACAAAACTTCCTAACAGCTTTTCCATTTGTGTTATGTTAATTTTTTCTTGTTTCTACACTGTTAAAAATGAAATTAGATTATAATTAGATTAAAATTAGATTATATATAATCCGCGTCTCTCTGCGTTAAATGAGAAAAAGTTTATTCGGCCTCATATGTTTCACGCACAGACGAACAGACGTATACGACGATTAATGTAAGTGATTTTTGAATTCTATGTTTCGCAAGGTCTGAATTACGCATGAAAATAAATAAGGAACATTTTCAGTTTCATTTTACAAATGAATAATAAATATTTTTACTCTTATATAAACTTAATAAAAGATGTCACGAAATCAAAGAAATCTTATAGTCTAAATTCCATGCATTGAATTCGTGATTTTAAAACCTGGAGTAGTTCTTTCTTAAAAATAATAATGCTTAAATTTAAATGTAAAAATCTAAAAACTACTTTCATTCTTGTGGGAACATAAATTATAAAGAAAGTATTTGCAATTTTTTTTTCTCATTATACTTCAAACATAACTAATGTTTTAAAGCAATATGTATTTGACATTTAGTAATTATTTTAGAATGATAATTACTATATTTGCTTAAATCATTCCCTAATAAGCGCGTCAATATATCTTAAATTTCCGAAGTTTTCCAATTAAAGTTGTGCTTTCAAGCACGAAACTAAATGCCTCTGGGAAGCACTTCAAACAAAAACTGAAATAAATTAAAACGACTTTGTTCCCATTTTTTAAGATACATTGTGTAGCGAAAAAGAAAACAGTTTATGTGTTAAGTGAGTTTTTTCCTATTAAAAGTTATAAGCCTTTGTCAACCTAGAGAATATAATTTAGTTACGACAAAAATGTTATAACTAATCAGAGACAATTATTTACGTTTTTTTTTTTTTTTTTTTTTTTTTTTTAAGAATGGCATTTTTTTCATTAAAATATTAAATTAAATGTATTATAACCATTATTTACAATAGTTATAAAGAAAATAAGAAAATTATCTTTTGTTCCACAAACATCAATGCATTTTCTCCCAAGAAGGAATTTATTCGTTATGTACTATTTTCGATCTAAAATTTATAGGATAAGTAGTAATGTATGTGACATGATTTTTACAACCGAAATCTATTGAGAAATATTGTTTAACCCTATGGATGCATAAATTATTTTTAAGTATTTTTAATTATTCACAAAAAAATCTGTTTTTGTAGTAAACGAGAACACATAAAATAATTTTATTGCTATGCTGCATGTTAGCTATTATCTGTCCACAAATCCAATCTGTATAAATAAATGTTCATTCATGTTTTGTTTAATTATGTAATAATTATCTGTCTTTATATGAGGACCGTATGTATAAGAGGGCCAAATTTTGAGTTTTAAAATATATATCCATTCCACATAATAATAATAAATAAAATTTATTTAAAAGATAGAACAAAAATATCCTAAAAATGGAAGATGGATTAATTTAGTCATCGTAAAGGATAATAACGTGAAAACCTGTAGTTTCTATTTTAGTTCGTTGGTTATTATTATTATTATTATTATTATTATTATTATTATTATTATTATTATTATTATTATTATTATTATTTTATAGTTGTATGAAAATATTTAGATAAATATCAAAAAACTATAGAGTTATCAGAATATACATTTTTTTATATTGAACAATATAAGTTTTTATTTTCATATTTTTTAAGCAAAAGTTAAAAAAAAATCTGAACTAAAAATTTTAAAAGTTAGAAAAATTTGAATTAATTCTAAAGGAAAATTCAGTGTTGAGCACAAGCACGGTCACCCAGCAAAAACTGAGTTACGCCTGTTGAAACTTGACTAACTTTTTGATAAACGAATGTGAATTGAACGAAAGCTCAAAAAATCTGCGAGCTTGAATGAAATTTACATCTTAAAGTCATTTTCCTTGATAACTCATTTAAAAAATTTCCCAGCCTTTAAGAACACGTTTCCCAAATGCAATTTTGAGGCATACATCATATCGCGACAGATAGAGTCTACTAATAAATTTTTCTGGATCGTGCTCGGGTATTGCTTTCTCTAGAGGCTCTGGACGGGCCTAACCGGACTTATTTCTTGTTCTGTGCTTTATTCTTCCTCTAAGTCTGCACCAACCGAAATTTTCTGGACCAGTCACAGCTCTGTTTGCATGAAAATATTTACACGTCCCTGTCTGACTCGTGCAAAATTCTGTATACTGAACAACCTCCTCGGGTCATTTTTTTACGAAAATACATATAGTACTTTAATTACCATTATAATACAATTAAAATATTCTTTACCGCATTTTAAATTTTCGCCTAGAAATGAATCTACGGATCTTAACAAACGTTAACAGTAAATATATCAATATATATTGTGGAATAATAGTAATTTAAAAATATGGACGTTACTTGAAAAAAATTAAATAGGCAAAAATTAAAAAAAAAGTTGGGGCAGCTTTGAATTTGTCTAAATTTTCTCCTTTATAAATGTTTCAGAAGTCACGGACAGCAATAACGAGTCAATAGATAACTTAAGTAATCTGATCCAATAAATTAAAACGTATTTAATCAGAGTAACTTATTCTACTTCAATGTTAAATATCATAAGCAATTTTAAAGATGCCCCGCTGGGGTAAACTGTCTCAAGTATAATTATAGATTTTTGGATTAGAACGTCAAAACAATTTTTAACGCTTTCAAAAATTAACCTAAATTATGGTAAGGTGTGTTGCTGATTTTTGCGTTATGGGAAGATAGGAGACCTTATTCAGAAGTTAAATCAGCGGGATGACAGCAATAATTTTTTTACGGAAAAATAAAGTAAATAATTTCTTCCAATTATTAATCGGCTTCTTCGCTTAAATGAAAGTTTTTAGAAAACCAGTAAAAATAGATAGCATTTTTCGTGTTACAGGCTCTACCATATGTGGTTACAATATATATACATACGTTGAATTCTGTTATTAAGAATGCACATCCTGTTTGTTCGGTTAAATTTTTAGAAGATGAACTGAACCTTAGAGTTAAATATGGTTCATTATTAATGATTATAAACGATAGTTATAACTTTCTTTTGTAAAATATTTTCTAAAATATTTAGATTAATTAAATAAAAATACTCGTATGAAATATCGCAAATTTTATAAAAGCAGTGTCTTTAAATGTATTATGATCAGCTTCGTAAATTTAAAGTCTTTTATTGTTGGAATGTATATAGATTTCATTCTATATATAACCAAATAGAATGTGATCGACCCATAATATATTTCACAGGTCATCCATAAATTAAACCAGAAGCTCAATAATATTCCTTAATAAACTTATGTAACCCACTCTATTTATAGAAAAGGAAATCTGATACTCCTGCAATTCTAGATAGATTAAGGAGAATTTTTAATGCATTCGGAATTAGACTTGTTTCCTCCACCACAAAAATTCTGTTTACAGATATCACTAAAAAACAAAATCATATGCCAATTGCATTCCATTTTGGTGTTTGCGAAAGAGCTGTATAACACAGTACTATTTTTTTATAACTAATATAGATTGCTATGACAAAACGAATAGTTTAAAAAAGAATTGAATAATATAAAAAGGGTTTAAGTCTAAATACACATTCTACAGCTCTATCTAAATTAGCGTTTAAAACAGCATTAAAATATTGCCTATTTGTAAGACTTCCAGAAGGTAAATTTAATGAATTTTCATATCCATATTTCAATTCATGATATGGCAATTCCTCATTTCCGTTTAAAACTACAATTTTGTCTTCCTGCAATGAACTGACTTAATCGCTAATATGAATAATTCTTTAATTATAAATGCGTTTCCAAACTTTATTAGCAGTAATTTTTTTTCTACAAATAATAAAAAACTTTTCATATTTATGAACAGGATAGCAGAATAAAAGTAGACGAAAGATTAAGGGAGAAAAACTGCATAATTAACAGAGACTTGCCTATCAGAATTTCTTTTTAATGGATATGAGTAACAATGGGAGGAAAGAAATATAACGCAACTGCCAGAAAAGCGGTTTTTCAGACTAATATAAAAATTTTCAAAATGCTAAGAAAACGTAAAAAATGGTTTGCAGTTTTACTCTTTAAAAGCGTGTGTAGTCAAGGTCCGCTACACGGCATTTGACTATTGTAAATTTTAGGGAGAACGAGTTACTGAAAAAAAAAGGAATTTTGGTGGGGATTGGAACGTAGCGCTACTCATGGCATTTTAAATTTTATGTTATCTGTATGTTTTTAGAAATACACAAATGCTTTTTTCGCATTAAATAATAATTTAAATATTTCTACTTTTAAATTATAATTTAACAAAACTACATCTTTAATTTTTCAAATACTTCTATTTAAAAATATGAAAGAGAATATTCTATACAGAAACCATTATTGAACAAGAATGATGATAAAATAAAATCTCCCTTTGAAATTGTCTTATTTTCACATATTACTACAAAAATAGTTCAATATTTAAAGAGGTTATAACTAAATGTCTAAATTTTTAATAACAAATCAAAATTTCATTTCGCTTCAGCCATAATAAAAAACAATAAAATTTTGCAGAGACTATACAATACATATTTTTAATTTAAAAATCACTCTACCTAAATTAGAATAAAACACTTCCCACTTAACGATGAAAATTTTAAACTGTATGTCATTGTATATTAATAGAATGGAACAAATGAAACATCATTAATTATTTTTAGAATAAAGTATGTTTCACTTTTGATAATTAAATAGAGTCTCCACATTAAGGAAGTAAATACTTTATATGATATTTTCGTAAAGATAATTATTTCCTTTTCAAATATGTATTTAAATGCGTATTATTATGTTTCATTCAAAAGGAAAATATACCTGAAAACACATCAATATAGCACAACTATAATATTTTGTCCTAAAACATGATTTTTAAAATCCAGTTTCAATCATCGTAAATATTTTTTATCAATTTAATTTTACATTTATAAGGATAAGGGAAAGTTAATCATATTATTAGAAGTTTTTATAAAAAAAGCAATTGTTTTTATACAAATTCATTAAAAATAATCTTTTAATAATCTAAAAAAAATAAGTAATACGTTTGTTCTTATAACATAGCATTTAACATTTATTCATAATAAATATGCCATTAAACAATTGCTAAAATTTATTAAGTTCATGAAAATAATATTTTTAATGTACTATTTTGAGATAGTTTACATGTTTCTTAATGTTCTACTAGGTATTATTATTATTATACCACAGGCCGATGTTGGAACTGAAAGGGATTGAAAAGAAAAGATAGGAGTAACACTGATTCTTCCACAGAACTCATACGAGCTGCCTATACGACATCTGATAATCGATTTTGATTTCGTTATTTAGGGCCTTGATCAGGTGACGAGATCTTCACCTGACTAGGAATCTCCAGCGGTATAATTCACAGGTAACTTGGAGTATTTGGCACCCAAGAAGGATTTTGCATGCACCATGTGCCGTTAGTGTATACGGCGGGTTTCTAGCAAGCGTTGAGCCTCAAACCCAAGGTCTTTTCATCTACGAGCACGACGCTCTGCTGTCTGAGCTCCCGCTGTCCATATATTCCTATTTGTCTTATGTTCATTTTTTTATATCTTGATAGTTATTGTCATACATATTGGTTTTTGTAGTCACAATCGGGAGTACCAGTTGATTTTTTCTCTAACAGTTCTAAATAATTATATTTTCCCGTTGTTGACTGGCAGGATATTGTTTTCTTGGTGCGCTATAGGGTGGAGCATATTGGTTGGCCTTTAATTAGTCTATTATTTTGAGAGATGTCTGTTTTCACATAAAGTAGCACTTACACTTTTATTTGTTGGCTTTTGCTTATTTTTGTGATATTATGTTCGAGGGCTATCAGTTCATCCATTTAATTTGTTATGATGGCTGTTATCACTTCGTTTGTATTTATGAATGTGCTCGTGGGTCATCCAGTGTTGCCAGATGGGCTACTTCTTTTAATCCAGATTCTATATTGGAAGCACTTTTTGAAATTTTGAAATGCGCCTTATTTAATGCCATATTAATTAATAATAAGGAGATTTACTAAATAAGGATTTACTGTTCATATGTTAACGTAATCAAAATATAATTTGCATGATGTATAGTATGTATGTAGCTAAATGTATAATGATCTTTTTTAAAAGTTGCAAAAACATAGCTTGAAAATTCTGAACATTATCGTCGAAACAATAAGCCCAAAATCAGTTATTCTCAAAATAAAGTAAAAATATGAGAAGCTGTACCATATATCCATTGTTTAGTGGAAATATAAAATAAATAAATTGCACGTAATAAATTTATCTAACACATGTTGTGATACAGCCCCTGATCATTTTGCTTCCTTTTGGGAACAATGGATTTTGTGTTTATTATATCGATGATAATTTTCAAAATTTTCATTTTTTCTTACAACTTTTACAAAAGTTATTCTATACATCTACCTAACACATTATGTAAATTATTTTTTGATTGCGTTCACGCATGCGTACAAAAATTTACTTAGTAAACGTGCTTATTTTTCATTGCAAATTATAAGCAAAAAAAAAAAAAAAAATGAAAGAAAGAAAAAAAAGACAAAATTTGGGATTGTTTTTATAGAAAAAATAATTACTCTGCGAGTATACATGCTATCCTTATAAAAATGAACATTTTTAAAAAAAATAAACCACTTAAATATAATATGAAGTTTGAACACTAATCTATGTTCTTTTTCCAACTTGTTGACGGTCCCATATGAAATTTCAACAACAACAAAATTACGGAAATATATGACCCGTACTAATATGTTTATACACCTGGAGTTTCAGAATTATTTCTTTTGTATTTTCTAAATATTATCAACATTTCTAAAATCGCAAGTGGCCGGACATCTTTGGGCGTTAAATATGTGTTCTCATATACTTAGTTACATTTAAATGTTTTAAGAGCAGATAAATGTTTGAGGAACATTTAAATATTTATTAAAGTGCACTGAAAATAAATTAAAAAAATATTTCCACTTCTTAAAATTCACAGGATATACTGCTTCAATACATCAAAATATCTAATTTTAAATAAGTGAAATTAAAAAGAAAAATATTCATTACCTGGTTGTAATGAAAAATTGTTCCTGTTATAACATTTATTAATATAAATTTATGCTTTATAAGAATATAAAAATGCTCAGTTACGTATTATGTATCTCAAAAATCATTTCAATATTCTTAATGTTTACATGATATCTATAATAAATTCCGAATTTTTATTTAAATATTATTTATACATATATGTTTAATGGAAAAGAACAATTTTTTTCTTTCAATTTTTTAAATGCCTTATCAGAACTCAATTTTACTTTTAAAGAAATGCATTTTACTAATTTAAGTAATTGTGAAAACAATATTTACTTCAAGTTATTTTTTTTTATTCGCATATAAGAAGATTTTTGTTATTAACTTTTTACTTCATATATTTTATATTTTTACTTTTACAATAAAATCAACAAAACTGTAAATAAAACAAAGAAGTAACTCAGAAAGTTTGCAAGTTCTTTGTTTAAAAGGTTTTCGAGACATATGATAAACAGGAGAAAATAAAGTTTTGGAGAAATTTCTAGTCATACAAAATAAAAAGATTTTCCATTCAAATAAAAGAGAAATTACTTTAGAAATATTTTCTTGGAGTTCCTGTTTTGTTTAAAGAAATATATTTCAAAAGAGAAAAGATATTTCAAAAGAGAAATATAGTTCTTATGATTTTAATCAATAGATATTTAAATTAATTTTTATCTTTCATGAACTGTTGCAAACTATTTTTAATCAAATTACAATTTTCATGAAATCAATTTTCAATTTGTTGTCCGTTTATGTCCATTTATGTGTTTTTTATATAAACATATAAAATTTTAATTAAATTATACCTAAACACAATATATATATATGTGTGTGTGTGTGTGTATATATATATCCTTTATACAAATAGAGTAATGAGTGAAAAAGCCAAATCCGAAGATTTTCTAAAAATTTAAGTGCTAAGAAATAATGTTATGTTCGTCTAATGTTTGATACATATATTACTGAAACTGATAAAATGTATTATGCTGTTGTTCCTTTGTCAATGCAAATATCACAAAGTAAGCCCTGCATGTACATAGAGCAAAAAGTTTATTGGACGAACATACTCAGCTGTTATCCTTTCAGAACGCGCGATTTTCGTTTGTTCTTCCTCTCGTAGAACCAGTATTTCATCCATAGTCTTCTCACGCTGTGCATTTACTATGTCTCGAACTTTTGAAAACTTTCCCTTCAGCCCTCGTACCGTTAGCCCAGTCATTTTAGCAAAAATAGGGGAAAAAATTAGAACAAAGCTGGATTTTTGCATAGGCGCTAGTTAAGTTATGTAGTTAAACATACTAAAAGTTCCCATCGATCCGATGTGAGCTTTCGCCACCAGGGGGCGCTGAAGAGCTTGAAAATCAGTTTTTTGTGAATATCTCACGAACAATGGCATTTAGAGAAAAAAGGTGAATTACAAAGTTGTAGATAATTTAATTTTCTATAAAAAGTGACCTTAACATTTGTTTGTCACATTAACCCTTCCCTGTCAAAAATATAAAAACGTGATCATATTTGAAAGTAAAATTATAAAAATTCAAAAAATCTGCTGCTACTTAAAAAAAAAAAATTGTAAACAGATCTATAATTCTCACCTTTGAATGGGGAAAGTGAAAATATAATATACATTTATGCTTACTTCCACACCACCCTTGAGGTAAAACACTTAGTGCTTTTTTTTTTTTTTTTTTTTTTTTTTTTTTTTTTTTTTTTTTGTGGTTTCCCCCGTAGGCATATTCCACTTATAGTGACTGGCTTAATTCAATTTAAGTCGTTTAACTGCTT
Source organism: Maratus speculifer (assembly GCA_964019185.1). Taxonomy (NCBI): domain Eukaryota; kingdom Metazoa; phylum Arthropoda; class Arachnida; order Araneae; family Salticidae; genus Maratus; species Maratus speculifer. Next base: position 212,995,471 of record OZ025297.1, on the reverse strand, counting down.
TAGTAGTTCTTTGCACAGCTTCAATTTCTACACTCGATTCAGATTCGTAATTATCTGTATTTATTTCTTTCGTTGTTGTACTGCTTTCAGTATTTTTTGTTTGCCTTTCGATATCATCACTGAATACAGAAGTAGCACTTCCCTCCTCCCTTGCAGTGGGCAGGATACTGTCAATATTTTCTTCGTCTTCTAATTCAATTTTACTTGCATTATGAAATGAAACTCTGCAGCAATTTATGAAATATCAGAACATTTTAATCCAATATTTTGGCATCTACATGCTTTTCCACATCCTTTGGAGCAAGTATAAAAAATAGATTCAATAATATCTTTTGGTGCGGACGGTAAGGTAGCAAGAATTGGAAACAAATTAGGTGCATTTTGCCAGCCCCAGTTCTCAGGAAGTACACTGAGAAAAAAAATATGCCGCTTTCAACTAGAACGAATAGTTAGTCACTTTCTAAATACCTAAACTAGAAATATAGATGTCCAAAAGATGCGAGTAGGGTAAACAACTAAGCTGAATAGGCGAAATGACTTGACATTTTTAGTCTCTTCCTTTCTAGGAGACGAAACGACATTGAACCGTTTCAGTAGCGAGAAATTATCGCTTGATTTTAGGAATGATTTCTTAAGCTGTAATTGTAGTTACTAAATCAATTCTCTTGTGTTCGCATTTATTTGAAGAGATTTTTAGATAAATTTGACAAGAAAAATATCGGAAAGCGTACTTGAATTCTAGTAAGAGACTCTGGAACTCTCTAAGAAATGGAACTAAAATTTATAAGGATGACATGGAACTATTTTTTCTTGAGCCATTACTTAGATTCTATATGCCAGAACCATATTTTTTTCTCAGTGTAGTTTATTGCTCAATCAGTATTGTACTTCATGATAAATACGTACACTGTGCAATCTAGCTACATCTTCCGCAGGCGGCAATGATAAAAGGCTTTTTGTACCAACAGCAACTTTTTCTTGAAACATACATAACGGTACTTTTTCAGAAAAAATTCTACTTTACTGCCGTTTAAAGCAAGGAAATTAGTTTTTCCAGCCTCGGAAACTTCAATTTAAGATACTTGATCACTTTTAAAAATGCTGGCAGTTTGTATGTTATGATCTTCTTCCTTCTTCAAAAATTTTGCTAACTACATTTTACCTTTCCCAAACATTGCTGATGTCGAGTCACAACCTGAAAAATCGTGAAGGAACAATATATGATCTTTCAGAACAGCATCATTGTTAAAACTGTGCGATGAATACAGGGTGGTAACAATTCGTCACTTCCAGACTTAATAAAAAATATCTCTATCTCTGGAGGTGCTAAAACTGTCAACAATACGAGCAAGTCAATGTCATCGCCAACAACAGCAGTAAGCACACCAGACTTTTCTACTTCAATAACTGTGTTAACAATTAGTGTATCTGCATCATCTTCTGCTTATTTCGCTTCGAAACCATTCTCCATAAATTTATCCATAAGCATAGATATGAGACGTGTCTTATTTTAATGTTTAGATTAAAAAAGTTCTTTTCCGCGATACTTTAGAGCTTTTTTTTCTTTCTGTAAAAAATCTTCGTCTAATGTATCAGAAATCACAAACATTTTCCCTTAAATTCAAACAACGGACTGTCATTTCTCAATTTTTCCTTCAATGGATGATTAATTTGTGCGGATGTTGGTCGTTTTTCGGCAATAGATTTATTGTAGGATTTAATAGAATTCTTTCGTGAATAATTTTTCTTACTCTTTGAATGAACTGTAAGTTCATTATTGTTTTTAGCCATTTCTTCAAATAATTTCCACTTATGGTCATCTCTTTCCGAACTTGCTGTCACAAGCGACTTGAGAACCTTTTTTTCTGTTTTTACAAAATCTTTCGAAACCCAGTCCTCATCTCATTCAAGATAAACTATTTTGTCCATCTCCATTTTTCGCTCAGAATCAGCAATTAAGAAAGAGTCATTTTAAACTGTCATAAATAATTTAAAACTTCATACAACGTTTGTTGAAAATAAAATTATTCCCTTCCTAAAATCTTAAAAAGAATAAATACTTCGTTCAATAAATTAGGGTCATTTCATACTAGCGAAATGAGCACCAAATAAAAATAAAATATTGAAAAGTACTTGCACGTGGTACATTTCGACAAATGCAAAGAGAAATAGGGTATATTGGGCAATGACTATTCGTCCCCTGAGAATAATAAAGTTATGTCTGTGTTTTTGAAAATATTGACTTATCTATATAGAAAGACTCTATTTGTATCTATGAAGGCATTTTTGCATCAAAATGATGTTATATATAATTTACATATGACCTTACAATCATAACATGACATTAATTTAATCCACAAATGCCTTCATAGATACAAATAGAACATTTCTATATCAATAAGTCGATTTTTTCAAAAACACAGATAGAACCTTATTATTCTCAGGTGACGTATTGCACAAGCGCGCGAAAACGCCATACAAACAATGGGGGAGAGATGAGGGGGGGGATCAAAAGTTGTTTAGTATTTGTTCTGCATCTTCGCCGCGTTATGATTGTGCTTGCACATTCTTTTTCAATAATGTTTATTTTATCTTAATTTTTGGCAGGGAAGGGTTGGTGTGACAAAAAAATGTTAATGACACTTTTTGTAGGAAATTAAATTATCTACATTTTTGTGATTGAACTTTTTTGTCTAGATGCCATTGTTCGTGAGATATTCACAGAAAACCGATTTTCAAGCTCTTTAGCGCCCCCTGGAGGCGATAGCTCACATCGGATCGATGGGGACTGTTAGTATGTTAAACTACATACCCTAACTAGCACCTGTGCAAAAATTCAGCTTTGTTCTAATTTTTTCCGCTATTTGCAAAAAAAGATGCTAAAATGACTGGACTACGTGTAATATACCAGTTCTTGATCTCTTACCGTCAATCCAAGCAAGCGAGCGAATATTTTTTACTATGCATCTATACCTGCACACTATCGCATTTCCTACCCCCCCCCCCCCTCCAATATTTCAAATGCACTTTAAGTAATCGAACGAACAGTTCAGAGGTAAAGGTTATTCTTTGCGAATACGATATGAAAAGAAATCAGTGTTATTAAAATTTGTTTATGTTTAAAATAATTGTTTAGTATTGAAGTGTGTTCGTCCAAAAAACTTTTAGTTCTACATACATCTACGACAAACTTCGTGATATTTACGTTAACAATGGAACAACACATGAATTTGCGATTTTTTATGAGCATTAGTATTACCATATTGATTACAGACTCAAAGAAAATTACTCAGATGTAGCAATCCAAAGACTTTCTTATATCTCATGCATATTAATACTTAAAAAATTCATACCTCAATACAAAATTAAATGATAATCTATGCTGATTGTGACGATTGTAAAGGTAGGAATTTACATGCATTATTTCTTGAAATAAATATTGTGCATATTGGGGAAAAATGCAACATAAAAGCGTCCTTGTTTCGCGATTTAATCAAAAACATAAGCAGCAAAAATATTAATCAACCTGAATCTGAAGTTTGATGAAAATTTGTGAATTTGTTGACATTGAGGAATTTGTCGGAACCGGAAGAAATTCTGCATAGTAGCACCATCTGTTTGACGATCGACACCGAAATGTAAACGGAACTAGTTCATATCCCAAATTTACTGAATCTGAAGTTTGTTGAAACTCCGTGCTTTGATTCTTGAGGTAGAGCTACAGAGGAAATCATAAATAATTTAGCACATCAGCGCCACCTGTTGAGCGATTTGCACCAAAATATAAACATAACCATTTCACGTCAAATGATAATTGAATTTGAAGTTTGGTGAAAATAAGAGCATGGAATTTTGACATATAATTGCTGCGTAAATCGCTAAAAAAAAAAAAAAAAAAAAAAAAAAAAAAAAAAAAAAAAAAAACAGCATAGCCGGTTTACCTTTTTGAGCGATTTATGGTAAAAACTAATCAAGATCAATTTAAACCAAGGAATACAAGAGCATAAATTTTTATCAAGTTCCGTGCATTAGTTTTTGAGCTAGAGTGACCAAGAAATTTATATCACATGCACATAGAGTCACAGATTCACAGAATCTCAGTTTACATACAAATATTTTTAAAGCGTATTTTTTGGAATTTCTAGACCCTAAAACAAGTAAAATAATTGAAAACCGTAATTCGAAAATGTTTTCAAACCAATATTTTCTTCTTGTAAAAATAGATGAAAGTAAAAAATTCCTAATCCCAGGTGAACGGGTGAAGTAAATGAATTAAATACTAAATTCTGTCATCGAAGAGATTTAACAGGACGGTGGACGTTATTTTTATTTATTTATTTATTTATTTATTTTATCATAGCAATATGAAATTTTGTACAATATATTTTTCACCAAAACCAACTTCCAATCTTATTAAAATTTCTATTTAAAAAAAATAATTTTTAAACGAAATTTTTAAAATGCTCCTCGTGTTTTAATTTTTGAGATATTTTCTTGCCTTTTGCAATTTTATCACTTAACACTAGAACCGCGGGACTTTCGGTATACCTAGAACCGCGGAGTGGGTCAATTTGACCCGGGATGGAAAATAATATATAAATATGCCCAAATACTTAAATTGTTTAGTTAAAAGATTATATTTTCTTACAATAATCATTATTTCTTAATATTTACATTATATTTTACACATAAAATTGGCAGAAATTTCCTACATTTCAGAAAATGCTATTATTCAAAATTACATTTTAATCAGTATGATGAAAATATATTGAATAGATATTGAACACGTATTTTAAACAAATAAACTTGGACTTAATAAACATTAAAAATAGACTATCTTATTCAAATGAATTTAGATATAAAATCTGAGAATAATTTTTAAAAATATAAAAAATACATGTTACTTACTGAATCATCTAATGCAATTTATTGTATGCTTTGCTGGAAAAACATGGTTAAACATTTCCCACTATTATCAGAAACGTGTGTGTACATTATATTTTGAATAATTATTTTTAATTTAATTTTCATTATTTTTAATTTTGATAACAAACTCTTTTATGCTTAGTTTGTGTTTTCACAGTTTATAGTGTTTCTTCTTGCGCAAATGATTTTTTTTTTTGTGGGGGGGGGGGGGGAATTATAAACTGCGGAGATTGACGCAAGAAATAAAAAATTATTTTTATACGTCTTCATCTAAGTTTTGAATAAATTGACGGAAAATACTGATAGATTTTCCGGTTACCGATTTGCATAAAATCCAAGCATTGATAACAGCAAAATACAAAATATTATAAATTGTATTCATTGGCTTCCTGTAAGAAGCAGTCTTGATATAAGCAGACTTTTTGTCATCGGGATAATCACACAGCTACATTGATTTTAATTGCGTTGTAATAAACAAGTTCATTTAGTATTTTTTAGAATTATCTAAAATTTCAACAGTTAGATGTTGACAGCAAAGCAACAAAACAACTCACTTCTCTCCTTGGTAAATAGTTATGCTGATGTATGAATGAGATAGAAGAATTGCCGTATGCAATTTCGATTTTGACATTTTTACAGATACTAGTATTTCTCGTCTTGGCGATTTACAGTTTATATGTTATTTGCAATTTATCTGTTTTTGATATACGTATAATGAGTAAACCTACGCAGTTTTTGAAAGAAATAAATGCTTATCTTCGCTTATGTTAGGCCTCTTTTATACAGTTAGTCTTGCAATTTTTTACTCATCTTCTTTATTTATAGGTATGAATGTGCAAGTTATGGTTTATTTATTTTTCAAATTTTCATGAATATAAAGTTTACAATTTGTCAACTTTTGTTCAAATTCTTAGTTTTGTTTTGTTTAAATATCACTGATAAATATCACAAACTTTCGTTCAATGCTGATAAATTTTCATCTATACTCCAAAGAAAATGTCCAGCAATGTTAAGAGTACAAGAAGAGCCATCCTCACTTTCATTTTCATCATTAGAATTTAATTTTCTTCGTTTACAGGTAGATATTCATCCTCAATAATTTACATTCTCAATAATTTTCAGATAATAGCTGCTACCATTCCAAAGCTTCTTTGGCGGTAATATTAAGATATCGGAAATCCTATTTAAACTTTTAATAAATGTATAGTAAAAGTAACTTCAATGCTACTTATAAATATTTGTTGTAATTTTCTTCTGCAATCATCCATTCTTCACATCAAGAATATAAGATCTTGACTGAAAATTTTTACTATCCCCCTCTTCCGATTCTGCCTATTAAAAGATTTGGAGTGCGATCGATATACTTTCTCATTACTTATGAGAAAATGCATTTCAATCTGACATTTATGCCTAAACACTTATTGCGGGTCAAATTGACCCGCTTCGCGGTTCTAGGTATAAATGGTTATAACTCCAAAAATATTTATGTTATTTTTTATTAAATACGAAAAGTTATTGCTTACCTTAAAATATTAAAAGTCAGAAAAGGAATCGTTTTTTCATTGAATAGTTTTCGCGCGGCGAGAAATTAAATATCAATTTGGGTCAAATTAACCCGCTCCGCGGTTCTAGTGTTAAAACTCTAACATAAACAAATTTGTGTAAGATTTTTTAAATCTCTTGAATAGTTAATATTTTACAGATTTTTTTCTAAATTCCATATCGATTTCCATCAAAATTTTGCTTTTATTAAGAGAAAAATCAAATTTGACTATCTTAATGAAGACGAATCTTTAAAAACTTACACAACTTCATTCTAAACAATATCAGGATATATTCTTATCAGTTTCATAAATATTGATAAAAAATTACGCCGCAAGAAGCATTTAAAATATCTAGAAACGCTGAAAAATTAGTTTTAAGAAAAACAGATCTAAAATATATAAATGTACTTACCTTTATTATTTACTTCTTTAAACCTTCATAAATGATATTTCAAAAAGAAAAGCTGTTTTTGTACTATTATACCACAAAAATAGACCTTTTTTGCGACGATTTTGCTCGAATAAAAGTCCATTCTCCCCTTAAAGTCCTTTGACATAACTAGTATCCGGATCGCCTGTAACTGTTGGCGTCAGTTAAAGCTAGCAGTTGCAACTCTGTTTATTTCATCCGTACTCGGTTCCTACAATCACACGCAGAACGAATCAAAATCCTACTTGTCTGGTACAGTAAGGGACAAAATTGTGAAAAAGCTTTGGAAAGGTGTATTTTAGGTAGATTTCGGTTATCAAATCGGTTATTTTATGACTCATTTTTAAATTCAATTTTACTCTCAAACGCATTCAATTGACAGTTTTTTGTTATTTAGTAGCTATATAATGTGCTGTTTTGGTTGGTTTTTTACTAAATTCAGAATATATTTCAAAATATGTTGTCAAAATGGGCATTTGAGCTGAATTTCGCTTAAGATGATTCTGATAAAGCTAGTTCTTTCAGAAAAATGAAATTAAGAATTTTTCATAAGCGGCCAAATGAAGTTATTAAACTGGGTATATCTCTAATCATACTTTATTTTTTGTTGTTGAAATGAACACTCTTCTAAATCTACCTCCGCCTATAGGCCAAGCCGACAGGGATTTTTAATATTCTATTGCTTAGGACACAAGTTTCTTTTAGAATTATAGCATAAAATTCTATCTCAGATTAAATTATACAGTGTGATGATTTAATTGAGACTGAAATTAAAAAATTGTGGGCTGTTATCTCAGAAGTAAAATCGTTAAAAAAATTAGATAATACAAAATCACATCAGCATACATTTCATATTAAACTCTTATTGATTAAAACACAGATAATCAAGATTCTAAAGAACATGTTTTTGTAGAACTTGCAGTGAAATTAGTTTATTTATTTAAAAAATATTTCGATTTAGATCACATTGTTTTACTTTGCTTAGTTATAGAGGTACATAAAATAGTTTTCAAGTGAGGTGAACCGGATCATGATAGACTACGCATTTTTAAGCTCTACTGGATTTTGATTGAAGTTGCATAGTCATATAATATTTCAAAAAAAGGATTTAATATTTAACTTAGAATTTTTAATTTTTAATTATTACGTCATCGAAAGTTATGACTGCTGTAGTTGTAAAAATGTGAGGATAAACGCTAACTACAGAAAGTATATATTAGAGAGTTTAATAATAACCCAGAAGTTATTTGGCGAATATCGTATACTATATTCCTGAATTTCTACAGTCAGATTCACGCGATTAAAATACATTTATTTGATTAATACATATATAAAGTACAAAAAGGACATTTTGGCCCGATCACTTGAAATTTTAGTTCTTTGAGTGGATTTTATGACGAGTTGTATTTTTATATAAAATATCAAAGAATGTTTTAATATATAACATATATCAGTCTACATTAATTACCTATACAATACTTAGTTATGTGCAATAGTTATTTACTTTTTGAACTCTAATTTAAAAGATTGACCTTCCAAAAATTGTCTATTGAGTTGAAAGGAATTACTAGGGTTCGTTAGATAATGTTTCAGGAAAGTGTTTTGTATATAACACATCTCGTTCTAAGTTGCTTTGCTATAGAATCATAAGCAAAATATCTTTTTATCAGATGAATCCGATTATGAAATTTTGCCTGATTAAAAAAGTACGACTGAGCATATTTTTGGTGAAATATGCATTGTTAATTTTTCCGGTTAGATTTTAATATACTGCATTATGTTCTACCGTTCCATAACAATTTAAAGTTTGTCTCACACATTACAATATACATAATCATAATGGTGTTCATGTTGTGTTTAACATGGTGGAATACCTTTAGAGTTACATGTATATATTGGCATAAAACACAAGGCCAAATACACTGATAGATTTCTTTTCGAGAAAGCGACATGCGTAGTGGGCGATTGCTGTAGTAAATAGCATATAAAATTAATTTTGTATGTAATTTTCCAAATTTATAGTTTAAATTCTGTTGGGCGTATTTTTATGTGACCCTATATTGTTACTGGAATAATATTTAGTGGATGATTTTTTACAATGTGGTTTTGCGTTGTTTTGTTTTTTCTAAAGTAAAACCTGAACCGCGAACCCGATTACTAAAAGTCATATCATCATCTATTAAATATATAGCTGGAAAATTCCTATTTCATTTCATTTAAGATTAAACAGGCTCTATTTATTGTGATTTTATAGAATTTACACTGTTAGTCAGTTAGTAAGTTTTAAAAAGACCTTAATGAAAAACGCATTTTTCTAATATTCTTAGTTAAATAGCTTGATGTAAAAAAATATTTTGGGTTAACTTGTATGTATACTCCTTTCAAGAGACATCTTAAAGTGGAAGTCATACATTCTATCGACTAATTAAGAAATTATTGAAAGAATAACACATAAATATTAAAAAATTTGATTGACAAAATTAATTGCAAAGGAAAACAAATGTTCTGAAAATTCTCCACATACCTTGACAAATTCGAAAAAAAAGGTGCTAGAATAGAGAATCATAGTGGCCAAAAACATTTACAATTAGTATTTTCTTAGTATACTTTAAGCATTATGTACTGCGCAGAAGCCATGTGATTCAATAAACGGTTGAAGATCCTCTATGTGAATTATGTTTTCCCTTTCCATGCAATTTTTGAGAAAAGGCTGCTAATGTAATAATATAGATAATCTAATTATAATAAAATGCGACTTAAGATAAGAGTAGGAACGGTTCCAGGACGAATTACTCTGATCTGTGAATGGACTCTAGCAATACGCAACGTTAGGCTTAACCCGTTCGCGACGGCGCGCGCATTTTGAAGTGCGCATCTGGGGACGGAGCGGGGAAATTTGATTTCCTCTTCAGGGCCGAAGGACTTTTCGAAGCTAAGCCTAACTCTTGCAAAGTTTTCTTTGAAAAATTATTAAAAAAATCACTTTTCTGTGGAACCATTTGAAATACACATGCATGGAATAAGTTGTTACTATGCATATTCATGCAAAAATTTGAGTTATTTTCTCTGATATTTTTACATAAAAATGACTTCTTAAATATATATAATGCATGTTTTAACTACTTTTTAGGTTAAAAAATGTACAATATGATCACAAAACACTTACGGATCTCTAATGCAGGAATAGATGAAAAAGTTAGTTCAAATAAAGAATAGTTTTGTAAAAACAGTAATAGGTTTGCTTCTGAATAATTTATAAGACATTTCTTAATAAAGCTGATTTATTAACAAATAAGACTAATTAAATAAAACACGCAAACAAATTCTGTATGTTAGTTTTTATTAAATATTATACAACATTAATAAAAAATAATTTTAAAATGTTTCCTTAAAAATATTTACGAGAATTCAAAAATTACACGGAAACATATAATCATAAAATATTTATTAAATAAAAAGTATATATATATATATATATATATATATATATATATATATATATATATAATATATGATAAAACGAAATGTAAAATACAGATTATAAAGAGTAAACTTAATGATAAATTAAAATACACTCATCAAAGAATTTGTTGATATTAAAATATCTTTAATTATATCTTATGTATTAAAAACATTTAAAACTATAAATAAAGTTATCAAAATAAAAGGAATTGTATAATAATTAATAATAATAAAGGAAACTAAATAGTAGTTTTAAATTCTAATATATAAAATTCTCGTGTCACAGTGTTAGTTGCCATACTCCTCCGAAACGACTTAACCGATTTTGATGAAATTTTATAGGTACACTCAGTAGATATGAGAATAGGTTGTTATCTATTTTTTATACACCTAAGTGATAAGGGTGGCCTACCCCAAAAACTTTTTTCGAAACAACTTAACCGATAGCGCCTCCAATTTATATGCTATGACGTCATAAGTATTATTGTCCATGTCCATTCATTGTTGGACTGCTTTGCGAATTATCATCTTCGTGGTTTAATATTTTTTACCGTTCATGCGAATGAATCTCTTGCAATTTTTTATGAAGTTGGATAGTAAGTTCTCAACTTAATTTCAATTGAAATTATCGTAGAATATGTTTATTAGAATGTAAATTAGGAACAGCAACGTTTGAAGTTTAAATAAAATATTTGGCACAGATGTCATATACGCACTGTGTTTGGCGCGATGTTTTTTATAACAGTTTGGCAATAACGTAATTTTTGAATAGCAGTTACACACACATTTTTAAATTATTTTCTATTACTTAAAAGATTAAATAATAAATAAACGATATTTTATACAACAACTATATAGAACCAAATAATCTATGTCATTATCTATACCTATATTATAAAAAGGTAAAGTTTGTTTGTTTTTAGGGACTAATCTCCGGACCTACCGAATCGATTTCAAAAGTAACGGTGCCAAAATGTAGGTGATTGCCCTGAATCAAATATAGGCTATATCTTATGTCTATGCCACAACTTCTGAACTACTGGACCGATTTCAAAAGTAACGGTACCAAAATAATGGTGCTCGCCTGGAATCAAACATAGACTGTATCTTATGTCGCCTATATCTATACCTATATTATAAAGAGGAAAAGTTTGTTTTTAGGGGCTAATCTCCGGAACTACTGAACCGATTTCAAAAGTAATTTTACCAAATAGATGGTGGTCATCCGAAATCAAACATAGGCTATATCTTATGTCGTCTAAACATATATTATAAAGAAGAAAAGTTTGTTTGTTTGTAGAGGCTAATCTCCGGAACTATTGAACCTATTTCAAAACTAATGGTAATAATAAGAAATGGTAACCGATTTCAAAATGACGGTGTTTACCCTGAATCCAACATAGGGTATATCTTATGTTGTCTATACCTATATTATAAAGAGGAAAAGTTTGTTTGTTTGTAGGGGCTAATTTCCGGAACTACTGAAACGATTTCAAAAGTAGTGGTACCAAAATGATAGTGTTCGCCCAAAATCAAACATAGGTCGTATCTTATGACGTCTATACCTATATTATAAAGAGGAAAAGTTTGTTTGTAGGGACTAATCTCCGGAACTACCGAACCGATTTCAAAAGTAATTTTACATAATAGATGGTGTTCGCCCGGAATCAAACATAGCCTATATCTTATGTCGTCTATACCTATATTAAAATAAGGAAAAGTTTGTTTGATTGTAGGAGCTAATCTCCGGAACTGCCGAACAGATTTCAAAAGTAATGGTAGCAAAATGATTGTGTTCGCCCGGAATGACACACAGGCTATATCTTATGTCGGCGTCACAAATCCAAAGAAAGTGCAGGAATAAAAAACTCTCTAAAAATGCATTTTTTGTGTTATTGAAGGGACTACAAGCATGAAATTTAGCATGGTAATTACTTATGAGATAAAAATGATGTCTAGCATTTCTTTAAAAATTCGAATTTAAATAGGGGAAGTGGTACACGAAAAAGCGTCTTACACTGTTAGAAATCTGTAGGATTTGCTTCATCATCATCCCACCGCTTTGACAAAAGTCTGTTTCTTGACTAAATAGTAAGGCATTCTCATTGGTCAGAATAAAGTAAAAGAGGTAGAGTTCCGATGCAGCAAACGCTGCACACTTTTAATAAAGTAAAAACTTTCTGAATGGCAATCTATAAGCAATCTGAGCACGTATCAAACTGATTTCAAAAGTAAATTGGTGGTGATAGAATCTGCTAAAAACATATCAAACGTAAGCTACATTTTATTTCGGTGACACTATGAATATAGGGTGCAGGATCCAAAAGTATTCAAAATAAAGATTTTTATTCTACTAAAGTGTCTAGAAACTTAAAATTTGGCATGATAGTTACTTACAAAATGTAAGAACTGTCGGGAGTAAATGTGAAACTAAAAGTTGTGAAGTGAAGGAGCGATGCGAAAAGCATTCTAAAAAATTTGTACATTATCTGTGCAAGCTCAGGAATTCCTAAACCGATTACAAAAGTGATGGTTTTGTATCAACGATGACACTCTTTGTTCCTACATAGATTACTCTCATGATCCTACACTCTAATGATCCTCTATGTTCTATGCCAGTACTGCTACCACATGGGGTAAGCAGAAGCAATAAATATTTTATAAAAGCCTTTAAAAGCTTTCTAAATTACGTTTCTTTGGTATATTAGAAAATATCAAACCGATTTCAAAATTACTTTGTAAATTAATGACCGCCCCTTTTCTAACACAGGCATTTTATGGTAATATCACTACTCCTCGAGAGATGGTAGACCCTTAGAAAATAAACTTAGATTGTGACTTGATAATTAATTTAAAAAACGTGAATGCATATGGATATTGTTTCTAAAAAAATACTTCAGATGAATACTGAATGGAATTATGAATTGAGCATAAAAGTTTCAATACATTTTCTAATATAGGATCTAAATTATTATTTACTTAGAAGTATCTTTAGGTCTTCGTATTATTTTATGTGTTAATTTCGAAATAATGCATGTAATAAAGAAATTCAGTCAAAGTGTGGATTAAACGGAAGTTTTTGAAATATTCCATAATACATTATTACTTCTAATGAAAATCAGATATATAAGTATCCCTTGGCATATTTCAACTATTACGCGAGCAAAGCCGCGGGTTTTGCTAGTATACTGATAAGAAATGCCATTAATGTTAAAAGTATTTTAGAAATTTGATATATATGTAGAACTGAACTTTAAATACTGCATCTACTAAATCTCTTCAATTATAACAGCTAAATCTGACTATTAATTCGAAATATGCATGCTAATATATACGCTTATTCATCAACATAGTCAGAATTTAATGATTGTATAGGAAACACAAATTTTACTTTCTGGAGACTTTTCTTTCGCTGACATTTCATTGAGTTTGAGAAACACAATATTTAAATAGAGATAATTCAATTGAAAATGAATACAAGTCTGAAACAATGTAACATTATGAAGGTTAAAAAAATAAAATAAAAATAAACCAAACTAATCCACTTCTCCTACAATCGAAAACTTTCTTTTCTTTTTGCCCTTTCTTTCTTTTTTTTTCTTACTGCCGAATAGAAATTACCACTACAAAATAAAGTTTAAAATGAAGTCACTGCTTCATTATCCTCATCGAATCCCAGAACATTCACAACAACAGATATACAAGTAATTTCTAATCGGAAATAAAAGAAAATAAAAAACAACTAATTGAAAATGTGCATTTGTCGATTTTTAAATCGCCGAGATAAAAGCAGAAGAACAAAGGGAATAGAAAACACGCATTAATTCGAGACTGTTACGTACAAGTGACAGATTTATAACACATTTAAGTACGATAGTCTTAGTCAGAAGCATATGTATAGCAGATTTCATATATTTGCTTTCATCAGCTTATCCCCCCCTCCCCCCATGCACGATAGATATAAAATAGACTTCTATTACACATGTAAAAAGTTTATTGATTGCGAAAAGATCACAACTCAGAAACATAAATGGATGATGACATAATTACTTTCTTTTCATCGTAGTATTTTTAAAAATAATTAACATTGGTTAAAAAATATTTATTCATCAATTCCATTTGCTTTCCTAGTTAAATGAAAGTGTGTTTTTTCCTAATATATATTCAAAAACGACAAAAATAAATTTTTTGAACGGTATACATTTAGACACATAACGTTTCCAAATACTCGGCACGAATACTAGTCGCTCGTGCTCTGAGTACTAAAAGCTCTGTCGCGTATACCGGTCGCGCAGGATGTGAGTGCCAACGGCGCCGGCATGTATACGGGTCGCTCTTCCCAAAGGGGTTAATGAAAAACCAATGTGACATATGATAGCTAAAAGATAATTTCTTCTACTTAAAATAATGTTCGAACAGCATATTTCTCTATAAAACATGTATATCAAATCCAATTATAATGAATTAGGCTCCAAATTAAAAATAAGTAATTGTAAACATATTATTATAAACATTAGTATTGTAGTTTTATATATATACAAGTAAATCATTGTTTATGTAATTCAACGATCGTTTCAGCAATGCCTGATGAAAATGACGAAACGCCGATTGAACGTAGACGGCGATTAGCTCGCGAAAGAAAATCGAGATGGCTTGTTCGACAATCACAAGCAACATTGGATCGTTTAAGGGAATAAAATCGCGAACATCTTCGAAGTCAACGAGCTGAGATCAGAGCCAGTGAAGAAATCGAAAATGAAGCAATTCAAATAAACCCCAAACCAGACCAGAGAGGACTAAGTGTTTCTGAAATTCAAGGTGATATTGAAAGTCACAGTTGTGGTTCTTTAGAATCTATTTGCCAATACTGTCAAACACTTCATTTTCCATCTGGAAGATTAATTTGCGGAAGTTTTAATAGCTGTTGTCATAACGAAAAAGTTAAACTTCCTGCACGTCGAACTTTTCCATCATTTTTGCAAGACATTATGAGCTACCAAAATTCACCTGATTACAGAGATTTTCATGAAAATCCTGGATCTATTGAAGGTTTAAGAAAAAATGTATCGATGCTTCCGTATAAAGTAGCACAAACTGGTATTTGGCATGACGAATTCAACCCTATTTTGTATGGAGGTCCACTTATTCAACAGTGGGTTATTGACTCATATCTTCAAGTTGAAGCGAACAATCGAAATTTTATCAGGCAGCAACAATCAAAATTACGTTGTGAACAATATGCTGGACATGTGTATTACTTTCTCCAAGCAGCAGAACATGCAAATTTACCAAGTGGAAGAGCGGTTATACTGCCGTCTTCCATTTAAGGCTCTCCTCGAAACATGCGGGAAAGGTATCATGATGCCATGGTATCATGGCAAAAACCTATGTGGATTTAGCGAAATACTGTAAATAACGCCAAGTTTCCATCACTGTTGGAGAAAAATATTCGTTGCCAAACTAGTTGATATATCGCCAAGTTTGCGACAAAATTGGCGATATTTGGCGACAGAACTATAATTCACAATGGTGTCCCTCCTGCAATTTCGCGGTATCTACGCAAAAATACAAATGACCTTAAAATAAACAAAAAAAAATAATAAGGTACCCTGGGGTAATAACGCCAGGCGGGGTAATAACGCCAAGTGCTTATATTTTGCATAATTATGAAATAATCAGGTAAATGACACCCATGTGCTCTGCGCAGAAGGGTTTTGAGTCATATAAATCGCAAAAAACAGCTTCAAGTTAATTTGTTTCATTTTTAGGTCTTATTGTTTTTACAAGCAACTAAAATTAACGCTTGATCTAAAATTTGCGAGATAAGGTTTTTGATCTGAAGATTGTATTTTTTATCCAGAAATACTTTGTTTATTGCATAAATTTGTAGTGTATTTCATGTACTTTCAAATTGTTGTAGAAGATTTTGGATATCTTCTCGAGATAATTTGTAGTTTAGGATTTACTGCGCAATAAGTATCCCGGGGTAATAACGCCAGGGATTGGCGTTATTACCCCGGTTGATTCCCAACAGTGGCCGAACTATATCCGAAGGGCGTTTATATATTAATATGGGACAGCATTATCATCATTGTTGAAATGGTAAGATTAAGGGGGGAAGGTGCCCAATACTTAAAAAGAATCTCTCTATTTTATTTTTTATTATATTATTATTATTTTTTTTACTAATGTAAAAAATAATTTTTAACTCTTTTAAATAAAACTATATCAAAATGTTTTCGAGATTCAAATTCGAACATCTTCAAAATCAGGTTTCTATTAAATTTCCACTGGAATGTTCAATTGAGTTCAAAATTTTAACTGTCCGCTTTCTCAGCGTTCGGTTTTTCAAAACTTTATAAATTTAACCTTTAACTGATGTGACAGAAATTCTAACGTATGAATGTGATGCGGTTTATGAGACCACAAAATTGAAAGATGAATAAAAGGCGGGAATAACTCATAGGATTGTGTTTTTGTACTAAACTTTTTATACAAGAGTATTATACTTAATATTCACCTATTTAGTCTCTGGTGATAGTACTAAAATTCCAAATGAAAGAAAATTTCGGTAGTGTTTGCAGTTAAACTGAAAATTACAAGTTAAACTAAAAAATTAAAAGAAAAATAGTTGTCTACGAGACCGGTAACATTAGTTAAAGGTTAAAATGCGATCAATGATTAAAAATCATAGAATACTGTTCCTGCGCTAAACTTTTTGTACAGAATTAATTTTAATTAAATTTAATCTATTCAAATATTTCTAACAATATTACGACAACTCCAAACGAAAGAGAATTTCAGTTGTAACTATAGTTTAACTGGAAAATACAAGTTAAACGCTATTTTTTTTTGGGGGGGGGGGGTACAGTATTCAGTCAGATTGCTAACAGCAGTTAAAGAATACTTTCATGAATTATGTATAAAATTGAATAAGAGATCTCTTTGGGATAATATTTTTTAATCAAAAATTTTATTCAATTTATTAAAAATTTATTAATGCATGCTCTTTAAAACGTCGACAATTTAACTGTAGGTTTGGAGAATCCGCATTAGTGTGGTGTTATGGGTTAAAAACTATTTACTAGATTATTATAATAGTATTAACCCTTAACTGCTGGGACAAAAATTGACGCATAACTTACTGTGAGCGGCCTGTCAGACCGCTTAATCTAACGATGAATAAAATGTTAAATTAACTTTTACAATATTATTTTTGTATTGAACCTTATATACAGGACTATTATAAATAAAATTTAGCTATTCAAAAGTTTCTAGCGATAGTAATAGGACTCCAAATGAAACAAAAATTTCGCGGTAGCTATAGTTAAACTAAAAATTGCAAATTAAACTCTGAAACTTGAAAAACTCAGCGGTATGTGAGACGCTAACAGCAGTTAAGGTTTAACAAAAATATTTATTACATATAGCTCTAGTTATTATAAAACTTCACATGATTAAAATATTACATTATGAATGGTTAAAACCATGCAATGTTTCTTATAATCATATTTAAGCGGGACTTTTTAAGCAAAGAGAGACACAGGGAGTTATATTCTGTTGAAGCTCCCCCCTCGCTCCTTTTTCTTTCACTTTCACCAAAAAATCAATATTTTCTATCGCATAGAATGCATACATGGGAATATAAATGCTGATTCAAATAATCCGTGCAATGTTTCTAATAATTCTGATTAAATGGTCATTTTTAAGCAAAACGTAGCTTAGAATCTGATATTCTTTTGCCTCCTCCCCCTGACGCCATCACAGCTTTCTTTTTCTTTCAGAGTCACAAAAAAAATTGTACATTTTCAATAGCTTAGATTGCAATTTGTCAATTTCTAGAGCTGTAGAGTTAGTATTTTTAAAATTGGGCAATCTACATGCCATTATTCCATCTTATTTTATAGTTTTGTTTGCATGGCGTTATTACCCATATATGTGGGTATTAACGCCAAATAGCATTGGTCAAGGAAAAACGCCATTACATTTTATGAATACATATCTGTTAAATTATTTTATTTTATATAGATAGTCAATGAGTTGCTGTATCAGATCCTATATTTGTTTGAAAAATACAATCTAAATCTAAGCCGTGAAAATTGGTAGAACCTTAACGTGGCGTTATTACCCCAGGGTACCTTATTCAAATAACTTATTTTTATTCAAATAACGAGAAATGGAAAAATTGGAAGTTTCTTTTTTATATATGTAATGTGCCAAATTAGTCGATTTTTTTTCATAAAGACAGGATATATTTCAAAAATGCTGTGAAAGTTTGCACTTTAAAACGAATTATCCTTAAGAAAATTCTCTTTAAATTCTCTTTAAATTCTCTTTAAATTCTCTTACAGAAAAATGAAATTAAAACTCTTAAGAAACGTCCAAATAAAATTATTAAAATGGGTATATCTCTTCATATTTTAGTTTATAATCGCGAAATTAGCACTTAACTTCGAAATCTACCTGCGCTTGTAAGCCAAACCGGCAGGTTTTTTTTTCTTTTAATGTCATTGCATTTTTGTCACATTGTTGTCATCTGTGTAGTAAAAAAAGATTGCTTTTCCATGCGTTTTATTCTTTAAATGTAAAAACTTAATTTTTGATTAGTTACAAATTTGTGGTAAGTTTAAACTATCCACTTCAAAATTTCTTATTTCAAATAATAGTTTTACTTTTTGTAATCACGATTCAAGAATGATTTGTTGATTGATGGTTGATTTTTTGTCGTCCGATTATCTACGCTAATGGGATATAGGACCAGGGGGAGTGCCCTCCGTGGGGGTCTTTCTAAGGGAACCTAACCCGTATTTACGCAAGGTTCGAAGAAAACCACGGAAAACTCCGAACGGTTAGGCCGACAGCCGCGATTGGGTTCGAACCCAGCACCTGCCGTCTACCAGTTGAGAGGTCCGAACCTCTCGGCCACTGGTGGGGCCGATTCAAGAATGAAATTTAAAAGATTAGTTTTTAGATTTTCGATTGATTTATTTCATCCAATAATTTCAGGGAAAGTGAAAAAAATATTTATTTAAAGTATTACTGCTGTTTGATTTCAGCAGATTCTTTTTATCACTATTAGAGGACTTATGTTTGTGAATTATTGTAAAAATCATGCTATTTTCGTTTTAAAACATAAAAGCAAAAAATGTAAAAAAAAAACCCTATATCACTTAATTTATTTCATCACCTAATATTCTAGAGATGGAACTAAATATATTTTAATGAAATATCGATGAAAATCAGTAGCATTCCAGTTTAATAAATGACCATTTTTGTTAACCATAAGAGCCTTTCAAAGAGAAGTTAATTTATATTTTAAAAAAATTGGAATTTTGAAAAATATATATCGTTTTAAATTTAAATAAAAAGATGCAGATGGGGGAAAACGTTCTTCGAAAAAAGAAAAAGATAAATTTTAGATGGAAAAGTTAAATTTATTTATATTTTCTGGATGCTGTTAATAGAAATCCTTAATAGATTTCCTTTCTCATCTAATTATTTTGTTCATTTTTTGAAAAACGGAAATCCCATTTAAAAATTTAAATGGTTAATTTTTACTTATGAGGTAATTTTTTCACAAATAATTATATTTTTTGAACATGAAAATTAAAAACTATAATTTACATACACTTTTTTTTTTATTTGTTTAAATTATTATAATAGCAACTTAAATTTATGACAAATGAGGGCAGGTAAACGACTTTTTAATTTTATTTATATTAAACTTTTATAAATATTTCCTATGTAGTTTTGATATATGTATAGTAATAAATATTAAATCTTGCTAAGTAGACGTATATACAATCTTACATATTGTCACATATTAATTACTAGATTTTTTTTTTTTTTACTAATAGTGTCGTGTCGACAAAATATGAAGTATTGCTGTAATGGAAACAAAATGCATAAAAATTATGTAAGAGGCCATGTAAGATAAAGGAGTATAAGAAACAGATACAGATATAAATACTAAGTTCTACTAGAAAAAGGAATCAGAAATTTACAATGCCTAATGCATAAATGACAGCGGGCAGGAAAGAACTTCACCAGAAACAACCACGTATGTTTTGGATTGTTAAAAATTTGAAAAAAGAAGTCCATTGAGAAAATAAACATGTAACACAAAAAATGAATGGCACATTTCTGCGATTCATTTGTTGTTCATCATTCTACCATACACTTAATTAAAAACTATTTTTATGAGATACTTCAATAATGTTGCCAAATACATTCATCGAATATCCTTATGAATGCAAACCGAATCTGGTTAATTTATTATTAGCCTGTATCTAACATGAATTTACTTGTATTTAATTACAGAAGAAACAGCCAGTATTTTAAATAGGAAGATTGACCTAGAAAACAATAGGTCCAACATCAAGAATCCGATATGAAAGGCAATAAATTTGGTAATAAGAATATTTTTTTAATGCAATAACCATGCTTAAAAAACTAAACTGCAACTTAACGTCGTCGTGAGAAATCCTAATACTTGAAAATAGCATTAAAACAGACTTAAAATAACTATTCAGAACATAAAAAATTATTTGTTAAAAATATATTTGTAATAGCTAATAAATGCATAGACTTTACTAGAATAATTCAGTTTATATGATCAAAATGTATAGTATATTGCTGTATAGTATATTAACAAATTCAATCCCATTTAAGCATGAATTTTCCTAAAACTACAGTCTCAACGAAAAAAATCTTGACACTTGCAATTTCAGACGTTTTGTTAAATATCTGGAAATATACACGAGGAATGACTGAAAATCCAGGTGCATAAACATAATTTTACAGGTCATATATTTTCAAGAAGATTTTTTCCCAAAATCTAATAGGGACCGTCAACAGATTGAAAAAGAACGATTATCTTTTGAATAACCCTGTCAAATCTAATGCAGGAAAATAGTTCAAAGTACAGATTATAATTAAGTGGCTTATTGTAATACACTGTGTTCATTTTTATGAATATAGCATGTATAAGCGTAGAGAAAGCGTGGAGAAGGTTTTTTTTTTTTTTATAAAAACTGTCTCCAAACAAATATGATGAAACAAAAATATGAGGGGCAGTATCCATATTCCATTGATCAGTGTCTTCAGAATATTGTACTATAATTGGATACAGTTCCTCACCTTTTTGTTTCATTTTGAGAATAACGGATTTTGATTCTATTCTATCGACGATAATTGTCAGAATTTTCAAACTATGATTTTGAAACTTTAAAAAGTTGTTTTATATTTAGATAACACAATATGCAAATGAAATTTTTATAGAAGAGACGCATGTGCAGTGAATTTTTTTAATGAATTTTTACATACATTTATAATTATTTTTAAATTTTTATTACAAGGTGTTATGTACAATGTTGATTGCCGTATTTTCAGAAAATAACATTGTTTTTTTAAGAACTTAAGGGAGACCCCGAACCCCATTTTCGGCCAAAAATCATCAAAAGTTAAACAAAAAATTATCTCAGAAAACGTTAAAATACATATTTGCGAATATCCATGCAAAATTTCAGAACTCGGGGACATTTGGAACAGGTACCAAATGAGCTTTTTTTTTAATTGTAGTCACTAGAGTTTAAAGGACTAGCGGCCATTTAAAATGTGTTTTTCTGAAAATGACTTTTTCTATATTTTGCCTAAGTTCAAAGTACTAAGGCTCAGTGGTAAAATGGTTCAGAAACAAAGTGTTTATGTTTTTAGAATCTTTAAAAAAAAATTGCAACAAAAGTAAGGAGAGATACTTTTTAAAAACTATTTCTGAAAATTTTACATAAATTTGTAAACATGAAAATTATAACGAATTTAAGGAAATTTACCATGCGTAATTTTTTTTTTTTTTTTTTTTTTTTTTTTTTTTTTTAGCTGAATAAAATAGAAAATTAAAAATATCTCTCCCTAGGTCGTTTCCATATACTATATCACTATTTAAGAAATTTTAGTAATACCAAAATTATGATTTAATTATGATTCAATTATGATTCAATTATGATTCAATTATGATTTAATTTAATATAGTGTTTGATTATTAGATTGTGTTGCATAGTTTTATAAGTAAAGCCTATTTCTTTAAAATAATGTTTAAAATAACTTTTAAATGTATCGTTTCATATTTAAGGGATACCCGTACCCCATTTTCGGCCAAAAATCATCAAAAGTTCATTTTTTTTCTCAGAAAACGATAAAATACATATTTGCGAATATCCATGCAAAATTTCAGAACTCGGGGACACTTGGAACAGGCAGAAAATGAGCTTTTTAAATTGTATTCACTATAGAGTTTAAAGGACTAGCGGCCATTTAAAACGTGTTTTCCTGAAAATGACTTTTTTCATATTTTGCCCAAGTTCAAAGTACTAAGGCTCAGTAGTAAAATGATTTAGAAACAAAGTGTTTATGTTTTTAGAATCTTAAACAAATTTGCAACAAAAGTAAGAAGATATATATTTTTTAACTATTTCTGAAAATTTTACATAAATTGGTAAACATGAAAATTATAACAAATTTAAGGAAATTTACCATGCGTATTTTTATTTATTTTTTTCTTAGCCGATTAAAATAGAAAATTAAAAATATCTCTCCTTAGTTCTTTTCTATATACTATAACACTATTTAAGAAATTTTAGTAATACCAAAACATTGAAAATTGTATGAGGAGTAGTAATTTTAACCCTCTCATGCATGAATTATTTTCTACACAGTAAAAAAAAATCAAACAATCATTTTTGTGATAAATGAGAAAAGTTTATCATGAAAATAATTTTATTGGAAATTTTTATACATTATTTATTAATATATTCATGCGTCCTCATTTGAGGACATTGTGCGTCAAGGGATATATTTGTACTGTCCTCAAATATGGGGACAATATGATTCAATGTTCACATATCTGCATACGTTTCATATGGTTTATTCAGTATAATATGATCCTATATATTCTGGACATACAGGTACAGCGCATGTTCCACAAGAGTATCGTTTTTTACTTTTGCAATTTTTATCTCTACAGTGATTGGCAAACTTTGCTTCCGTTTTCTTCGGATAATGCTTTCCTACATCTAAAAGCATAGTTTGGGATACATCGTTTGTATTCCTATCTTTTATTGCTGATTATCTCTCAGAAGGCTCTTTTATTTTTATTTATCGCAGGTGTACCCTTATATATCAAACTCATTTCGAATGAACTTTTGAATTCCGGCAGGTCTATGATTTTGGTGTTTTCTGATTTCCATAGAATCCCAGCGTTAACAATGGGGACATTTATAAGGTGATAAAAAATACACATGTACCACCTTTTATTCCCGAAATCATTACGATAGAGGCCTATGAGAGAGTCCATAAGGTCAACCCCACCCGTATCCTTATTATACTTAGAGATACAATGTGGACACTTGATAGAAATACCTTTTCTTTCCATTGTAGTGAAATGTGTTACTTGGCCTTCAGGTACCTTTCCATAGTACGAAGAGATTGTATAAACCGATGTATTATCGATCCATCGGGTGATACCTATATTATCCGAAGATAAAACAATCGAACTACTACCTCTCCCTTCATTCTTCAGTTGTTTTATTGATTTTAGATGCTTTTCTGCACCCATCAGCCTGTTAATTCTTATTGCCCCAACATACCAAATTCCCAGGGGTTTTAGTTTTAAAATCAATGGTAATCTGGAAAAGCAATTATCTGCATATATTTTGCAGTTTGTCTGATGCAAACGATGAGTCAAACGAAGTATGACATCAACAGATGCACCACAATCAGATGTTACCAGTTATATTTTGAAACAATTCAAAAGAATAAATGGAATCAAATACACCAGCACTACATCACATTTTGTATCCCAATTTTGTGCGGTTTCTTAGGTAAGTATTGTTTTATAGATGATTTTCCTTTGAATGGAATCACCATCTCATCCACACTTTGATATTCCTCATTATAGGCGGCTTTGTGAAATGTCTCATGCAATTTTGTCAAAATCGGTCGAATTTTTATATATTCATATGTATTGTCATCAATAACCATTGTATTATTTATAAAATGTATTTCAAAAATAAATAAAGGTAGTAAACAAAAATGTGTTTTGTTTACTTTAGTGCAAACTGTCCTCATATGAGGACAGATATGTTTTATGTTTTAAATAAAAACCTAATTGAAATATTGTAAAAAATTTCTATCATTACATGCTATATGATGATAAATTGTATATAAAAAAAACTTACCTTGACTATATTGTAAATATTTCCTAGTCTATTTGTAGCAAATTATGCGCAATATCACTATACTTCAATACTTTGATTTTATTGCAACATTCGTGTGAATTACAACCATAAGTATGGTGTTGCTATCTATTGTGTTGCATGCAAGGTAATATCTGTCCATAAATAAGGTCCCCATGAATGAATGCTGAAAAAAATTCGTAACTCTAATGTTTTATAGGGTAATATTTATCCGTCCTCATATGAGGCCAGTATGCATGAGAGGGTTAAAAAGTGTATTTTTCCACAAAAAATCACAAAAATCGACATAAAAAATATACTTTTTAATAAAAAGTGAATTTTTTTGCTAATTATTCCTTACAAAAAGATTCTTAAATGGTACACCAAAATTCATTGCTTTAAAATCAATAATAAAAAATTTGGGTTTTTTCTTACGGGTCTCCCTTAAGCAAAATATAAGAACTTAACAAATTATAAGCAAAAAACTTTCAAAATTTGGGCCGTTTTTTATTAAAAAAAACCTTAATTTCTCTACGCATATACATGGTATATTCATAAAAATGAACATATTTTATTACAATAAACCACTTAATCTTAATCTGCAGTTTGATCGCTTTTGCTACATTAGATTTGATAGGTTATCAAAAAGATCTTCTTTCTCTTTCAATTTATTGAAGGTCCCCAATGGGAATCCAGAAGAATTTTTTTTTTTTTTTCTGACACTGTAGAACACCACCATTCTTTATTCACTGATCATATATTTTAGATTAAATAAAATAGACACCAAGAAAATTTATATATACGGAATGCCTAATGAATTTCAATAACAGTGAAGAGAAAGCCGAAAAGTGGATAGAGAAAAATAGAAAAACAAGCGTGAATCATAGCTAAATAACTTCATTAAAACAATAGGTAAATTAAAAAAAAGAAAAAAAAAAAAAAACCGCACATAATATTATAGAGAAAAAGAAAATCTGCAAGGGTATTTAATATTTTTCTAAGAAACTGGGATTCTTTGAAATGTTTAAGGTAACAGCAACAACAAAATCTTATGTAAAAGAATCGGTTATATGAGTTTTTGTCGTCACCATTACTTGAAATGTTCTGAGAATCCCTATCTAGAAAAAGATTAGTACTTTTACAGATTTTTTCTTACAGTGTAGATTTCAACAACTTAAAAAAATTAGCAAATTATAATGATTTCAATTGCGCATTTTAACAAAATAGAGTATATTTCATCCAAATTTTATGATATTATTTTTTAAAAAGTTTTAGTTACCTTTCATGAATAGTCCTTCCAAAAATTTGTTATAGAACTCTATGAAGAAAGTTTTTAGAAAAAGTATAAAAAGAAATCTTATAGACATTTTGCCCATTTTTCTATAAGCTAGTTTAGCTAAAAGATGTAGAATTAGTCTAAAAGTTTGATATAAATGTTTATAGGGTTTACATAAAATTTGCTCATTTTTCTATAAGCTAGTTTAGCTAAAAGATGTAGAATTAGTCTAAAAGTTTGATATAAATGTTTATAGGGTTTACATATACATAAAAATATTCGAGTATATATTCTATAATTTAAATATATTGTATAATAAGAAATTGAACATATTCTGGAATCATAATATGTTTGCTCTGTGACGATGCTGTGTTTCCAGGTGGTCATTCTCCTAAGTACCAGTTCCAGGTGCTCGACGCTACATGGCTTGTCTGACCGGACATAAACAGGTGTATTCAGCGAATACTACAGTGCTTTTCCCAACATCTTATCTCTTATTGAAGTTTTTTTTACCCAACAGGTGGTGGTGTAGTGGTGTGGTGTATTTTTGTCGGCCGATTATCTACGCAATGGGATATAGGTCCTATGGGGTGGGTTGCCCTCCGTGGGGGTCTTTCTAAGGGAACCTAACCCGTATTTACGCAAGGTTTTGAAGAAAACCACGGATAACGTCGAACGGTTAGGCCGACGGTCGCGATTGGGTTCGATCCCAGCACCTACCGTCTACCAGTTTCGAGGTCAGAACCTCGCGGCCACTTTTTACCCAACAGGATGGGCGGAAATTGTTTTAACACTCCATGGCTGAAAATATTCATTAGCTGTTTCTCCTTATAAACGAAAATGATCAGTTCTATCTCTACCTGTATTGAAGGTTCTGTGCTTAGATTATGAAAATAATAAATTCAGACTTTTTTTTATTCTTATAGATTGATTTTAGATATGCAGACACCCCCCAAAAATATTAAGTTTATCGTACTTGAACCCATATTTTTCCTATGAAAATTCATAAACCTCAATATCCTTATCTTCAATAAGATAAAATTTCATTATAATAAAAATTGTAAAGGAAAATCTTCCCCTGCTATATGGTAAAATCAAAATTTTCGAGTAAGGAATGACAGAGTAAGAGCTTTTAATTTAAATTTTATTAATTTTGAAAAATATTTAAAACTGATATTCATTTTTGATGGTAAAGAATAATTATTATGAATTCCATTAACAAATCGAATTCTTAAGATTTTATCTCTCTTTTATGCCTTTTAAAATGTTTGGAAATTTGAGATATCCCATGACCGTCCTGATGTTATTTCTCATGACGTCTGTCCATGACGACTGTTTCTCCTGTCCTGCCGTGTAAAGTGAGATTCTTTTTCGATTTCCGTTCCCAAATGTTACACCCATATAGAAATTGCATATTTTATACGTTGATTATCAACTGTGTGAATTACGAAATCAAAAACAATTTGTATCATAGAATACCATAGTTGAAAAAGGAAAAAAAAATCCGTTGAAATAAAGAATTTTTTTATTTCATTATAGATATAGCGCTATATATTTTTTACAATTTCGAATGAACTTCAAATTTTAGTTTGAATAAAATAAATTTTGTTTAATAAGAAATAGAATAATAAAAATAACAATAGTGTTAATGAGCTTCAAATTTCACTGTTCTGATATACATTTCAGGTTTATGTTAAATTTCATTAATTAAACGCCTCTGGACCCAACGTAATTTAAAAAAGCCTTTTTAAAAAAATATATATAATCTTGAAAAATTATTTAAAAGTATGATAAATAATTATTTGTTAAACTTGAAACACAATTTTTTTATATTTTATAACTCAGAATAAAATATTTGAATAAAAATTATAATAGTTAATAAAGTTTATTAAATTAGATAATTTTTTATAAAAGTAGAAAATTTCTAAATGATTGTAAAATTAAAAATTAATTAATGTTTCAAACAGAAAGAATAATAACAAATTTATATCAGTGTAGTTCGACTGATATATTATTGTATTAACAAGTAAATCAAAATGTATTAGAATTATGAATAAAATTATAATATATTCAATTGTTCCATATTGAATTTATGGAACAACATTAACTAAAACTGATGTATTATATTTTTTTAACACATAGGTATAATTATATAACACATAAACTTTAAAACTTTTACCAAGAATATATATGAAAAAAATCTATAGAATCACTGTAATATATATATATGCACAGCAGATAAATTACTACACTTACATTTTCAAAAGACAAAAAATCTTTACATTTTTTATTAAAAATTGTATTGAATTACAACTGTTTATTCTCTATCAGAAATACTTTATTTAATTCACGAAAATTCTCTAGCACAGGAATTCGACACTTTTAAAATCGTAATGAAAATTGAGTTTGTTTGATGTAAATTCAAAAAAGTATCTTTACATTAATTAATAATTAAATATTCTTTTACCATTTATAAAGATTTTTTTAGTATACGTTTTAAGGCGGATTATTATAATTATATTATTATTTTTTAAGTATTTTTTTTAAATTTTTGATGAGGTATTGAGGTTGAAATTTAAGGATTACTGTCTAATGAGTATATGGATGACGCCCACTTTATTTTTAACAATATACTATTCTAAGCAATAAATATATTTTCGAAATAACATTGTAATAATTGATTGAATACTAAAAAACTATTTATCTAATTACTTTAGTAGTTGATTTAAAAAGACAAACTTTGTATGTGTACTATCATTCTTAATAGTCTCATTAACTTTTTTCAACTTAAAGTAATTTTGAAAAAAATCTTGGGATTGATATGAAACATTTTTTGGGGATTTATAAAAGTATTTGTTTTTTAAATGCTGGTTTTCTAAGAGTAGTTAGCATATTTCTGTTATTTGAACCGCACATATTGATTTGGAAACTATATGAATGATAATTTTACAACTCAGTGGAGAAGTTGTAAGAATCTCTTTTGTTTTACATCAACACAGAAAGATGGATATTTTTTTATTCAGTTCGGAAATTTTTACTGTTTTGATACTGCTATTCTGAATATGATGGAGATAAAAATTTAAGATTTCAAGTACAAATAATACATTTATCGTTTAATATATATATATATATATTAAACTTTTGACCGCCACTGTATGTATATATATATATATATACAAGGTGTCCGAAAAGTCTGGAAACAGTCGAATAACTAGAAAAATACATATGAGATTGAAAAACGTAAATATACGTGTTAAATATTTTTAAATAAGCTACTCAGTGATACCAAATTTGACCTTCGTAACCGACCCCCTGGGGGTCAGAAGGGGTCCAACTTTTAAATCTTAAATTATAACCCCCATTTTTTATTGCAGATTCGCATTCTACGGACAAAAATACGTAACTTTTGTATTTGATGTTTATTTCGAATCCTCGTTTATCACGGTTTAATTGAGCATATTAACACACAGTAAAGTACACTGTAAAAAATTTGACCCTTTTGCTGCATCGTCACTCCTCCGCTTTTATAGAAAACGATTACTTTACTGTGTTATGGAGCATTCTCATTGGTCACAAAAGAGATATTCTATAATAGATGTGGAGTGACGCTGCAGCAAATGGGTCAATTTTTTAACAGTGTAGCACTATTGAAATAATCGCCAAGGGTGATTTTCAGGAAACGCTATTCCTACAAAAGACGAGGAATTTGACGTCAAAAATTCTGCCCAATCAGTTTCGATTAGGGAAAATCCCGTTGGAAAAGCGGGAATATGTATTGATTTAATATGCTCGATTACACTGTGATAAACGAAGATTTGAAATAAACATCAAATACAAAAGTTACGTATTTTTGTCCGTAGAATCAGAATCTGCAAAAAAAGGGGGGTTATAATTTAAGATTTCAAAGTTGGACCCCCTCTGACCCCCCAGGAGGTCGGTTTCGAAGGTCAAATTTGGTATCACAGAGTAGCTTATTTTAAAATATTTAACACGTATATTTACGTTTTTCAATCTCATATGTATTTCTCGAGTTATTCGGCCGTTTCCAGACTTTTCGGACACCCTGTATACATTGGCGATTAAAAGTTTCCGACCAGTTAGTTTCTTTGATATTTTTAACAAAAGCTTTCAGCAAAGAAGAAGCACAATTTATTCAAAAGTTTGGAATATATGAATGACCTCTGAGCACGAGATTATTTTGATTGGATATTGAAGACGCTTCATGAAAAGGGGTAGAATCTGAAGTTCGCGTGTGCAAACGTTTCCGGCCACTCATCATTCCTTAGTTTTCTTCTATCGGTAAAGTGTTTTTAGCCGTGTTTGTGATTGAATCAACGTGAATTCCATTATTTGAATTCAAAATTAAAAATATCGACAATTATTGTTCGTAAATAAGTGATTAGTTTGCCACTAAAGGGCCAATCTTCTCGAGGTATTGCGGTAAAGTTATCGATCGGTAAATTCGACTATAAACGGTATTTAAAAATATACAAAGATGGTCATGGCCTTCAGGACTTTGTGAGACACGGGAGACTCCGAAAAATGATTATTTTCATGGACAGAACTATCAGGAGAAAAACAATTGGTGACCCGCATAAAAATTCCGTTGCAAAATGTAGCTATTTACGGAATGGAAATATTGCTGAAATAAGTCTCTCTACCGTGTCAAGATGCTGACGATATACAGAAATTCGATATACAGAAGAATCGGTGTTCAAAAATTTTTCATTGGTAAACAAATATCAACGTACCCGACTGGATTTTTCCAAAAACACAAAGTCTGGTAAAATAAAAACTGGGCAAAAGTACTATTTTTCCATTAATCGAATTTGAAACTTTTTTGGGAGTGATGTTAGACACTACGTCCGATGACCTGATATCAAAAGATATGATTAGATATCAAAAGAAAGAGATAAAGATATGATTAGATATGAAGATATCTTGCAATATTATTTGCTCCTTTATTAAAGGAAAAGTTTTGGTCGCAACTATTTTTAACATGACAACAACATGATGAATGTATGCGAGCCTTGACAAGCAATGGTTTTCTACAAAAAAAATTCGTTTTTAAAATAGCCAGACCAAACGCCCAACATGAATCCAATAGAAAATCTTTGCAAAGAAGTTGGTAAACGTCCGCTGAAATATAAATATTCCCACGCAGCCGATATTTCCAAAAAATGGAACAAATGTGGAAAAAAGTACCATAGACGATCTTTATTCGTTGATTGTTTGACTGTCACGTTGCTGCGCCGTATTGGGTCATTCCACACCAAATGAGCAAATCAGGTGTGGCTGACATGTCACAAATTTTATTAAAAATCATCATATAAGTAGATCACAACCATTTACGAGGAAACGCAAAGTAGTAGAATTCAGACTAGTTTATTTCAGTATAAAAATTTACATTAAAGTTGATATGAAATCAAGGTCTTGTGTACATGCTTGAAATTTCAAGTTTGATTATTAGCTTTAGGAATGGATAGATTGCAATAAAAATTATTTACACTTAAGAATGAAGTATAAGTAACAGATTAGCATAATTTAGTAATTGTATTTTTATTTCATAATTTAAAAATAAATAAATAATGATAAAAAAATCGTGAAAAAAATAAAATATTTCAGTTATATGTTTTAAAATGAAGGACAATTTTTCCAAACTCAAATTTTTTTGCCATTGTAGCTAATTGAATATTTTTAATACATCTATAATTTAATTCTTGCCTTTTTCATTCCTTTATGAGAAAAAAAATAAATAGTGAAAACTGCTGATTAAAAATTCAACATCTTTATCATTTTTTTGGAGACGAATAAAAGTTTTCAAAAGTTTTAAACTCTTTGATATTACAGATAAAAGTGTATATTTTAAGTATACGGAGTTTTATTCTTGCTTCCAGTTTATTTTTGCCTCAAAAATATTTTAAATTTGTATGGAAGAAAAACGATTTTATTCATAAAATAATTGTATTTTAATATTAAAATCAAGTAGCAAACATAGACAGCGCACACATCTTTTTTTACAAATAAATTTGCAAAAAAGCGCGTGTTGTCAAAGAAAGGTTGTCTTTAGAATGTCACGAATATTAGTTTTTTGAACCCATTTTTGTTATGTTAGAAATTAAAAAGGCAGTATTGAAACTTTTTTAGTGTGTCATGGACTTATTGATTCTTGTGTATGTGTAATATTGTTGATGTAGGAGCTTTCCTTTAATTATTATTATTATTATTTTTTTTTTTTTTTTGAGGTAAGATAAGAGGAATAATTATGATTTTGTCATTTTTTTCAAATTTTCTAAGTTTTTTTGAAGATGAAGGAAATAAATAACAACATTGAAACTTTGAGAATTCGATCTTCATACATAGTTCTACATCTTGCATCAATTTCATAGATGTTTTTTAAATCCTTTTATTTTATAACATTTCAAAATTTTTAAAAATTTACAAAATTTCAATATTTACAACCAATTTATGATTAATTATGATATTACCGGATTATTATTACTCAATAAATATAAAAATTGATATCCAGAGATTTCAATAATATCAGAAAACTTCATTTTTGTTAAATAGTTTTCAAAATATAGAACTTGAAACTTGCTACTTTCGAAGATTATCCGCACACCATTCTATATCACGAGTTTTTTAAATGTCTAAAACTGATAAAGTAATTTACTTTCGTCAAAATATTGTGCTGACATATATTTGAATATGAAATGAACGCGTATCTCAAATTTTATTAAAATCGGATTCTATGCAGCCACGGCTTTTTTTACATTTTTGCTCATTCTACATGGAATGACCCTATTACTAAAGGTAATAAAATACTAACATGATAAAATACTTTTTGTAAATGTTGTAATGCCTTATATATACATACATATATATGTATATATAAGGTACTTGTACCCTATATGGACAGTGCTCTCAATATGGACACCCCTAATATTTTTAAAAATAACACTTTTGATAGAATGATCGTGCTACATATCCGTGAAGAAAAGCAGTTGAAAAGATAATTAAGCTTGGAAAGTGCAAAAAAGCGCCCTGTTCGCCATTTAGAAGGACATTTGTTGTTTCATGGCGTACTAATCGTAATTACAGGCAAGTTTAAATTCTTATTAGATTTTGTAAAATTGCTTTAAATATTGAAGAGTGACGTGCTTTAGAAAGCTTTTAAAACATATTTTCGATTGCTATTGCATATATTGCTTAAAAAGTTTTCTTTATTTATTTATTACAAGATCTAATAAAACTACACCCGATTCCCAATATGGACACCTTCTGTTCACATTCGAAGTACAGCAGGTGAATCTTCAGATTAACCAAAATAGAAAGCTAAGCAAAACAAACTTCATTATTTCATAATATTTTATAGTAACTGAGGTGTTTTGCATCGGTCTTTCAAGAGCCACAACCGAAAATGACCCAACGCTCTAAAGTGCATGTTATGAAGATATTTACTGTGCTCTCCCCGCACTACTTTAAGATATATTTTTTTAAACCCCTGTCCTCTAAAATTCCACAGAAGAATGGCTCTTCCCTACACTTTGTGTAGTAGGTCAATAAGGAGGCACCTGTCCATAGTAGGAACTGGTGGTTCCTTATATGGACATTTGTTAAAATTTTTTTGTTTTTATCATTCAAATAAAACCGAAATAGTTACAAGGTCGCTAGTTTTAATAATCATAATCAACAATCCAGGAATCATGGTCATATATTTTTTGAGTCCTATCACGTGTACATGGGGGTGAAAAAAAAAATTTTCCTTAGGGTGTCCATATTAGGCACAAGTATCTTATATATATATATATATATATATATATATATATATATTATATATATATATATATCTTATATATATATATATATATCTTATATATATATATATATCGCCCAATCCACAAAAAAATGGACATGAGGATGAAAATTTAAATTTCTTTAAATATGATTGAAATTTTGCATATTAACTGTTAAGAGTGTACTATTTCATATTTTATCAAAAAAGAATTAAATTTTTGTCATTAACATACTTATTTTAATTAATAAAGTGACACTATGACTTTGTCAAATAGACTGCGGCAAAAATCTTTACATTTCATGGTCTCGTACTGCTGAACAAACATTCTGAAAATCTCCAAATTTGGATATATATGATCTGACAGCTATTATTGAGTTTTTTTGTCTACAGAGAAGTGTTCACTAATCTTCATTACAAAAGGTAATCATATTTAATTACTCTTAATTATTGTGTCACACCCGCAACAAATATTTTTGATTTAAAGTTATGAAACTTTATATTCAAAAATAGTTTATTATGATACTTTGTATTACAGACACAAAATAAATTAATTAATATTTTAATAATAATTATTGAGCGTTGCGGGCGTGACATGTCCTTGTTGCGGGTGTGATATTTAATTAAAGTCACACCCGCAACGTCTTTTAAAATTGATTACAAATGTATATTTGAACAAATTATATGTAAATTTATAAAAGAATAATATGCTAGAAAACATGTACTTGGCAGCTTTAACAATATAGCATTCGATTTAATAGAGGGAATTCAAGTTAATAAATAAAAATTTGCATCATCTGAGCATGTGACACTGTGTGCAGTTGATTTATTCTGTTTGGATTGATAAAATTGTTGCTTTACTACAATAAAATAATTTTATTAGTGATATATAATTAAGAAATTAATTTAAAAGGTAAGATTTTATAGAAATTAAAAAAAAAGAAAAATTACGAAACAATATTTTAGCAATTTTCTTTAAACTTGTTAATTTTGTTTTGTTTTTTATATACATTTTTTAAATTTTGTTATTTGATAATATTTATCTAATATATATATTTTTAGTTTTTTAAAATAAGTAAATCAATATTAGGGGAAGATTTTTTTTTTCCCTTTTAATTCAAATTAAATAAAAAGTAGAAGTAAGAATAATAGAAACTGTTAAAATGTTTATTAAGTTAGCATAAAATGTATATAGTCAGTTTGAAATTAACCATAATTTAACATAATTAACTTTATGTAAGATTAGAAATTTCAAGGGATAAATATTAAAAATTTGTTAAGCTTATATTTTTGGACTGGAAGTGTTATATTTATTCAGTTTACACATTGACTTCTTCTCTTTTGCAGAGAATGAAGACTACAGAAAGATCACTATATCATCGAAAAGAGATTAAGGAAACTCCTTTTAAATATGAAGGATATCTACAACAAGAGAAAGAAAGAGACAAAGCAAGGAGAGAAAAGAAGAGACTATTTTACAAAAATTCATGGTAAAGGATGACAATTCTTTTGCATTTCATTTCATGATAAAGGAGTTGTCGAGGGGGTTGGTGCAGTTGCCAAGAAAATGGTAACATTAGCAACACTCAGTAACTATAAATTCAGCTTCAGATTTTGCCATGTGTGTAGAAAAAGTCCTCAAAAATATAAAAGAACTTTGCTGAATGCGAAATTTCAGAAGATATTGTGAAAATGCTTCATGAATGCTGGCACCAAGCACAATCGGAGCTCAACATTCAATCGATACATCATGTTGTTTTTATTGACATAGGAACAATTAATGTAGCAATAACTTCAGAAAATGATTACAAGAGAATTTTTTACCATATTTTGTCAAAAATATAATATCCATGATAAGAGTGCAGTTGGAGATTTTGTAGAAGTTGTTTTGTTCTCCACATTTTTAAAAAAGTGAAAATTTTGATGGACAAATAAGACAAATGAATGGGGATGTTATAGAATAAGAGTATCTGAATAAAAATCAAGAAAATGTGTATATTTGGCTCAGTCAGTTAGATTCATCCATACTTTGACAAGGATATAAAATCCGACGATGAATGTGCAGTTGGAGATTTTGTAGAAGTTGTTTTGTTCTCGACATTAAAAAAGTGAAAACTTTGATGGACAAATGGGACAAATGGATGGTGACGATATAGAATTAGAATGTTTGAAAAAAATGTAAGAAAAAGTACATATTTGGCCCAGTCAGTCAGATGTATCCTAGGAAAAAAAAAAAGAGCATTTTTGTAAAAAAAGCTACCACCACCAGAAATTATAAATTCAAGATTGGAAATTAAATTTGTTTGATATTTTCCTCTCTAGATATTATAATTGTAATATTGATTAATTCTTTAATTAAAATAAAATCTGCCTTGACAATATTTGCGTATGTCATTATTTTATTGGCTATACAAGTCACACCCGCAACAGAGCGTCACACCCACAACGAAAATTTTGAATATTTTCCACAAAAGCAAGAATTGAGTAAGTTATTTAATTTTTTCATAGAATAATTATTTAAGTATTACTGTCTAACATATAAAAATATCAATTCACTCAGTTGTCATAATTCACAGAGTTTTGCATATTTGCACTGAAAGATGAAAATGCATGTCCTTTTTATGTCACACCCGCAACAGGTGGAAATTATTTTTTTTTATAAATAAATGGTACATTGGACAATTTTCAGATTTGGATAAATGTATGTATAAGTGGTCTACATTGAAATTCATACAAATTAAAACCAATGCTCAAAAATATTTTTGCTGGTGACTAAATTAAGTTGTGTAAATGTCACACCCGCAACTTTGGATTGGGCGATATATACGTTGTTGTTGCGATGCATAAAATCGCAGATCATATATTACTGCATATTTGTTGTTTTTGAGTGAAAAATGTCCCGAAACGTCCAGAAAAAGATTAGTTGGTTGGGAATAGCTATACCAATCTATATATAATGTTTTTGATACAGTTGTTTTCGTATTTTTGACTGACATATGAAGCTCTCGTTTTTACCGAATTAGTTGAACAAAAGGTTTAAAAACGTTTAAAAAAATAATAAATAAAATATATATATATATATATGCGCTAATGCTTGAAGATTTCAATTTTTCGAAAGTTTATTTTATTAATATTTTACTCAACTCCAAATTGTATACGCATCTCTCATTTTAAACAGTTTATTCTGATGAGTAAACTATACTCAGGTTCTTTCGAACATTTATAATTTAACAAAACACAACTCCAATAAAAACCGTAACATTTTTACACATATTCTCATAAAAAAAACATTCTAGTCAAACTCAAAAACAAAAAGAATATTGTTTCACACAGCTTAGGTAAAAGCTGAAGAAATAAAATAGATAATGTATTTATCACAAATTATCGTTTGCACAGAAAACTTTTTACATTTTGAAATAATTAGGTATATCATGGTTGCTAGGTGACAAAGCCAGTAGAAAATTAAATAGCATTTTATCAAACATACCGCCCCTCTTGAAACCTCCGAGGCGGGTTTCAAACTAAAACTCTGCAATTACAACCATTGTAAAAAATATAAATAACAATACCATTAAACACAATATAAATGAGTCACAGTTAAGTTAAATTTAAGCAAATATTTAAAAAAATTTACATAATACATAATACATAAAGAAATTTTACAATAATGTACACTTTCTTATAAAAACTGAATTACTTTTCAAAAGGTAATAGAGCAATTTTGGATACTGCTCTTTTATATATTCTATTTGGGGTTTTTATATTTACAACTCTTATTCTATTATCATTACCAAAAAATACTTCTACAATTCTCCCTAATAACCATTTATACACTGGAAGATCATCTTCCTTTATTACAACCATACCTCCTATTTTGAGGTTGTTTTTTGATATCATCCACTTATGCCTTTGTTGCAATGTACTTAAATAACTATTTTTCCACTTTTTCCAGATGGTCTGAACCATTTTAGTGGTCTTTTGCCATAAGTTAAGTCTATTATCTTCAATATTACTCAGGTCAGATTCAGCAATGGCATTAAGTGGGCGACCAATAAGAAAATGTCCCGGGGTCAAGACCTCCAAGTCATCAATATCTGTACTCAAGGGAGTAAGCGGGCGCGAATTTAAGATACCTTCAATTTGGATAATTATAGTTAACATTTCTTCATAAGTTAATTTAGAGTTGCCCACAACACGTTTAAAGTGATACTTGAAGGACTTGACTCCCGATTCCCATAAACCTCCAAAATTTGGAGCTCTAGGGGGAATAAATTCCCAAGCAATACCTTCAGATATCAAGTAATTAGTAAGGTTCTGGTCTGGTTTGTTTACCAATTCATGCAACCTTTTAAGCTCTACATAAGTCTTCACAAAATTGCCTGCATTATCACTGAAAATTTTTCGAGGTTTGCCTCGTCTGGCAAAAAACCTCTTTAATGTGGCAGTAAAAGCCTCAGACGTTAAATCAGTAACTAATACCAAATGCACTGCCTTTGTTACCATACAAATAAAAATACAAACATAAACTTTATAAAAAATACCTTTACGTTGACCTTTATATCTAATCAAAAATGGACCACAGAAATCAGTTCCTGTGCAATTAAAAACAAAGTCTACATTTATTCTTTCTTTCGGGAGCTCGCCCATAATTTGCTGGAACAATTTAGGTTTGGCCCTAAAGCATGTAATACATTTATGTACAATTTTTCTGCAAATAGCCCTACCGTTTAAAGGCCAAAATTCTCTTCGAACACAATAAAGTAAATTTTGTGGTCCTATATGTAGATATTTTTTGTGATAAAACTCGATAATTAATTCTGTTAATTTGTGTTTAGAGGGCGGTACAATTGGGTGTTTTTGGGCATAATTTACCGTGCTATTTTGGAGACGACCTCCAACTCTGATTAAATTATTTTTATCCAAGAAAGGATTTAATTAAAGTAGTCTACTATTTTTTGGTAACTCCTTACCCTTAGATAACAATGTGAAATCAGAACTGAACTCTTTTTCTTAAACAGATTTTATGATAAACTGCTCAGCTTTCTTCAATTCAGCAGATGTTAGCTTACCTGAATACCTTTCTTTTGGCTTCTTGACATTCTGAATGAACCTGAAAACATAGCTAAGAATTCTTATTAATTTAGCATAATTATTACTCAATTGCAAAAAATAGTCAATAAAAAATGAACAGTCTGATATTAAAAGTGAAGTATCTGAAAAAGTCTTTTTAAGTTCACTTCTGTATAGATCCTTATCATTTTGCTCAAGTTCGACAGTATTTAAAGAAGGTTCAGTTTGTTGTGTTAGGAATAGTGAACCCTTCCACCATAAGTTATTCTGGAGAAGTTTGTCTGGATCTACACCTCGTGACACAAGATCAGCAGGATTATCAGAAGAAGCCACATGTACCCAATGACTGATATCAGAAAGATTCTGAATCGTAGCCACACGTGATGACACAAAGATTTTTAAGTCACACGGCTGTTTTCGAATCCAACATAATACAATAGTACTATCTGAATAATAGTAAACAGATTCTTTAGGAACTTTTAAGGTTTTGGCAACCTTATTCATCAATTTGGATAATAAAACTGCACCACAGAGCTCCAAGCGAGGAATAGTGATTGTTTTGATTGGTGCAACTCGACTTTTACTGCAAAGCAACTGAGAAATTTGCTCTCCTGAAGAATTTGAAGACACAGCATACAATGCCACACCGTAGGCTTTCTCCGAAGCATCTGAAAAGCCACAAATTTTAATTTGCACTGGATTATTTGTAAAAATGTATCTAACAGCACTTATATTATTGATGGCTCTTAATGATTCTAAAAACTGCAACCAATCATCAAGCTCAGCTGTAGGGAGACTTTCATCCCAATCAATTTGCAGTCTCCACAGTCTTTGTAGAAAATTTTTTGCTTTCGTCACAACTGGTCCAAGTAGACCCAAGGGGTCGAAAATGCGAGCAATATTTGACAGCACACTTCTTTTAGTTACCTTGGTTTGCTCACTGAATGATACACTAAAAGTAAAAGTATCATCATTGGCATTCCAGCAAAGTCCTAGTGCCTTAGTTTCACTCATATTTTCAAAAGTGTTATTCTCATTTTTAAAGGCTGGCTCCATTAATTTTGGATGATTACTAAACCATTTATGTAAGTTCATGCCGCACGTATTTAATAGTTGAATAAGCTCAATTTGCAGTCTCTTAGCCGATTTTAGGTCAGCTGCTCCAGTCAGGACATCGTCCATATAAAAGTCTGATTGTACCACACCAGAAGCATACGGAAATTGAGATTCACCATCTATACCAAGCTGTTTAAGGCAGCGCATGGCTAAATAAGGGGCACTAGTTGTGCCATATGTGACTGTACATAGTCTGTAATATTTCATCTCACCATTTACAGTATCTTTCCAAACTATGCGCTGTAAATCACGTTGACTTTTATCGATAAGTATCATGCGATACATCATTTTTACATCTGCTGTAAATGCGGTGTGTACGAAATCTAAGTATTATGCTAAACAAATCATCTTGAATGACACCTCCATTCAGCTGTATGGAATTTAGGGATTCTCCTGATGAAGTTGCATGTGAACCATTAAAGACAACTCTCAATTTTGTAGAATTTTTATCTGGGCGATAAACAGCATGATGAGGTAGATAAATCGCATGTATTGACTCATCTGGTTTCTCTACTTCCTCCATATGGCCTAACTCTCTATACTCCGCCATAAATGCGCAATATAACTCTAAATGATTTGGATTTTTGACTAGCCTATTCCAAAGTGAATTTAATCTATTTTCCGCAAATTGCTTTGATTCTCCCAAAGAACTAGGATCTTTTTTCAACGGCATTTGTACTATGAATTTGCCCGTTATATCTCTCTGATGTGTGTTTATAAAGTGGAAGTCGCATGCTAATTCTTCTGTATTTCTCAATGGTGTACTTTCTTCTACTCTTTCAATTTCCCAAATTTTTTTCATTTCAAAATTTAAATCTGTTTCAGTAGTTAACCCACAATGTATTTGTTCCTGATCGTTACAATCGTAAACACTCCCACTTACTATGCAACCGAACACCGTATTTTGCAGTATTAATTTAGAATTTGGTAGCTTCATACGACCCACCTTTATCAATTCTAGAAATACTTCAGCTCCTAGCAAAAGATCTATTTTCTCTGGTCTATTAAATTCAGGATCAGTAAGAATAATAAACTCTGGAATTCCTAGCTCTGAAATATTAATATATTTCGAGGGCATAATTTGCGAAATTTTTGGTATGATAAGGAAATCTAACTCCCGACTATAATCTCCCGAATTATTACTGATCAAGGCAGTAGTTTTATTTTTTACCGCTACAGAGGATCCACTTAAACACGATACCGAAATATTACTTTTTTTTTTCGAATTCCTAATCGTTCAACTAACTGCAGTGTTAAAAAATTGCTCATTGAACCGTTGTCCAATAAAGCACGCACCGGAACTTTATTTCCGAATTTATCTCTCATTTAAACAATAGCAGTGGAAAGAAGAACTGTTTTAACATTATTCGATCTCACATTTGAAGTACCAGTGAAATTTGAATTTGGTTATTTAACTCAAATGGTATGGCTTCAGCATTTAATGTTGGTTTACTTTCATTCGTTGACAATGCATTTGGCACTTCCTTATCACTATAATTTTGTGTGTTTCCCACCGCATTGGAATTTCTCTCACGCCTATCAAAACAAAGAAGTATATTGTGGCGTTTATGGCATTTTGAACACGAGAATGTTGAGTTACATTTTTTGACGCAGTGGAATTTTGAAAGACAGTTAAAGCACATATTTTTTTTAACAAATTCTACTCTTTCCTGTACATTAAAATTTTGAAATTTGGGACATTTAAAAACACTGTGATTTTCCTGGTTACATACAACACATTTGCGCATATTTTTCTCATTTAAACTCGCAACCATGGATGTTACCTTTGAAAATCTATGCCTTGTTTGGCTTTCGTTTTGAAAATTTCGCTTTGTATTTACTTGTTTGGACACACTTAGTGTACGCGCGTGGTCTCTCAAGAATTCTAGCAATTCAGTTAAACTCGGTAAATTATCCCGCTTAAGATGTCTTTCCCACCACATTTTTGCATTTACATCTAATTTTTGAGCCAAAATATAAGCAAACATAGTAGTAGAAAACCCCTCAACCTTTTGTTCTAAAATCTCTAACGACCTAATACATTCATTTGTTATATCTATTAGATTTAATAATGCTGCTGGGGACTCATCTATACATGTAATAAAACAGTAGGACCCGGTGTGTCTGTACATTGAAGATAATTGACAAAAATGGAGTCAGGGCGATAAAAGAAAACCAATGAAACACAAAAAAAATTTTTTTGAATTTTTTGTCTGTCTGTCTGTCTGTCTGTCTGTTTGTTCGAGGTTATCTTCGTAACTACTGAATGGATTTTTATGCGGTTTTCACTAATGAAGAATGCACACTCCCGGGCAGTGTATAGGCTTTGTTTCATCAAAATCGGACAACAGACAAAAAAGTAACAAAAAGAAACAAAAGAAACTATTAGGTGCGCTGCTCACGTTTTTTAGTACATAACGTTTTTTAGTACATATAAAATCCAATAGATGTCACTGTGCGATTTTAAAACGCGCTATCGTTATGTTTTCGCCAGTCTACTTAAGTATGAGAAAGTTTCAAGCTGGCTGTCGTTCCATGTGGTTTAGTCGGTAGAACGTCAGTGCGCCATACTGATGGCCCGGGTTCGATTCCCAGCATGGAATTTTTTTTCACTATGTTGGCATTAACGCCTATAAGCAATTAAAAGAATTTGAAATATTGTATTCAAGGCGAATTTTCTCTCTGGGAAAATTTCCTTGCATTAATATGTCAGTGTAATTTTTTTTTCGATTTATTTTTTTTTTCGAAACTTTGTTTTTCTTAAAAAATTACAGTAAATATTTGATATTTCCCAACGTTTTTTGAATGATCGACTTGCTTTTTTTTTTTTAATGTATGTCTGAACCTTATCTAACTACTTCTTCAAGATTTCTTTAGATAAACCGACCAGCGTAGCGGGCGAAGGCCGCTAGTTCTGAATAACAGGAATATTTAAAAAACGTTTTAAATGCGCGTAAACTTGTTCTTTCGAATTTGAAAACCGTTTTTCCAAAAGCGACCATGCAACTTCATAATTAGAATCCACGATTGAAATAGATTGAATTATACGAAAGGCATCTCCTCTCAATGAAGACTTCAAATATTGTAATTTCATTGCCCCTGACAAATTTGAATTTTCATGTACAGTAGCCTTAAATATATCCTTAAAGGAAAGCCACTCATGCAAATTACCCGTAAATGCAGGAAGAGATAACTTTGGCAATGTTT
The DNA here is from genome assembly GCA_964019185.1 of Maratus speculifer. Lineage (NCBI taxonomy): Eukaryota > Metazoa > Arthropoda > Arachnida > Araneae > Salticidae > Maratus > Maratus speculifer. The sequence continues at coordinate 212,952,414 of OZ025297.1, read as the reverse complement.
ATTTGGCAAATTAACAGTTTGCAATTTCATTTTTGATAACTTTTTTGTAAGTTCAAATTCCATTATTTCTAAAATTTTATTAATTTCTTCGTTTTCCTTAATAAAATCCTCAATTTCATCTTTTTTACTTATCTTATAAATAGACTCAAATAACTCAGCAAAGTTTTGCTCTACTTTATTCCGTTTCTCCTTTATGAGAATTAATTCATTTAATTCTAGCTCAGAATTCGATAATTTTTCTTTTAGTTTTGTTAAATTGGTTTTGAAAATTTTCTTTTTTGCTTTTAATGCTTTCATACTCATTTTTAACGAATAAAAATTAAATGGGTGCACTTACCCCTCTTGACTCTTTATAATATTATCTCTAACATCGAAGAAATAGCAAAACAGCACAAAATATTCACCAGTTATCCTTCAGTCATTGACGTAGAATAACAACTCGCTGATTTTTCTCCGTATAAGACGGACCATATGAAGATTTCAATTTTTCGAAAGTTTATTTTATTAATATTTTACTCAACTCAAAATTTTATACGCATCTCTCATTTTAAACAGTTTATTCTGATGAGTAAACTCAACTCAGGTACTTTCGAACATTAATAATTTAACAAAACACAACTCCAATAAAAACCGCAACATTTTTACACATATTCTCATAAAAAACATTCTAATCAAACTCAAAAACAAAAAGAATATTGTTTCACACAGCTTAGGTAAAAGCTGAAGAAATAAAATAGATAATGTATTTATCACAAATTATCGTTTGCACAGAAAACTTTTTACATTTTGAAATAATTATGTATATCTTGGTTGCTAGGTGACAAAGCCAGTAGAAAATTAAATAGCATTTTATCAAACAATGCTTTTGCTCTGCAATACTCACTAACCGTTAAATACAGAAGGATTTTTTTTTAAAACGTTGATTTTGACAACCTTAAAAATTGCAGGAAAGAAAAAGTCCTCAAGAACCTCATTCTGATGTAGCATGCTGAATCATCGTACATCGGATCGTTTAATTTAGACAATTATTAAAATTGTCAATTCTCATATTTTTTTAAGCAGTACAAATAGGTTACCCAAACGATAAGAACAGTAAATTTTATAAAATGTTTTGGTATGGTATTGAAAAAGTTTAATATTCAATAGTATGTAAATTTATTTTTGAAATGTACAAATTTAATGATAGAAGAATATAAAGAAACTTGTACGTCTTTTTACGAATGATTAAAAAAAGTGGGCTGTGAAAAAATTAAATTTTTCAATTAATCAAAAAAAAATATTTTATCATACATTCTTTGTGCATTTCTAAACGTTGGTTCTTTACACTTTTTTTCACTAACTTCCCATTTGCTGTTTTATACTAAATATATTTCTCTTATTTTTATCAAGTAATTTTTAAAATTCTTCAGTTTAAATCTATACAGCTTGTTATTATAATTAAATTAAATTTATAAAGAAAAAGAAAATACAAGCATGTTATAATTTTTATACAGATATTTTAATATAATTTTTATCAAACAATTTTATTATTTTTGTGATAAACACCGCATTCTTACATAAACAGTAAAGCTAATTACACCTTCAAAAGTTTTCATTAATCAAAACACATTTTTTCTAAAGTTTTAAAAGCAAATTGTTTTATTAGCGAGAAAAGGTTCAGCCAAGAAACAACAACAACAACAAAAAAAAAAACATGGTTAGAAGAATAGAAGTTTTCCATTGTGACAAGATAAATGAAATGTGAAAAAACTTTTAAGGAATTGAAAAATGTGATTAATGAAAACTATTATACAGTAAAAGATTTTTTTATGTATCATAGATTTATTTTAGTACACAAACACTTTCCTTAAAATTTAAATAAATAAATATTAAATAGATTAAGATTTATCGTATATACGAAAACGTGTAAAAGTTATAAATTGTTTTAAATTTTAAAAATAATAAGCATATTAACAGAATGTAAAGTAGGTAAATGTTATGCATTTAACATAGTATTAATTAAATTAAAGTACAAAAATATACATATATATTCAAATTAATGATATATTGTCACTTAAAATATTTTTATGCAATAATCAATACAAGAAGAAAAACCGTGATTAATTTCATCGAATGAATGTTGCTTTATAAATACAGTAAACAACATTTTTAATAATTGTATCGTAATGCACAGTATTTCCAAAATAATATGGAAAACAGCGTTGTAATTTGAGCATTATAAAAGATTATAAATATTACCGATGTTTTAAACTGCATTTTACTCATATTCTATTTCAAAAAATCCCACCTTAATTATTTATTTAGATAAATCCTATTGATATTTAGAAAGCAAACTATTAAAGAATATTTTGTTTACACTTTTCATACACTTTATTTAAAGGAGTGTCCAAATTACAGAATGCATACTCTTACTTTTTACCCAAATATATATTGCATAATTATCATAAGAAAATACCCGCAATTCTACATGTTGAGTAAAACTTTAAACATTAAACACAAAACATTAAACGCAAAACAGTATTTAAATTACAAATAATTTAAAATACATTTTACTTCTGTTTTATTTTTTTAAATCATCACTTTAATTATTTATTTAAATAAATCCTATTGATATTTCGAAAGCCAAATTTTAAAGATTATTTTGTTTACTCTTAGTAAACGTGTCCATTTCTCTTACAAATTCTATCATTTTTTTTTTAAATTTTGACTACATGGTATTGTGTACAATGCTGTTTTTTCTCTTCTAGCATACTTACTATAAAAAAGAACGCAGTTTATTACATAAGCCACTTAATGATAATCTCCAGTTTGAACACCCTTATTTTTCTAGTTTTTACAAAGTTGCCAAAAAAAATAATAGTATTTTGTTTTAATTTTTTGACGATTTTGTTCGGGGTTTCGGGAAGAACATTTTCACAGAAATATAAGACCTGTACTATTCTGTTTATACATCTTGCGTTTAAGGATAATTACCCATGGATATGTCTAGATATTTAAAAAAAAGTGTAAAATTCCAAGTGCCCTATCATCTTTGGTTTTATAGTGTATTTTGTTCAATATCTATGTATTATATTTAATTTTAAACAATATTTATGAAAATAGTGTTTTAGGAAATCTATTACAGTTTATCATTTAAAAGCAGATAAACATCGCATTATTTTTTTCGTTTAGAAGCAGGATGTCACTCCACATAAAAATATGAACTTCATGTTGTCAATACTGATATTTGTATTTCTGTAAGCTATACTGAATCATTTTGAATTTTTGTGACTATTATAGTCATTGAATCTCAGCCTATACATCCAGTAGTAAACTCTGAGTGCTCGAGAATTTGTATTTCATGCACAATTTGATGATATGTGTAATTATAACGCTATTTATAAAATTTGATTTCTGTAAGCTCTGCTAAATTTTCTTTTTAGAAAAAAGACTACAAAAAAGTTTTCTTTTAAATTATAAAGACCATTTCAAAGTATTAAATGAATGTAAGATTATATAAAAGAATATGAAAAAAAATGCATAAAATGATTAGGGATGTGTATATATTCTAATTTCTGACGTGAAAGATAAACAAATTTTTGATTGAATTCAAAAATGCAACTTAATCTATCTACATTTTTAGCATTAAAATTAATTCTTTGTGATGTATCAAAACTCTATTACATAAAAATATTGACTTTTACCTATCATAAGAGAAATCAAAATAATACGTTTATTGACAACAATAAATTTTCTTTTAAAAATTGTTAGGCACAGAAAAGTAAACAATGTATTTTTTAAACGACTTCATTTCTCATAACAAACGAAATGTACATTAAATTGCATTAAATGATTAAACATTTATTGAATCATTTGTAATTAAATTTTATTTAAGCTTCACAATCTTATGTAACGTAAAAATATAATCTGTTTACCAAATATTTTAAAACAATTTTGTGCCCCTTTAAATATTTTACACGACAACATGTCATGTTAAAATTTACGAAAAAGATTAAAAAATTACACTTCAGTACTTTGTTTTCTTAAGTTTCTTATAGAGAACATTAGATAAATTCTTTAGTGGTTGTGAAAAAGAATTAACAGTACATGTTTCTTGAAGTTTTTAATTTTAAAAGATATATTGTTGCCTTTTTAGAGAAGGGCTGAATAAAAGTGTACCAGATTACACTATATTCAGACTTATGTTAAGAATTTAAAATTAAATATAATTACAATTTTTACAATTAAAAAATATTAAATGTAAAAAAAAAAGTGTTTTGTGTTTTTAAACAACATGTTTCACTGATCTTACTTGAAAATGTTCTTTTATACTTTATTTTTCATATTTAAACTCATTTTGCACTTTAAATCATATAAACATATATTTTCTTTCCAGACAGGTTTGTTTTCTTTTACTATTCAAAATGAAACAAAAAGATACAGCATTGTTACTAATATATATATATATTTTTTCGTTTTGAATATATGTTTAACTAAATAGATTTAAATAAGTTTAATTAAGAATTTTTATTCATTTTTAGCTTTCTAACAGTTTTCCACTAAATACAATTTTTTTAAGAACTTTTCAGGAAAATGCTTTGTTTTGGGTACTTATGTATAAATTGTAAACTTTTTATTACATAAATAAAGTAAAGAACACTTGATACGATTACAGTATGATATTTGAATGATTTGTAATGTCACATCATACAACTAAAAGATTTTCTCATGAATTAATAAGATTAAACATAGGTTTTTTAATGTATTAAACTGAGAAACGAAACTAATAATCTTTCTGGTTCTAAGCTCAAAAGAGTTGTGATTTAAAAAAATAAACATATTCATATTTCAATGCTTTTAATGACCAATATTTTTATTGGCATAAGAACTAAAATGGGAAATAAAAATTTGGGCAAAAAATCGATTTGATTTCATGAATTTAATATTGAAAACTGTGACACATGATTTATTAGATTAAATTTTATTACAATTGTTTAATTTCTAAGTAAATCACAACAGTTATTGTCATGATTAGCTAGACATGATAGAATTCAACAATTTTTCCCTTCGCTGATACTGATTTTGGCATGCGAGGTAAAATGCTCCAATTACGCAACGTGTCTTTTTTTAAAATAAAAACGTACTTTTATTTGACGAAACTAAATACTTTACTACGAATGCCACTGAGAGATATATTTTCTAGAATTTTACTCACGGACACAGAGATTATAACTGTATTGCTATCAAGAGTGCGAATGTTCACACCCAAAGTCATTGCTAATAAACTTTATTTCAAGTTTTAAAATGCATGTTTTATTACCGTGTTGAGTACTGCAATGTTTTTGAAATGGTAAATATAAATATCAGATGATCGTATGTGCATTACAGACAGGGAAAATGACATAAAATTTAGATTTCATGCGAAATACATTTCCGTGATTGTGTCAAAGGAAAATCATTTTTCTCAATATCTAATTGGTAATATCAAAGATAAAAGACCTAATTTGTAACTTCATCATAATTACTTATCGTGATTAGGTATCCAAATGCAGTTAATTTTTCAAGGCTTCGGACAGTCGAAAATTATAGAATTAGTACTTTCATAATTTTAAGTTAAAATAATATATATCTTTTAAAGTTATAAACTAAGCAATGTAAAAATCTCATCTTAAAGAATTTTTTCGTTTAAATTTGACGCGTTTTTATTTTTTAAACATTAGCACCATTGATGTAAAATATGCATTTACCGACATCCCGATTGCTATAACATCGTCATCATTTGTGATCCATTACAGATATTAACTTTGAGAAGTTTTATTTTTTAAAACCTAACAACCACAAGTTTAGTAATTTACAGTGGAGAATCGTTTATACGACGCCGAAGGGACTACGGAAAAACGTCGTATAAACGATAACGACGTATAATCAATTTTTTTTAAACTTAACAACCACGAGTTTAGTAATTTATATAATTTTAGAACAAACTTTTGATTGCCCTTTTAATTAATCTTGCGTACATTATTTAAAATTGTGTCTGTGCTATAAAGTTAAAAAACTTTTAAAACCTTGAACGCTTTATTAAAATTCTAAAATGTATAAAAATGTATAAAGATGATTAAATTAGTTAAGACAGAAAAAATAAATTCTATCATAATATTTAAAATAACATGAAAAAATTTTTTAGCTTTACTTTAAAGAATTTAATATATGATTAGATTTATCCTGAAAATTTTTTTTAAGAAAGTTTAATTAGCATTTTTGAATGCTTTTGAGATTGGGGGAAAAAATATTGCCTTTTTAAATTTTCCGTGTTAAAAATACACAAAAAATGTTTCTGAGTAAAGTACCGAGGTGATCCATAAAAATTATCCTGCGATAATTGAATTTAGGAATATTTTTTCTGCGACTTAAACACCCTGTAATAGGCAATTTATATGTAATTATTTTTCACACTATAGGGAAATATTAAAAGTCTAATGTAAAACCTTCACGGGTAATTTTCATTCTAAAATAAGTTTTAATCTATTCAAAACTAATGATATGCTTTCACACACACACACACACACACACACACACACACACACACACACACACACACACACATATATATATATATATATATATATATATATATATATAATATTTTATTTGTTATTTGTAAATCTTAATTAACTCTTAAAATTTTTCTGTTTCTAATTTATAAAATATATCGAAAAATCTCACACTTACAATTTATTATACAGAATTTTATACTTCTTCTTTTGATCCGTAAAAAAATTTCGGTTCCAGTGAAAAAGTAAGCAATACAATAAGAAAAGCAAATACGCTGGTTTTCCTATTTATGCAAGAAGAACAAAACAATGGAATGCGTTTGTGCAATCGAGGTTTTCAACATGTGCATAAAGACTGTCGCAGATTTTCTAAACATGATATAATCGAAAATTGTATTAGTACTATGTGCATGAAATACGATTCCAGAGGAACATTTTGGAAAATATGTATTGTAATTTTTCTTTCAATTCTTGGGACAACTGGGCAATAATTTTTCTTTGTAATTCTGGATATTGTCGCAATTTATCTTCTAAAAGCTATTCTTCTAATAAATTAAAATCTGAACCTTTGTAAATGTGTTCACTTTATTAAAGACACATTTTCAAAATTAAAATTTAATGTCAAAAAATAAATGTTATGCATTTATAATCTTTCTTTCCCTTTTGGTTAAGTAAGCCCCAAAAATAGGGGCAACTGAAACAAGTTAATCTGAGTACTCCACACTCCTTTGTTATTTTCAGTAAGGAGTATAGGTAAAATAAATAGATAAATAAATAACTTAAAAAAAATTACCACGCAAATCATGTAAGTTATAGATTAACTATGACGATTTTTAAGGAAAGATTTGCTGTTAATGTGTTTTAAAAAGCATGAAAGATTAATAATATATATTTTTTTTATATAAAAACAATTACATAAGCACTTTTATACATTGGGTGAAAAGCATAAAAGTACATGTTTTTTTTTAAACCCCTTAAGTGGTTAATTATTTTCCGTTCAATAAATTGAAAATATTGGATTCACACCACTATTTTTTAAATAAAATATTCTTAAAATTTAGTCTAAATATTTCTGCCTTTTAATTGTAGGAAAAATTTCTTAAAAATAATAGTGGTGACAAAAAGCTTTAAATGATGCAATCAGCAAATTCGTCTTGCCCGAACGGCGTTCGGGAAATTCAGACAAGGAATTCAAGGGAAAAAATGACTACAAAAGTTTTGTAAACAAATGCGCACGTGATTACTTATTTCATTATATTTTTAGGTGCGTTCGTAAATATGTAAATACGTAACACCTATTGTTGTCGCTCAGTCCGTCCGTCTGTCTGTCCGTCTGTCTGTCCGTCTGTCTGTCTGTCTGTCTGTCTGTCCGTCTGTCTGTCCGCATATAACAACGCAAAAACTACCCAACCAAATCGTTTGAAATTTAAAATACATAAATATTACATAATTTTGTCGAGTCATTTCAAATTTTATGAAAATCGGATGCATAGATCAATTACACGGGCAATCAAAAGTATTCCGTTACATTACGGTCAATGGGGAAAAAAGTTTAAAATGCATTTTAATCGTTTGAAATTTAAAATACATAGTTATTACATAATTTTGTCGAGTTATTTCAAATTTTATGAAAATCGGATGCATAGATCAATTACAGGGGCAATCAAAAGTATTCCGTTACATTACGGTCAATGGGGAAAAAAGTTTCAAATGCATTTTAATCGTTTTAAATTTAAAATACATAGTTATTACATAATTTTGTCAAGTTATATCAAATTTTTTGATAATCGGGTGCATAGATCAATTACAGGGGTAATCAAAAGTATTCAATTACATTATAGTCAATGGGGAAAAAGTTTCAAATGTATTTTATACGTTTGAAATTTAAAATACATAGTTATTACATAATTTTGTCGAGTTATTTCAAATTTTATAAAAATCGGATGCATAGATCAATTACAGGGACAATCAAAAGTATTCCGTTACATTACGGTCAATGGGGGAAAATGTTTCATATGCATTTTAATGGTGTTGCACTCATTCGAACTTAATAAAATTTATATGCAATTATAAAGTAAATATTATAATATACATTTTACATAATTTGTGATGCAAAGAACATTTGTTATTGATTTAGAAGGCCACACAAAAGTATTCCATTACATAATGGTATAGGGAGAACATTGTTTGATGAGCGTCTTAATTGTAATTCACTATTTACAATTTTATGAGATTGATATATGAGAGTAATATTTTTAAAATTTCGCTATCGTACGAACGCACCTCGTTTGCTACGCTTCACGTGCAATTTCCAACTTGTTTTATTTATCTCAATGAAAATTGAATAAGTTCAATAATTTTGTGCAGATTGTAATCCTGTTTTTTATATCGAACAGCTGTTTTTTACTATTTCAATAATTTTCTAATAATAAGACTTTGCTTATGTATGGCTCTTTGCCTGTAAAATAAAATTTGTAGGTTTGAACTTTGAGGTTGCTAAAGAAATATATTTTATTACACACCAACATGCGTTTTTAATATTTTACTATGCAACTTTAATAATGTGTTATAAAATTTCCTTTATTACAAGAATTATGATAATTTAATTAATTAAAAAAGCAAAACTGCTAATTTTTAATTATTACATGATTTTTCAGATGGTAGCACCAATAAATTTAATTTTAAAATAATTATGAAGAGAAAATCTTTACATTAATCAAATTAAAAAAGTTTAAATCAACTTATTTAAATAAAACTAAAATTTCAATTAAAAAATGATAAATAAAATGAAAAATAAAAATTATAGCGGAGATATAAATAAAATTTTAAATTTCCTGCATAAAGGTGGAAGTCAAAAGATAGTTATAGCTACATGGAATAACTGAATCCAACATAGTAAAGCTAAAACTAAAACGAAAAATGGTTATGCAAAACTTAAAATGCAGAATCATTGATAAATCACAATAGTTTTTAAAATATAAAAATAATTGAATTCCATAAAATATAATTAATGTCAGACGAACTAAGCTGCAATAACAGAAACCCTTAAGTAGGCAAAAAATATGAAATTCGTTTTAATTAAATCCATCTTAATAAAAACATCTTAAATTCCAGCTCCGGGGTTCCAACTATGAACCATCCGTTTACTACTAAGGTACTTTATCTTCAAGCTTTGATAATATATGAGGACCTCAGAAGCGAAGGGGTACAAGTGACATAATTTAGATTTCGAGTAAATTGAGTTCAAAGTTAAGCATCAGTTGTAATTGAATGAATTGAGTTAGGAATCTTTTGCTTATTTCTTAATGTTCTTTGAACTTTTATTTCAATAACTGTTTAGAAAAACAGCGTATTAAATTTTGTTTTAAATGTATAACTAAGCAATATTTATCAGCATTCGGCACTTGTACCCTTTGGCTTCCAAGCAGTAATGAAAACTGCTTGGAAGCCAAAGGGTACAAGTGCCGATTTAATACAAAAATTAAAAGAAATGGAATAAAAAGATTAATTTATAAAAGATGAAGAGCAATGTTGATATAAATAAATGAATGGACAAAATTTATTTTAATAAAAGTTCTAAAAAGGAAAATTATGAAATAAAAAAATGAAAATACGAATAATTTAAGATCAATGTCGATACACATGAATGAAACAAGAAACTTTTATTCTAACATAAGTTTTTTAATTTTATTATAAGTTTTGAAAAAATTGAATTTTTCTACTGTCTAACAAAGGTAAAAAGTGAATATATTTTCAGTTTGTCTGTACGCTTGTCTGTCTGTCTGGCAATCCTGCCGTCTGCTCGCGCTCTAACTCTCGTAAATATACTCAAATTGCGCTGAATTTTTTGGAAATTATTTACGCTTATCCTAGCACGAAGCCCATTTCAAATAAAGTTTGCAACATGATTAATTTATTTATAGGGACAGTCAAAAGTTTTTCGTTTCATTACGGACTATGGGAAAAAAATCGTTTCAAATGAAATTTAAAGGTGTTACACCTTGTCAAATATATTAAGATTTATATTCATCTCGAAGTTCATTAAAATATGCATTCTGTAAAATATATGGTGAAAAGAAAAGCTAATATTGATTTACAGCACCGCGCAGAAGAATTCAATTACATGATGGGAAAGTGAATATTGTTTGCAGCATATTTTAATTATATTAAACTTTTCATCTATAATAAAATTTATATACGTCCATGAGATTTAATATAAGTTATATCGCGCATAAAATGAAGTTCACAGCATTTACAGGGACACACAAAAGATTTGAAATATGATATTCTATCTAAATATAACAAATAACTAAATAATTTACATTATTGATATAGTTGATGGATGAATAAAATGCCTTCTTAATTATAATATGCGCTTTTAAGTTTCACTAAATTTGTACATATTACATGGTATGTATAAATGCTCTATTTGATATACAGGGCTATACAAAAGATCTGGTAAAGGTGACTGAATATGAGTATAATTTACTTAAAGATTGTTTTTACATAAGTTATGTATTTTTATGATGAATTTCATTCAGTTTACTCAGAAATGTTTGTAGAATACAGATAAAATGATATATAGGGCAACACATAGAACTGGATACATGGTCATCTATGGATGATAATTTCTTGAAATATTATTTCAGTAGTCTTAAGAATGTTTTACTTGGAGCTAATTTTTGAAAAATATTGGCGTATAATACAGGTTCTAGGTAAACTCCAGTGACAAACAAAAGTATACAAGTATGTTTTCATCCATTAATGCAAAATGCTGAAAGAGAAATTTCAAACTGTTACGAATTTTTTTCCTAAATTAGTTTTTTTTTTCATTCTACTGTATATATATATTCGGCAGATCAAACACAGGGCTGCTGAAAAGTATTAAAATACATATTTTTCTATTGACAGTAACATTTATTACCTTAAATTGCGAAAATTTTTTAAAGATTTCAGGAAATCTTGGAAAGTGTTTCAGAATCTATGTTTAATGTTTAATTTTTCTTACTTGTTAACAGTTTGCATTTATTTAATGTAATATTTAATGCATTAAAAAGCAAATTCTAAACAGTATAAAAAAAAACTGACGAAAAACATTTAATAAATGACATACAACTCCGGTTTATAAGGTTTAAAACGTCACACAGTGTAAATAATTTTAAACTGTGATTGGTACAAATTGGCATATGATCGTGATTTTGTACCAATCGACGTTTAAATATTATCAAATGCCTGGGGTGTTTTCAGAGTCATGAACTAACCTTGAATGTCGTTGGTCGCGCTTTAGCTATATAGACGTTGATGAATACACCAGCACTTTTACCCCTTGGCCTCCATGCGTTTCATGGGAAAGAGGTTAAGTAACTGACCCCTAAAACTCAGTGCATACTTAAAAAAATCACTCATAACTCTTTACCTACAAATAAATAGACTTATTTCTAGATAGCCTGTGCACTTAACTCATTTTTTTCAATTTTGTCACTTATACCCCTTGGCTTCTGGGCTCCTCATATGTAAAGTGTTTAAACAAAATGTCTCCTTTACAATTCAAATCGAAAATAGGAAGGAATATCATTGAAAAGCAGCTATAAGCACACAAATATGAAGTCTCTGACTTATACATTTTTTGTTTTTGGATTCTATAACGGAGAGACAGACAAAGGAGAGACACTAATAGGGTTTTTTAGATGGACAAAAACCTAAATTGCAAATAATATTCCTTCTTAGCTGATTCTCTTCCCCGGGTTTAAGATGAATGTCCTTCAAATAAACCGCGAATTTATATGATTTTATATCTTTAACTTCATTTTATCCCAATTAAAATCAGAAAGAAATTATCTGAAAAAAATAGTGTATTTAAAGTATATGCTTTTTGATATATTATTTTCAGCGTAATTTGATTTTTGGAGTATTGGCATAATGAACGCGAGAAAAACACTGTTATGAAACACGGAATTTTTACAGATTTCTATAAAATTTTTACGCATTTTATTCCACAAATATACTTTCTATCCGTCTGAAAGTTTAAAAAAATTCTAGGTGATATAATTTGGTTTATTGAGAAGCTTTAAAAAGATTTGCAAAAACACAGAAGTTTTCTTATATTTAGTGTAGAGAAAAAGTTTGATCCATCAAGAGAGAAGTGATCAGTGTTTGTTGGTATATTTGAAAGAAATATTTTATAATATTTTAATTAATTTAAAATTCATATTTTGAATTCGATTATAAGAAGATTTCAATTTTCATTACATATTTTTCGTTTGTCGGTGCCATAAAATCTGCGCACTGGAGTTGCATTGATATTCGACGGACATTTTTTCCTAAAAAACGACTTTTTGAATTTTTTTAAAAGAGTTAGTTGCCATTTTTACCTTTACTAAGTAGATTGGTTGGTGTAAATTAGCAATTAGAGGCAAAATATCCTCTGAAATGCCTTCTTTTCAATCTTCATTTTCTCTCAATGCAGAAATAAGAATTTTGCGCACGCGCAAGGGAGATTTTTCTATCGCAAGGAAAGAGATGTGTTTTCTTTGGGAATTGCGATTTTTAATTAATAATACAACTAATTATTAAAATTCTAATTTTCTTAATACTAATAGACTCAGGTGCATCAAGAGAGATTAATAATGGAACATTCGCAGGTATGAGTTGTGGGTTTGGACGAGTGTGGTATCAAAAAAAGATCTCGTCATGTACGTTAAAAATACGTGCAATGGAACTACCCGTTCGAATACCACTGTTTTCTAGATGTCAGCACTTGAACATTGAATGAATGAATAATTAAACTGACAGGAAAGTATATAAGATTTTCGCAAGTTTAAAGTTTCTTTGCATTGTTTTTTATCTTTCTGCCAATTCCTTTTCCATAGCTACGAGTAAAATCCTTTACATCCACATATTGCCAATTATTTCACCACATTTAGACAGGCACTTCAAAGTCCACGAAGTTTTCGCATACGATTTCATTCGAAGAGTTTTGCCATCTGTTTATATTATTTCCAGCATTTTGTTTTGTGCAATTTTTTCGGCAAATTTGTGGCGTATCGTAATGAATAAGCTGTAAGTATATATAGTGTATAAAATAGAATGTTTTTCTTAGGCTGACTTGAGTTGCAAATAATTTATATATCTGCCTGTCAATTTATTTATTTATTCATTCAAACTTCAAGTGCTTATATCTCGAAAACGGTTGGATTTGGACGGGTAGTTCGATTGTACTTTTTAACGTACATGACGACATCTTTCTTTTGATACCGCACTCACACCAAATTACTCTTGGAAACGTTCCCTAGTAAGTGTCCCCCCTCCCCTCACAATTTTTTTCAGACTTGTACGCCCAGTTAATTTTGGTAGGAATCGCAAATACACACAGACGTATTCAGGCAGACTGAAACAGAATGAAACATTTTTTTTAAAATATAGATATTAAGTTTTACTCAGATCTCTTCCTATCCAAATCTATAATTTTAAGTAAATGGTGAATCTGCAAATACGTGTGTAAAATAAAAAAAGTCGGAAATTGTACGTCAAGCAAATGAGGTGCGTTCGTATTATGTCGAAGTTTTAATTATAATCAGATCTTGATGTCATGGTGCACAGTACTTTGAATACAATACAGTAATCGAAATCTTTTTGTCTCCCTGTATATAATGTCTGCGTTCTATTACACAGGATGTAAAATGTAGAAAACCTTAGCAAAGTATATCAATTTTATACGGTGTTTAATAAAATTAAAACGCGCCCCATACAAAGTTTCCTCCTATAACATTATGTAATGCAATACTTTTATGAGGCCCTATAAATTAAACTTTAAAATAATATTTGCTTCACAGATTGACAAAATTTATGATTTAAGGCATACTTTATTCATACATACCAGTATTTTTATGTTCGGCAGAGTGTAACACCATTAAAATACACTTGAAACTGTTTTTACCATTGGCCATAATGTAACACAGTATTTTTTATTGTTTCTGTAATTAAGCTATACATCCGATTTTAATAAAATTGGAAATATCAGGACAAAATTGGGGGAAAAATATATATTTCAAATTTCAAACGATTCGGTTTGGTAGTTATTTTGTTTCTGTATTCGGACAGGCAGACGGACGAATGAACGAATTGAAGGACAACTATAGACGCTACATATATATATAATTACAAATGCATCTAAAAAGATTGTTTTTGCAAATATCTAAAAATGAATTATGTTCAAACATTCACAGAAGATGGTTATCTAATTAAACTATATATTTATTTAACAATTATTTCAACATTTTATTTTTTGAAATATAAATATAATATTTTTCTTTAAATACTATAAAATAGTTTTTTTTAGTGCAATGTATGTAAATTTAAGACAAACTTATCCGGACTAAATGTTTTACATTTTTTTTTTTTTTTTTTTTTTTTCGTACTGATATGCTGAATCAAATGGTGTTTCAAATGCTGAAATGCTGAAAAATTCTGTTGATTTTCATTTTCAAATATTTATATCTAGTGACGGATATCAAAATTCATCAGGATGTAAGTATCAATACGGGAATTTGTACGTATAATGAAATAATACATTAAAGAAGCTTTTTTAGTTATTTATTAAAAAGAGGAATTTGATATTTTACATAAATTATATAAATTTCGCAAATGGTTGATAAAACTAAATGCTTAATTTTACGAAGAATTAAAAAAATGTTTCTCTTAGACTCAAAAATAGAGATAAAATATTTAAATTTATATGTTTTTATTTTTCTTTTATAAAGATCAGTTTGTTAAATAGTAATTAGAAAATAGAACTGAAAAGTCAATAATGCAAGATATGGGTACATCAAATATAAATATATATATATTTTTAATTTTGCTTCAAGCAATAAATTTAAATTGAACATACATTTTTTTATTAGTTCAGTACAAATTAGTATATCTATATAAATGCATATATAAATATTATAATTCTTCTTATGAAGATAATATTAGAACGAAAAACATCATTAAAAAATCACTAAACATTCATATTTAAATGCTTCATTTTATTTTAATGTTTTCTAGATTATTTTATTATCTATTGAAATTAGTTTTAAAAAGAAGCTCGTTAAAAGACTGCTTTAAAATTAGTTACGTTTTTAGGCGTTTTTAATATTAATAATTTAATTTTTTAAACATATTTATTAATATATTTCTAAAATTCTAGAAGATGGAAAATACTCTTACAAAAGAGTTTTTTAAACAATCAGAATAAAAAGAAACAATTATATTTACGTTAATGAAATCGGCAAATAAATTTAAAATGGGTGAAATGGGTGTATGCAAAAAGAGCTTCGGTCAAATAAACATAGGTTTTAGAAAGAGAAAAAATGCTTTTAAGCACTTTGTGCATACAATAATAAAATTGATTTATATTTAGACAGTGTATGTCAGTGAAACTGAAATTTTTACATAGATATATAGATGTGTCTTATAAGAACAAAAAACCCATGGTTAACTCAATGTGACTATCTGGTGACAAAAAACCTTTTCGTACGGAGTCAACGGATTCAACGGATAAATTCTATCTGTTGCATTGTTTTACATACTACGCAATATACAGTTTGAACATCAAAAATCATTACCTCAATTTAAGTTTTTTCATGAAATCAAATAATTGACAACGAGCTTATATTATGCACTAATATAATTCACGTGATTGATAGCTTTCAAGAAGGTAATTTCGGAATTTCAAAATAGATGCATTGAACGTTTTTAAAAACGGTCGAAAAATAGTAGATAATAGTTAAGTTTACATATTTATGCGAACTTCTATGACTATTCCAATGAAATTATTAACATTTCAATATGGCTCAAGCTATAAAATGTGCTCTTGAAACATTATAAAAGACTCGAAATCTTATCATAAATCGATATCTTATAAATATATCTTATCGATATCTTATAAATAAATAAATGGATTCACCGCTTTTTTATTTATTGTTTACAATATAAAAAAACTGTGCCATTTTCGTTTAAGTAACATGATGGCGAGTAGTCAGGGAAAAACACCTTCAAAAAACAAGAAAACTACCAGTACTTTGTAGTAGAAATTACTTCGAGTAATATAAAGAGATTAAAGAAGGATAATTTTTCTTTAGCAAAATGGTGGTATTTATCGCCTTTTTTTCACTGTGATTTTCCTTGATCATTCACAACCATGAATAACTTTTTCTTAAAGAGATTTTTGAAAATGGGACCGTCTACATATTCGAAATTTAACAGTGTCATTTTAAAAAGGTAACAATGTGTAGGCATAGTATTTAATTTACTTGGCTAAAAGAAATTTACATATTTTTTCAAAAATATTCATGAAATTATAAAAGAGAACTTTTTCGTCGTTTATTGAACAATTTTGCAGAAGTGTTCTTAAGATAAAAGTATTTTTTAATACTGTTTGTCAGAAATAATTGATTTGTAACAGCCAGTCTAGGGATTGCGAAGTTATTTTTCTTACCTAAAAATGTACTAACATCTATGTCTAATTTTTATAATTTTTACTTTCTCCTATCTTTACAAGGAAAAGGTATTGTATTAGTGAACATTTTCGAAATCCAATTTTTGAAGGATTTATCTATTTTAGGTGTCAGAGAACCGAAAAAACATGTTTTTTCAAAATGTCTGTCTGTCAGTTTGTATATAATTCTGTGTGTATGTGAAAAATTTTTTGTGAGCACTCTATATCATAAATTAATGCACGGAATTTCACAAAACTATATATTCTGTTAGACCATAATACAAACTAGTTCTGATTAGTTTTTGGTGTATATCGCTCTACAGGTGATGCTGCTAGGCTGCATTATTCACAATGTTTACAGTAGCCAAATCTCAATAACTAGTGCATGGGTTTTCATTAAACTTTTGATTTAGTTAATACTTCATGCAACATGGTGCTGATTACGTTCTGGTGTATGTCGCTCAACAGGTGACGTTGTCATGGTGCATTATTTGTGATTATCGCAATAGCTCTGTATCAAAAAATAATGCGCGAAAATTTCTAAAACTTCAGATTCAGTTAGTCCTTGATATAGGTTAGTCTTACTTAGTTTTTAGTGTAAATCGCCTTATATATGGCGCTGCCATGCTGCATTTTTCACGATTTCATAATAAATGTATCCCAATAACAAATGCATGAATTTTCAACAAACTTCAGATTCAGTTCTTATAAAAAGTTATTCTGAATAGTATTTGGTGTACATCACCCAACATATGGCGCTATTATTCCGATTTTATTTAAGATTTTCAATAGTGCTATCTCTAAAACAAATGCACGAATTTTTATCAAACTTTAGATCCAGTTAAATGTTTTCATAAGTTTTTGCTGACTATAGATTTTGGTTTAAACCACTTTACCCGTGGTATAGCTATGCGGCATTTTTCAGGAAGTGTAAGACATGTAAATGATAGAAAACATTTTTGGGAATGCCTCATGTGACTGTCACTATGCCTAAGCATAACTTTTAAACGAGAGTAGTGTTTTTATCAAAATGAATCGTTGCACATGAATTAACTTCTTTTTTTTGAGATTAATTAAAATATGTCATTGAATAATGAACATTCCTTATATGATAGAGATAAAAATGCATTTTTGTATAAAAAATAAAACCGTTAATACAAAATAGTTACAGTTACAATATAAAGGAAATAAAACTTCATTCAATTATAATAAATCTAATGAGTTTAGTTTTAACTACACCGTTAGAAATGTGTGTAAAAACACAGAAATAGAAGCAGAACTCTCTTTAAATTTACACTAGTTCTCGATTAAATGCGTTCGATTGACTTGCTTGTTCATCAAGTTACACAGATTTATTTTACCTTTTACATCTAATTCCCTGTAGGGATGCCCCACCAGTGGCCGAGAGGTTCGGACCTCTCAACTGGTAGACGGCAAGTGCTGGGTTCGAACCCAATCGCGGCTGTCGGCCTAACCCTTCGGAGTTTTCGTGGTTTTCTTCGAACCTTGCGTAAATACGGGCTAGGTTCCTTTAGAAAGACCCCCACGAAGGGCACTCCCCCCGGTCCTATATCCCTAGCGTAGATAATCGGACGTCAAAAATCAACCAACCAACCAACCAACCCTGTAGGGATTTCATTCCTTTTATTTCTATGCTTTAATTTAAAGATATTTTTAAAATTTCTTAATTTTTTTACTTCAAAATACACATTTTTGAAATTATTTTGGAATATTTATAAAACTTTAAGGAAAAAAAAAATAGTTTAAACATTGTTTTTTTCTAAACATAGAATAATCTAGGAAAATAAAATAATGTAATTAGATCAGTAGGAATTTTTCCTTGCTGAATCATAAAATACATACTTTGTACGCATTAGCAGTAGGTCCTATTCTTCAATATGTAAGGTGTCTTTCCATTGACAAGAGGTCTCATGTTCAAACCCCAGAACGTCTATAAACAAGATGAATTCAAATTTAACGATACAAAAGTTCAAATTTACTCGGAAAATTCAAGATATATATATATATATATATACACACACACATGTATGTATATATATATATATATATATATATATATATATATATATATATATATGTGTGTGCATATTTATCTATTTATTTTAATATATAAATACATAGATATATGTGTGTGTTTGCATGTGTGTAGATAGATGTTGTATACATTAAAATATTTTCTTGATTTCGACATTAAGGAAAAATATTTGTCCTTTTAAAAAAATATAAAATTACATATTTAATATTCAAATTTATAAAATTTACTTAAAGTTTTTATTTAAAAAATTATTAAAAATTATAAAAATTAATTATTATTTGTTTTAAATAGGAAACACTATATATATAGCTTAAAAGTCATTTAGGTATAGTCAATTGTTTTATCCCAAGTACATATTATAAAATAACTGATAATTTATTTAATAGATCTTAATTGATAAAATAGTTTATAATAATTATCGTTATTTAGATTATTATAGGATGAAATTACTTTTCAAACATTTAAGTTATTTCAAAAAACTCTGAGTATTTAATAATTATAATAATTTATGTAATAAGTATAAACTTCTTTTCCTATAATATATTACATTTAAATCTTGAAAATATTAGTCGTAAAATTAAATTAAATTTGTTCATATATTCTAACTTTAAAATTCGCTTTTTTATGTCATCTATAGCTAGGTTTATATTTAAAATCGTTAAAAGAAAAAAAATCCTTATTTACGAGCTTTTAAAATGATGCGTTAAACAAAAGAATGGATGATTTGGAAAATTTTGTATGAAAAGAAAGAATACACAAATATATTCCCTTAAACTTACCGAAAAATAAACTACTTGAGAAATATTTTCTATAAGTCTGGTATTTTGTATAATTGTATGTCTTATCCTTTCTTTTATTATGCTGATTCTTCTTTATAAAGAAGCATAATTAACTAAATCATTCTATTAATTTAGATAATAAAAATAACAAAAATTTCATTATTTGTTAAAGTTTCAACACAAGTAAATTCTTTTTTCAAGGTTGTTGTCTCTGAATAACTTTATTTAAAATAAACATTGATACGTGCCTCAGAAATCTAGCAGTACAAAGTCCTAAAATGGGCTTGAAACTGAATGATAGTGCATACATCCAATATTAAATATTCGTACAGGAGAAAATCACCATATCAGAAAGTGAAGCAGAAGTGTACATGGTTCATAAATTAAAATATATTTATAGCTATGTGTATTATATTGTAAAACATTTCTGTAATGTAAAAACTGGTGGCAGTCTTGTTGCCTCAAATTTTATGGAGTACTTTAACCATTATAACCGGTGTAACATTGCATTGTTACGTCAGTAATGCATGTTTAAATTACAAAATTATATAAGTGAAACAAATTACTCCATCAAATAGATGCAACAGCTTCTGCCAATTTTATGGAGTAACGTTACGCAAATGTTTTACCTTGTAAGGAAAAATAAAAATAAAACTGATCACCCAACACACCCTATGAATGCGGATACATTTGTTAATGGCATAGTAATTATAAAAAAAAATTTTGAAATTCAAATAATAGTCTGGAATTCATTATAAATAAATATACCAAACATTTGAAGAGAAGAGATATCGAGGAGACAATTCGAAAATCAATTACAATGATGAATTCTACACTCTGAATAGACTAATTGTCCCACATCCTAAACAAAAAAATACAGCAAAATATTGCAATCTACCACTTCCCTGATTTTCTTATACATCATATGGTCAACGTGTTTTTGCGAATCATGATTTACCAGTAAAACATAAAGGCATACATTTTCCAATTATGAACTATTATTCTTATCACACATTTTTTTACTGTAAATTTTGCATTATTTAATTCGAGCATTTTCTGATTTAATTAGGCGAAAATTTTTATTTTAAAAAACCTGTGATAAAACATTAAATATTCTGTTAAAACAAAAAAAAAAGTACTTGAAAGTTTTTTTAGATGCATCAATCAATTTAATTGTTAAAATACGGTTTTTAAATTAAATTTTGCGCGTGTTTGTAATCAAAAGTAACAAACAAACTTTAAACAAACAAATTTTACCTGGTTGTTTAATTTGGTGGAACTGCAAAACATGAAAAAAAACATTGGTCACTCAGAACTCTATTAGCTGTTATTTATTAAATATGACTATGAGTATTTTTGACAATCATGATTTGCGAGTAAAACATAAAGGCATCCATTTTCCAATTATGAACTATTATTGTTATCAAACATTTTTTTTTAATTGTAAATTTTGCATTATTTAATTCGAGCATTTTTCTGATTTAATTAGGCGAAAATTTTTATTTTAAAAAACGTGTGATAAAAGATTAAATATTCTGTTAAAGACAAAAAAAATACTTGAAAGTTTTTTTTAGATATATCAATCAATCAATCGGTTTTTAAATTAAACTTTGCAGGTGTTTGTAATCAAAAGTAACAAACAAACTTTAAACAAACAAATTTTACCTTAGTGGTTTATTTCGGTGGAACTGCAAAACATAAAAAATATCAGTCTCTAAGAACTGTATTAGCTGTTACGTATTAAATATGACTCATAAAACATTTTTAAATACAGATTTAAAAAATATTTTATTATTCTAATGCTTCTAAATGAAATCCTTTTAAAGTAAATGTAAGGTTACAAATCTATGAAATAAAGATCTGTGCCAAGTAAAGATGTTACAAATTCAGAAATTAACTTCACACGAATTCAGAAATTAAAATATTAAATGCACGGTTTTACAAAATTTGAGGAGTTTCATAATTTGATAATTTTAATTTCACTACCGCCTGTTAAATTACAGTTTTATATAAGTATCTCCCTATGTACCACGATTATTTCAACAAAAGATTTTAAGTCCTTTAAGATTTCGCCTGAGCAACTGAAATGAAAATTTCACTTCCGGCACTTCATTAACATAAGTGTAGGCTAAATAGTCAGTTCTAGGAATTAAGTACTACTATTTTTAAAATAAGTTTCCTCTAAGGTTTATTCCAACAATTAAACATTCTACATTATTTAACCAAGTCTAAGATTTTACATGGGAAAGTCACAAATTTTCTTTAATATTTATATAGTATTTTAAAGTATAGTACATTTCGTAATTTTAATTCATTGCAAGAAATTAAGTAGAAACTTTTAACATGCAGTGTCTCACATAAGTGATGGCACACTTGTGCTTTAAGAAAGGAAACTAATCAAATAAATTAAAAAAAAACATGTACACATTTTTTGTGGGTGTATTTCATACTGAAATTTAGTAAAGATTATTACATAACATACATTTTGTCAAAATATTAAAATATTAATTTAATAAAAATACAAATGTTTAGAACGGAGCAAAAAATATCTCACATAAGTGATGGGACACCATTATATATGCAACAAAAATCGGCTGAAATAAGCGATAAAAATATTTTTTGGGGGTTTTATTTTTACTTAAAAGCAATTGACAATAATTTATAAAATAGTCTGCAGTATTTCTCTCCAGTTTGTTTTGGAATTTTTGTGTTTTTTAGCTCTGTGTAGCCATGAATAATAAACGAAAAGAAACTTCGCCTGAAATTTGAAAATTAGTTATTAATTTGCATATTGAACGTGGAAAATCTATTAGAAAAACTGCTGAAAAGTTAACTTGAGTCGTTCAACAGTTTTCAATATCATTAAACGATATAAAAAGAATCATATGATTCAGGAAAAAAGAAGACCTGGCCAACCATCAAGGCTATCCAATGGAATAAAGCGAATTATCGTTCGAAATATTAAAAAAAAATCCAACAAATAGTGCTTCATAAGTTGCTGCTGATTTACAAGCATTATATGGAATAAGTGTTAATCCTGAGACTACTAGAAAGCTAATTCGATCTGCTGGATATCACGATTGAGTAGCTGGGAAAAAATTCTTCGTAAGTGAAAAGAATAGAAAACTCAGACTAGCGTTCGCAAAATCCAATATAAATAAGAATTCTGATTACTGGAATAAAGTTATATTTGCTGATGAGAGTAAATTTAATATATTTGTTTCTGACGGTAGAATCTTTGTATGGAGAAAAGCCAGGGAATAATTTCGCAAACAAAACTTGGTACCAACAGTAAAACATGGTGGAGGAGGAGTTATGGTATGGGGGTGTATGTCGTCCGCTGGAGTTGGTAATCTTGTTTTTATTGACAGTATAATGGATCAGTACAAGTATATTGATATTTTAAAGCAAAATTTGAAATCTTCAGTACGAAAATTAAACCTTCATAACGATTTTAAATTCTACCAGGACATAGACTACAAGGACACTGCTCTGAACGTTAGACTCTGGCTGCTATGTAACTGTCCTGAAATAATAAAAACACCACCACAATCTCCAGACTTAAATCCCATAGAGAATATTTGGCAAGAATTGGAATCAAGAATTCGCAAACACACTATTTCTTCAAAAGAACAACTAAAATCGGTGCTTCCAGAAGAATGGGGTAAAATCACTCCAGAAATCACAAAAGAATTAGACGAATCCATCCCAAAAAGATTAAATCATGTTTGAAAAGTAAAAGGAAATCCAACAAAATATTAAAACCTTTTAAAAAGTAAAATTTTTGGATAAATATTTGATGGAAAAGTAAAAGTGTCCCATCACTTATGTGAGCCATTTTTTGCTCCGTTCTGTACAATTGTATTTTTACTAAATTAATATTTTAATATTTTGACAAAATGTATGTTATGTAATAATTGTTACTAGCTTTAAATATGAAACACACCCAAAAAATTTTTGCACATGTGTGTTTATTTATTTTATTGCAGTTTCTTTTTATAAAGCACAAGTGTCCCATCACTTTTGTGAGACACTGTATTTTACTAAGACCTTAAAAAGCTTAGTATATTTCTAATGTTTTAGTTAACCCTTAACTGTTGTGACAAAAATTGTCCCATAACTAATGTGGGCGGTCTGTCAAACGGTCTGTCATTTAAAGATAAATAAAATGTTACATTAACTCTCAGAATACTATTCAAGTATTAAACTTTATATGCCAGACAATTATAAATAAAATTCAGCAATTCAAAAATTTCTAGAAGTAGCAATAATGCTCCAAACGAAGCAAAATTGACCAGTATCTATAGTTAAACTATAACTTACGAGTCAAACTGAAAAACTTGAAAAACTCAGCGGTCTCTGAGACCGCTAACAGTAGTTATGGGTTAAAAAATCTATATTTAAACATTATTCAGTTCCAGAAAGTTATTGAAAATTTTAAAGTAAAAAAAAATAACAATCATCATATTCTTTTAACTGTTCTGAAGCATTTTTAATAAGCTGTGCTGGGGTAATAACACCAAGTGCCAGTATTCCGTAATTAAGAAAAAATCAAGGAGATGATACTTACGGGTTATGCGCAAATAAGCACTGAGTGATCTGAATTACAAAAAAAAGATCGCAGAAAGTCAATATGTCCAATTTCTAGATCTTATCGCTGGAAGTAGCAAACAAAAGTTAACGACTGATCTTTTTTTAAATTAAGTTCAGTGATCTGCAGGCTGTACATTTAATAGGCAATACTTTGTTTACAATATAATTTATAGTCTATTTCATGTGCTTTTAAAATGTTGTAGAACATTCTGGATGTGTTTGCAAGACAGTTTGTTTTTTAACATGTATTGTGCAATAAGTATACTGGAATAATAACGTCATACATTTGCGTAATTACTCCGGCTGATTATTTACAGAGCTGGGATTATATTCGAAGAGGTTTTATATACGCATATTTATGCACGAGAGAGCATTACTTTGATTGTTGAAAACCAGAAAGGTATAGAGAAATTGTGCTGCTAATTTTTTCATATTTGTCAATTTCTAAGTCTGTAGAGTTTGTATCTTTAGAATCGGATAATTTACATGCATTATTACGCACAAAGTGGGTAATAACGCCTAACAGAATTGGCCAAGAAATCATACTATTCCATTTTATGAATATATATCTGCTAAAATATTTTTCTTGTATAAATACTCAATATATTACTGTATCGAATCCTGCATTTATTTGAAAAGAAAATCTGTATGTAAGCCATGAAGATTTATAAAAACTTAATGTGGCATTATTATTCCAGAATATTTTATTATTTACTACTCCGTTTTTCTCCCAGATGCGAAATTATTTACTTATTTAAATAATAGTGCATATAATTTGTGAAATTTATTTTACGCAAATAAATCACAATATTGTTCCGTTCATTTACTGTCCCGATGTTATGTCATGTACAAATATGAATCACGACTCTGATAGCATAAGGAAATAAAAATGTTTATACCTTAAACTATAATGTTAAGCAATAACTTAAATACTTTAAGCAATAATCTTTACCTAGATGTTTACATAGACACTTGTTCTTGAAATATTTGGAAAAACTTGTGTGTTTCCAGACCGCAAAAAGTATTTGAATGTTTTTTTAATTTATCCTAACAGTTGATTTGTTCATCTCGGATTTTTTTAAAGAACTGATATTGAACTTGGTGCCCATTGTGACATTTCGTCTGATCTCACACATCAATGTAGAAAGAAGTTTCAAAGAATCAGGTGTGGAAATTACTCAATGAAAGAGATTTATTTGAAACACTGCTGAGCATCACGAGTTTATGACTTGATATAAAAAACAAAATCAATCTTTACATGTATTATAATTCAGTTTTTAGCTTTTTTTCATCTCATGTATGCCTGAGATGAATAGTGGCCGCTTGTTTTTATCAGTTGTGAGATATTCACTCAAAGCAAAGTGTTTTTCAAAAGTATAGATTACTGAGAAATTTTATTTAGCATTGTTCTACGTTAATGGATATAATTAGCAACTTTCACCAGTTTAACATAAATCACTTTTTCACATAATAGACGGATTGCGCTAAAATAGCTATAAACAGCTATAAACAACTTGCAAAAATTCTTTAAATTTACAACAGTAATTAAAAGGAACATCAAGACTTTGTTTGTTTTCATAGACTTCAAAAATATAAGTCAGATATCTAGGTTAGTTTAGCTCATTTTTTACAGAGAAATTGTGAATTTATCTCAAAATTTCTGAAATAAATCCATGCTTTTTGTAATCATGAAATGTATGTCTTTAAATAAGTTATAAATTATAATTCGTAGGTTCTGGTGCTTTTTAAAATAATAATGGTTAAGGCAAAACTAGAAACCACGACGCAAACATAGATATTAGTCAGTATAAGTTTATGCCAAGTTTAAAATCAGTACTATACGTCACATAAAAACGCATTAAAGACACTACTATATTATGCCCATCAACATACATAGCTTAAAATTATATAAAAAAATAATTTTGAATTTTGAATGTGTGTGTGTGAATTAATCACAAAAATCAGCTAAGCAAATTAACATCTTTAAAATGCTAGCTGCAGAAAACAAAATAGCATAGAAAAAAATCTTGCCAGTGATCAAATAATTATGCCAACACATAACCGTTTAAAAGAAGAGATTTTAACGGAAAGTATTCGTTAGTTGAAGGAAATTTTTTATAAAGATAATTAATAAACGACATTTACTTTAATAAATTTATTTTAATAAGATCTGTCGCACTATAATGATCACAATATCATTGGAAATTGCAAGCCTGTGAAACACAATCTTTTTCAAAGTATGCTCATTGAACATCTTAATCAATATCTTTAAACTATTCACAAAAGGTTTCCTTAAAATAAATAAATAAATAAACAAATAAATTACATAAATAACTTCCACAATTTGTTTTTACGTGACTGCTATCTTTTAAATAATGATATAATAAATGGAAAATATTGACATTTAAATATATTTAAATGCATGTACACTTTTTTTCTCGAACCTTAAATCATATTTAAAATTTAAAAATGTATATCCCTTTTTAATTTAGCTAAACGTATTATTAAAAAAATACACTTCATAAAAAGACGAAATTTGTCTTTCTTCTGTAATGCATATTTATGTAAAATTGAAAATTAAGTACTGATAATTTTTAACAATTATATTAGCATATTGTAAACAATTATATTTTTTAAATATATATGTATTCTGAATTAAAAAATCCGTGTCGGCTTGGCCTATAGGTGAAGGTAAATTTCGAAGAGTGCTCATTCAACAACAACAACAACAACCAAAAATATGATTAGAGACATACCCAGTTAAATAACTTCATTTGGCCGCTTATGAAAAAAATCTTAATTTCATTTTTCTGCCAGAAGTGGTTTTATCAGAATCATCTTAAACGAAATTCAGCTAAAATGCCCATTTTGACAAGATATTTTGAAATATATTCTGAATTTATTAAAAAATCAAACAAAACAGTACATTATATAGTTCCTAAATAACAAAAAAACTGCCAATTGGATGCGTTTGAGAGCAAAATTGAATTTAAAAATGAGTCATAAAATAACCGATTTGTTATTTGAATTCATCCTGAATTATTTAATCATGATAGCATCGGAAAATTTTGTGTCAAATGCCCATTTTGACAGCATTTTTAAAAATATATTCTATCTTTATCAAAAAAACTGGCCAATGCGTCAAATTATATAGTTCTTAAATAAGAGAATCTGTAAATTGGATACGTTTGAGAGTGAAAATGCATTTAAAAACGAGTCCGAAAAAAGCAATTTGTTATTTGAATATTCCTCAAATTTTCAGTCACGATGACTTCGGGAAATTCTGTTTAAAATACCCTTTTAGGCAACTTTTTTTGAAATATATTCTGTTTTTATCAAAAAACTGGCTAATGCACCGCATTATAAATTCCCTAAATAAGAGGATCTATAAATTGGATGCATTTGCAAAAATTGATTTAAAAACGAGTGAGAAAAAAAAGAAATTTGTTATTTGAATACTTCTATAAATTGCAGTCACGATGGCTTCGGGAAATTCTTTTCGAAATACCTTTTTTAGCAACCTTTTTTGAAATATATTCTGTCTTTATCAAAAAACTGATCAATGCGTCACTTTTTACAGTTTCTAAATAAGAGGATCTACAGTCTGGATACGTTTAAAATCAAAAATGAATTTAAAAATGAGTCAGAGTATAAGCAGTTTGGATTTGAGGTTTTTTTTTTTCCAACTCCTATTTTTGTTTAATTTGTTTTTGCTATACGAATTGGTCCTATGAAAAACTTGTCAAAATAAAAGTTTTAGATATTATTGAGATGATGTAAAATAAATTTAATTAGATTTAAAAGCTTAAAAATTGACGGAGTTATGGATTTTTTTCTTTTTTCATCCCCCTTTTTCTTTCCATTTTTAATTTTTTTCATCGGTAAAAGTTGGTCCTATCAAAAACTTGTAAATACAAAAGTTTTAGATAATGTTAAGAACATTTATAAAAAATTTAATTGGACTTAATATCTTGGGAATTGACGAAGTTATGAATTTTTTTTCTCCCCAAAACCCTGTTTTTTTCGCCCCTTGAGCCCATTTCTAAATTTATTAATAATCTGTCACGCATAAATTTTGGCCCATTTTTAAGAAATAATATAAACTTTAAACCGATTTAATATCTATTTTAATTAAGAAGTTATGACGTTTTTTCGATTTTCACGAAAATCCTCCCTATTTCCACCCTTTTTGGACCGATTTTGCCCATTAACAAACTTAGCCAAGATTTTATACCCCTCGATATTATGTATCAGTTTGGAAGAGATTGAAGCAAAACTATAGAATTTATCGTGTCCATAAGAAAGTGATATATATACATATACATATATATATATATATATATATATATATATATATATATATATATAGATAGATAGATAGATAGATAAACTTTTTTTACTGAAGGTAGTTTTGGGGTCTAGGGGTCATGATCGGCGTAGATCTGCAAAAATGTTTCAGAAATTCCAACATTGGGGCGATCGCAATAGGTAGTATTTCATATGAAATCTACCTAAAAAATAACGAGACAATAATTCTCAAAAACCTTAAGACAATTTAATATTGCAAGATTATAACGTAAATTATATAAACAGAAAAGTACTCAAACATTTTCTACAATGTAAATAATTTTAAATGATAAAATTGCACATTAAAATGTGTTTTAAAATTTTCCATTTTCATTATTTTAGTCATACTAAATGCAAATGCTAAATTTCTTGTCTAAAGATATCTGAAATGTGCAGCTGGGCTTTACAGAGACTTAAATTCTTTAAAACATAATTACATACAGCATACCAAAATAATATAATGTTTTCTGCTTCTTTATTTTTAATCATTTATCCTCAAACTGCATTTTAAAAATTCAATTTTCTTTATGTAAAATTCTTAAGCTTTGTTTTGAATATAATATTACAAATTTTTAAATAAGAATGTACTGTACTATAGATAAATAAATAAAGAAAAACTAAATATTTCTAAGCCATTTTTGCTTTTTATAATATAATAAAATATTTTAAAATCAATTATATCAGCTTTTCGTATTTACAAATGTTTATAAATATAATCGAATATTTCTACATTTACAGCTATAAAACATTCTACGTATACATATTACATATCTGTTTAAAAGTTTCTAAACTCGATCCGATTATTAATTATAGAAAATGTCTGTCCGTGAGTCTGACTTTCTGCAAGTGACACAATTTTTTTTCTTATTTCTATCTCAAGAACTAATGAAGGGTTGGTTTGGTTTTTTTTATCGTCCGATTATCTACACTAGGGATATAGGACCACTGGGGGTGTGCCCTTCGTGGGGGTCTTTCTAAGGGAACCTAACCCGTATTTACGCAAGGTGAAAAAAACCCACTAAAACCCTGAACGGTTAGGCCGACAGCCACAATTGGGTTCTGACCCAGCACCTGCCGTCTACCAGTTGAGAGGTCCGAACCTCTCGGTAACTGGTGGGGCGAACTAATGAAGAGATTTTCATCAAACTTCATATTTAATTGAACATTGGTGTGTTTTATTTCTGATTACGTTGATTATTTATTTCTGCAAATCGGTATGCAAATCACATGATAGGTGAAGCTGACTTGTTGCATTTTTCACATTTTACTGAATGACTGTATCTCAAGAAAGAATGCATGGATTTTCATTAAACTTCACATTGTGTATACATTGACATACATACAGATGGAGGGACAAAATAATACGAACACTTGTGAAAAAGTATGACGCATTTCACACTTGCAGTACAGCCGCGCCACCTGCAATAGAAGTCTACCACTTAATGAGCATAAAGAGGAAGGTGTCAATCTCTCAACAGCAGTCACCTGTGTTCCATTTGTCTATCAAACTGTCTATGATATGCTGAAATGTCACACCTGTCCGAATTTCAAAGACATGATTGTCGGAGAGCGTTTAAGAGGAGCATTGGTTACAGAAACAGAAAACCTTTTAGAGTTTGCAAGGCGTACAGTATCAGCCGTTATGACAGCGTACACGAAAGAAGGTAAGACGACATCTTCAAAGCCCAACGGAGGCCGAAAGTCTAAGCTTGCTGATAGGGTTAGACGAGTCATGAAGTACATAATAGCCCGAAAGCACAAACAATCGTTTTCGGAGATAACATCCGAAATGAACAGTCATCTCCAGAATCCTGTTTCAACAAAAATTGTCAAAAGGGAACTTCATGCTGCGAGCATTTATGGCAAATTGAAAATTATTGGTGACAGCAACTAAAGCTTTCAAGCGACGCCAATGGTGCAGAGATCACAAGGGGTGGTCCTCACAGCAATGGCAACAGGTAATATGGTCAGATGAATCGTCATTTATGCTATTTTAGACGACCGGACTCGTTTATGTCTGGAAAACGCCCAAAGAATTGTTTAATCCTGAATGCCTCATTCCGACTTTGAAGCACGTGTGTAGCTCAATTATGGTATGGGGCTTGATACCTTGGAGCGGTTTTGAGCCACTTGTTATTCTGCATGGGAGAATCAAATCCAATCAGTGTTTAAGCATTCTAGAAGATCATGTCCGCCCTTTTGACCAGACTGTATTCCCTGGAGAGCGACCGCTTTTCCAAGACGAGAACATCCCAATACACACTGATAGGTGTGATTAAGCTTAATTCGAAGAGCATGACGGTGATGTTGAACATCTTTCCTGGCCCCCTCACTCTCCAGATTTTAATATGATTGAACATATATGAGAATATTTGGAGTCTAAACTTCGTTGCCGATTTCCTCCTCCATTCTGACTTTTGGAATTAGAGACCGTTCTGCAAGAGTAATGGTTTAATACACCATTAAATATTGTCCATGACCTTTATGCATCTATCCCAAGTCGCATTAAATCTGTACTTCATTCAAAGGGTGGTCCAGCCCCCTATTAAAAAAGATTTTCCGTTATTTCACAGGTGTTCATATTATTTTGGCCCCATCTGTAGTTGCTGATTATGTTTTAGTGTAAATCGCATAACAAGTGTTGCGGATTTGCTTAAATCTTATTACTATTAATATTATTTTTTGGTAGGAGCTTATAAATTAGAAAGTATAGTTACTGTAAAATCTTCTTCAACATAAAACGTACAATATTCGTTAGGAAACAAAATTGTACAATGTTAAAAAATAAACATAATGTTAAATCTAATTACACTATTCTTTAAAAGTTAAGGTACAACCGATTTTTTGCGTCTAATTTGCAAATGAATGAATATAGATCAAAAAATTTGGAAGAAATATAGCTAAACTATTATTTATGAAATGTGACATAGAAATTTACTTAAGTTAAACGTATAAATGAAATTATAACAAAAAAGCACTCATGGGGGAAATTTTTATTCTTGAAGATATCAGTACATCGCAGTATTATGCAGTAAAATGTAATAGAAATATTAAAAACTTGTTCTAATACGGAATATTTATACCCCAGTCTTGAATACATTGGCGGCATCGAATTCATACTCTCAATTAAATTTTCGGACACCGAAATAGGCTGCACTGATCAGACATGGAGTAACCCTTTCTCCAGCTCATTTAAAGACCTTAGAGCGAACTTACAGCTGCAACCTGTCTTCCAAGATAGTCCCAATTATGTTATATTGGATTCCTGTCTGGAAAGTAAGCTTGCTATTTCATTTCACATTTCCTCAAGATAAACTTCAATAACCATAGCTTGGTGTGGTCTCGCATTATCATCCATTAGAAGGAAACCATTGCCAATAGCACCGACATATTGTCGCACATATGAATCAAGTGTCTCATCCCGATATCTCGCACCAGTCAGAGTTCCTTCATGAATTACATGCAGGTCAGTGTGGTCTCTGATAGAGATCCCTGCCCAAACCATGACTCCACCGTTCCTGTACTTGTGTGTTTCGACAGTGTTTGATCGATGGCATCGATTGCATTGTTTTCTCCAGATGAAAAGACTTCCTGAATAGCTCTCCAGTGTGAAACTGGACTCGTCTGCGAAGAGTACAGAAGTCCACAGTTGTCTAGTCCAGGAAACATGTTCACTTGTCCAGCATAAGCAGGCCCTTCTATGTCGTCTGTTGGGGGTGACACACCAACTGGTTGTCTTGCATTGTAAAAACGTCTTCGCACCGTAGTAGCGAAGATTTTGTCCCCTGATCCTGAAAAGTGGTCTGCAATGGGTTGCAGCACAGTAGTGCGTCTTATTCTTCGGACGGAAAGAACTAGAAACTGGTCTTCTGCAGGTGTTGTAACACGTAAGTGGTCTAGAAGATGTCGTCTAGACAGAGAATCATCAGATTCATACTGATCCCAGAGTCGGTGGATTACACTGCGAGACACATTGAACCGTCTAGCAATATCGGCCTGTGACAACCCTATTTCCATCCATCCAACCTCTCGCCACCTTAATGAATCGGGCGAACAATTTATTTTATACATTTATAGACTCCACTGGTTCTTGTATATAAAACTGACAACAATAGTTCAAATACAACAAAACTTACATGAAAAATTACAAAAGCTTCGTAATTGCATATTTTTCTCTCATTCACAAATACCTATTCTTTTATATAAAATAAAAGTGGTAGCTGTAATTTTTTCGTAATTTTTTAAAGTTTATTAATGCCAATTGTATAAATTATGAACTTTAATCTGACTGTCATTTTTTTTATCTGATGAGCTTAAAAAACATGTTGTACTTTAAATTTTGGAGGCCAGTGTATTATGAGAATATTTCAAAAATTATATCCCCTAGTACACATAATATATTTCTACTGCGTTGTTGATGTGGAATATTTAATCTCAATGTCTTAGATGCCTATTTGCTCAATTTTAGATTCACAGTTGCTATATTAGTATATTGTGGAGAGCGAGGGTGAAAGGGAGGAGGTTCGAGTTGAAATGCTGGTTTCGATCTTATGAGGCTAGATTTCTGACAGTGGATGAAACATGGCTACTGTCGTTGGAACATGAGTTTAAAAATCATAAAGAATAATATCATCCATTATCACAAATTTGTCTCATAAATTCCAAAGCAGACCTCTCTTTTGAAAACCATTTAAAAATAGGTCCCTTTAAACTTCACCCCTCTCAACAAAAATATGCTATTAAAGCAGATATTTTCTGAAATCGAGCCTATAGAGATCTAATGTATTAAGCTTCATTTTTACACATCAACCATTGCAGTACAAATATTTTATAAACAACAGAGACAATAATTATTGAATCACTCACGTATGTTAAAAAATTGTGCATTAGGGTGGAACGAAAGTATAGGTAAAAATATTTTCTTTTGAAAATAATTTTGTAATAGCAATTAAAAGTTTCGTCGTTGTATGTTAACAATAAAACTACGAAGTTTTTTCGTTCTAAATTTATATCTTGAGGTGTCTCAAGTGTCTTAAAAATAGGGATTTAAAAAAAACAAATTTAACATAATATTATAATTTTATTTTCACTGTTTTAATTTTACATTTTAAAAATCAAATATTTTTTTAGCAATCTATAGATGCTTCTTTACTATAACAATAATAATATTAAGTTCAATTGAAGTAAATTTATGCATTAAGTTTTTGAAAAGTCAAATAAATTAGCTTTTTTCAAAAAGAATCAAGATGTAATATCAGTTTGAATTTAGCAGTTGTAATTACTTTTTTTGCTTACAAATAGTTGTTCAAACACTGTTTTTTTAATAATATGTAAAACTTTTTAAAAACCCTTTCAAATTCATTAGGACCCTTTGTTATTCTGTCCGATTCACGAAATAGGTGGCGCAAAGGCAATTCATTTAAGAGGAACAAATAAATCAGACACTGCAGTTGTCTGTTCAGATCTTTTGCCATTAAAGCAATCATACCGTTATTAGTACCAATGTTTGTGGGTGTCCCATCGCACCAAAAAGCAGTTACAGTGGATATGTTCAAACGATTGTTACAATTAAAGTACTCTATATGTTATTTTTTATAGCTTCGCCTGTTCCCAAATGCAGGGGTTACATGCCTTGGATAGGATTGATTGGGCTCTTTTACTAAAGAAATATGTACATCTATGACCGTCTTTTTTGTAAAATTTGTTCCCTTTTTTATTTTTCACAATTGCTTTATCTTTTCTTCCATCGAAAAACAAACCTATATTTTCTACAACTTGATTAAGTCTTCTTACTATCTTTTTTGTCCGATTCTTGGCTCTCTCTCCTCGAATTTTCATCCTATGAATTACTTTATGTTTGTTCTCCTCTGTGATCATTCCAACATCTTTAAGAGCAGCACATGCTATAGTTGCAGCAACTCTGTTTGAAACTCCAGATCGGTCACAGACACTTGCTACTGTTGTAAGTACTACTCACTTTGGTCGCCTGCAGTTGTATCCAAAAAAGAGGTAAAGTAAGTTAAGTTTCCTTTAAGTAAGTTAAGTTTTCCTGCGTGTTAAGTTTCCTTTAGATGTTTTCTCAGGATCTGATTGAAGAGCATCATTTTCAGCTTTTCTAGCAGCCATAACTACTAATTTCTGATTGTACTTATACTGTAATCGTTTCTTTATTACCTGTTGCTTCCTCTATTCTCTTTGTGTTAAAATATTGGAAATAACTTTATCGACTCCACTTATACTCATTTTTCTCACAGTTCTTTGGTCATTTAAAAAATCTTGTTCAAGTTTAGGTACTTTTTCTTTTTTCGCTCTTACAGACAGAAAATACTTTGCACTTACAGGTTGCTACATCAAAGAGACGTTTGCTTTCATTTAAGAACTTTGCTGCAATTAAATCACATTTTTATGTACCTTTTCTTTTTTTTAATATTAAAATACTTCTTTATTTATCGTGATAGGTTTTTACCATTTTGAACATGCGGGTATGAGATACTACAGGAATAGATGCTTTCGACCAAATAGATTCAACTTTCTTAATAAGGCTATCAAATATTTCATTCAAAGTTGTCCCTTTTGATGTTTTTTCTGGTTTCAGCTCATGTCAAATATAAAGATAATATTTCATAATATTATAATAAGTTGAAAGATTTAAATCGCTTTAGGGGATCCAAAAATTGGGCATTCTAACTTTTGTCTCGTCTGAACTGACACTGCCATCACACTAAAGTTAAAATATTAAGTAATAAATTTAATACTACCACTAATATTCAAGCTTACATTTTCATAAACAAAACAAAATCCAAAAAGAATAGCATAAAAAGATTTGTTACTCAAACGATTCATTTGCTTGCGCGGACTTAGGAGAGAACCATATGACCAGACCATTGCTACAGTTACATGCATCCCTTACTCTTTTGCCACCCTACACCAGCCAATAATATACCGCCTGAATCAAGGTTACTTCAAACCATATACTATTTTCCTTTTGACTATTAATTTTCAACTAAAATTCGCCAAAAATTTCTAATATTAGTTTTTATTGCAATAAAATAGCTCTAATTTCTTTATATTAGAACATTTTATAGTATTTTTGCAAACAGAAAACGCACAGACTTACCAAACATCTAGTGCTAGAAGAATTAACAAAAGCAAAGGACGGCAGCCTGGAAAACCTCAAATTTATATCGATTCTCCAGAGAAAAAAGTATTTTCGACATGAGAAATGTTATGTAAAAGAAGCAAGCTACAGAACAGCTCAGGATAATTATATTATAAACATAGTTTTTAATATAATTATCCTTTATTTTCTCCTTATAAACCAATTTATAAACAGAAAATCTGATAATGTTTTCACCTTTCCTAGGAAAGAAGATATGCTGGGGTTATAGTGCCAGATATGACAAAGTTACCACAGCCAACAATCAGAAAAGGAACAGCCAGAACATCAGATTATTATACATTTTACTTTGATTGATTTAATATTGCTTACAAATAAATTGTGTGCGATTTGAATTTCTATAAATAAATATAAAATGGTTTGCTAACTATTTTTCTATGAAAAATATGCATTGATGTTATTTTGTCTCCATTTTCCCAGACATATCAAAGTGTCCCATTAACGGTATCAATCTGCCCCGGGGATGGGGCACATTGATACAAATGACATTTTTTGATTTTTTAAAAATTACATGCAGAAATAATATATAAAACAACGATTGTACATTGTTATAACAAACTACACAAGGTTTTCTGACACCACAAGGCTAAAAAATTGAAATTGCTGCTTTCTGGACACCAAAAAAATTCTTAGAAAAAAGCTGTATGAATGTGCCTCAATTCCACCTATATAAAGTACGTTTAAAATTGCATCAATGTTTTTTTTTATCTTTTTACAAAGTGTAACAGAATATATAGTAACATCTTTGTCAAATGAAACAAATAATCTTTAGACTTTTTTTCGAATTAAGATAAATTGCCAATATACCCTGTGGCATGATTTGCCGCTTCAATTAATCGTAAAATGTCAAAATGTATTGAATGACACCATTTCACTAAAAGGTTAAGCCGTTAGAAAGATTTTATTTTCTTTCTTTTAGAAAGAATAAAGATAAATATAGAAGAAATAACAATATTTTCTCTTATATAAATATAATGAAGGTCTATTTTAATTTACAATGAAATAATTTTACAAACATTTGTCAATTTTAATGTTATTATATTTAAATTATAATATTCACGTTATTATATTGCATTAATATATATAAAACATTGTAACAATAGTAAAATTTGCATATTTATAATAATTTATGTATTTTATTTCTTGGTATGATATGCTCACGGTAGTATAGAAGTGTAAAATAAAATGTTATATCTAAGAGAACAGAGATGAACTGTATTTTTTCATAAAATAATAAATAGTCAAACTTGTCTGTAATACCAGATTGTTTTGACAAGAACGTTTCGCATGTGGTTATTTTCTCTGCACGTTTTCATCTAATATTGTAAATACAAAGATAATTGTCGGAAAAAGCCTTTAAATAGCTTAGCGTAAATATTCGTAGAAAATAATTGTTATGTACTAGGAAAAATCTATTTAGTTTTTGGTTACTTTAATCCCTCTATTTAAAAGTACAACTGTGTACATTTCACTGTC
This sequence comes from Maratus speculifer, assembly GCA_964019185.1. Lineage (NCBI taxonomy): Eukaryota > Metazoa > Arthropoda > Arachnida > Araneae > Salticidae > Maratus > Maratus speculifer. The sequence goes on along the minus strand of OZ025297.1, from coordinate 212,914,979 downwards.
ATATACAACGCTTTTAAATGCTATTTTATATTTTTAAATTTTCATAAGTAACTCAAAGGTATATAATAACATTTGAATAAACATTATAAATATTAAATTATGATTGCTGAGTTTTTAGTATAAATATCTTTATTTCATTAAATTTGAAATTTTGTAAATATATTTGTTCTTACATTGCCAATTATTTATCTACCATTTGAAGGAATTATGAGCATCTTTCGAAAAAAATAAAACATGTTACTTTTTTCCTTGTTATTCTTACTGTTATATGTATTTCTACATTTCTTTTTCTTTAGCATATCTTAAAAAACATATTTAATATGTTAGAAACAAAGTCATTCTTTGCGACCTATGAAAATTTTAATTAAAATTTATATGAGAGAAAGCAATGACAAATTTTTCGTAAGATTATTTATAAGATGCTTATTTTCAAACTTAAACAGGCATGAAATAACACAATTAAACAAGCGCAATCACAAATTCAATTTTTAAAAAGAGCAGCAATGGATTTCATGTAATTTAGCTGATCTGTTTTCTTAATTTTTATAAATTTTTATCGTCACGTCACATGGAAAACCGTAAAATACGATGCAATTTTGAAAACGTTTTAGGGCAATTACTGATTATTTTATTGTAATGTCTTCTTTTCCTTCAATAAACTATGGTATTAAAATATTTTTACTTATTAAACATTTGGAAATGGTTATTGTGTTCGGTTTAGAATAGGGATGTCTGATACATATGTGAGTCGTTGTGATGTCATCATTTTAGATATCAGAATTTTATTATTATTATTTTTGTTTTGTTATGTATTGTTAAGGAATATTAATGTTTAATAAATGTGTACATAATATATGAATCTGTTATTATGTAAGCCACGTTTTGTTCCTCATTAAAAAAAATGTTTTTACTATTTTTAATTAACACAATGGAAAGCATTCAAACATTATGTTTTGGGCGATGGATGTCAGCATTTCATGTATTTTTATTTAATTTAATATCTAAAAGATTTTTTTCTAGACTGCATGTGATACTTATTTGTGATAAAAAAAAAAATTCTTTCCTTTTGTATGTAGGAATTAGTCACTGTTAAAAGTATCGTGAAAAATAAGATTTGAGTTTAAAGCATATCAATTTTCTGACAAATGAAAACGCCACATAAACGCCTATGAAGCGTTCTCATTGGCAAAAAACAGATTATCTTTAAAAGCAGAGGTAAATTTTAACCCTTTCATTCCCAATGAGTCCAAATGGCATCATGACATTTCTTATTTTCTTCTCCATATTTAATTCGTAAATGTGAAATTCACGCCAGAAAATTAAAATAGAAATACTTGTTTTATTTAATAACAGACATTCTATATTTAAAAAAAGCGAAATTTATCATTGAGATTTTCTGGTGTAAATTTAGATTCTCAGCGTTACTGAATTTCCAGAACGTAATATATCGTGGGAATGAAAGGGTTAATAGTATTTTTTATAGCAATTTAGATTCTTTTCGTGGGCAATTATTTAAGCACTTAATTAATATTACGATTTCTTAAAAAGAATCGTTTCTCAAATGGTCGATATAATTTGTAAAATCACCTTTTTTTATCCTTTTAAACAAATGAATTATTTAGTTGAATATAATTTAGCTTTTTATATATTAAAAAAGTTTTTATATTTCCTATTATATTATTTGACTTGTTCATGATTAATTGAAAGCACATTTAATAACCATCATCATAATTTTTAACCTGCCGTAATAGATATTTGCTTCAACTGAGAGAAAATAATGTCTTTATTTTTTATTCTTGTGTATGTTTCATTTAAAAAATAATCTTGTTCAAAAAGGCTCTATAGAATACTTATAACTCTTTATATGTATTCTATTAAATTTTACTACGCAGATTTTTGTAATTACATTTATGTAAAAAATAATCATTTTTAACCGTGGAAATTAATTTATACTATTTAATGAAGAAAACATATTTTAACGATTTAAAGAAAGCATTTAATAAAAGTATCAAGAAAAAATACGAATAACCGTTTTTAGAAGTAAATTAAAATATAAAAAAGCTTGAAGAAATGCTAATTATTTTAATAGGTGATTCCACCCATTAAAAATAAAATAAAAATAAAGTTAATTAGCCTTTCATGAAATTTTTGGAGATTGAAAATTGTGTTGCATTTAAAGATTTAAAAAAATGTGCTTACGGAAAGATTTTTTTCTAGAGAACAAAAATTCAATTTTAACTCATGTAATTCAATTTATTTATATATTGTAAATGTTAAAAAGCATGAACATTTTAAAATTTTTTCCTCTCTACTTATTTTCCTTATATACTCCTATAAAGATTTTAATTAAAAAAGTTAATGAATCATGTTTAGGAATGGCGGTAGTCATTAAGAAAACAAATATATATATTAAAAATACATTTTTGGCAATAGCTTTTAAAATTAAAAAAGAATTAATTTTTATACAATGAGAACCTACATATTTTTATAAATATCTATAAGTAAAAAATTTAGAAATATTTTCTTGCATACTATCCAAACTCCGGTCGAGTGTTACTAACTTTAAATCGCTTATAAATTGCTTGTTGATTATTCCTAACAAACATCGAATGAGTAAAACCTTGGTTCAAATTAAATTAAAACAGGTTGGAAATTGCTGGTGAAGTACTATCTGCTTTCCACTATGCAAGAAGTAACTTGTTGTAAATATTAATAACGTATACTATTTCATAACAATGAAATTGTCCAATAGAATTAAAATGAACAATATTATTCCTTATAGCATTATCTAATGGAATATTTTTGTGTCACTTTGTAATATAGTAAATATATTCTTTGCAGAACAGATTGCACATAATGTATGTTTTAGTGTACACTTCATAGATGCATATCAATTTTATATGTCCCAAAAAGTGTAATATCATTAAGATGCACTTATATCTATTCTTTTCACTGGTCGCCACGTAAAGAACGATTTTCGTTTGTTCTTGTATTTGAACTATAAATCCGATTTTCATAAAATTTGAATTGATTAAAAAAAAATAATGCAACAATTACAAATTTATAATATCCAACGACTTGATTGGGCAGTTTTTGCCCTCTTATATGCGGACAGGCGGACGGACGGACAGAACTGAATGACGACTGTAAGTGTTATGTATCTACATACTTAGGAATACACAAAAATAACCTCCCTCAAATAAATAAATAAATAAGAAAAAGAGAAGATATTTCAGAAATTTATGACCCACACAAATGAATGAGCACCTGTCTGTAGCAGCATACAAAAGGCGTGCTTACACACGCATTTTTATCCATTGGCTGCATAAAGCTTTCTTTTAGCAATCTGTAAGACATCGATTAAAAATCTTTCAAAGTGAACCTCTTGTATAGTTCCTAAATGTGTGAAAGAAATTAAATAAACTGGAAATAATGCTAATAAAAATTATTATTATTTATCTATCGTGACTATTATACATATATATATATATATATATATATATATATATATATATATATATATATATATATATGTGTGTGTGTGTGTGTGTGTGTGTGTGTGTGTGTGTGTGTGTATGTATGTATGTATGTGTGTATGTATGTATATTTTTGTAAGTATTTAGAATGCGAATCAGAAAATGCAGATCATTTTTTTAAGTTACATTTAATGCTTTTAAATGAAGTCTCACTGTAAACTTTTTTTCAGTGGTAAAAATGATTTATAAGATTAATAGTTCTTTTTTTATTATTATTTGACATTATTCTTAATCCATGTAACAGTATAATTTATTGTTCTAAAGTAAAATCACCCCGAAAATTATATTGTGATGTCTAAAGGGTATAATAATAATTAAAAATTACATGTTCTTTTCATTTTTCTGATGTGCACGACTCGCTACGCAAAATTAATGAAGGTTACATAGTAGTATTACTTACCATGTGCCACCAGTCAAGTTTTTTTTTCAGAAGTGTCGGATATATTAAATATTTGAACGTTATTGTAATAGGTGACAGCACTAACTGTCATTGTAATATTTTTCAGTAATTAGTGACTTTTGTAGATTATATAGTTTTCCCGCAGGAGCTCTGAAGGGTGTATTCCATTACAAACTGCTTATTTTTTATTTATTTTTAGAATCATTTTTCCTCTCAAACGGACCAAACTGGTAAATTCCTTTATTTGAGCCCCACCAGTGGCCGAGAGGTTTGGGCATCTCAACTGGTAGACGACAGGTGCTGGGTTCGAACCCAATCGCGGCTGTCGGCCTAACCGTTCGGAGTTTTCGTGGTTTTCTTCGAATCCTGCGTAAATACGGGTTAGGTTCCCTTAGAAGGAATCCTACGAAGGGCACTCCCCCTTGGTCCTATATCCCTAGTGTAGATAATCGGACGATAAAAATAAATCAAACCAAACCAAACCTTTATTTGAAAACTTTTATAAGATGCCATGTCTGTCGATATTTTAATAAATGCCGAAAGTATTAAAAAAAAACATAGTCAATGTTGGTCATTTGAACCGAATTTTCCGAAGTGGGAGATCTGGGGACGAAAAAATCAGTTTTACTGAGAATATAATTGTTTATAAATCGAATTCTAATGAAGTGAGCGAAAAATTTAATAACACGTTTCACACATCTCTTCAAAAATCGCCTCATCAAGTTTCATGCTTTTACTTTAAAAATGAATCTGAAAATGTATCCCAAAATTTCGAGCTGCTGAAACAGTGGAAAAACATTTTTCCGAACACACCCTTAATGAGACGCATTACGAAGAGGTGTACGGATGCTGCTGTTTGCCTACAGATTTCTTCTACTCTTACAAAATTGCAAATATGTGTAGTTTGTAAACGTATATGTTTCGTGTAGTGCAGAAGTGTATTGTGTATTAAATATTCTTTTCTAAATCAATGTCAGAATGGCGCTTAATCATGAAGTCGTATGTCAATTACTCCAAATGTGAAGCCTACTTTTAGAAAGTAGCTGAAAAATAATGTTTTTGACTTTTGAAGGCGAATAAATTTTTTTTTTAACTATGAAGTATCCAATTTGGAAAAAAATGGCGGAATAGCGAAAATTTAGTGAAATCAGATAATTGTATAAAAAAGAGTTTTTATTTTTTTAGAAATCAAAAATTACTCTCTATTGGCATTTAAAAGGGGAAAAATGTATGTAAATTGAAAAGAAAAATAGATATTAAATAAAATTTCATTAATAAAAGGATTATTTAGGAAATATGCACATCATAGCAAGTACAACCTTTGTGCTAAGATTATAAAGATAGAAAAACCAAACTTTAGAGATAACACAGATAAAGCAGAAAAAGTAGAAAACAGACATTTCGAATCTGATAAAGAGATTTTCTATCAGTGCAAGGCATAACGTGCTAGGAAAACAAACCTGGACTCCAGCCTTTGTTTTTCAAGGCTTGCATTATTTGTGCTTTTTTAAACATTTTTTTTATGTGCATATATTTGTAAATTTAAAAATACAATTTAAAAAAAATCTTTGCTAAAATATAAACTTAATACTACTACTACTACTAATAATAATAATAATAATAAAATATCGTGATAAAACGAAATCAATATAATAATGCTCAAGATCTTGTCGGATTCTTTTCATCTTGCTGCACAATATTAAGATTTTAAATATTAGATTTTTGGACCTTAAAGAAAATGTTGAATCTGTTAATAAATAAAAGCTACATGTATGATATATGCCCAGTATTTAATGAAAATTAAGAGTTTTACAAAGAACAAATTTGGAATTCATTTCAACTTATAAGATTATTAATAAGAGTTACATATATTAAATATAAAAAAATATATATAATTTTTTTAACTTTCCTGCGTGAAAAATGTTTTCTTCTCGCCAATGATGAAGATTTGGCAAGAAAACGGATATGTAATAAAATTTTGAGAATAAATTAATATTTTCAATTAAAATTTATGCTTTCATTAAATATTTACAATACACTTATTTTTGAAATTTTTAGCGTACATTTCCTTATTGCTAAAATTAAATTTAATTAACCGCATAGATTTAATAGTATCTCTTTTAAAAATTGATCAGTTTTATATATATACAGGGTGTCCGAAAAGTCTGGAAACGGTCGAATAACTCGAAAAATACATATGAGATTGAAAAACGTAAATATACGTGTTAAGTATTTTTAAATACGCTACTCAGTGATACCAAATTTGACCTTCGTAACCGACCCCCTGGGGGTCAGAGGGGGTCCAACTTTGAAATCTTAAATTATAACCCCCATTTTTTATTGCAGATTCGGATTCGACGGACAAAAATACGTAACTTTTCTATTTGATGTTTATTTCGAATCCTCGTTTATCACGGTGTAATTGAGCATATTAAATCGATACATATTTCGGCTTTTCCAACGGGATTTTCCCTAATCGAAACTAATTGGGGAGAATTTATGACATCAAATTCCTCGTCTTTTGCAATAATAGCGTTTCCTGAAAATCACCCGTGCCGATTATTTCGGTAGTGCTACACAGTTAAAAATTTGATCCATTTGCTGTAGCGTCACTCCACAGCTTTTATAGAATATCTCTTTCATGACCAATGAGAATGTTCCATAACACAGTAAAGTACACTAAAAAAATTGACCCTTTTGCTCCACCGCTTTTATAGAAAACGATTACTGTGTTATGGAGCATTCTCATTGGTCACAAAAGAGATATTCTATAATAGCTGTGGAGTGATGCTGCAGCAAATGGGTCAAATTTTTAACAGTGTAGCACTATTGAAATAATCGCCACGGGTGATTTTCAGGAAACGCTATTCCTACAAAAGACGAGGAATTTGACGTCAAAAATTCTGCCCAATCAGTTTCGATTAGGGAAAATCCCGTTGGAAAAGCGGGAATATGTATCGATTTAATATGCTCGATTACACCATGATAAACGAAGATTTGAAATAAACAACAAATACAAAAGTTACGTATTTTTGTCCGTAGAATCCAAATCTGCAATAAAAAATGGGGGTTATAATTTAAGATTTCAAAGTTGGACCCCCTCTGACCCCCAGGGGTTCGGTTTCGAAGGTCAAATTTGGTATCACAGAGTAGCTTATTTAAAAATATTTAACACGTATATTTACGTTTTTCAATCTCATATGTATTTCTCGAGTTATTCGACCGTTTCCAGACTTTTCGGACACCCTGTATATAACCATTGTATAATACTGCAATTCAACATCGTAAGTGCATAATGTGTAAAAGAAGTCTAATAATAAAATCTTATGGTGATAAATAGAAAAGAATATAATGAAATTAAACGAAATTGTACTTTTTTTAGATGCGTTCTTAATTCTGTAAATACATAGCACTTATTGTCGTTGTTCAGTCCATCTATCTGTCCTCATACAACAACGCAAAAACTACGCAACCGGATCGCTTGAAATTTTAAGTGTAAAATTATGACATAATAATGTCTACTCGTTTAAAATTTTATGAAAAATGCATGTGTAGTTGAATTACAGTGATAATCAAAGTTGTTCTGTTATATTAAAGTCAATGGGAAAGTTCATAATGATGTTACACTTTATCAATCATAATTAATTGCATATGAATCTATGAAATACATATTAAAATATACATTCTGTACAACTTGTGGTGCAAAGTGTATTTTTATAAATTTTAAGGGCCAACAAAATAAGTCTATTATATAATGATATAGAGGGAAGCATAGTTTTTGGTGCGTTTTAATTAAATTAAACAATTCCATATTTTATTAAATGAATATACGTTGTTGAGGTTTACTACATGGTTTACTTTACTTATTTCAGGAGACAAACAAAAGATTTCAGATACTGTACTTTATTCAAAATAGTGTAGATAAAAAAAAAATCTTATATTAGAAAAACACCTCATATGCTACGTTTGACGTGCCATTTCTGACTTGTTGTACTTTAATTTCTTTTCTTTGAACTAATCAAAATGCACCAGTTACATTCCAAGTTTATTTAATATAAACCAACAGCGTAACCAAATGATTTTGAAATATTTTTACATTTATTTTATATTACTGAAATAGAAAGGAAATATTGAATTAAATTGAAATCAATAAATTTAATTCTTTTTAACACTATTTTTTTTTATTTCCATATTTAAATGCAGACTATATATATAAGCATGTCTACATTCTTAATTAAAAATTGAATTGTTTAATATAAAAAAATCTAATTTTTGATATAGTCAAAGAAAATTAAAATAAAAATAATAATGTTCATTTTGATGAATATTTAATTTTCGTTTCACTAAAGTCATCAATATTTGTTTTCATTAACCAAAACTTCTTGAAATCAAAATATGCATAATGCATGTCTGAAGTGTATGAAGCATTAGAAAAGTATTTCATTTCTTCTTAAGTCACGCACACGATTAAAACAACGCTTTTTACTTCCAGTCTATTCCTAAATACTTTTCTAAGTAAAAAAGGAAGGATTAGTCTACATAGAATATTTCAAAGGAGTTTACGTAAGAAAAAAATGGTGAGTGTATAAGTTGACATTTGTTAATATAAAGTTGACGAGATTAAATAAGTTTATTAAAGCTGTCCGCCAAATTTCTTTAGAATGTAAATGATTCTCATCATGTTTTATTTTTAATTTTAACTGATCATATATTATTATAAAACATAAATATTTTTTTTAATTGTGTTGAAGTGAATACTTATTATGAAGTGTATATTCTTTTATTAATATATGTAAAAATGATTAAAGATTTCAAATTTATCTTGCAATATTAGCTTTACTCTCAACAATTTTTTTTTAATATATCGGACAAAATTATTTTCGTACTAAGTGTGAATGACTTTAAATTTGCAGCCAAAATATGCTCGAACTTTAAACATGTGTTATTCGGTCAAATTTAATCCTAAAATAAAATGACTTTATTTTTTGTCCTACTTGTCAATAAAGAAGGAAAATTTTACTAAATTCAACTTAAAGCACCGAGGAACAGTATGAGAATTTAAAATTTTCATGTTTAAAAAACTGTTTTTATTGACACAAATCACTTGTAAAATATTTTTTATACTTCATTTAAAACATTTTTCTTGCTGAAAATATAGGTCTATCACTAACGATTTATGACCTGCCCATTGGACGCTTTTGAGAGTGGATACTGTATAGAAGAAAGTAAAAAATGTGATGTGATAGATTTTTTTTTCCAAGTACCGCCGTTCTTTAGAAAGAGATCGTGTGATTAGAAAACAGGTGTTTCATCAAAAGTGTCTAAAAAATGTTTATATTTGTAAACCAGTGTAAGTATTGTTATATTTTAACTGCATATTTTAATATAGGGATGTTTCTATGATCACGAAACAAGCTTGTTGGGATGGTGGGAAAAAAACTGATTTGTGTATCAATGTGTGATCACAAGGGATGTGTTAGGCTCATACATTAACAAAAAAAACCCCAAAAACAAACAAAAATAAAACAAACAAAAAAAAACATGAAAAGAAAAGCAATGCTTATTTTCCGAGCATAGCACCGGCTTTCCTGCAAAAATTACACCTTTGATAACACAATATCGTACAAAATGTTTGTCGCATCGACACAAAAAGCTTTGCATCTGTAGTACAAATATTTTTGCGGGTATTGAAAATCAAAAATAAATTTGTCAACTCTAATAACCTAAAATATCGACTTTTAATACTTGCATGGAGAATCGCATTTGCGATTGTTTATATCTATATATTAAGAAAAAAACTGTTGGTTGTCTTACATGCGCGCTTAAATTTCTAAGTAGAATGTCGCGACTCGAAAAAGAGAATATGTTTACGGAAATCGTAGGATAAATTCCCTCACATTTCCCTTTCTTTATTTTTTACGGGCTAGATTTTTAAATATTTTGCGCATGTATACTGTAACAAGAAAAAAAAATCTATAAAATTATAACAATTTTTCTAGGAAACTGGAATTCTTAGAAATGTATGTAACAGCAACAACATAAATTCATGTAGCAGATATGCATATGCATTATAAATAAGAAAAAAAAATGTGTAATGTTACTAAGAATTTTTTGGAAACTAATATACCTAGAACGCTTTATGCAACAGTGCATATACACAGTTCCATCCCGAACCCTATGCTATAATTTTTGTTGCAAGTAGAATAAAATAACGAATTATTTTGCTTCTTCTGTGAAATTTACTTTTTTGAGTTATGCCACTTTTCCTGCAGATGAGAGAAAACTATATATTGAAACAAATATTTAAAATATACAGAGGCTTGTGAAACCATTTGACCAATGTTTCTACTTTTATCCTAATAGATAACATTACGGGACATAATAGGCCGTATGTAAACAAAATTAATAAGAGAATAATATCCATTTAATAAACATATCAAAATTACCATTCTGAGTAAAAATTTGTGTGTAATAAGTATATAAAAATGGTAGTGTTAAATATATATTTTATTTAATTATTTATTTATTTTTTTTAATACTTCTGCAATATGTATTTAAAAAAATAGAATTTTCTTTTCTTTTCTTTTTCTTTTTTGTGACGAATTATTGCCTACTTTTAAAAATATCACACCTTGAGTTAAATTTTATGATAAAAAAATTATAATTTCTAAATTTGTAAGTAAATATAATACTTGATACAGGCTTTAAGATGAATACTTTTTAAAGCCTAAACCACAAAACTTGTATGTCTTTCAAAACACCGTGAATAAGTATTAAGGGGATTCCTTTAATTTGTAATTTCTAATAAATATTTTATTAAAATGTCTAGATTCTAACTTATCTATTAAAGTCAAATAATTTTAACACCCGTCACTGCAGATGTTAAACTCCTTTAGATTTATTAACTGCGAAAATCATTCTTATTTAGTGCCGTGATATTAATGTAATATGTTACATAATACAGTTCAGCGATCAACATTCCTTTATTAAATTTATTTCACGAAGAAAGCTTTCCGGCAATAAAGGCTACAGTGCGTAGTATATTCTTAACTTTATAACAAGGTTTGTGATTTATTACATTACTGTATTTCTACCGTAAAAATTCTTATCGGTATAGGAAGAACCCCTAGCTATAGAACAATTTTCACGCAAAGCTTTTTAGCTGATATTGTGTGTTTCTTATGTCTGAAAAAGATGTTTTTCTGTTAAACTTAATACCGACAAGAAATTGCACATTAATAAATTTCATTGAGAAACTTTATCTCCCTAACATTATAACAATTCTGATTTTTTTTTTTTTTAGTTTTGAGCAAATTATATATATATGGTGGGAGTATATATGTCCATATATATTAGGCATACATATGGGTACTTAAAATGGGTTGATAACAATGGATTCGTTGTGAAAAACATTTTTTTTGTGCCTTTTTTTTTCGAATAAGCTAAAAGAGAGTAATTGACTCTTTTTTGCTGTTTCATTCTGTGAGTAATGATGATACAAAGAAATCTCACGCATTTTATAATTATTACTTAAAGGAAATTGTGATTGCTGCATTTGGGTGTCAGGCTTTTCGTTTTCTAATGAGTGCAAACGGGTTTCACTTCGAAATATTAAGGGAGAAGTCTCTGAAAATGTCTCACAGAAATATCAAGGAGGACATGCACCTGACGTATTTTAATTTTGCTATAATCCTTGGGGATAATCACTGTTGTATTAATCATAGTCTGTTTTAATGGACGTTGAAGTTCATACCAGTTGATGATCTTCGGTGTTTTGCCCGTTTTTCTTAAATGTTTTATTCCAATGAAAAAACTTTCCCTCGACAATATATCGTGAGAATCTCAGCGTACTTCGTTAAACCCTATATCTGTAGATATATTACTCAAAGTGATGGCGATCTTACGTAGGAATTTAAGATATTTGATGACATATCAAAAGCGTAAAAAAAGAAAAAAGAGATTTTAATTAAATATTATAAGAGATAATACCTATTACCCTCTCAAACATCACATTGATTGTAGTCTTTGATAGGACAATCCTTCCTGAAAGAAAAATAATTAAATAAAAAGTAAGAAACGAAAACGTAAAAGGACCATATTTGGTTAATATGGGAGTGTATTGAATTTAGTTAAACACCGGAATTTGCGACAAGTTGTCGTCAATTTTGGCGAGGAATTTCGGTCGACATGATTTGCGAGTGTATTGCAAAGTTGGCAATACTTTTTGCTACAAAACTGGATCTTCCAGGTAGAAAATTTCCTACAAATTTCGCGGTAGCTCCTCAGATTTTTTATTAGTCCATCGGTATCTACGTACATTTTCATAGGTAGTTTCTATATCGTATTACCCATTTTCAGTTAGTTACTTCATTTTATGTACAAAAGGATAAGGCTAAAATTATGTAAAAATATCCTCTTCCAATATTAAAAAATAACCTCGAATTAATATCACATCTATCTAAAATCGAAAACTATCTAAAAATCTCATTGAAAAATGAATTAAAAATCACTAAATATTAAAAAATCGCGAAGTTACAAAAAATATTCTACTACAGCAATACATTGCAATCGAAAATATTTCATTAATGAAAATATTTGACACTAAATGCTAAAATTTCGAAGGTTGGATAAAAACTGCATAAAAAATCGCATTAAAAATCGCCGAAATTCAAAAATTGTCGAAGATAAAACATAGTAGATTAGGATAAAAGTTGAAAACAGAATTTCTCTTTACCAATATCAAAAAATAGCCATAACATGTGGAAAAAATACTAAAAATCGTATAGAAAAAAAATGAATAAAAATTGAAAAATCAATGTACGAAATTCAAATAAACTTTATTGAAATAAGACCAAAATTTATTATATTGGGTTGAAAAAAATAAAACTAATGTAGAAAAAACGCCTCAAAACATTAAAAAAAATGTGTAAAATTGCTTAAAAAATCCTGTGAAAAATCTAATCAAAAAATTGAAAATCGTATTTTGAGATGCAAAACTTTATATACATAGGTACTTTTTTCCCAAATTTTGTAGCTTTACGTGAATCGGTCTCTTCAGAACATCGTCCACACACTCACACACTTGCACACTCATACACTACCACAATCACACACTCACACACTCACACACTCACACACTCACAAACTCCTTTCTTTATAAGTATGAAATGTTATCTTTGTAAAACAATTTTCAAATTCTTCTCTTTTTGTACATTTGTTGAGTCGCCTTCAAAGTCATAAGAAGGGTATCATATCCCTGCCCATGATTTTGTTTCTGTACCCGGGGATGTTTATGGCCATGCTTTTTTGCATCACTCGTATATGAAGACTGTTTAACACATGTCCGACTTTAAGTTACAAAAAATATATACCAGACATTTCATATATTTAGGAATTTAGGGGAAAAGAAAAAATGGATGATTTCGAAAATTGGCTCGCAAATTCATTTTTCAAAATTTCAATGTATGTCGAAGGACATGATTTTGCAATGTTCCAGATTTTAAAATTAATTTTTTTGTGATTATAGCTATTTGCGTGTGTCGATAAAAATAAAAAAAAAACCAAATCAAAATGGCCATTATCCGGGTAAATATATTTCGTACGTCTTTCTTATTCTTAAATGAGTATTTCAAACAATTTTGTCCTCTACTAAGATCTAATATTTATTGCTAGAATCTATAAAAACGAGAATTGGTGTTGTCCTTATATTTGATGTGAAAAATTATTAAGTCATTTTTCCCACATGTTGTGTATGGTATAAGAATTTTACTGTTTTTATAATATTATTTTTAGCTATACTTTCTTAAATTAAATCGATACTTTTGGCCTTTTATTTAATCGTACTTCTGCAAAATATCAATAACATGTGTAACAAGTATTTTCTGCATTATATTTGATGTGTTTATTAAATTGAAAGAAGCTCTGCACTCTTGAATTTATAAATTTCGCGTTCAGATATTACTGGTGTTCCTAAGCAGTGAGATAATCAGCAATTGTTTTTTATTAAATGTACTTTTTTATAATATAAATCTCTTTCTCTTCTATTATTTTTCTAGCGTATTTAATTGTTGAAAGATATTGATATTTCAATACCAAATACATTTTCACAGTGATTATTTTGAATGAATATTTTAATTTATTAAAAGGGTTTCCTTTTAATGTAAGACGAAAATATTACATATTGCTCGAAGTATTTATTCAACAACTATTTTTAACTTATCTGGAGCCATTCTTATACCGAAAAAAATAATCTTGTAATCCGTTTATTTAAATGTTGTTATTATAGAATTAACAATCGAAATGTTAGCGAGAAATTTCCTGATCAGAAATACTGGTTCTAGATGTTTTGAAAATTAAAACATAAGGAGGTAAAAAATGATATTTTAATTTAAAACATACATAGATTTTCTAGTAGTTTATGTATTTTGATCACTAGTTTTGAATTTCGCAAATTCTATTTTATCTTAGGGATCTCAGTAGTTTTACTTTTTGTCTATTAACGTAATTTAGCAACATGCCACAAATTTTTTTTCCGTTACCTAAAAAGTATATATGCATAATTTATAAATATAGAGAATATAAATTTTATTTACAATATATTTTTTAAATATTCTACATTGAAATTCTATTTATTTTCATGTTTAGATTTGATATTTTTATTATTATTTTTTTAGTTTGCATCCACTGCCAGCAAGATTGTAGCATAACTATTGAATACCCCCTCCCCCCAAATATTGATAACGATGTAATGATAATATATCTTGAATTCATACTTCATTTGAGATCAATTTATTTATTTATTTGTGATTTTAATTATAATTTTAATGTTAAGAAACATTTTAATTGTAAAATGAACAATTTTTAAAAATTAATTTAAATATAATACTAATTTTGATGTATAATTTATTCTGTAACTTAAAATAAAGATGTTTACCAACTTTTTATTGATTTTTCTAAAATATTGAGCGCAGCCAGAAAATATTTTTTTTTAAATAAAAATTAAGCATTTTAAGAAAACAATAAAATTTCAATAGAGAACAATAATGATAAAAAAATATTTTAAATAGGGGAGATATAAAGTTTCCTGTATTAATAATTTTATGCATTTATATTTTATAGAGTCTAAGAAAAATAATAAATGTGACATGTGGCTAAATTGCACTACAAGGCAAAAAAATAAGACTCCTGAGACTTTCTCCCTCCTTAAATTATTCAAAATCAATTAGATATTTCATATTGTTTAACTTCATGTCTCATCCGTAATGTATGCATACTAAAATCATGTAAATAAGTGCTCACTCTCTAAACATATATTGAAGGATTAAACAATCTCCTAAGCAAACATACATCTTTATTAAGTGCATCAGTAACTGCGACCCAATTTTCTAAGTAACACTAAAAAAGAAACATGCAAACAAAAAGAAAAGAAAAAAGAATGCTTCTTTTTGATATATTAATTACTCTTAATGGATTGACTTCAAAGTCGTATTCACGGGAGTATGTGATGTGAAATATACCCAACCTAAATCATTTTATGTAATCAGTACTCAATTTTTAAAAAAAGGATAATTATCGTTGAACATTACGTAACATATCATAAGGTAGTTGTTTAATCATATATATACTATAGAGATATACTAATCATATACATACTATTTATTTAATCATATTTTGTAATTGGATGAAAAGGTTTTACTAACATTGTTACTGCATAACACCGTTACATGTTATGTGATGCACACACACACAGAAAAACAATTTTTTTTTTTTTTTTTTTTTTTTTTTTTTTTTTTTTTTTTTTTTTTTTTTAATCAGGTACAAACTGAATCAGAAGCTTCATGAAAATCCATGCATTAGTTCGTGAGCTACATTTATTGCAAAATCATGAAAAATGTAGCATAGCAGCGCTATCTGTAGGGCGTTTTTCACAAAAAACTAAACAAAACTAATCTATATCAGAGATTGAATCTGTATTATTCGAAATTTTCGTGCATCAGTTCTTGAGATAGGGCAATTGCGATAATCACAAATAATGCACCATGGCTGAGTATTTTTACAAAATTTTAAACCGAAATATGTTACTCAACTTTCAAACGTATCAGAAAGAAAACTATTACAGATGAAAATAATTGAAAAAGAAGAAAATTTGAGAAATTATTCTTAAAAAATTCAAAACTAATTGCATATTTCATATTCATTAGTGTCCTGTCTCATCCACACTTGATGCATACTGAATTTGCGTAAATATTTACTCACTCTCTCTATATATATTGAAGAATTAAACAATCTCCTAAGCAAACATTCATCTTTATAAGGTGCATCCGTATCTACGAACCAATTTTCTGAGTAAGACTAAAAAAGAAACATGTACTTAAAAGAAAAGAAAGAAGATTGGTTCTTTTTGATATATTAATTACTCTTAATGGATTGACTTGAAAGTCATACTCACGGGAGTATGTGATGTGAAAAATACTCAACCTAAATGATTTTATGTAATCAGCACTTAGTTAAAAAAAAAAAGCATAACTATCGTTGAACATCACGTAACATATCATAGGGGAGTCATTTATTACTATTTGTTTAATCATATTTTGTGGTTGGATGAAAAAATATTACTAAATGATATATTTTGTGCTTCATAATACCATTTGGAGGTTTCGTTTTACTTATTTTTTTCTAGTACGTTAGGAATTTGAATTATATTGTTGAAAATAATAATTTATGTGTCGCGAAGAAAAATGAACATTTCATTAACACAGCTGTATTTTTATAATGGAAAACCTGAATTTAAAATGGAATTTTAACTTTTTTTTAAAATTAAGTACAGTGTGCTTGCTGT
Source organism: Maratus speculifer (assembly GCA_964019185.1). Classification (NCBI taxonomy): domain Eukaryota; kingdom Metazoa; phylum Arthropoda; class Arachnida; order Araneae; family Salticidae; genus Maratus; species Maratus speculifer. Next base: position 212,898,205 of record OZ025297.1, on the reverse strand, counting down.
CGAGTAAAGTATTGTAAAAAATATCTAACCAGTGTAACCCGTGCAATGTATTTACAAAATAAACAAGCTGGAAATTGCACGTGAACGTAGCAAATGAGGTGCGTTCGTACGATAACGAAGTTTTAAAAATATTCAGATCTTGCTGCTATAGTAGAGCGTACTCCGGATACAGTATAATAGTCGAAATCTTTACGTTTCTGTAAATATGCAGGAAGTAATTTTTATTACACCTCAGCAATGTATATCTTTTTCATAAAATGTGAAATAGTTTAATATAATTAAAACACGTACCAAACCATGTTTCTCCGTATAGCATTATATAGTGGAATACTTTTGTGTGGCCCTGTAATTTAATAATAAATATTCTTTGCATCACAGATTGTACAGAATGCATATATTATTATAGGTTTCATAGATTTAGGCCAATTCTATTATGTTCGAATGAGTGTAACATCATTAAAATGCATTTGAAACTTTTTCCCCATTGACCGTAATGTAACGGAATCATTTTGATTGTCCCTGTAATTGATCTATGCATCCGATTTTCATAACATTTGAAATGACTCGACAAAATTACGCAATAATTATATGTTTAAAATTTCAAACGATTAAAATGCATTTAAAAATTTTGGCCTATTGACCGTAATGTAACGGAATCCTTTTTAATGTCCCTGTAATTGATCTATCCATCCGATTTTCATAAAATTTGAAATAACTCGACAAAACTATGTTATAATTATGTATTTTAAATTTCAAACGATTAGGTTGGGTAGTTTTTGCGTTGTTATATGCAGACAGACGGACAGACAGACAGACGGGCAGACGGACGGACTGAGCGACAACAATAGGTGCTACGTATTTACAGAATTACGAACGCACCTAAAAATGCATTAGCATTTTTTACTTTACAATTTTATGCAGATATTTCTTATAAAAAGTAATTACCATTATTATTTTTATATCACTTTAACTTTATAATTTTTCACTCCAAAGTTGTCTGTGATCTGAAAACCAATATTGCGTACAGGAAAAAAATCTTAAAGGAATTTTTTTTTTCTAAAAATAAATTGGCATTCGTTTGGTGGAACATTTGGTAAGTAGTAAGTAATAAAAAAAAAAAAAAAACGTTTTGTAAAACCTCTACTGATAAAAACTTTAGAATAATTTCAAATACCGCCAATCATTATACATTTTTTTTTTTTTTTTTTTTTTTTTTTTTTTTTTGAAGTGTAACATTTGCGATGGAATTTTAAAAATATATTTGTTAATATTTTTAATACAGAGAATATTTATTTATGGAGACAAAAACAAACTGTTAACTTTATATCAAATTATAAATGTATAAGAAATTAAAGATTTACATATGTGATGAGGAGTCATGAAGTTTGAATATTTCCATAGAGCCCTTTAAATAATACAGTGGTGCTAAAATTATAAAGCTACTAGAAAATAGAATATAAAAAAAAAAAAAAAAAAAAAAAGACGGAAATTTTACAAAATTTCATACAAATATATTATATGCTACAAGAAAATGAAAAAACTAAATTCATTAATTAGTACTTTAAAAACTATATTAATATAAAATTATTAGATTTAATAAAATTTTCTTTACAAAGAAGTATGGAAATAATTGTAAAGACAATACATGTATTTCACCAATCAATGCAAGACAGTTTTTATGACTTTAAATATTCTCTTGTTCATTGAATATACTGAATATAATCCAATTAATGTCCTAATAATCTCATATTGCATATTAGAAGAAACATTCTTTTGCACACTCCTAGCATTTCAATTTCTGTATATGTTAGTTCTATTCTCCTACCCAAAACAATCTGGAATATATCCATGTATCACCAAAAGCAGATTATTTCACAATCTGAATATATCTTGAAATTATTAATAGATGCGTATATGTGACCGTGATAGACCAAAATCTCAAGAATGTTGAATTTAATTGGCAAATGTCAACTTCCCATAGTCTTTTGACGTATGTCCGAGATATTTGAAAATAATTCTCACTTACTTCGGAAAATTTCGACATTTACCTTACACTAATGATGAATGTTGAATAGGTCGGTGATTGGCATTTTCCTCCTTGTACTTCAGGCGTTATAAAACTTTACAATAATATTATTTTTCTCCTTCTTTTCTTGAGAGTAGTGATCAATCACGGTAAGGAGAAGAAATCGTCATTGTGCAATGAAAGCTTCACTGTATACAAATAACGGAGAGTTGTAATACTATGATTAAGAGACTAGATTTAAGAGATAAACTGATTTTTCTTCTTGACATATATATTTAGATTTTAGAATGGAACGAATAATGGGTGTTCGATATTATTTGCCTTCTTTATGATCATAGCATTTGTACAATGATAAATATAAAGAATTAAAATTTTAGTTAAAGCTTAGCCAGTAATGAACTTAATGAGTCTATAGTGTAGTAGATTTTTCTTATATGAATCATACTTCATTATTAAAAAAGCATTCAGTTATATATCAACATAAGAAGAAGTCCAAATAATGGCACATGTAAATAGATCTTGAACTTCAAACAGTGCTTTCTAAATGCGAAAATAATAATAATAATAATAAAAACATTTTTATTTGTGGGATTGATATCATTTTATTTAAATTTTTTTTATTTATTGTAATCTTTTTATTTCTTTTTATTGCAATAATTTGCTTAGGAAATGAAAATTTACTTATTTCGATCAAATTATTATACAGTAAAAAAGGACATGTAAAAAGTACAGGGTTGTTATAATTAAAGTTCGCCTATTCAGAAGGCTCTAGAGCCGGTTCTATGACTCCAAACGAAGCAGAATTTCTCTAGTACGTAGTTGAAGGGATGCGCTCTGCGAAAATCGAAAAAAAAAATTAGTTAAAATTTTTGTCAATAGGTGGCGCTGCGCCAATATTTAAGCGCCAATACCATGCGATTTTTGTTTGTGGGGATTTTCGGAAGATTCTGTATCTAAAGACAGATGTGAGACAATCTCTGATCTGAAAGACAATATTAGACTTCGCATTCGCTCAATCTCACAGGACAGTTTACACAATGCTATAGAAAGCACAATTCTGAGAATGGAATGCGTTATTGAAAATGGTGGAAGATTCATTGAGCATGCGTAATGTTATTTTTCGTTATTTCTTCGCAGCCGAGCGACGTGTTTTGTTTTCGTTGATGCAGATAAGATCACACGAAATGATATTCATTCTTTTGTATTGTTTGGAGAAACAGGTCAGGCTCTAGAGCTGTCTGATTAGGTGAACTTTAATTATAACAATTCGCAGGTCGTCGAAGTTTGTTGAAACTTTTAAATTTGTGCGCTTTGTCTGGATTGACTGAAATTGATATAATGAATCTGCAAACATTGCCTTAAATATTGCTGCAGCGCCATCTATTGACAAAAATTTTAACTATTTTTTTTCGATTTTCGCAGAGCGCATCCCTTCAACTATGTACTAGTGAAATTTCGTTTCGTTTGGAGCCATAGAACCGGCTCTAGATCCTTCTGAATAGGCGAACTTTAATTATAACAACCCTGTATATATCTTTAAATCGGAAATACATAAAATAAAATTTTATATTTTTAAGAAAAACAATACATTGTATGAAAAATAGAACTTCTTGCTATTAACTATAAATATAATTTATATTATTTCCTAATAATACATAACGATTTAAAAAATAAGCGCATATATAGTATATAATATTGAATATAATATTGAAGTATGCTAAAAGTCTGAAAGAATATAATATGTATGGACGTTTCAAAAAATGTTTTGTGAAAGGGTTTTTCACAATGTATAAGAATAATAAAAAGCAGCAAATTAGGCTAAAGGAGGTATATACACAAGTTATTCCCTAGACAGAGACTTAGCAACATAATATTCCCTAGTGTAGTGCTACATGCCTTTTCAAGCTCTTATTTCCATTTTCAAACAAGGTGTAGATTGGAACTCATATCCGATTTATTCTTTTAGGAAACGGGATCCCTAAAAGATATCATCAATGAAGTAATTGTTATTAATTTAGCAATATTAAAACAGAATGTTTAATTCAATTGCACTTGAGAATTTTTTGTAGACTTTAGATGATGCATTTCTGACTATGACATCGTGCATATTTTAATAATACAAAATCTTTTAAATTAAATAGAATTTTTGTAGGGGAATTTTTTTTCTTTCAGCGTAAAATATTATTATTATTATTATTTTATATGTAATTGTGCTCTTGAATTAATCGGGTGTTCATAACATATTTACATTTTTAAGAAAAACAGTGCAAAGTATATAAAATTAGGATTTTTATCTTATTAACAATAAATACATTTAATATTATTTCCTAATTAGGCTTAACTGTTATAATCAAACATTTCCCTCGTATCGCTGTATGTTACAAATGTGAAAGAAACTAATAAATATTGACGTTTCAAAATTTGATTTGAGAAAGGCTTTTTACAATGTATAAGAATGATATAAAAACAGTACATTATCCTAAAGGAGGTTGAAACACTATTTATTCCATAAAAAGTGAACTAGTAACATTTTATTCCCTAGTGTAGTGCTACATGCCTTTTTAAGCAATCATTTCCATTTTCAAATAAGGTGTAGATTGGCCAAACTCATTTTAGATTTATAGTTTCCTGAAATGTGATCCCTAAAGGATATCATCAATACAGTAATGGTTATTAATATAGCAATATTAAAATAAAATGTTTCATTCAATTGCCCATATGATTTTTTTTTATTTGACTTGTAGACTGTAGATTATCATTCTTGACTATGATATCATGCATATTTCAGAAATGTCAAAGCTTTTGATTTGAGTAAAGTTTTGGAAGCGAAATAAAATAGTTTGCTTCGGCGTCAATATATATATATATATATATATATATATATATATATATATATATATATATATATATATTGATGTGGGAATGTGCACCAAAGAAATAATTTTTTATAAAATCATATATGTGTCTTTAAATCATCTTATACAAACTCCAAATATTATTTTTCACATTACATAGTTACTTCGTAATTAGATTTAACGGTTCAAAAATAAACAATTCCCTCACATTACTGTATGTTTAAAATGTGAAAGAAGATGATATATATGGACTTTTTACAATGTATAAGAGTTATATAAAAAATCTAATTATGCTAAAGGAACTTCATACGCAGATTATTCCCTAGAAAGAGACTTAGCTATATATTTTTCCCTAGAGTTGTGCTACGTGCCTTTCCAAGCAATTGTTTCCATTTTTCAAACAAGGTGTAGATTGATCAAACTCATTTTAGATTTATAGTTTTAGTAAACGTGTTTCCTAAAGGATATATTCAATGCAGTAATGGTTATTAATATAGCAATACTAAAATAGAATATTTCATTCAATTGCAATTGAGACTTTTTTGTGGACTTTAGATTATGCATTTCTGTCACATCGTGCGTATTTCAATAATTTTAAAGCTATTAAATTAAATTGAGCTTTTGAAGGGAAAAAAGTGTTTTGTTGCAGCGTAAAATATCATTAGTATTATTATCATTATGTGTACATGTGTTCTATAGTTAATAGGATGTACATAAAATAATATTTTACATTTTATCGAAAAACAGTGTAAAGTAAGTAAAATCAGAACTTCTTTGTTATTAACAATACATAAAATTAATATTATTTCTCAATAAGGCTTAACTGTTAAAAAACAAACACTTCCCTCGTATTGCTGTATGCTAAAAATGTGTATTAAGGTAATAAATATTGACGTTAATTTGCAAAAGGCTTTTCAAAATTTATAAGAATTATATAAAAACAGCAAATTATCTTAAAGGAGGTTGATACACTGATTGTTCCCAAGAAAGAAACTTAGCAGAGTATTATTCCTTAGTGTATTGCTACGTGCCTTTTCAAGCAATTATTTCCGTTTTCAATCAAGGTGTAGATTGCCCAAATTCATTTTAGATTTATAGTTTTAGATAACGTGATCTTTAAAGGGTATCAACAAGGCAGTAAAAGTTATTAATATAGCATTATTAAAATAGGATGTTCCATTCAATTGCCATTATCAAACACTTTTTTATTTGACATGTAGACTTTAGATTATCATTCTTGAGTATCAATTCATGCGTATTTCAATAATTTTAAAGGTTTTAAATTAAGTACAGTTTTGGAAAGAAAAAAAGTGTTTTACTTCAGCGTAAAATATTATTATGAACTTTTTAATGTAAAAATGTGCACTAAAGAAATATTTTTATATAAAATTACATTCTTTTCTTTAGATCGTCTGCTGCAAGTTCCAAATATTATATTTCACAATACATATTGCATTTGCGTTTTAATAGCATAACACATGTATTTCTGAAACAAGAGGAATATTACAAAATTTGATGTTCGATTATTATTCTTGTGACAATTCTTCAACCTTTTCGGGTCTGATTTTTTTTTTTCATTTTGAGAATAAAATTACTATTATTTCTTAATAAGTCTTAACAGTTAAAAAACAAACTCTTCACCATATTGCTGTCTGTTAAAAATGTGAAAAAAAGATAATATACGTGGATATTTCGAAATACGAATTGTGAAAGGGCTTTACAATGTACAAGAATAATATAAAACGGCAAATTATACTAAAGTAGGTTGATACACATATTATTCCTTTTCCGAAACTTAGCAACATATTATTCCCTAGTGTAGTGCTACGTGCTTATTGAAGCAATTATTTTCATTCTCAAACAAGGAGTAGATTGACCAAACTCATTTTAGATTTATAGTTTTAGGAAATATGATCCCTGGAGGATGTCATCAATGCAGTAATAGTTATTAATATAGAAATACTAAAATAGAATATTTCATTCAATTTCACTGATGAAATTTTTTTATTGTTTCTATTTGACTTGTACATTTTAGAATATCCATTCTTGACTATGATTCTATCCATATCTCAATAATAAAAAAGCTTCTAAATTGAGTAGAGATTTGGAAGCAAAAAAAAATGTTTTACTTCGGCGACAAAATACTACTATTTTTTTTAAATGTGTGACTGTTCATCATATCTATATATATATATATAGCTTAACGTATCTACTTTTGAAAAAAGAGGAAGGTTACCAAATTTAAAGTTTGATTATTACTTTTGTGACACTTATTTATAAAATAAAATATAAGTCTCTAAATTGTAACAAAAAACAAATGTTAGAAATTAAAATATTTTTTGTTTCGTCTGTAATAATGCTATCTTGACCTCAAGTTACTAAAGTAACTCTAATATCTTGATTTCAACATAATATCTCTAATTTGCGATATGTGTCATTTCTTCATTGGCCTTAATATAGTTCATTAACCTATTTATGTCTAGACTCCTAGCTTTAGGAATTTTCAAATTTTAATACATTTGTAGAATATCCTTCTTCCACTACATAATACGTTTGTATTTTATCAGCTTAACATATCTATTTCTGAAACAAGCGGGAGGTTACCAAATTTAATGTTCGATTATCATTCTTGGGATACTTATTTATAAAATTAAATATATGCTTGTAAATAATTACACAAAAAAACGTTAAATTTTTAAATAATTTTTGCTTCGACTATGAGGATTTTTCTTGAAATGAAGCTACTAAAGTAATACCATTATCTTAATTTCAACGTAACACCTATAATTCACAATATGTGCAATTCCGTCATTGGTCTTAATATTGTTATAAAATTTATATGGTATCCTGGGGTAATAACGCCATGTTAAGGTTCTACCAATTTTCACGGCTTAGTTTTAGATTGTATTTTTCTAACAAATATAGGATTTGATGCAGCAACTCATTGACTATGTATATAAAAATAATTTAACATATATGCATTCATAAAATGTAATGGTGTGATTTCTTGACCAATGTTATTTGGCGTTATTACCCAATCTATGCGGTTAATAACGCCATGCAAAGAAAACTATAAAATAAGATGGAATAAACGAGTAATCCTTAAAAATCAAACTTTATCGCCGAGAAATTGACAAATTGTATTCTAGGTGATAGAAAATATTCAGTTTTTCGTGAAAGTGTAAGAAAAAGAAGGGGGGGGGATATCAGACCCCGAGCTTCTTTTTGTTTAAAAATGACCGTTTATGTAAGATTTTTAGAAACATCGCACTGTTTTAACTGTGCTTATCTAAAACAGTTCCAAATATGTTTCCAAATATGCATTCTATGCGGTAGAAAATATTCAATTTTTTGTGAAAGAGAGAGAAAAAGGAGATTGGGGGAGCATCTTCAGTATACAACACCCTGAGCTTCTGTTTACTTAAAAAGCCCCTCTTAAATATAATTATAAAAGCATCGCACGGTTTTAACCATATTTAAAGTAATATTTTTATCACGTGAAATTTTATAATAATTAGAGTTATGTGTAATAAATATTTTTGTTAACACTGTTATAAAAGTCTTGTAAATACTTTTAACCCGTAAACTTTACACTAATGCGGATTTGCACAAAGTTAAAATGTTGGAATTAAATAAAAAATTCTTTAATAAATTTGTATTTTTGGATTTTGGATTTTTTTCAATGTATAATAAAAAAAATTCCAAAAGTGATCGATAGAGGGCACCCACACATCATTTAGGCGTTGAAGCGTTTATGCAAATCGATTTCGTCATTCTATCTCGGCAGCATATTATCGTTATCAGATCAAGCGCGGGTGGTTAAACTTTTCTACAAGAATGATGAAACCATAACTATTGCATTGTGAAAGTTTCGCACGGAGATAGGATTTAAGAGGCAAAACGTCTCTATTTCATTGAATGGGATACTCAATTTAGTGGGATGATTGGAAGAAACGGGGTTGTTTGTTTGCGTTTGCCTGATTTGCAAAGAATGTTTAATAAGACGTGTGAGTGTCCTCTATTGGTTATTTTTCGAATCATTTTCTTTATTATATATGGAAAAAATCCAAAATCTATCTGATCACCTTCGCGTAAACCGATAAAGTTTTCCGAGCATTACTTCTTTAATTATCGATTTTTAAACTTTGAACGAATTTATGACCTCTTATGTATTTGATTAGGACCACCAAAATATTTTTTTTTCTTCGCGTGATAATATATGATGTGTCTTTCGAGTGATAATATGTGATGTAACACACATTCTATTATATATATTTCTATTAATTTTTCAATTGTTAGTCCCCCCCCCTCTTTTAACATTTAATTTTAAAAGAAAAGCATTTTTAATTGGTATTTTTATTGTGTGTTCGTCTCCAGGTGCATATAAAATAATAATAATAAATAAAAAAACAAATAATAAATTAGTTTTATAATATCATTCTACTTCTAGGTTTTTCTTTTTTGTTCTTCAATTGATTAAATGTCAGACGAATTAAATATTTTTTTTTGTTTTAAATAACTGCTATTTTTATTTCCCAATGATTTCATTTTGTCTTGTATAAAGAACTTAATTTGTTACCGATTGAGTAATTTTATTTAGGGTTGCTGTGTGTTGCGCGCTCATTCGCCACGGACGATAATGGCAGTATTCTTGACAACACTCATTTTTTAAATTTCCCCTTTGCTTATCATGTAACGGTCCTTTTTACCTGTACATTTTTTGCTCGGATTGGGAATCTATTCTATGCCAAAATACTTTTTTTGGCGTTTGTGTAATGTGAAATTTTTGTCAGTTTTACGTTTTGTCTTGGTGAAGAAAACACGCTCGTTCGCTGTTGTCAAATTGACAAATATATTCATTATTGTGTTCTATGCGTGCGGCACTAGTGCACATTTGAGTGAATATGCTATATTACTGATGTTTGATATGCTCATATTTCAAGTGTTAAAAATAAAGACAATTTAGTCAAGTTGATTGTGAATTGAGTTTTCTTCATCAAAAAATGCCTTAAACACTTCGTTCCAGAAAAAAGTAAAACATGAACCTGGGGCTGTCTACTATATTGCAATACGATCCGGCCAATCTCATAAATGGCGTAAAAATGGCGTAAAAAAATCTCATAAATTATTCACATACTTTCCCATCACAGAACTATTTTTCCATAACACCCCCTCCCAAAAAATTACATTCTATGATTTTATAAAAATAAATTTAAAACAGGTAATGAATATATATATATATATATAGATAGATAGATAGATAGATTGATAGATAGATAGATAGATATAATAAAAAACAACTTTTAAATTTTGAAGCATAAGTAAAAAAATAATGTTATTCAACAAAATGTCATAATTGATAAAATGTTATTTAAATTGAAAAGAAATGTGCCTAACAAAGTAAAAACATTTTAGCAGGTTTATAGATATCGATTATCGTGGAATAACACATATCTTTTTATCAATATTTGTTTAGTGGCCGTAGTTGGAAGCAATGGAGTTGTGATCTATTAGCGTTTCTCCAGAAAAAATGCAAGAAAATCAGTGTTTAGTCCTTTATTATTTTTGAGCATTTCCAGCAGTTATTCCACATCACTCCAGTCTCCACAAATTCATAATAGACAACTTGTTATAAGCCTGCATCACCATAACATTCCAAATTATTCCGAAGATAACACGGGACCCCGGCACTTGAAAAAATCTAAAGCATTCTAACGCTCCTCAAAGCCAAAATGACTCTCCCAAAACTCTAAGGCAACCTAGCCCCTTCCCTTTTTGCATAAGGCTTTTAAAGTCCATTAAGATGGTTTTCAACTTAAAGATAAACCAACCAGCTCTCTACCATTGGCCAATAGGCGTGACTAGAGGCAAGGACTCTTTTACGAACCATGTAATAGAGCAATTTGCCCACGCGCAAAGCGCATGAATTCTTAGCAGACGATTAATTAAATAATAAAACTAAATTAAAGTTTTGATAAATGTTTTTTAATTCTAAAAATGAAAATGATTTGTGTAATGAATTTGAGATTTCGCAATAAGATATTGACATTCAAGAAACATTCTAGCTCTTTTTAAGAAAATAATCGATAGATTATGCTAATTTAAATAAAATAAAATAAAAAGAACTTTATCCGTTAAAAATAATAATACATTACGGAAACTGAGAATAAAAGTATGTTCCATAAAACGTTAGCATAAACTCAGGGCGGGCAAAATAGTGAATTTTTTCTTATTTATTACATATATATATCATTAATGCAGTTCAATTTATTAAACAAAACAAATGCATTTCTGATAAACCGATATTTGCTAATTTTCACCACCATTAAGATGAATCACAAAGGGTTTAGCTTAGCTCTAAAAATATATATTCACGAAATAAGATATTTACATTTGCTGGTGATAACTAACAGCAATCGTAATTAAAGTAAGACAGGGCTATTTTGTACTTCAAACTTAAATTATATCATTATAGAGGGCATGTGTGTAAGACCTAGAATCAATACACAGAAATATAATGACATATATTAAGAAGATTCATTACTTAAAGGAAGCACTAATTATTGTCAGTTAGAAATGCAAACTAAATGAGAAATTTATCATTTTAGAGCTATTTCCAAACATTTAATGTCAGAGATACTGTAATGACAATAACTAAAGTAATTTTGAGTTAGTGTGATTTTAATAATATAAGTGATTATAAAGAATTTCTTAATTTATTTCAAAGCTAACTAACGAAATCTTGAAAATGTTTGTTTTAAAAGTTAAAAGAATATTAAATAGAATTTTGGTTTCAATATAAATTTAACATATGTTGCGGTACTCAACAACTTTTTCGTTTTTGTTTCTGTTCAATATTTAAGATCGTTTCAAAATTTATTTTCCAATGCGCTAAAATTTCAGACCATCTGTTTAAATAAGACTGTACTTTACTTCGTATTTTATTGTTATCCTGAAGAAAAAGTTTGCTGGAGTATTTTTTTTTTCCTCATTATTGTTGATTAAACAAATTTAACAGATATATTAGGCAGAAAATAATATAAACAACTACAAATATTTAAGAAAAAGAGTGTTATTTGTTTAATTAAAAAATAATCGATAACTCATTCAATGAGAAATAAAGGGATAAAATGAAAATATTTAATGAAAATATTTAACATGAAAATAATGTTTTTTAAGCTTAAAAAGTAATTTCGTATGAACAAAGTAATTGATACATGATTTAACAAATTGTCGCTCATGTCTTGTTGAAGAAAACGTGTCTGAAAGCTTGATTTTATATATATATATATGTTGCAGCCAATACCCGAAATTGGCCAATTCTAGAACTGGCCGGCCAATTCCCGAATTGGCCAGCAACATTAAAAAATGACTGGCCAATTCTAGAATTGGCCAGCCAATTCGCGAACTGGCCAGATGCAATTGGCCAATTCGCGAACTGGCCAGATGCGATTGGCCAATACACGAAATAGATATAAGCACTCGGCTTAATCCTATCTAATATAGTTGAAAGTGTCTACGAATTCAAATAGTCTAGACTTCAGCCTGTCCGTGATCTAACTCGAGTAAAGTTTCCGGTTAACATGTAATTGTCATCGAATTTGGTTTATCAATTAATTTCGATATTGAAAGGGAATTGTGTACTATTTTTGGTTAATTTAGTTGGATACACAAAAATATTTCGTTTCAATATAATCAATGGAAATCTTTTTTACTGTACATTTTAATGTTGCATTATCTTAATTACAAAAAAATTGGTACGTATGCATCATAGTTCGGATGTTGGCCAAAGCTTCCCGGCCAGTTCGCGAATTGGCCGGCCAAAACCCGAAATACGCTATTCATTTCATGTATTTCGGGTTTTGGCCAGGAAGCTTGGCCAGTTCGGGTATTGGCCGGCCAGTTCTAGAATTGGCCAGGCTCCCAGTATTGGTCGCAACATATGTTTATATATATATATATATATATATATAACACTACATTAGTCTTTTCAATAAAAAAAAAAAAAGAAAAAAACTATCATTTTTTTATTTTTTTTTCTTCCTCCGTATGACTGACAACAGAGATGAAACTAGATGAAAATAAATTTAACTTTTTCAAAAAAATGTATAACCGACTCCAAAGAAAAGCGCTAAAAAGAATTAAATAATTCTATAAAATTCTCTAATGACAAATCGTTATCCAATAACCACACATTGACTATCATGTACCGGTATAAAACGGTTAAATCTAATATATAGAATTTAATATCCACCAAACATAGATTTTCCAGAGAATATTTTTTACAAGAGATTAATTTACATATTTTTGATTTAATTTTTGAATATATACATATAAAAACTAATGAATTACTTTTTGAAATTGGTGCCAAACAATCATAATCGATAATGATTTCCCCATTTGATTTACGGTACTAGACATAATATATCCAGAATTCTTACTATACTTAAGATAGTTTGGCACCAACTTCAAAAAGTAATTCATTACTTTTTATATGTATATATTCAAAAATTAAATCAAAAATATGTAAATTAATCTCTTGTAAAAAATATTCTCTGGAAAATCTATGTTTGGTGGATATTAAATTCTATATATTAGATTTAACCGTTTTATACCGGTACATGATAGTCAATGTGTGGTTATTGGATAACGATTTGTCATTAGAGAATTTTATAGAATTATTTAATTCTTTTTAGCGCTTTTCTTTGGAGTCGGTTATACATTTTTTTGAAAAAGTTAAATTTATTTCCTACTTTTTAGTTATTTATACCGTAATACATAATTATGTGTACTGATATATGATGGCTCTTTGCAACGCATTACTAATGAACGCACTTTGCTGAGTTCTCATGTATTCGCTTTACTTGTCACTGTTTGATTGTCAACTTTTCAAAAGACACTTACAATATCGGTTAGTATCGTTGTGAATCTTTAGGTTTTCTGGATGTGGTAACTTCTTCAGATCTGGCACGACGAAAAGCTACCGCATTCATGAAATCTTAAAGTCAACATCTAATCGTACGGACATCGGAAGTGGTTATCGAAAGGTGACAATGCCTCAAGTAAAGTGTCCTTACACATAAGCGCGCGGCAAAGGGCTTCCATATATGAGTAAACAGCAAAATGACTCCACGTATCAATGAATAGTAAAATGCTTTTCTAGTGTAGTCAAAAGTACTCCCCCTTCAGTCAGAAAAAGCAAAAAGAAAGATTTTAACAAAAATCGCTCTATGATTCAATAGATAAACAACAACAATCTAATTCCTATAAATGCAGTAAAGGCATCGGAAATGAGCGGTAATGATTCGACGAGGAATCCGAAAATCATAACCTGTACTTGGCTGCATCTATAAGAGAGTGACAGCATTCGATGCCCAAATACTTTTTCATGGACGCTTTTGTCCCAACTAAACATTTATAAATTTCACCCTTTTGCTGCATCGTCACTCTACCGCTTTTATGGAAAACGATTATTTCAGCCTATCATGGAGCATTCTCATGGGTCAAAAGACAAATATTTTATAAAAGCGGGGGTGTGAAGATGCAGCAAAAGGGTAATTTTTTTACAGTGTATGCATGAGATATTCCATAAGAGGGATGGAGTGATGATGCAGCAAAAGTTAAATTTTTAACAATGTATCGCAATGCTAGGCATTTTCTATTATAAAATTTGATGATGATATCCTGGTAGCATTCGATTGTACGCCGAATGATCCTTTATTTCTACACAGACATAAATGCATAATCCATATTATTTTACAAATTCATGGACATACAAGGACAAGATAGCACTTGGAAATATTACGACACAAGAAAAGTACAACCGGGAGCTACACATAAAGAGTGTGTGCAACGGAGTCAGTGGGATTCGAACCTACAATCTCCTACGCTCTCAAGAGATTAGTAGCGTGGTGTCTTAACCACTCGGCCACAAGAACCCCCTTGATGACTCATTTTTGTCCAGAATCTTTTCAATCAATCGTATACTGTGCTCCATGTGTCGCCATATTCACATCGAGGAATCCTACATGAACAAAATCTGAAATCATTCTGGTGTCTAATCCGGTAACCTAATCTGAATCTAAAGATAATTTTGTTACACATATCTTATTTTGCATTGATATGTAGAGATAATTTTTTTCCTCCGGAGGAAAATATATACTAAAGGATTTTCATCTTTTCAACAACTTAAGGTGTCGATTGGTATCGATGTCTATTTCTGCTTTAGTGGATCCGAGAACTTGTCCATTTAAGCTTTAACATTTCGGAAATTTATCGCATCCAGCAAACTTTAAAGCCACACACTAGGCACAGAAACTGACCCGGATGATAATGTGAAGTCTATAGGGGCGTTCTTTTCACATATCTCGCTCAAATTTTAAAAATTTTACGTGATTTTTTTTGCATAGGATAGCTGAAAATATTCCACAACCGGCCTAGTTTTTACTTTTTCAATTTTGGTTTCAGATTTAAAAAAAAAAAAATACTTTAAATTTCAAAATCGGTTTAAACGGTTCTGAAATTGAAACTATCATTATATAAAACATACATAAGCAAAATCGAAGAAGTAAAAACTAGGCCGGTTGTAGATCATTCTCGGCTATCCTATTCTAAAAAAAATCATGTAAATATATTAAAATTAACATTAGGGTCTTTTTCTGAGACTAGTGTAGTGCCTTAAGGTCCACATTGAAATCTACAGACTTCGTAATTGGGCGTTGAAAAGCTGACAATCCATCCGTATACGTTAAAATTATTGTGAAAAATTACCTTTGTTTTTAAAGCTATCTATTTTCTGACTAATGAGAGCGATCTAAAAACGTCTATGGAGCGTTTTCATTGGGCAGAAAATAGATAGTCTTTAAAAACAGAGGTAATTTTTCAAGACATTTTAAACAGGGTACACTGTTAAAAATTTGACCCTTTTGCTGCATCGTCCCTCCACTGCTAATATAAAAAACAATTGCTTCAGTCTATTATGGAGCATTCTCATGGATCAAAAGTGAGATATTCTATAAAAGCAGGGTAGTGACGATGCAGCAAAAGGGTCAGATTTTTTACAGTTTAAAGTACGCGTACACAATCAGAGCGCGTCAAGTTGCTTCTATGATTCAATGTATAGCAAAGAATTCTAAATGTTCGTATGTATTAAAATACTCTTCTCAGTCATAAAAACTAAAAAGGAAGATATTATCAAAATCACACCATGATTCAACATATTTCTATATGAAAGTAGCAATATTTGAAGTTAAGAATATTCTTTGATAAACGCGGTTTTCCAAAGTACAGAAAATTTAAGAATTTTTATTTCAGAACTTGGCGGTAGTCGCCTGAACGAGTTTGTTTTATGGGTGAAAGAAATTAACTAGCTTAACTTTAATGGTAAGCTTATCAAAATTTTTCGTCATTTAAATTTGTCCAAATGTAAATCTAGCACATAGCAATGTACTTTAATCACTTTGTGAATCCGGCATAACAAGCACCCTGATACACAGACACTCTTGCTTTAACGTGTAAGGCTCTTTAGAGATGAATTTTCAGCTTTTCGATATCGAATTCTCATGTCTGGATCGATGTGGATCTTTCACTTTGGTGGATACGAGAATTGTTCCAGCTAAGATTTCGTACTTTGGGAAAAAACTAGCATCTCTGCAATAGTGGTTAGGATCCCGAAGGATTTTTCGCTGTTAAGCAAAACAAGATTGACCAGTCATAAGCCTTCATTTTGGAGAACTTTTCATTGTTCGAGGGAGAGAATCTGGAATACATGAAGTGAAAATCTGCTATCGACACTGTAAAAAATTTGACCCTTTTGCTGCATCGTTACTCCATCGCTTTTATAGAATTTCTTTGTTTTGACCAATGAGAATGCTCCATAACAGAGCGCGAAGTAATCGTTTCCTATAAAAGCGATGGAGTGACGATGTAGCATAAGGGCTCAATTTTTTGCAATGCAAGCAGTGCTAAAAATTTGTATCCTTTAAATGTGCAACGATGCTATTGAATTCCAAAGTGTCGATCACAGCGACATCTGCGGCATTTGTGTGATACATTATCTAGACTAGCAATAATTCTTGCATTTTTAGAAAATGTCCTGCAGATGTCGCTTCTATCTTTAAATTTCATTAGCATTGTTGCACATTTAAAGAATAGAACATTTTAGCGCTTTTTTAAGTGTTACAGAGGGCGTGTTCAGCACAACTTACCGGTTACTTACCGACCACTTACCGATTGTAGACAAGTACGAAATGAAAATCAAAGCGAAGTGTGACGTCAGCGACAATTCAACAGAATAGTTTTCATTGATGCCACAATTTGCTTTCGTACTGCCCTACAATCGGTCGGTAACAATGGTTACTTTTGTAAGTTGCTCTGAACGCGAAATTTTGAAATGGAGGGCCAAATTCACAGTCAAGTAAAAGTAAAATCCAGACACCTCATTGGTCGTGTGGAAAGGGTGTCACGAATTTGTTTCTCCATTTGAAAAAGAAGGAGGGGTAATGTAATTTTCAAGCGATTGTTACCGTCTGTTCTTATTTACGATAAACCATCGAAATTAACTCAGTTAAGATATTTTGATGACATTTTATAGAACGAGAGTGAAAAATTTTGGTTATAAATGAAAACAGATCAGATTTACTTCGAAATTGCCGCTACGATTTTTTCTCGGAAAAAGGAGTAAGGCGACATTTCCCCTACCGCTAAGAGATTATTCTCTGAAAAGGACGCGGCTCAATGGCCAATAATGCGCTTGGATTTCACCGGACTGTGGTTTTAGCCCTATATTTTAAAGTTTCGCGCTCTGAACACGCCCTGAGATAGCCGATTTCCACACTATATCCCCTAGATGCTATATTTCCGGTTTCTTGCATAAGAGAACTTGTCCGGAATCCAGGTAGAATTTCCGCTGTTAGCGAAACCAGATTAACGAATCAAAAGTCTGAATTTTAGCAAATTTTTCAATGTTTTAAATAAATTTTCTTGTTAATAAATCTCCTTTCGCAAACAGCGCAAAATTTATGTGAATCCTGGCCCTCATCCAGTTAAGATTTTGCACTATGAATACTGTTAAAAATTTGAAACTTTTACTTTATCGTCAATCCATCGCTTTTATAGAAAATGATTACTTCATTATATTATGGTGAATTCTCATTGGTCAAAATAGAGATATTCCATAAAAGCGGTGGAGTGACGACGCAGCAAAAACTTCAAACTTTTAACAATGAAAAGATCGTGTATCTATGTAAGTGTAACATAAAAGCATGCAAAATGAACACTTCTAATTGGTCGATTGCTTCAAAATGAATTTGAAATTTAAAGTTTTTTTTTTTTTAAAGTTCTAATAATCAGATTTTTATGAAATTCGAATGGGACCACAATGGCCTCATACGCTTTCAAACAAAAAAAGAATTATCAAAATCGGTTCATATTTGCAAAAGTTATGCGTGAACAACAAATACATACAGGTCGAAATCATAACCTCCTCTTTGAAGTCGGTTAAAAATTAAAAAAATGTCTTCATGAGTTAGTTACATGCTAATTAATTATTAAAGTTGTCGCAAAACAATGCAATTTTGAGCCACAAAGGTAGAGGCTAATATACGAAGAGCAAATTTCGCAATAAAGTTTTTCTGTGTTTTTAAATGTAAGATAATTTTTATAGTAAATTTTTATCTTAAAATGTAAATTATATAAAAAGTAGTTAACATTATTATTGCGTAGTCATGTATTAAGATTTTAGAGTAAATGTCTATCATATACACTCATATGCTACGAGAAATGAATTTCAAAGATATAAAACATTATTTATCTTAGCATGGATTACCATAACTATGGAAACATGCCGTTTAGTTTTCTTTAATCATATGATTTTTATATTCTTCAATTCTGACAATTACTTTGTGACTTTACTACTTGAAAAGTGAACATTGTGCATTGTGTCTTTTTTTTCCTAACCTGTTGAACATATTGTCAATATGAGATAAAGGAATATTCACTGCTTTAAAAGTTAGGGTATCAGAATACTTTGAAGAAAATTTCTGTAATTTTGCATTAGTATTATTTAAATAAAGTAAACATTTTAATGAAAAATTGCTTTTTTAATTAAATTTCAGATATTGCTTTTTTTTTAATTTGTCATTTTTTAAAGTTTTTGTATTACATTATTTTGCTTTGCCATTCTTTAAAAAAATTTTAAAAAAATGCATTAAACTAATCTTATGAAATCATGTTAACCGCCAATCATTGGGTGTCGTAAAAAAGTTTTATAACGTTTTTTCTGAGAAACTCATATACAATTAAAAGCTGAGAATAATGCTTTTATTCATAAAAAAATCTCCATCATTACCAAATACCTATCGCCGTCGGTCGTGCAGTTGACGAAAATTAGCAGCATAGAACGATTAGCCTTTGACGCGATGAAGTCGCCAACCGAGATCTGTACTTCCTGAACTAACAAGAAATTTACAGAATACAAGACATTTTGCATCGACTCAAATAACTGATTTTTCAAAAAGGATATGAAAAGACTATACGCCGAGTGTTCCAAAATTTTCCAGCCAATGTGTCCTTGTCTCGTTTTGTAACGCAAAGGCCTGGCGTTGCCATGGAGTAATTTCACGGAATGCAAACCTTTGCTAGTAAATGGACTTTTTTCACCGAATTTTCGGTTTAACTGACACAGGTGTTGCTTGTAGATTGCAACAGTTACATTTACGCCAAGATCAAATAGTTCGTAATAGATCACTTTTTTCATATTCCACCTGTTGCAGAGGCGTATTTTATTTTTAAAGTTAATGGCTCGTTTTGACGTTGATTTTGTTGCTCCGTTGGGATTCAATCATTTTTTTTTTGTATTTTGAACTGCTACAACACAAAATATCTCCCGTCACGATTTTTCCCAAGAAAGATTTCTTTACTTTTGACTGTTTAGCAGTGTAATGCACTTCAAGACACACTCATTCTTCTTATTCTAGAATGCTTGTAATTCCCATATTCATGCCTTGGGAATCGTTCTTTTTGTATGCAAACAATTTTAAATAGTTTTTATTAGTTTTAAATCATTTAAATCGTAATAATTTTAAATCACTTTTTGTCCAGCAAGCTCATTTTTGCCTTCACTGGAGCGCCGCTATGTTTTCTATCTTTAACATGAAATTCGGTATCTTTCAAATGTCGGAACATGTGCTTTTAGCCATGCGTTTTCCTCTCCAAGAATAGAAGAAATTGATTGCTATGTTTTTTCAGTACTTTTTCCTTTGTGAATTTCATAACAAATGCAGTGACGAATAAATCTTTTATTATATAACATCTCTCACCTTCGAAAATTCAACTTCATTTTCTGTTTTCTCCCCCTTTTGTGTTTATTTAAAACCGCTGACCCGGTTCTTAAAAATGACTGAAACACTGTCTAATGATTGGTGTGCTATTTTGCAGTAAATGTCAGAAAAAAATTTATAAAATAAACAAAAAATATCGCATAATTTTATTTGTTATATTGCATGACATGCATGATCTACCATTGTTATTCATAGAAATTTATTAAAAAAAAAAAAAAAAAAAAGAATACAGTAGAAAGCGTTTATGGGGATGCTGATTAATCAAATTGCCCATTCAACCCGATCAACCACGAACCATATATATATATATTTTTTTTTTGCTATTTTTGAACGGAAGAATCTTTAGGCGTTTTAAAATAAATTTGGCTGGATGTCATGAAAGTTAATCGTTACACAATTTCCTAATCCTGAAATAATAAACTGGAAACAAATGCAAATAAAGCAAGGTATAAAATAAACTGTTTTTAGAAATTAAAGAATTTCTTACTTTTAACGAGTGACTCCCACGCAAAAAAAGAATGTTCTCTATGAAGCAGAAGACTCCAGAATTTATTTTAACTATCACAATGATTTTTTAATGCATATATTGTGCAGTTTGCGAACGTATATATGTATTAATTTCTGTGTGTACTTCTACGCATAATTTTGTATGAATTACGTAGAAATAAAAGTAAAATAATAATAATAAAAATAAATAAAATAATAAGAAGAAGAACTTCTAAGCAAACTATTTGTAATGCGTTATAATATGTACTGCTACAGAGATAAAAAGAGATTATCGCACCGCAAACTCAGCTTTTGCTTTAGAGCTGTCGTTAAATACCGGAGGGAATGCATTTCATCACCTGGAGTTTAACATGTTTTGAAGCCAGGTGGATATTGACAAAATAAGGTAATTTTATGTTAAGTCGATCATTTGCAAGTTTATAGATAACCGTGCATAACTATAGATTTCATAATTTGATACAGAATTTAAGATCATTTTAAGGTTACATATAACCACTTATGTAAAAAAAAAAAAAAAAAAAAAAAAAAAAAAAAAAAAAAAAATACGCATGCAAAACATTGTATTAAAACCTATAGATATATAAAATTACCAATATTACAAATACAAGAAGTACAATAAATTTCAAATATCATTTGATAATACATGCACTATCGAATATAAAAACAATCTATACATATAAAAGAAAGTCTGGATATTGTATTAATCATTGCACAAAAAAATCTACTGAAATTACAATTTTGAAAATTGGGGTAAAAATACTTCTTATAGCATCGAGTGCCGCTAAGAAAGGATTTTCTAAAATTCTAGCCCTTTGAGGGTTAAAAAAGAAAACGCATTTAAAAAAAAATCATTAAAAATCAAGTTTTGTTGCTATCTTTTAACTAATAACATATTTTAACGTATTTTTTTATGCTGAACCAAAATCTTATAAATCTAATAGTTCGTCAGATATTTAACATTTCTTTTATTTGGCAATGTCTTTGGCACAAAAACCCGAATTTTTCAATTGTTGCTTGATAGTCAGGTTGTTCGATTGTAAAATCATGGGTGAAAGCTCTAGAATCAAGCGAACCAAATTATTAAGATAGATTAGCTTTTTCAATAAGTCAAATTAACGGATTCTGTGAGACTTGCATTGATAATTTTTCATCAATGCTTTAAGTATATTACATGTCGTTTTATTGTCCTTACCGAATCCACACTAAATGATCAATTAAAGAAGTTAACCGCTTAAATTTGATATGACACAGTAAAAGATAGCAGAGTAATGACTTTCATATTGTTTTCAGCAACTCTGTCGGATATTCCACGTAAATTTCCATATTGCTATAAAACTCATGATAAAATTCACTGATATATTTCGTTTGATTCAAGGTTTCTTAGAAAAATCGACCAATGTAGCGGGCAAAAACTACTAGTACCAATATAAAGCAGTAAAAAATGAGCTTGTATACAGTGACTTTACAAGTAGTTTCTCATTTAATAGCCTCAAAGAGTAAATGGTACTAGAGGAAATTAAATAAAGTGAATGCACATACATTTCAATACAAATATTAATTCTATAACACAGTAAGTAAACAATCTTAAATTTGGATATGGAGCTCTAAAAACTGTTTTTAATTTAAAGAGTGCATAGTATCAATGTAAAACAAAGTTTAGCTGACTTATGTACTGCGAGTGTCACATTATAATTATGTTTGTTACTGAAATTAAAACATATTACAAAAGAAAAGTTCCATGTCGCAATTGCGACATGGAACTTCCGAGATCTTTATGAGAGCGTAAAGAAAATTCTGATCATTAAAACTTAAAACCAGAAAGCAAGCCGAGGATAACGCCAAGGCTAATCATGGTGCACAGAACAAAATGACCCAGAAAAGAAGGGGGTTCGTAAATATTTTTTTCAACGAATTTCATACACTTTATTTTTTTATTTAAAAGAACAGATCTATTTAACACGTAGAACATTTTATTGTATGATAAAAGTTAACTAAAAACATTGTCAAAAGCGTTTTTATTTTTTATTTTATTTATTTATTTTAAGATGTCCAAGTACCCGAATTTTGCATTAATCGGAACAGCTTCGGTACTGACTGTTCCGGATAATCTATGTTTTCTGTAAAGGATTTTTTTTTATAATTACTTGGAAAATTATCTGCATATGAAATCACATTAAATTTACTTAGTGAGACGACAAATTATTTGGTATTAAGTACTACAGAATAATTTTTAAATGATTGCCCCATCAGTTTCGAGTGCTCAGAGACAGTATACGGTGCATCCTCTAAGTGGTAAATCATAAAATATATGTCATTATGTTTCTATTTATCGTCTCAGTGCTTCGAAAACATGCCCTGAATAATGATATAATTTATGTTTCGAGTATATATCAGACATATCTTACTTCATTTAAATTTGACTTTAAGTTTCATAAGGATTTATAAAGAAAATTATGATGTTCTGCTTTTAGCGCAAAACAAATGCCTTAGTGATTTACTTTACTGATACTACTAAAAGTTATATATCGGATTGAGAGATTTCTTTACTTAAGATATGCATAATTTATACTAAGGCTGTCGCTATGTGTGATTGTCAATTATAGTAGAGCGAAATTTGTAGGATATTTTTACTTCGTTATCTACTTTACTGACATAAATTTTAATAAAATTTGATAGTTGTAAAGTTTGCTTATGAAATCAATTAATATTTAATTTCTTTTTACCTAAGTATTGCCTTAATTCGCTTACAAAATGTCATTGCAATATGTCTGAAATTTCCTACTTGTGAATAATCTGCTATATCTATATACAAACGTGACCGCGCATGATTCTGATGTAATTTTGATTATTAAGTACATATTTTATTAAATTTGAATACATTTTTAAAATTTTCTCAATGCCACACATTTCTTATTTTAGCACCGTAGAGAAATATTCTTCCAAATGCAACATGATTGAAGATAATATCGCAAACTACTTGAAAACTGCATTGCAATTTTCTCAATATTTCTTATCTTTTAATTAATTTTCAAGCATGAATTTATGAGAAATATATTTCTGTCACGTACCGATGATAACGGGAGATTAATCAGTTTTAAAATAAATTACTTTACACTATATAATAAACAAATCACCACACCAGGAAGGAGTTGTCCGATTGAGACGAAAATTGGTGAATAGGAAGTTTATATAGAGAATAGAATATGATTATAAGTTCAGAACACCTGAATGATTTATTTCAGAGTTAAATAGCTGTAAATTAACAAACTCAATAAAGTGTGCAAGCTGCCACATGGCGTGGCATTGATCGATAGATTATCCAGATGATTTCCTGCGGTATTGCTTGACAAAGTCATTCCGATTCTCGGGCTAGGTCATCAACAATTTCTGGTAAATGCAGATGCCTTCTCGTCATATCCCATACATGCTCGATGGGAGAGAGATATGGCGGTCTGTCTAGCAAAAGAAATGTTCCACAAACTTGAAGACAGTTCATAGCAACACGTGCCGTGTGTGGTCTGGCGTTATCCTACTAAAAACTAAGTCCTGGGTATTGCAAATACTACGGTAGCAAAACAGGTTTCAAAAGGTCATCGACGTACTACTGTACTGTAAGTGTGCCTCTAAAGACGATCAAAGGGATCCGGCTATCAATGGAAATGGCACCCCAGACCATAATTCTTTGTTGAGGGCCTGTGTAAAGTGAAAAACTAAAAGCAGGATCGACACGTGTGCCTTGGCGTCTGAAGACACGTCTTCGATGATCGTCAAGACACAGTTGGAAATGAGATTTGTCGCAAAAGACAATACGTCCCCAGTCAGTGTCATTCCAACCTGATCGAGTCAAGCACCACAGCAATCCGGCTCGACAGTGTGCAAGCGTAAGTGGTAGTTTGCGCAACGGTTTCTACGAGCTCTGATTTCATTTTCTCAGCCGTTTGTGAATAATCATGGTTGACACTTGTGTGCGGGTCGCACATATAATGGTTGACAACGATGAATCAGGTGCTGTGACAGTTGATCTGACAAACTTTCTGGTCTCTAGATCTGTTGTGGCTCTAGGTCAAACACTACCATTATGACACTGAAATCTGCCGTTGTCTACTGTTTCTTATAAGCATCATCTGGTCGCCTGATCTCTACGATCCAGATGTCGAATGACTCGTCGATTTGCCCAATCAGCATCTTTCAGTCCAATAATACGACCTCTTCCAAACTCAGAAAGTTGCTCGTAATGAGCCCGAATCCTAGGGCAAGGCATGTTTATTGTCATTGACTGATCTCCTAAATCCGAATGAGACAGAAATTTTTAACAAAAATCGAGAACCGCTCCTTATACACATTTGTTGGATGCGAAGTTCCGATGCGCTTGAAATCGCACTATTCATTCATTCATTCGACTCCAAATTTTAATCATTTGTATGTTTGGTCGAAACATTTACGCATGCGAAATTCAAAAGCAATCGGATCATTCCTTCTTGATATATCAATTTTTTGTTATAGAGTGTATATAGCTCATCGTTACTTTTCATCTTATTATCGATTCCATTTATATTATAATGGACAGTCCACGAGTTACTCTGATGTCATTTTGCGAATCGCAGTAACTTGCGATAAATATTCTGTCTTCTATTTT
The DNA here is from genome assembly GCA_964019185.1 of Maratus speculifer. Classification (NCBI taxonomy): domain Eukaryota; kingdom Metazoa; phylum Arthropoda; class Arachnida; order Araneae; family Salticidae; genus Maratus; species Maratus speculifer. Next base: position 212,872,843 of record OZ025297.1, on the reverse strand, counting down.
TGCTATTGAATTTTTCATAACTATTTAGAAATGTAAATTCGTATGAAATTACATTTTATTTTCTTTATAAGATAACAAATTTATGGACATTAAGAAATGCATAATAATTGTAAAATGATGTATTAACCCATTATTTTCCAATCTTCAGATAGAGTCAATGGTGCATCCTCTAAACAGTAAACATTAAAATATATGTCATTATGTTTTTATTTATTGACTCGAAGTTCCGCATACATGCCCTGGATAATGATAAAATTTAGGTTCCGAGTATATATCATATTAATCTTACTTCAATTAATCTTGACTTTAAATTTTATAAGGAATTATAGAGAAAACTGCATAATGTTCTGCTTTTATTGCGAAACAAATCCCTTAGTGATTCAGTGTACTACTAAAAGTTAAATATCGGATTGAGAGATCTATATACTTAGGATGTGCATATTTTATTAGAAGGTTAGCTTAATGTGTGATTTTCATTTATTTTATGGCGAAATTTGTAGGATATGTATATTTATTTATCTATTTAAGAGACATGAATTGTAATAAATTTTAATGATTCTAAAGTTTCATTATAAAATCAATAAATATTTCATTTAATTTTACATAAGTATTGCCTTGCTTCGCTTGCAGAATGTTATCCCTTTCTTGCGCAGTGTTGCCGGGCCGGCAACACCTAATTTTAATTCCAAACTTGCAAACGGCACCAGTAATATTTTAATACAATTTTGCTTTTACAATGAAAGCTTAAATTAAAGAATTCGTAATATCTAGACAAGTCCTTTATAAATTCTGGTGTCAATCTACAATTTCTCATTTTACTAATAGAATTTGCTTGCGCCGGAAAGGGTTATTGCAATATCTCTAAAATTTCCTACTTGTGAATAATGTATTGTATTTTTATACCAGCGTGACCACGCATAACACTGGTGTAATTTTGAGGGTGTCAATATTAGATTATTAAGTATATTTCTTATGAAATTTCATTACATTTTATAAAGTTTCTAAATATCACACATAATCAATTTTTACACCATTGAGTAATAGAGAAATGTTCTTTCGAACGCAGTTTGCTTAGAAATTCTATTGCAAATTATGGGAAAACTGTTTCACAATTTACTCCTTTTTCTGATTTACTGAATAATTTTTTAGGCATTAATTTATGTTAAAATGTATTTCTGCCACTTACATATAATAGTAGGAGATTAATATATTAAAACTTTATTTAATCTATATATCTCTTTGTTTATTTTCATCTTATTATCAATTCCGTTTATATTATAATGGACAAAAAAAGCATTGAGCACTTTTGACGTCATTTTGTGAATCGCAACACTTTGCGATGACAACTCCGCTTTCTATTTTTGCTACTGAATTGTTCATAACTATTTAGGAAAATAACTTCAAACGAAATCACATTTCATTTACTTTGTCAGACGGGAAATTATTTGACAATAAGTACTATAGAATAATTCTAAAATGATACATTTCCCCATTAGTTTCCAATCCTCAGAGACAGTATAGAATGAATCTTCTAAGCAGTAAATCTCAAAATATATGTCATTATGTTTCTATTTATCGACTCGAAATTTAGCATACATGCCTTGGATAATGTTATATGTTAGGTTTCGAGTATAGATCAGATTTGTCTTATTTCATAAGGAATTAAGTCATAAGGAATTATATAGGACACTATATTATGTAATTGATATATATTATGGAGATTTATTATGCCATGTTTGTATTGAAAATATATAGCGTTTAAAGACAGACAAACTCAAAAGTTTTCAATTTCATTATGGTCTTTGGAAAGATATAGTCGTCATCTAGACCATCCGCCAGTGCGCGCATAACAGCGAAAAAAAAAAAAAAAAAAAAAAAAAAAAAAAAACACTTTGGGAATTCTTTGTCACATTCCTTTAAAAACTCAATTTCAGTCAGTATCGCCTAATTTTGCTCCTTGGCGGGCAATTTTAATAAACTTCATCGACTTTCTTTTAGTTAGCGATCTTTTATTTTTCATTTCATCGCTTTCCTTTCTTGATACAGTAAGGTGTTATTTGATACTTTATTATTAGCTTGGTGCAGGTGATAAATCACCAAACATTTGTTTCCATACTGCATTCACATTGTATTTATTTCATTTAAAACATATATTTTTTGCTTTTTTCATTTAAAATGCATTCCTTTCACTAATTGCATTTAAAATAGCTAAAAGGAAAAAACTAAAAGAAAGTAATCGCTTAAAGGAAAATACTTTATTTTGATATATTTTTTTTTTTATTTAAACAAACAAAATATAAAAGCTGCTATTTGCGAAAAAAATATATTGTCGAGATTTGCGTCTGACTAACATAATTATCAAGTTTAAAAAACTATGCACATATGACTGACATCGACATTCATGCTTGATGGCAACTAGCTTCATAGATCTGTGCTAGATCCTGTGCTCCAAGAATGGCGCGTATAATCTATATATTTAAAAGACCTGGCTGTTTTTTTAGTCATCAGCCCTGAATTTTCTACTCAACCGATTTTGATAATTATTTTTTTTTTTAAATGAAAGCTATTTATTTGTAGCTGTGCCCATTTTAGCTATATTTCAATTTATTTCCATTTTTATATTTTATTTTTAATTTTAAATGCTTTTTACGATATTTCTTCAAAATGGTGGCAACTCAGTTTAGCTTTTCTTTCGATAATAAAAATTTATTTTCCATTATCACTATCCACGCGTCAGAAGCTTTATTTCATCAGTGAACATGTCCTTGCATTTAAAAGAAAAAAAGTTAATTGTTTTCGTAAAATTTAACCACAATAAAATGATTGCGTATAATTACGCACTAATTGAGTTAAAAAATATATTTACTGAGAAATAATAATAATAAGGTAAAAATAAATAACAGAAAATAATTTATGATAAAAATTAATGTCTAAAGCAAAATAAGAAACATTTCAAATGAGGAAAATGATGTCATTCAGCAACCAGATAAATGGGAATTGCAATATTATTACGGATGCCTTTTTCATATTACTAATAACAGTAACTTTTAAAAAACATTTGAAGAGAAAATGACGTCCCTATTTAAAACATCGCATTTTTACTCATAACGATATTACATTTCAATATTTCTTTTCATTATGGACACTGAGATTGAGATTTTACTTTCAGATGACTTCAGTTAGTGAAAATAATGACATAAAAAATAAAATTAGTACTTTTTTTTAATAAAATTATTTTTTTGTGAGTGCATATAAAATAAAATTTCTGGATTTCGCCGGCACTCAAATTGCAATTTTAACTGAAGATTTGCGAATATTTGTATATAAAACTGTAACTGGCAAACTTGACATTAAGTTTGGAAATATATTTATTATATATTGATCCAATAATGTAATTACTTCAGATTTTTTTTTAACCAAATCGATCGGGTCTTTTAAATATTTCATTCGTCGAATCCGACGGGATTCCACTCGTACTAATTAAATCAACAGATTTTTTTTCCTATATCATAACTATGGAGAAAACGAAACAGTATATAGAGAATAATATGTAACCAAAAATGAAACTATTACCATTGTTAAATATTTTAGGTAAAACCTGTTAATCTGACTACATATTGTTGCTAAATTATTCATCTGTACTAGTTCAGCTTGTTTTGATATATTTAGTAGTTAGCTTTGATATTATTTAACATTTTTAATGATGTTATGTAGTAAATATGTGTTAAATTACTGTTCTAAACGTGCTTGCCGTTGACAACAGTAAATATGACTGTCGATTAACAAAATTAATGTAAAGTGTAAAGCGCGAGTTCTTTTTATAAAGTGCTGCAAAATTCCTCACTGCAGAATTTGGTTTTCGAAAGATTACCTCCATGGTCAGTTAATTTATGATTCACTTACTGTTTGTTTACTTAAACGGAATACGATATTGGACTTACAACTTAATTTCAACTAAATTATCTTAGATAATATTGAAAATATTGATATTTGACCGTAACTCAACTTTCAAATACTATTTGTTGTAAATGAGCATTCAAAAAATAAGTTTTATGCAATTTTATTCGAAAAAAAAATGAATATAAATTTCCGCCTTGCATAATAAAAGGAAATTGGTCAAATCGGAACTGTAGATGACAGTCACATGACTGCGACGTTTATTATATAGATTATGATTCATTTTATACAATTTTATGCTTATCGATTTTTAAACTAAGCCATCCTGAATCACCGCATTGTATTTTATTTTAAGTGCGTTCATTAAGAACATAAGTATTATATTATAAGTATTTTTTTGTTCGTTCATTTTGTGACGTGTCGGTCTAATGAAGGCATATTCTGAGAAGAATTAAAAACGCAAAACTTTTATTTACTGTAATTGCGGAACAGGGAGTGTAGCAAAGTTCGGTATTTTGGAAAATTAAACACACTACTATAAGAATAAATTTTAGCTTGTATTCTCATTACAAGTCTGGCTAAAATCACTAATTTGGTTCTTCTCTTAAGGTCGCGGACTACTTCTACTAACATGTAAATAAAGAGACCGTGGTTGAGCAAATATCTTTATTTTAAACAACCACAGTACAAAATTACTCTGAAATAACTCTTACCGAACTCCTATACTGAGACTTTCTACTTTCATTAGTCAGACGTCAGCTCTACTACTCGTCGCTGGAGGATCTTTCCAACTCATTACACCACACACCCTCCAACGCACAACTTACAGCTTTTATACTTTGCAAACTAAAGACGAAGCTAGAAATTTGCATAAAAACTCAAAATAACGCAGTTAACTGAAGATCGAGGACGCCACATATGTTAGAACGTAGCGATCTCACTGAAAACACCAGAGTGCCATTATTAGGGATACTCCCTCATAGTTTTTAAGTAAATAAAGTTATCTTGGTATAAATTTTGTACATTAATTTTTAAGTGAATAATATATATATATATAGATAGATAGATAGATAGATAAATAGATTGATTGATAGATAGATTACTTAGTATGAATTATATTGTATAGCATTCAAACATAAATAACAATTCTAACATAAATATAAAACAAAGAAGAAAATGCTTAACAATACAAATTGAATTTTACAAATAAACTACATAGATTTTTCTTAATGATTTCATGATTAAAAGGAGGGATTATTATCATTATTACCCAATAAAATGTCATCATAACGAAAAGAACAAAGGTAAGTTTAAGCAAATAAACATTATAAAATGACAAACAATGTCCACTAATTTTATATATACTATTTGCTTGCATATGCAAAACAGTTGTCTGTATGTTATGGAATCAAAAGCCCTCCTGGTGAACAGAATATATTTCAAAATGTGATTAGTGATTCCAAGTAAACTAAATAACATTCATTTCACGTTATACTGAAAACTGTACATTTGTAAATACTGTTAAAGTTAACTTCAAACATTCTGAACATAAACCGTTTGATTTTTGGCAACAGATTTGAAACTCTATAATGAAATTTCTAAATAAATCCATTAGGCTTAAATTGTCAAAATAAGTTTGATTTCCTAAATCTCTTCAGAATACATTCAGGAGTTCCCACAATCCCAACAAATGCAACCTTTTCCATAATCCATCGAAATTTCGAGTATGTCGAAATATATGCATATTTAATTATTGTGTACAACAAATTTACTTAACTTAGATTAATATCTATAATCCTAAATATAAAATTATATTATAGTAATTCAATAATTATATTTATTTAAATTGAAAAATAGTATTTTTAAAATAAAATGATCAATGAATAAGCTTAATATACTTTTGAAAACTATAAAAACTGAAAGAAAGGCAAATCGTCTTTAAAAAGTAAATTGTGTGCTAACGTATTTATTAATTTAAAATTCAATTAACTAGTCAGTTATTGTAGTATTAGGGCTGTATTTGTTATATTTATTTGTGCACTCTTCTTCTGTAATTTTATTATTTATTTTTATATAGGTTTTATAATAGACGAAAAAGTTGATATATACGAGAATAATATATTGATCCTCATTTTGTACTGTTATTTCAGCATGTATAGTTCTGGGAAAAAAATTAAACACAAACCACTAACACCTCAACAAATTTATGCAGAAAAAAGTTATTGTTGCTGCACGATTGGAAACTTGATTGTACGATGTCTACTTTTAAATGTTTATAAAATTTTCGTTGGTGGCTATCTATGCGTAAAATTGAACACGAATTTCATTTTTAAAGATATCAGTACCCAATTTTAACAAGATATTTCAAATTATTGTTTCAAACTATGAATAGAGATCAAATTTCAAGTCTATTGAAAGATAAGTTTTTAATTATATACATTCAAAATTTAGTGCTTCTAATAATAACTTACATAATTATTGGAAGTTCCGTAACATGTGTATATGTTATGTTCCTGTAATGTACACTCTTTCTTAGTATTTTTTCTAGTTAAAAAATTAAAGAAGCTCATTTTTATATTTTTTTCATCTTAAAAAAATATTTAAAATCCTGGTTAAAGAAAAACATTAATGGTGGATTGCGCTGACTAAACACAGCCTAATTAAATAAAATATGTTATTTCAACATAATTATAATATGATATGGCAAAGATACCATATAAACTTACTATAAAGAAGAGTTTCTTGAGGGATTTTGGTAGTTGCATATATTTGTTAGAAGGTTTAGAAGAGGTATGATCACGTATATTAGTAGCTGCTATTCCATTGGAATACTTAGAAGAGGCGTGATCAGTATAGAATCAGTCCAGGTTCGGATGCTCGAAAAAAAACCCCACGATGATTGCTAAGTTACAATTTATTTAGACATATATTACTAAGGGGGGCACACTTACAGCACTCGGAGAAAATCTCCGAACCAAAAATTAGCACGTTGACAAGACAAGCGCAGAGAGTCAAGTGGCCTCGTACATAGCAACAAAACGCCACTTTTGGCATGATATAAAATCGCCAACATACACAAGTTCGCCCATGCACAATGGATAGTATACGCCAAATAATAGTTAAAATGCAGCCAGCAAGATCAGAATTCAATTTAGTTTCCCAGCTGGGTTGGGAAAGGAAAAGGTTGCCAAACGATAAAATGTTACACGTGTTATGTCTAATAAAGAGGCACACCAAAGGGATATCAGATTTTACTGCGCAGATGTTAAATTCTTTTTTTTAGGGTTTTGTCGAGAAAGAAAAAGAAGCGTAAGCATAAATTTTAACTGCGAAACAGAGATGATCTCCTTAAAAGGTAATGCAGAATTGCTTCGATCGGAAATAGCAGACATCTGGAAATAGTTTTAAACGGTTGATTAATATGTGAGTGTATTTCTCACAGATAAAGTTAAGCAGCTGCCGATTTTTCGGTTAGAGAAAAACTAGGCGAGGGAAAAAAATGGAAAGTGAATGAAGGACACTTAAAACTGATTTTGAATTGAAAAGAGACAGGGGGGAAGGAATAATTTAAGAAAATAACCAATATATAACGAAATAATCGTTATATATATCACCCGGTGCACCACAAAAAAAAAACTTTTGCTGTCCAATGTGCATAGGCTAGCATACAATATTATAACATAAAAACATACATAAATGCAAAAGTTTTTTTTTTATATGTATCTGTAGAAATTTGACGTCATGATAATGGAGACTTTTGTATTCAAAAACAGTCAGCAGTTCTAAAGTTTCTATATTTTTTTTTTACTATTTCTGTATATGGATCCAAGCTAGTACTGTATTTTTATATGTAGAAGTTGAGTCGACTCAGACAGTACAAACATATTACTGCAGCTTTGATTGTTATCATGACACAAGTAAAAATTTTGAAACATATATACAAAACATGAAACTAATACTAAATGAATATAAAATGGCAATACACAAAAATAACATAATAGTACTATATTTTTCAAAAAATTAAAAAGAGTAATATGATGTATATTAAAAAATAAAAATGTTTTTTGTAGAAAAATGTTTCATGCCGAAGCATAGGATGACAAAAAAAAGAGGTGCTCCAAGCACGCCCATAAAAATATGCGTCACCCTGAATCTTGTGTACAACACAAGTATTATGGCATCGGCTTAGGGCCTAGCCTTAGATGAGGAGGGAATTGTGATGCTCCCCCGAAGGCACTAGCGGTCTTCTGAAGGAGCCCACGTCGAATTACATGAAAAAAAATTTGAATTGTTGTGAATTGGAATCACAATTCAAAAATTTGAACCGAAACTCCAATTCCAAAACTTTGTCTCTCAACACAATGAAGCTTGAACCCTTAGGGCCTTAATTTTGAACGGGAACAAGACTTCAAAGGGAAGAATTCAAAAAGAAACAAAAAACAACAAAAAATGTATATCATATAATAACTAATATGGGCAGACAATCCTAGAGTGAAGAGAGACGAAAACTATGTCACAATCGAGTGGGGTGATGAACAAGTCATATATGAAAACTGTGTTTTATTTAATTACATGAATCATTTGTTTACTTTTCTAGACTACAGTACCTGTTTATCTAACTATAATATGTTTGACTTATAGTACAGGGATTGTTAAGTGGGAGGTTAGCTAGTGGAAAAATATTGAATTAATGAATATTGTCAAAGAAATTTTAAGTGTACTGCAAAAAGAAACAAAATAAAAACTAACTAAAATTTAAGTGAGTATGAAGACATATCTAAGTGTTAAAGGATAACAATGATACCTAATATTGTTCCTAAGAGATCTTCAGAGCAACAGTGGTGGACCAGCCATGATATTGTTAAAGATCAGTCAAAAACAACATACACACAACCATGAGCTCTTTGGTTGGATATGTGGTATCATAAAACAAGACATAAAAAATAATAAATAGTGTTTTTACATTAGCTTCTGTTTCTTAGATTGTATGTGTGAGGTTGATAAAACGTATTAAAGTTAGTGTTGTTTATATGACTTGACGCATCAAATAAATGTCCATAACGAGGAGGTGCTAGTAAAAGTCTATCAATATGTACCCGAAATGCTGTGTTATCAGGAGTATACAACCTTTTAATTGAGAATGACACAGGGGAATGTTTACAAGTGACAATATATGGACCAGTATACTTTGTTTTAAACTTGTCATTTGATTTTAGATATACAATATCTTTTAAGAAAATGGATCTTAATTTAGCTTTCTGACCGTAATATTTATATCTTTTATCTTGAGCAGATTTAATGTTGTTATAAGCTTTGTGATATATCTTACTCAAATCATCAAGTAATTTGTGTACTTCAATATGTTTATCAAGAAAGGGTTGGTTGCACGACTGATCAAAAGTGTCAAAAATTAGAGAAAGTTCGCGTCCAAAATGAAGAAAATTAGGAGAGTACAATGTAGTTGCATGTTTGGAGCCGTTATAAAGTGACTTGTGTATAAATACAGCATTTTCGAATGAATGACCTTCTTGTAAAAGAATATTAACTGAATATTTGATTGGCTTATTGATTCGCTCTGCAATCGCATTTGATTGTGGTCTCGAGGCCGAACTGTGTAATACCTTAATGCCCATTGTATCATTAAAAATGTTATATACCTGAGAAGTGTACTGGGGTCCTAAGTCTGATAAGACAACCGAAGGTCTCCCAAAGGTGGTTATGTAAGAGAATAAGCATTTAACAACCTTACTCGCAGATATGTCATTAAGTGGAAAGAGTTCAATATGTCTCGAGAAATGATCAGTGATAGTTAAAACATATTTTCCATTAGCAAACGGTCCAAGGAGATCTGTACTGATAGTGTGACCAGGGTACCTGGGAGTGTATGTGGGCTGTAAGGGTGCAGGTGGAGTTTGGTGATGATTAGTTTGAAGACATTTGATACAGGATGCGACAAAGTTTAAAGTGTCTACATACATACCCTTCCAAAAATATCTACCTGACAAGAATTCATAAGTTTTATTAAAGCCAAAATGAGATAAATGTGAAATTGTTAAGACTTTGCTTTTAAGTGAATTTGGAACAATAATGTGATACGAAAAAGTGTTATTAAAAATATTTTCCTTCTTTAACATTAATACTTTCGAATCAGGATGAATGAAGTAGTTAGGAAATTTTTGAGAAGATCCTTTCCTTAAGATTTCTTTATAAACAACAGACAAAGTAGGGTCATTTTGTTGTTCAGTAGCAAATGTTTCATTCGAAATTTCTAATAAAGGGTCAGGATTTGTTTGTGTACCAGAAGTAAGGCAGTTAACATGCATATTAGAATCACTCGAGCTGGAGTGTGGAGTATCACATTCTACAATAGGTAAGGGTTGAGTATCATGAATAAGTTCAGGGTTTGTAGCTAAAGTCTGTTGATTATTTTCAAAGTTACAGCGAGATAAATAGTCAGCGAGTACATTCTTTTTACCTGGAATATGTTGAAATTTGTATGTGTATTCTGAGAGATCCATGAGCCAACGAGAGATAATATCAGCCGGATTTGTAGTTTTGTTGTACTTTTCCAGGGGTTTACTATCTGAAAGGATTACAAATTCTCTGTTGTATAAATAATATTTGAAAGCAGTAACTGATTTATGAATCGCCATGAGTTCTAATTTAAGTGCAGGATATTTTTTCTCTGATGCTTTTAAAGATTTTGAAAAGTATGCAACAGGTAATAGTTGTTTATCATGTTCTTGTAGTAAGACACCAGAAATAGCAATATTTGACGCATCAGTATTTAAATAGAACTTTTTGTTCCAGTCAGGTAATCTAACCATGGGTGGATTAAAGAATATCTTCTGTATGGTGTCCATAATTTTTTGATGTTTGCTTGTCCACTTAAATTTGGCTTTTGGAGTAGTTAAGTTTATGAGAGGCTGCACAAGTTCAGAAAAGGATGGAACAAGAGATTTGTAAAATGTAATGACGCCTATGAGTGCTTTTAATTGACGTTTAGTTGTAGGTGTTGGAAAAGATGTTATTTTTACAATGTTCGACTGAACAGGAGAAATAGTTTGATTTTCTATGTGAAATCCAAGATAATCTAAACTGGTTTTGTGAAAAGTGCATTTGTTAGGGGACAGCGTTAAATTATATTTTACTAGTATTGCAAGAATTTTATCCAACTTATCACACATTTCTTGATATGAATTGGCACCAACAATAAGATCATCTTGGTAGGTATAGACACCTTCTAACTGTAATTCATCAAGTAACGAGTCTATTAAAGCTTGAAAAACTGAGGCGCTTGTTTTTAATCCGAATACTAATCTCTTATACCGAAAAGAACCGAACATTGTAGTGAATGTGAGCTGATTTTGAAATTTTGCAGGCAAATCAATCTGATGATATGCCTGATGAAAGTCGAGAGAAGAGAAAAAACGATATTGTGAAAGATTTGAAATAATAGTTTGAATTTTTGGAAGTGGATAGGACGAACCTTGAATTATAGTATTAACCATTCTGAGATCTAATGCGAGTCTATATTTCTGTATACCTGTACCGTCTGGTTTCTTTTTAACAAGGAGCATGGGGCAGGCCCATTCGGAACAATGACGTTCAATGATTTTGGCATCAAGCAACTGTTTGATTTGATTTAAAACATCCTTTTGCACAGCTTGGGGAAGAGGGAAAGGGAGAGTCTTTATGGGGTAATCATTAATGAATTTCAAATCAGGTACAATTTTATCAGTATGACCAAGTGTGTCTAATGATTTGGAAAAGGCAGGATAATAATTAAGTAATAATTTAGTTAGGTTCTTTGCTTCGTCAGATTTTAAGTGAGTAAGATTAAAATCCTTAGCCGATAAATCCTGCTTTCTTTTTTGTAAGATTTCATTAGACGCCTGAATGAAATTTACAAAGTGCTGTTCTGAGTTATTTTGCTTGTCAGACATTTCAGAAGTATAGTCGCGAATTTCCTCAATCTCAGATAATTGACCTATTTTTGTGTGTTTAGGGAGATGAATGGTCTTTTCAGAAGTGTTTTTAAGCGTTATTGAGAAGAAATGGTGTATTTGTGAAGTTTTCTTTCTTTTATTGGATAATTTATTCATTTGAATAATGGCATCATTTCCTATTAATTCTTTTGTTTGTGCCAAATATTCAAATAGATAATTTCTGTTATTGTTGATGTTATTGGAAGTGTAAACAGAGCACCATATTTGTTGTTGGGGTTCTAATATAATTTTACGAGTTAAGAACACCGCTTGATTCATTACAACATCACTCAAAGAATTGCATGATTTTGATTGTTTCTCTCCAGAAGATTCTTTACTGGTTTTTAAAGGAACAGAGAAATTATTGTTGACATGGAGACACTTGTTAAAAGTATCAATGACAACATTGTATCTAGTTATGAAATCAAAACCTAAAATGCCTTCAAAACTGGAAGACTCGGGTATGTCAACAATATAAAAGTGGTGTGAAGACGCTTTTTGTTTTAGCTTAATGGATGTTCTGATGCAGGCGGAAAATGAGACATCAGAATTGACAGTTTTAATATTGACGTCAGTGGACAGTCTTTTATATTTTAAGACAGGTTTAAGTTGATTAAATAATTTTTGTGAAAGTAAAGATATACTACTACCAGAATCAGCCAACAAAGTAATATCATGGTTTGCTATAGTGGCTTTAACAAGAGGGAGGGATGGTGACATAGTGTTTACACTACAAATTATTTGAACATTATCACTTTCTGTTTGTGTACTGATGTTATTTGCTATCTTAATGGAGTCAAACGTTTGGGAACCTACTGAATCAACTAGTCTCGAACTTGAAATTTTAGGTAAAACAGGGTCAAAAACAAAAGTTGCTGATGTAGAAGTATTAGACTGAGACACAACACCATCAGCATAAAAATTGTATCTCTGTTTCAGTTTTCCTGAAATTGGGGCGTGGAGTTTGTGTAATTGTTTTTCCTTTGAGTATTTGCTCTTTTCCATTTAAAACAAGAGAGAGCGTCATGATTGTTTCGTCCACATAACTGACAAACAACTGGTTTTTTTGTGAAAACTTGTGTGGGGAATAACGTCTAGTGTAGTTTCGATTTTTGTAATTTTTTTTGAAGCGTGAAACACCTGCGGAATGTTTTGGTCTAGTCTGGAAATTTTTTTGCTCAGTTTCGGTTTTAGTATCAGGAGGGGCAAAAGATAATGCATTTATTTTCTCAGAGATTTCTTTTAATTGCGATTCAATAAGATTTTCTGGTCTGTGTACCGAAGGTAAGGAATGTAAAATTTTTTCATTCCTTAAAATTTCATGAAGGGTTTGCGCTCTTTCAACTGCTGTTTTATAATCATTAATGCCTTCTTCCTGTAATTTTATTCTAATATTTGAAGGAAGGGCTTCTAGAAATTTCATGAGTTTGATAGTGTTGCGTGCATTTTCGTCGTTGATATCTGCATAAACTGTCGCCGCAAGAACATTTAGTCTATGGGCTAAATTTTTTATCGTCTCAGAAGGCATAAGTGCTAAACTGGACAACTCAACAGAGGCAACACATTTACTAGGGGGGGGCGAAGAATGACGCAAATTCTTTTTCCAGCAAATCGAGGTCTGTTATCTTTTGCAGGTCGGGGTTCTGTGCTAGAAATTTTTGTGCAGGCCCAACTAACTTTCCCTTTAAGATTGCAATAGTTGTTTGTGGGTTATACTTATTAATTTCCGCAGAGACTCTAACTTGATCAAAGAAAAATTTAAGTAAATCTGGATCTCCATCAAATTGAATGATATTTATCGGAATTTGTTTTGCCGCCATGATTAGTTTTTTTTTGTTTGTTTACGCTCACAAGTTTTAGAGAAATTGTTACACAGACCGAACTTATACCCTAAAGCACATTGAAAACAAGTAAATTTCCTAGCAAGTAAACTACGTAAACTAGCAAAATAAATAGATCTTAAAAAAAATATACCTCACTTTAAAGATATCTTATTTGAACCTTTTATGACAGTAAAGCAAGGAAGCACATACAAAATTAACACATTTAGAAAATAAATTAAATAAAATGGCAAAATAATTACACTTTGAAACATATATCTATATATTCCTTCACTTTAACAAAGTACTTACTTTAGATAATAAAGCAAAGAAAACTCTATAGAAAACCGCAAAAACTGTTAGCAAGCAAGAAAAAAAATCCTTTAACTTCTTTACACTAGGAAAAAAATTCCTTTTTTTGTAACATAAAACCTTCTGATTTATTTATATTTTTTTGGATGAAAAAGAGTGTTCTTATTTTAACCTTGTAATTAAAAGTTCAAAACTGGTTAAACACTCATTTAAGCATACTAAAGAATCTAAATACAAATTAAAAAACAAAAAAAAGGGGTGGGACGTAAAATATGAAACAATAGCACATAAATGCAAATACTTGATAAAAACTGCATAAAATGTCAGCAAAAATAATAACTAGAAATGACAACAATTACCGTGCTTTCGCAAATTAAAAATCTTTGCAAAAACACAATAACAGGATTATATTAATGCTCTACACAGAACATAAATTTTGACCGTTGTGTCCTGAATGTGAAAGCAGAACATGAAATAAACAAAATACATGGGGTAACTTATTATTGTTATTTTTTGTTTAAAAACAAAAACAATCAATTATTATATTGTTAAATACCAAAGTAACAGTTATAGAAAAGGGACACGATCTGCTCCCACACTCACAGCTGTCGTATTTCGAAGATATGAAAATGTGCACTTTTATTTATTTTTTTTTTCACTGACGCATATCATTTCACTTATCGAAGGTGGTGACATCTCATTTAGAGAATTTTTGTAATTCTCTTATTTATTTATTTATTACTTTGTGCACTGTTAACTGATATATAGGATGAATTATTTCTGATGGATTTTCACACCTGTATAAAATTTATTTAACTTTGCCACCTGCTAGGTGGATATATTTTTCATTTGCATATCTGGATGAAATCCTTGAAGACATCTGTATTATATGTGGATTTTTTTTACTTTCTTTTGCCGACTACAATTAATGAATCACTATTTTTTTGCACGATGTATCACTTACGATGCATAATTACGCTGGAAGACTTGTTTCCATAAATTTTCTATGAGGCTATATGAACTTTCTGTAGATTACGTTCACTAAAGACACAAAACACACTGGTATAGAAGCACAAAATGAGCACATGCAGCCCTCGATGATATCTGGCTGCGATGAACACGTCAATCACACAGAGGATGCGAGGAGATGAAAAAAAAGGGGCACCCAGCGCTCGGGTGACAATCAGCCACAGATTTCTTTTAGGATATGGAATCTCGAGGGGAGACCCTCCGAAGCAGTTGAGATGGAGCACACAGGGGAGGAAAAGGGGGTGTCCAGCAAAGGAATTTCAGGACGGGAACAGCTCTGTACTTTTTCGGTTGACACTTAGCAGGCAAGACTAATAGCATTTTCTACCGGGGGATGCAGAGAAGAAAAAGAAGAAACAAAAAAGCATCACATCCGCCGGAACGTCGCAGTTGATTGTACCCCCCTCCATATTTTTTTTTTTTTATGTGGGGAAAAACGAAAGAGTCAAACGGTACCAGTTATTTATATAAAGAAGAGTTTCTTGAGGGATTTTGGTAGTTGCATATATTTGTTAGAAGGTTTAGAAGAGGTATGATCACGTATATTAGTAGCTGCTATTCCATTGGAATACTTAGAAGAGGCGTGATCAGTATAGAATCAGTCCAGGTTCGGATGCTCGAAAAAAAACCCCACGATGATTGCTAAGTTACAATTTATTTAGACATATATTACTAAGGGGGGCACACTTACAGCACTCGGAGAAAATCTCCGAACCAAAAATTAGCACGTTGACAAGACAAGCGCAGAGAGTCAAGTGGCCTCGTACATAGCAACAAAACGCCACTTTTGGCATGATATAAAATCGCCAACATACACAAGTTCGCCCATGCACAATGGATAGTATACGCCAAATAATAGTTAAAATGCAGCCAGCAAGATCAGAATTCAATTTAGTTTCCCAGCTGGGTTGGGAAAGGAAAAGGTTGCCAAACGATAAAATGTTACACGTGTTATTATGTCTAATAAAGAGGCACACCAAAGGGATATCAGATTTTACTGAGCAGATGTTAAATTCTTTTTTTTTAGGGTTTTGTCGAGAAAGAAAAAGAAGCGTAAGCATAAATTTTAACTGCGAAACAGAGATGATCTCCTTAAAAGGTAATGCAGAATTGCTTCGATCGGAAATAGCAGACATCTGGAAATAGTTTTAAACGGTTGATTAATATGTGAGTGTATTTCTCACAGATAAAGTTAAGCAGCTGCCGATTTTTCGGTTAGAGAAAAACTAGGCGAGGGAAAAAAAATGGAAAGTGAATGAAGGACACTTAAAACTGATTTTGAATTGAAAAGAGACAGGGGGGAAGGAATAATTTAAGAAAATAACCAATATATAACGAAATAATCGTTATACTTACCTCGTTATTTTCCTAAATATCTTTACGCATTTACAGCAGTCGCTGTGTCACTATTAGGCACTTACAGAAAACAAGCTCTAAAAAATGCGTATTATATTTTAAATTCTAACCCGAAAAATGGGCGCCTTTTTAAAAGTTTACTGACCAGTAAAATGAAAGAGAATTTTCGGCTTGGAAGAAGGCAAATCTTGGCTTTCATTAAACCATGAGCTATTTTCGGGAATTTTTCTCACATTTACAAAAAACGGGGTCGATGTAAAATAGACAATATGTTTTTGATTGAAAAGAAACGTTAAATAATTTTTTTTATTCAGAAATATATTTCCAATTTTGATGTTTAACATAGAATGTAGCTTTATACGGTATTTATTTTTTATTCTTGCGTCCAGATTTCGTGTAAAATAATATTTTCGCATTTAGATACAATGATCTTATATATATATTGCGTTTTTTTAGTATAGTTCATTTTATAAAGTAAAAGAAATAAATTTTCTAACAATATTTTATTAGTTTTTTAAATTTGATTCTGACAATTCATTTTTAGTTCTTTATTCTTACGAAAAAAAAAAGAACAGCGGAAAAAATCCTTCAAGAACAAAAATATTCATATTTGAGGAAAACATAAAACATTAAATTGATTACCATCAATAGAAAAATTACACAAGCTATCAAATCGAAATATTTGCATGGCAGAAAATTAGAAATGTATTAGGTAATTACGTTTAGTCCTTTTAAAAATGTTAAAGATCTTTCGAAACGTTTTCTTAAATAATAATTCAAATAATTTTCAAAACCATTTGTTTTGAAATTAAACTGTTTTTTTCTTATATAGATTACGCAACCAAACGAATCGTAAATTAATTTTTAAAATATAGCTTTTGTTTCTTAATGAACATTAAATAAAAATCTAAGTCGAATAGTTTCAATAACACTTTTTTTTCTTTCCAAAATGTTTGTTTTTTAAAGCGATATTCTTTTTAAATAAACAAAGATTAATTATCGAAATTATGTTTCGAAACAACTTATTCCTTATTTGTGAATGCTGTTGAGTAAGAAATTTAAAATGTATTTTCCATATTTTTTTTTAAGTTGCTTACAAAAGTTAATTTCTGATCGTAATCACTAATAATGTAAAAGAATGGGCATGAAAACATATTGAAATTATAAAATTAGATTTTTTGTTTTTTTTTATTTTGATTTATTTTGATTTTATTTTTATTTTTTTATTTAATTACATTAATATTTTTCTGGGTAATAAGTTTGAACAACATATTTTTGTAAAATGTTATTGAAAATTAGAAATCGGTTTTACCCTTCACTGTACGGTGTGCCATATATAGAACATACCAATAAACCCCTGCTATCTTCCTAAGGATCTTAAATTTTGGTTATCTGAGATTTGTTTCATATCTAGAACTCTTAAATGAAGTGTTCTGTACCTGTTTTTCTTATTTGCTAGCAGTAGCTCAGTTTCTATTAAATTTTCATAAAAAAAAAAATCCAGTTAGCATCGCACAGAACAGTAGAATTTGCTTCAATATTTTCATCCAAAAATACTGGAAGTATCGCAAGATAAAATATTAGACATTCGAGTATATAACATATTTGTAATTAAAACTGCTTAAAACTGAAATATTTCAGCACATTAGCTTGAAATCTTGTTTTTATGTTTGTGCCACATATGGAGCATAGAGCATGAAGCTCTTAAAACATTCGAATAAAAAAAGATGACCAAAGGTCTAATGCAAAGTGAAATCAATGCAATATTATTTGCATCTGATTCTGATGACGAGTCTTTTGGACTTTCTGATGATAGTTGGGAAGACTCAACATGTAATCCAGCTAAAAATAGAACTGAAAATGCTATTTTCTCATCTGAATCAGACGTTGACCGCACAATAACAACAAATGTGAGCTAGGAAATGGACTCAACTGCCACAGGAGGTACATTTTTATATTGAATATTAAAGTAATTAAAAAAATTTTAAGTACTATTTAAAAGTTAAAAATAACAAGATAAATTCAACAATATTGAATTCTGACTTTTTCTTCAGGAGGGACATTTTGATGTGCAGAGAGTGTGTGTGTATTGGGGAAGGGGGAATTGAATATCTATATTATAGAAATTTTCAGATCATTTGTGGAGACATGTAAATGTTCTTGACGAATCTCTCCCTCTCCCAGCTACTATTGAATTCAACACTGAATATATAAATTGAGAAGCCCCAGTTTAGCAAAAGATTGTTTATTTTATCAGATGCACATGATAGAAAATGTTACTCTGAATTTCATCAGAAATGATCATTTAGAACTCTTTTGCTCACAACCTCTTAACAGTTTTTGCCCGAATGCCACTCAGTCAAGCAGATTTGGTTTGGAAGCCACTATTTTTTGGTTAATAATTGGCCAGACGTTTTTCGACTGTAAAAAAAAAGATGTTTTAGTACGAACAAAACGGCGTTTTGTCCCCGTTTTTAGTTTATTGTGTGAAAAAAAATAAAACTGTTAATGGATTAAAATTCTTTTTCACTCTTTTTTTTTTTAATCTGATTTCTGATAATGTTTTACTCTATTGAAAAATGAAAAAAAAGAAGAAAAAAAAAACCTAGAATTATTTCCTTTCGCATCTTTTTAGAATTTGCATTTTGAAATTGTAATATTAATTGTTTACCTTTTTTACAGATTTTAACCTCTTGAGGGGGGAGTGAGATATACTATATACTACATATTATACTCTATAAATATATACTTTTATACTCTTATACTATACTTATTTACTCTTATACTCTCTATATATAATACATATTATACTCTGTCTGTATAAGTTTCATGGCACATTTGATACAAAAAGGTAAATATCTCATTATGTACATCGGGACACATGTGGCCCATTCCACAAAAATCCATGTTTAAAAAATATATATGAAGTTTTTTTCGTACTTTTTCCTGCATTTGTCACTGCTTAATGTAATTAAAATATTTTTTTTTTCATAAAGAAAAGAAAAATCGTGCAGTGAAGGGTTAAATATTAAGTTCAATAAAACTGATTTATAGAATATTCAGTTTTTGGAACAGAAGAATCAAAAAATCATAAATGTTTTCAGAATAATAACGAATATAATCAGAATATTAACGTTTTTCTAATTTATTTTTTTCTTTGTTATGTAATATAAAAAATTACATCAATTTGTATAATATACCGACTAGTTTGGCAATTTTCATAACATGACGTTTCTAAAATATATTGCATATAGAATTAAAAATTTAGAAATTTGAGAAATGGCGTTTAAATTTCTACAGTAATTTACTGTTTAATTGTGAAAACTCTGTGTATGTTTTAACTTTTAAAATTTTAATAAAGCATATATAAAAAATGTCACATATAAAAAAAGTAGCATATTAAATCGAAAATTTTTCTTTTTTTACATTTTTAACTTGGAAAAAGCTCATCACTAAATCAAAAATTTAATACATCTTTACAGTAAAATGCGTGAAATATATTCAAATTTATGACAAAAGCGTTTAAATAAAATGTAATTTTAACTTTAGAAACTGAAATTAAAATGTCATATATCATAAGATTTCGTTAACTGCGGCTTTTATCATTTGAGAGGTCCTTAAATCATAACTGAAAGAGAATTTCAATTCTGACAGTGCAGTAAAATGAGCCTTTTAAGAGTTTAAATTATGTAATGAAGTATTATATCATGAAAATGTTTGCAACCCATAATTCTGAAACAGAAATTACTCGTATAAATTTTCATTTAAAACCGAAAAGATTGACTTTTTTTAGTTTCATTTCAATGGTTGACAGAACATACTATTTTGTTATGTTATATGAGATTGTGATAAACAGCTCTCAGCCTATTATCCAATTTTATTTTACTACTTTGTTACATAGAAAAATCATTTGCAACAATACCTGTAAAAGATAGCAATAAATGACGGAAAACACTTCAGAGTTTTCATTACTTTCGCTTTTATGATATTGTAACTGAAGGTTAAACATCACTGAAAAATCATAACTTTGAATAACACTTTTATTACTTATAAGAATCATATAAATTATGCTTCATGATTTTTTAAAAATTATATACTGTAGGTATTTTTAATTCAACATGATAAGATCACGATAATCCTAATAATATGATAAGTAAATCCTGAGTAATCATAAAAAAATCTTCCCCATACATGAAAGCCGAGAGATTAACAGAGTAAATCAAATAGTAATTGTATATATATATATATATATATATTTAAAAAAACAGATCTCTCACCGTTACCATCACATTTAAAGTATTTCGAATGACATTTAATTTAATTTTTCGAATGGCAACACTGATTACCGTATTCCAGAGCATGTGGTGATTAGTTATAAAAGCTTTCAGTCTTTATTCAGAGAAGGCACAGTAGAAAAAGAGAAGAAAAATCTCCTTCACGACAGACAGTGAGTTGATGTTGAAGAAGTCCCGTGTTAAAAAAAAAATGAGATCATAATTTATGAAACACATCGCCATAATGATATGCGCACCGGAAGCCAGTTCTTTTGGGACAACAGGCTCTACGACCGCCAGAAGCTCAACAATGCCGAGTTCCATGAGTGCAGACGAAAAACAGCTAGGATGTAAAACTGGTCAGGTCCATCAAGAAACAAAACTTTTCTTCCAAGTAGCGGAGTAATTTAGGGTGGGATAAATTACTTTGAACTAAGTTTTTTGGCGGTGATTTGAGTACCTAAAGTGTCAGATCTCTCTCTGTTTGTGCAAAAGGAACAGTAATGATCTGAAGACTTAAATTCCTCATACTCACAGAGATAAGTGACAGAGAATTTAAAATATTTTAAGTTTTTCCTAAATCGATCGTGACCGGAGAGGAAAGCTGATGTGAGAGGGGAGAAATCTAAAAGATTATACAGGGTGGTCATAAAAAAACTTTGCCGATATATGGAGCTCTAGCGGCCAGTCCGCTCAACCGATCGAGGTGAAATTTCAGATATAGCTATTTAGAGGTATGAGCTCGAGATTCTGTGAACGGCTACAAAATGGCACTCACGGTTACGGTTATAGTTACAGAAACTCGAAAATTTCCAATGGCAACACCCATTTTTTTTCATCGCAAAATGCTCAGCTCATGCGAAAACCATAAAGAGTGTTGGAACCGTACGTGTATCACAAGAAACGGACATGTTATGCACGCACAAAAAACTGTTCTGCGAATCCTCCCCCCATAGAAAAAACTAGATTGAGGTGCAAGGAGGAAATTTGCATATGACACAGAGTCAGTACACTAATCTCTGTTTACAATACAGATCAGAGAAACTAAAACTTTTATTTCGATTACACATTTTCCACATGGGTGCCATCACCATTAATTGCCTGTGATGACACTCATGTGGAAAATGTGTAATCAAAATAAAAGTTTTAGTTCCTCCGACCTGTATTGTAATCAGAGATTAGTGTACTGAATCTGTGTCACATGCAAATTTCCTCCTTGCAACCCAATCGAGTTTTTTTATGGGGAGGGGAGGATTCGCAGAACGGTTTTTTGTGCGTGCATAACATGTCCGTTTCTTGCGATACACGTACGGTTCCAACGCTGTTTATGGTTTTCGCATGCGCAGAGCATTTTGCGATGAACAAAATGGGTGTTGCCATTGGAAATTTTCGAGTTTCTGTAACTATAACCGTAACTGTGTGCGCATGAATGGATGTTCAGATTTCACGACATTTTCTTCATTTTAGACGAAACAATTTCCTGGGATATGCTCCAAGCGAATGTTTTGTCGTTTTAAGAAAATGTGTTTCGCTTATTGTTTCACGATAGAAATATTATCAAAAGTTCTTATTCAGAAAGAGCAAAAAGATGGCTGGTAGTGCCATCTGTTGAATAGTTAAAAAACTTCTGTATTTATCTACAGGGAAAATAATGCGAACTTCACAGGGATTTGATCTCATAACCTCCTTTTTGGGAGACCGTTGTTCTAGCTGTTACGCCAAAGTGTCTTCGAGTAAAAGTGATTTTAAATGTATGTAGTGGAATTTACTTTGTGTTTCTATTTTTATAAGGTCGGCTGTAAATTTTTCCATGTTGTTTTAATTATTGCAAATTTTAATTAAGCTAATTTATTATTTTCGTTATCGTATGATTAAAGGTAATAATGATTATAATATGGCTTAATTAATATAATATATTAATTTTTTTTGCTTAATTAATGATTAGAATATGGTCTGGTTAATTTTTTATTGAAATATTAAGATTTTTGAAATGAACATTGGAGAAATCCGTATCATTCTGAAGTTAAAATTTTGACATTTTGCTGTTTTTATAGGGGAGAGGTGTAATTTATGTACCTTTCGTATTTGATTGTTATAACAATATATTACTTCAATGAAAAGAAGATATTGGAATTGCGAAGTTTTACTCACCCTTTATTTAATTATTTGTTTGCTTGTCATTTTCTTTATTTGAACAGTTTTGTAGAGCACAGGAAAATTATTTATTTAGTTGTAAACTATAATGAACAATGCAAATAATCCCATAAAATTTAAAAAAAAACAAATAATAATAATAATAATAATAATAATAAAGAAACTGATGCAAATACAGTGGCATGTATGTATGTTGGCCAATTATCTGCACTATGGGATATAGGCCCTAAGGGGTGGGATGCCCTCCGTGGGGGTCTTTCTAAGGGAACCTAACCTGTATTTGCGCAAGGTTCGAAGAAAACCACGGAAAACTCCGAACGGTTAGGCCTACGGTCGCGATTGGGTTCGAACCCAACACCTACCGTCTACCAGTTTGAGGTCAGAACCTCTCGGCCACTGGTGGGGCAAATACAGTGGCAAATTATATTTCAATATTTTCTGAAAAAAAATAAAAGTGCGGTTTTTTAAATAAACTGTAACATGAATAATAAATTGTGACGTGCATAACGTATTGGAGGTACATTGAGGGAATAACATTGATGAGGTACTGATGACAAACAGCTATCCCAACAATTTCCTTAATTTGCATTTAAGTCTGGCCGCGAGTGAAGAAAAAAATCGTAAATTATATGAGAGTTTAAATTTCGTTAAAACTCATGTGATTTAGATATGAAATTATTGTGAAAAATGACGAAATACAGCTGAAGAATTTCTGAATCGCTTAATTTTGAGAGTTTTATTTCTGACAGTGCCTGTAAATTATATATAGTACGTCAGTTTATCTCGTGTTTGAATTATCTTGGCTTTTTAGAATTCTTTGCCTTACCGGTTTTATGCCTTTATAAGAGACTTAAAAGCAACCTTTAATGTAGTATTTTTCATAAGATGTGAAACGTCAATTAAACTCTGGATGCTTATTTGTTTTTTTTCTTTGTATATATGTCTGCCAAATATCTACACATGGGATATGGGCCATGTAGGGTGTGTGCTCCCCATGGGGATCTTTCTAAGTCAAACTAACTCGTATTTAAGCAAGGAAATCTAAGGTTCGAAGGAAATCACGGAAAAAACCGAACGATTTGGCCTACGGCCGCGTTTGGGCTCGATCTCAGCACCTACCGTCTACCAGCTTTGAAGGCAGAATGTCTTGTCCACAGGTTGTTCTAAACTCTGGATACATCATGAGATATTAAAGCAGGACTTGTTTCTGAATTGGAGTCTGCATCTGTCTAACAATACTATCAAACCGAAGAAGCACATTTTAGGTACATTTCGTATGAAATACTACCTATTGCATTCGCACCAGCTTATATATCTATCTATCTATTAGGTAGATTTCGTATGAAATACTACCTATTGCATTCGTACCAGTTTATCTATCTATCTATCTATATATCTCACTTTTTTATGGACACGATAACTTCTATAATTCTTCACCAATCTCCACCAAACTTTTACATAAAATTAAAGGGGATAAAATCTCGGCTAAGTTCGTTAATGGGCAAAATCGGACCAAGGGGGTCGAAATAGGGGGCGTTTTTGTGAAAACAGAAAAAAAGCCCATAACTTCTTAATGAAAATAGATATCGAATCAGTTTAAAGTTTATATTACTTCTAAATAATGGGTCAAAAATTTATGCATGACAGATTTTTGATAAAGTTAAAAATGGGCTCAAGGGGCGAAAAAAATAGGGTTTTTGGGAGGAAAAAAAAATCATAACTTTGTCAATTCTCAAGATATCCAATCCATCTAATTTTTTTGTATAAATTCTTAAAATTATCTAAAACTTTTGTATTTGCAAGTTTTTGATAGGACTAACTCTTACCGGTAAAAATAATTAAGAAAGAAAATAAAAAGGGCTTTCGAAAAAGAAAAAAATCCATAACTTTGTCAATTCTTAAACTATCAAATCCAATTAAATTTATTTTACATCTTTTTAATAATATCTACAACTTTTATATTGACAAGTTTTTCATAGGATCAATTCTTATAGCAAAAATAAATTAAAATAAAATTGGAGTTGGAGAAAAAACCTCTAGTTCAAACTGCTTACATTCTAACTCGTTTTACAAATTCATTTTTTATTTTAAACACATCCAAATGGCAGATCCTCTTATTTAGGAATTATATAATGTGAAACATTGGCCAGATTATTAATAAAGACCGAATACATTTGAAAAAACGCTGCTAAAAAGGGTATTTTGAACAGAATTTCCCGAAGTGACAGTGATAGGAAATTCTAAGAAGTATTCAGATAACAAATTACGTTTTTCCTGACTCATTTTTAAATCCATTTTTACTCTCAAACGCATCCAGTTTACAAGCCCTCTTATTTAGGAACTATATAATATGACGCATTGGTCAATTTTTTGATAAAGACAATATATTTCAAAAAAGGCTGCCAAAAAGGGTATTTTGAACAGAATTTCCCGAAGTGACTGTGATAGGAAATTTGTTGAATTATTCAAATAACAAATTCCGTTTTTTCTGACTCATTTTTAAATTCAGTTTTGCTCTCAAACGCATCTATTTGACAGGTTCTCTTATATAGGAGCTGTGTAATATCCCGCATTGTTCATTTTTTTGATAAAGGCTGAATATATTTTTTAAAATGCTGTCAAAGAGGGAACTCGCGCAAAAATTCCCGAATCTATCATGATTAAGAATTGAGGTTGTATTCAAAATTGGTTATTTTATAACTCATTTTTAAATTCAATTTTGCTCTCAAACACAATCAATTGACAGTCTTTTGTTATTTAGGAACTATATAATGTACCGTATTATTCGATTTTTTTTTAATAAAGTCAGAATTATTTCAAAATATGTTGTCAAAATGGGCATTTGATCCGAATTTAGCTTAAGATGATTCTGATAAAACCAATCCTTACAGAAAAAGGAAATTAAAAATTTTTCAAAAGAGGACAAAAAAGTTGTTAAACTGGGTTTATCTGTAATCAAATTTATTTTTTGTTGTTGAAATGAGCACTCTTCGAAATCTACCTCCGCCTATAGGCCAAGCCGACAGGAATTTTTTGATATTGAGATAAAAGTGATGAGATTTCTTTTAACTATTCGATTTTTTTTTGAGAACTATCACTGAGCTACTGTTATAAGATTTTTTTAAAATGAGCATTCATAATGAAATGAAATAGATAATCATTTGTTAAAGACTGCTAGTAATTACGTTACATGAGAAATGATTAGTATTGAGGGCCGCAATATTACACTGAGAATTTTAATCGTACTTGTACGATTTAAACGCCACTTATAGTTTTTCAATGCTTTGATGAATATGCGGAAGAAAAATGTGTTGTTATTAAAAAATAGATTTTTTTCACTGCTATCGTAAACGTAAAATTTTATTATGTTAAATCATCACGATCTCGAGCGAATATCTTTAAATAACAGAGTCTGAAATTTCCTTTCAATTTGTCTAGCGATTAGGTCGGTAAAAGTAAATATACCAATGAAGTTTATTATTTATTTACTTATTTATTTATTTATTTTGGAGGTAGCAGACTGTATTTTGTAATCACTCACATTATTGCACCAAAATTATTAACTGTCACAAAAAAAAAAAATATCATAAAATGTTTGTTTCGTATTTCTTAAAGAAATATATTATCCGCATACGTTTTAAGCAACATGATTTTTTTTATAATCAAATGATTTTGTCTTTAATAAGAGATGCTTTAACACTTTTCCATTGTTCAAAAACTTGACTCATGACAGAAAATGTAATTTCTTGACAAAATAATTTTATTAATATCATGTTAATTTGAATTAGAATATCAAAATATTTCATTTATCTAAATAAGGTGTGAAAAATGAATCTGTTTTGAGAAGCATTAGCATATTAACTGAAAATGAAACTTTAATTCTGACACAGCATTAATTCGAGTGTCTTTTAACAATTCATGTAGCGAATTTAAGTAATGTTTTGGGAAAAGAGAGACACTTCATAATTTTCCGAAACAGAAAATTTTCGCATAATTTCTTTGACATTGTCACAGTGAAAGGAAAAGTCACACTTATTCTGGAAATTATCTCGTGTCACAGTAACATTAAGCATTTAAGGTTTATGTAAATCCATTTAAAAGTTTTTGACATTAGACATCTTAGGTGGCATTTCAAAGATTTTTATATACTATACAGCATTATAATTTGAATAGTTATATGTATATCAAGTTATTATAAAAGGAAATTTAATATTAAAGCAGTTAATGAATAAGTTTATAATTTTATTATAGTTATATACTACGCCGTTTCCTATTTTGTGTCAAAAATAATTTTATTATTAAATTTTTTTAACTTATTAATCTTAAACTGAATTTTATATGGAATAATATTTCAGATTTTTATAAGACAAGCAAATTTTTTCTTGAATATCTTTATTATTTTTTTTTTTGCAAATATTTTATTTTTTTTACTTGTGTGAAACACAAACCATGATTTGATATTAAATTAAAGTTTTTGATTTAAAATATTGTTTTTTATTTTTTCGTTTAAATTATTGTTTCCTATTGTTTAATTTAAAATATTGTTTCTTATTGTTTGATTTAAAATATTATTCCTTCCTCTTATATTATTATTACTATTTAGTGTTTTATTATGCATCTATGAAAATACATATATTTGAAATTGAATTAGTCAAAAGTTTTCCTTTTTTAATTGTGCAATTTATGTGTTAAAATGTAATTCCATTGACGAATCAAATTCTGACAAAAAGATATAACACAAAGCTTTTCTCGCAAGGGACTATTGAACTTAAAGGTACGAATTTTTTTCCTTTTTAAATACTTGAATCCTTTACCTAATAATATAGAATGAATATCTATACAATAGACAGAGCGAATTATTCTTTTACAAACATATATAAATTTTTAAGTAATCTCTATCAGATTTGTTATATTTATTTACAATAAAAAAAGTCAGTACTTCTGTAGTTCATTACAAATAGCTGAGATTCTAGATTACCTTTCAAAATCACAAATAAAATGAAAACTCAAGATTTATTTAAAATTACAGAGAATGCAATTTTTAATTACGTTGATTAGAAACTTGTCACAAGGTTAGTGTGAATAGATTTTTGTAGAAGATTTTTCTTACGTATATTCATTCCTTTATGTATAATATGCATATGCAATAAAACACTTCTCAATTAAAATCTGGGGATTGTTTTTTTTTTTTTTTTGGAACAGAGAAAGTGTTTATAGAGGATGGTTAAAATTAAATTCACAGCCTTGGTTGCATGAGCTACATAACTTACGTATGAAAATTTACTTTGATCCATTCAGCAGAACCCGAACTATGAGCCTCTGATAACTTCCTGTTTAATTTAAGCCACCCTGTACCCCCGTCTGTATTCAATATTGTATAATAATGAATTACGACTGATTCTTGAAAAAGCTTATTGAGCACTGATTCATTTAAAAACTTTTTGTAACTTCATCTGTGTGTTTTTCTATGTGATTATTCACGCGTAATCTCTCGTAGTACATTTCGATTTCCTATTAGCTAGACTATTTTTAATTTTTAATATGGTATTTACTCTTATAAGATTGAAGTATGCAGCATTTACAGTTCGTTTACAGAGGCACTCGATATTTCATACACATTGCTCTGGTGTTGTTGATGTGTGCCAGAAGGGCAAGAAAGTTGACAAAGCTTCCTCTGGACTGCATCCAGAGGGTCGGAAATCAAACTTCTGCAAGAGATAATGTCCGGCAAAGCCCCAGTATCAATACCAATCTATCCCAATATCCCTGCATCAAGCATTGCCACTTCGACAATTTCGGTATTTCTCTGAAGATGAGGGACGGATCATATACATTATGATCTGCAAATGAGAATTATTTGTGATGAATTTTAATTGTGTAGATACGCGCTAAAACATATTCTAACTAAAAATTATTGTATATAATTGCTTATCCTACTTCCATACTATCAGTAGAGAGTGATTGTTCGTAGTATACTTACACTGTAAAAAAAAAGGTCGATCTACTAAAAAAACTTTAGTGATCCTTGTAATTACTAAAAAATGTTTAGTAATCTTAGTCGGTTACTAGAAAATCTGTAAGAATTACTAGAAAAAAGTTAGCAATGGATAGAGTTAATGGTTTTACATTTTTAATAGCTATTACTAAAACTCACTTGGTGTGGCCTTGATAGCATAGTGGTTATAGTAACGGTCTCCAGGCTAAAAGGTCCCGGGTTCGACACCGCCAAATGCGCCCCGAATGAATGTAGTGTATGTACTCGTTATTAAAGGGATTATGAAAGTCCTGTCAGAGCCGGTAGAAATGTTTGGTGCTGCCATCTATTGCGGTTTTGCCGAAAATCTATCCATTCAGAAGTTTTGATGCAGCTCGAAGGAAGCTCATGTACTTTGGGCGCACGTAAAGGTTATTAAAAATAATTTTGGAGCTATTACTTAAATTTTCTTGGTGGCTCATACTAAAAATTTTTAAGTTAGTTATACAAAAAATTGTTTTGTTCAGTTTACAAAAGAAATGCTTGTTTCACTTGCAAAAAAAAGTTTGTAATGGTTACTAAAAAATTCTGTGGAATATAAATTTACTAAAGAATTTTTAGTAACCTCTTGAATTTTTTTTTTACAGTGTAGTGAAGAACTATCCATTGTCGTAATGCATGATAGCATACATATTAAGGACAAATTCATATCTGCAACATTTAATGTACTTTTATACGGCTTTGCTAAACAATTTAGATTTTATATTTTTCTGTGAGAAATAAATAATAAACGCAAGTACTTTTCCAACTGAATGGTAATATTTTATATATTTTCTGTATATAATTTTCAAATAGTATTCAGAATTTCAGAAAAATATATTTTAATTCACAATTAACTACATTTTATTGGCAGTTTTACTGAAAATGCATTTTTGAATACGATAATCTTATTTAACAGCATTAAGTTTTACGTAAGATTTGAGAACAAAACAAATTCCTTTACGGGATTGCATAAACACATATGAGCACATTGCCGTTTATAATCTTATGTATTTTGAGAAACATTTTGTTTACTTGTAATGTTTCTTTTAATATTAAAAGATGTAATTTTTTTAAATGTTCTCATATACTATTTCTTAAAAGAAAAAAAAAAATCACGTTTCAGGTGTTTTGATATTAAGTCTAAATTTGCATTTAGTTCCAAGTCATGAATGTAATTTTGATGGTGCAGACCTGATGAGAAGTCATTTATAAGAATGTACAAACCGTAAAATTTGTCTAATTCTGATTTATTAGGATGCAAGCTTAAATCAAATCTGTATTAGTGTTGTTATAAATGAAACAAAAGCGTTGTGAAATTTTCATTTGGTTGAAAACTTTAACATATTATAAATTTTCTTTTAGAATAGTATTTAATGACTTCTACTGTAACGTCATTCATTATTAATATTATACTTCTCATAAAATCTTTTTACAGCTGCAGTTGCTATTTAATAGGTTTACGTTTTCTGTTAAAAATGAAGCATACAGATGCATCTGACAAGAATAGACGAAAAGCATAGACTGCTATTTTACTACAAGTTTCTATAAACATTTAAAAATATCATCTTTAAAATTATTTCTAATTTTCTTACCTTTTAAAACTAAAGACAATGTTGAAAAGCACATATTATACATTTAACTCTTCAAATCAGACTATTTTGAAAAAAAAAGAGAATTCACGCCTCATAAAAGGATTTAAATATTTAAAATACAATATAAAGTTCAGGATAATTGATTTTTTTTTTAAATTCTAAATTATAAAGCGATTTAAAATTAAAATAAACAAAGAAACCAAAGTATTTTATGTTCTTGAATACTTAAATATGTTTTTAAGTTAATCTAGATTTTGTTTTATTTAATATTGTTGTTTTGTTTTAAGTATTTTTTCTTGATATACAAAGAATTAAAATATCACAAAAGGATGAGAGATTTATATTTTTCGAATTAATTCTTGTGTGTTTTATCTAATTGTTTATATCTTACATAGAGTTTAATAGAGATCCCTGTTTCAAAAACGCAGTAAAATAATATGAATTTCACGTATTTACGAAAATATGAAAACTAAGATTATCCCTCAAAGCGTATTCCAAAATAAATTATTCCAAGGGGGATTCTGCAAGGCTTCATCTTTTGAAGATACTTAGACATTTTAAATTGTCGCGTTCAATGATAGATACTCTTTCCACTTGAATTCTAAAATTAGGAATATCCAGGTAAATGATATTTACTGCTATTTTTATTCTGTTTTCGATTTTATAGTAGTTTTCGGATTACTTCGGATGAAATTCAAATTTATATATATTTCCTAGAAAGTTGAATATTGTATCTTTTAAACTTATAAAAAATGAATAAGAGATATTTTTTTACGCATTTTTCCACTAAAGTTCCATAAATGAAATAAATCTACGGGGTCTTTTTGTCCATTAAATGTTTTGCACGGAGTAGTATTTTTCTATGTTATATTTGTGTTTTAGAAGCAATGTAGTCGCTTCCGGTTTTCATATGGCCCCCGATGCAAATGTTAAATGCATAGTTTTGAACGTATCTTTTTTCCAAACGTTTGGCACGAAAAGATTTTTTATAGTATAATTAGATGCAGAATTAGTAGGGAGCTTTTACTTTTTTCCGCAGCTGTATACACGCCAAACACATATATGTATATTTATAACTATTCGTGTTCTTGAATATTCCTTGAAAGGAAACAAAAATATTTAAATAAAAAATGATAAGATCATGCAAAAAATCTCTTATTTTTACATATAAAATACAATGGTTTTAAATCATTAACATTATATATGAAAAGAACGAAAAAATGAGTTACATTGTAAGCAAACAGCAATTTTTGCTGTGTAAAAAAAATGATCTTCTTTGGGAAAATTCTTCTTTAAGAAAAGAAGAAGCTGTCCTTTACTTTAGTCAATTCAAAAATAAATAAATAAGTAAATAAAAATAAATCTTTTCGTAAATAAGTCTACGACTTACATAAATATCGATTTTGTCTCTTCGAGTAATTCCCTGACTTTTATTGCTTCTCATTAAATGTAGAATGCATATATTCTAGTAAAAATCTGTTTTACCGAAAATAAAAACATATTAACTTCCCTAATCCCTTTCTTAACTTCGTATCATCGTGCAGTTTATCTCAATGTACTTTAGACAAGATTTTCTATTCTTTTTTTTTTCTATTTTAATTTCATCTTTCAATATGCAGAAGGAAATTAAAATAAATATTTTCTGACTAATTATTGTACTTCGAGAAATTTTATAATACTCCTTTACGAGTATTTCTGTCAGTTAATTGTAAATAAATTTTCTTTGTTATATTTGATATATTTCAAAAGTGGTTTTTATATAGCCGCTTCAGATTTTAAGATGGTCCCCGAAGCAAAATTTAAATGCATGTTTTAGAATCTACTTATTCTCATTAGTTTGATACGTGTAAGTTTCTAACACTAGTTTAATTAGTTTCAGATTTAGTTGAGAATATTTAGCTTTTTACCGAGGAAGTGTATGCGCAAAACACATGTAAATATATGTATTATTATACGTGTGGTTGAAAATTATTTTAAAAATAAAATAAAATATTCAAATGTAAAATGATAAGGACGATGGAAATAAAAAAAATATTTTAATTTTACATAGAAATTACCATGGATTTAAATCCCTAATATCGTACATGTAAACAATTCAAGTTAAAAAAAAATGTATGTTGTAAACAAGCAGCAATATTTTTTACTATGTAAAATTTTGAGCTTCTTTAGGAAAAGAAAATTTTTTATTTTATTTTAGTCAAAAAAAAAAAAAAAAAAAAAAAATCTTTTGGAAAGTAAGTCTACGGCTTACATAAATATCGATTTTGCTTTACCAGTAATTCCTTGTCCTTTATTTCTTCTCATTAAATGAAGAACGCATATTTCCTGGTGAAATCCTGTTTTACCGAAAAAAACATGTTAAATTCATTTTATTTTACAATTTACTTTAAAATGCTTTAGGCGAGATTCTTTTATTCATCGTTTTTATTTTATTTTCATTTTTTTATTACTTAGAAAAAAATTAAAAAAAATATTGGTGAATAATTATTGTATTTAGACAAATTTAAAGATAACAACAATCTGCTGCCCGCAAATAAATTTAAAAAAAAATATTTTCTCTTTCAGAATATTTTTTTCATTTTATCTTTTAAATAAACTTTATATAAAATAAAAAAGATCTGAAATGAGATAATTTGATTATCTAATTTTAATTAGATTTTATTCAATTTCATCATCCAGAATTTTTGTTTTAATTTAACATGTTATGTAACAAAAATAAATAATACAAGATTTAATGCTTGTAATAAATAATAGAAGAATGTTTCAAGTTATTTTAGTATAGGCATTGCTGTTCACCAATTTTGACTTTTTACACATGTCATTCACCATGTTCACCATTCTTTCAAGCTGATTAAGCACGTGCAGTATTCTGGGCTGCGCGTTGATTAACAGTCAGTCACGACAAAGTATTTTATATATGTATAGATAAAATAGATTTTTTTAATTGTTTCTTATTTTTATATGGTCCTTGAATGAAATTTTAAATGCATAGTTTAGAATCTATTTTATTTTCAATTGTTGGTGCTAAATTAGTTATATTTTATTAGATGCAGCGTTGGTAAGGAGTGTTTAAATGTTTTCATAAGCAAAACACATGTGTGTATAATTATCATTAATCACTTGTTTGAATATGTCTTAGTGAAAAAGAAACATTGAAATAAAAAGACTATTACCCTGTTAAACTGGCGGCATTGATCTCTCAAGTATACTAATACGCATACTAATTGCTAATTACAGCACCTTATATAACCTTTAAAAATTTGTGCATTTTGTTTCAGTTTTCCTTTTCCTTTAAAATACCTGAAGAGACCTTCAAAATACTCGATCAGTAATTTGGAGGTCAGATAAAAGCCTGCATAAAATCTTTTAATAAATAGTAAATTCCCTCCAATAAACCTAAACTTTTAATTTGCCTTCAAAAACCATGTAGAAACCTTCAAAATACCTGTAAAATCTTATTTTTAAAGGTTTTTGCTGAGTTTTATACCTGGGAATGGCGATGTATTAGTCCACGTCTTCCTCTTTATTCTTATCCACTGAACTTCCAAAATTAATCATGGCGCTGCCGTCATCAGAATTATCATATGCATACAGTTTGAATGAAATCTGAAAAATTCTGCATAAAAGCCATTTTTATAAATCAAGGGAAGAGGTATTAGCCCCCTTTCCCCCTCTTTATACTTATCCAATGAACAGCCAACAGTCACGGAGGCGATTCATTAGAATGATGCTATATCTAAATCTTGAAGGAAAACAGATAAATCTGCTTGAAAAATCCATTTACATCAATTAAGGGGAGAGGCATTAGCCCCGATACCCCTCTTATACATATCGAATGAATTCCAAAAATTAATCAGGGTAGCGCCTTATCAAAATATACATAGGCTAGATGTACCAGTAACGTACCCACTTAAGGAATTTCTTTAAAAAATAATTTTTAACTAATAATTATAATCATTATATTCCATTTTTTCATATAATATTAATCTTTCAACAATTATTAACTAATCCCATAGTTACATTTCCCAATAGAAATAAAAATTTAATTTTAAATAATAGAAATACATCTTAACACCCAAAAGCCCAGTAATGGACCGCCTATGTTCCAGTAATGGACCGCCTATGTTCCAGTAATGGACCGCCTATGTTCCAGTAATGGACCGCCTATGTTCCAGTAATGGACCGCCTATGTTCCAGTAATGGACCGCCTATGTTCCAGTAATGGACACCCTACGTTCCAGTAATGGGCCATCCTACAAAAAATAACATATAATTGTTTTTTTAATTGTATTTTGGTCCAGAACTTAATGACAGCATACTAATATAACAAAATATTAAAATTTAAGTTTAAAATTCATTACATTAAAGGATTTATAATGAAAAAACATAAAACTAAACATTTAAACTTAAGTGATGAATTTACTATAATCAAGGATTTATAATGTTGATATAAAACAAAATATGTAGTATTGATATCATTAGAAGTTTATTACATTAAAGGATTTATAATGTAAAGACATAAAACAAAATATTTAAACTTAAAGGATTTATAAGATAAAGACAATGTTTTACTGAAATCAAGTTTAGATAAAAAAGGCAATAACAAAAATCGCCAGTTTTTATTCATACCATTATCTAAATGATGTGCTGTGCAAATATGAAATATAAATAACAAATCTTCAATTTTGTCATTACTTACTGATAGTTCAAATTATTCAATAAGGAATTTTAGAATGTATTTAAAATAAGTGTTCTTCACTATCCAATTATTTTCGATAGCTCATCAATTTGGCAGTGATTCCACAATTTCTCTTGGGAGATGTTTATATGGAAATAATATTATCAATGGAATAGTTTCACTATTTACTGAAAAACATCCCATAATAGCGATTTGTTCTTTTCCATTATTTGGTACTATATAATAAACATCTTTAACAGATTTTGGTCCCAAATTTTCCCTGTTTTAGAGCACAAAAGAAAACCAGTTTCATCTGCATTGAAAATTCTCTCTGGATGCTTTAGAATTCGGAAGAAGATATTAGTAATATCTTCTTCCAAATATGATTCTACATCTTTGAACCAACTTCTTTTGTAACGTCACATTTATATTTTGTCAAATATTCTGCTTGTTTTTTTGTACCAATTTCAGATGTCTTCTTAAAAACGGCTATTTATAAAGAAATTGCCTTTATTAAATTCTAGTAAGTAAAATTTAAAGATTAAATTTAATTATTTAGCTTTTTAATTAAATCAAACTATTTTCTGCCCTTCTGAAATTAAACTTTTTAGTATTGGTCACTTGGGTGGTCCATTATTGGAAAATCACGAATTAAATGTTCCAGTAATGGACACCACTCCTAAAATCTTACAAATAAATAAAATTTTGTAAATGATCATTGGCATATGCAATTCATACTTTCATATTACTATTCAAACAAAAACATTCTATTTTTACAAGAAAATAAAGAAGATATAAACTAAGTAAAGCCAGCTCTTAGCTTCTTCATTAGGATTTTCAATGAAAAACAGTAAAACTGAGAATTTTTATTTTCTGCTTCCTAATTGCTTTGATTAAAAGTGTAAATCGATATTCCAGATGATAAAGCATGCAAGAGTTAGTTAAGAAAAAATAATAAAAGCTTAACTATCATTTATTTTTTTATATCAACCAAAAACTTCAATGTGGTCCATTACTGGCAAATGTACCCTATATGCAAATTTTAAACTAAAACTTATAATTCTGCTTGAAAAACATATATATATATATATATATATATATATATATATATATATATAAGGGAAGGAGTATTAGCTCCCATTCCCCCCTCTTATACATATAGAATGAACTCCAAAAAACTAATTAGGGAAGCGCTTTATCATAATTTCCTGTGAATCGGTTATTTTTATCATAGTTATCGGGCTACGCACGTACGTACATACATGCAGAACGGTCGGGTACACAATCTCTCAGACTTTGATAGCATGTGAGCTTAAAATGATAAGAACGATGCAAATGACAAATCCCTAATTTTGCAAGTAAATTAAAAGGTTTTTAAATCCTTAACATCGTTTATGTAAACAACTCATTTTATTTTAATGTATTATATTGTAAACAAAAAGCATTTTTTTTTACTGTGTAAAGAATTAAGCTTCTTTATTAAATTTTCGTTTGGAAAATCTTCTTTAGGAAAAAAGGTAGTTTTGTTTTATTTAAGTCAATAAAAAAAAAAAAATCCATTGGTAAATAAGTCTACGACTTACATAAATATCGATTTTACCTTTACGAGTAATTCATTGTCCTTTATTGCTTCTAGTTAAATGAAGAAAACATATTTTCATGGTAAAACCCTGTTTTACCTGAAAAAACATTTTATCTTCTTTTCATTGTGTAGTTTATCTGAAAATGCTTTAGGCAAGATTCGTTTTATTTTTATTTATTTATTTATTTATTTTTTCATTTTTCATTGCGAACAAGAAAATTAAACAAGTTGGAAATTGCACGTGAAGCGTAGCAAATTATTATTAGGTGCGTTCGTACGATAACGAAGTTTTAAAAATATTACTTTCATATATCAATCTCATAAAATTGTAAATAGTGAATTACAATTAAAACGCTCATCAAACAATGTTCTCCCTATACCATTATGTAATGGAATATTTTGTGTGGCCTTGTAAATCAATAACAAATGTTCTTTGCACCACAAATTATGTATGATGTATATTATAATATGTACTTTATAGTTGCATATAAATTTTATTAAGTTCGCATGAGTGTAACACGATTAAAATGCATTTGAAACATTTTTTCCCATTGACCGTAATGTAACGGAATACTTTTGATTGTCCCTGTAATTGATCTATGCATCCGATTTTCATAAAATTTTAAATAACTCGACAAAATTATGTAATAATTATGTATTTTAAATTTCAAACGTATAGAATATATTTGAAACTTTTTCCCCATTGACCATAATGTAATTGAATACTTTTGATTGCCCCGGTAATTGATCTATCCACACGATTATCAAAATATTTGAAATAACTCGACAGAATTATGTAATAATTGCGTATTTTAAATTTCAAGCGATTAAAATGCATTTGAAACGTTTTTCCCCATTGACCGTAATGTAATGGAATAGTTTTGATTGCCCCTGTAATTGATCTATGCATCCGATTTTCATAAAATTTGAAATAACTCGACAAAATTATGTAATAATTATGTATTTTAAATTTCAAACGTATAGAATATATTTGAAACTTTTTCCTAATTGACCATAATGTTATTGAATACTTTTGATTGCCCCTGTAATTGATCTATGCACACGATTATTAAAATATTTGAAATAACTCGACAGAATTATGTAATAATTGCGTATTTTAAATTTCAAACGATTAAAATGCATTTGAAACTTTTTTCCCCATTGACCGTAATGTAATGGAATACTTTTGATTGCCCCTGTAATTGATCTATGCATCCGAGTTTCATAAAATTTGAAATGACTCGAAAAAATTATGTAATAATTATGTATTTTAAATTTCAAGCGATTCGGTTGGGTAGTTTTTGCGTTGTTATATGCGGACGGACAGACGGACAGACGGACGGACTGAACGATCACTATAGGTGCTACGTATTATATAATTACGAACGCACCTAAAAACAGCTTAGTGAATAATTATTGAACGAAGACAAATTTAAAGAGAATAACAGTTACTGAAAACAAATAAATTAAATAAAGTATTTTCCCTTTTTGAATATTCGTTCATTTAATTTATAAAATCTATTTTATATAAAGTAAAATGTATCTTTTAAATGATATTTTGGTATTGTAAACTGTCGTGCGCGTTGCTAATTCCTTTTCCTTCTTGAATTCAGAAATTTGGCATAAATATGGTAAATGATATCTAATCGTATCATTATTCTGTTCTTGATTTTTAAGTAGTTTTCTGAGCATCTGATGTTTATGAATCTGTACATGCGAGGAATTTTGGAAAACTTTTTTTTGTGTGAAAATAAATATTAATATAGATTTTTCAGAAAGAGGAATATTGTATCTATTAAATTTATTATAGGAAAAATACGAATAAATATTTTATTTTTTTACGTACTTTTTCTAGAAACTTCCATAAACGAATTCCTCAGGGCATTATCTATCAATTTAATGTTATTTGACATATTGTAATTTTTGTATGTTGTATTTTATATATTTGTGTCCCCGAAATGGTTTTTATATAGTCGCTTCTGGTTCTAAGATGCTTATCAAATCAAATTTTAAATGTATAGTTTAGAATTTGTTTAATTCCCAATTTTTTGGTGCTACTAATTTTTTTTATATTTTGATTAGATGAAGAGTAGGATGAAGATGTTTATATTTTTTTTTCACTGCAATATACACAAAAAACACAAGTGTGTTCATATTTATCCTTATTCATGTTCTTCAATATGCCTTAACATCGTTCGTTAATATATAATCAGCATAGTTCGTGTAAATAACTTAAGTTTACAACATATAAGCATATTAAAACATATTAAATTCGTTTTATTGTACAGTTTATCTGAAAGTGCTTTTGGCAAGATTCTTTATTTTCTTTTTCATTTTTTATATTTTACTCTCAAGTTTCTTTAAGCAGAAGAAAAATAAAAAATAGTATACTGAACAGTTATTGTACTTAGACAAATTTAAACAGAAAAGTAATTTACTGACAACAAATGAATTCAATAAAATATTTTCTCTTTCAGAATATTTGTTCATTTTGTTTATTAAATCAACTTTATATAAAGTAAAAGTTATCTCAAAGAAGATAATTTGATTATTTATTTTTAATGAGATTTCTTTCAATTTCTTCATCCATTTTTCTGTTTTAATTTTAACAAGTTATTTAATAGAAACAATTAATAGGCGTTTTAACGCTTGTAATAAACTACAGAAGAATGTTTCAAATTCTTTTAATAGAGGCACTGATAGTCAACAATTTGTAATTCACCAAACATATAATTCTCTCGATCCGCTTAAGCACGAATAATATAAGATAATTTAGTATTTTATTTTATTTTTTTTATTTTATTAGTGCACTTTTTTAGAATTGTTTACTTTATCTCTAAGAATTATTTATGCGTTATCGTCAAATAGATATTTTAAGAAGAGAAATTATATCACAAAAAAGCGAAGATTAAACCAAGGAATTTCATTGAAAATAAAGCCACCTACTTCATGGTGAGATAAATGTCTCTCGGGGGATACAATGGCAAATGATACTTTGATATTTTAGATTGTCGAGCTCGTTGATATTTTCTTTTCTGTCATGAATTCTAAAATTCGGGATATATTGATGAATGTTATTTACAAGTGTCATAATTTTTTTTCTTTATTTTTACAGCAGTTTTCGACTCATCTGGTCTTTCCAGTCTATGTATACGAGGAATAGTTAAATATTTTTCTTTGTTTTAAAATAAATAATAGCATTCAGTTTTCAGAAAGTTGAATATTGTATTTTTTAAAAGTCATTATGAAAAATCTGAATAAGGTTTATATTCTTTTTACATATTTTTTCTCTAAACGTCCATAAATGAAGGCTATAGGGTCATTTTCTCAACTAACTGTTATGCACGAAGTAGTATTTTGGTATTTTATGTTATACTAATTATTTTTGTATTCTAAAAAGTGGTTTTTATATATTTGCTTCTAGTTTTTAGATGGTGCCGAGGCAAATATTAAATGCATAATTTAGAATCTATTTTTTCCCAAAAGTTTGCTATGAGGAAATTTCTTATATTTTAATTAAATACAGAATTGGGGGAGAATGTTTACTTTTTTCCCGTGGCAGTATACAAGCACAAGATAAGTGTGTTTCTGTTACGCACAACAGAAGTGTGTTGTGCTTTAAAGTTGTTATACTTATTGTTGTTATATTTATAACTCATCATGTGCTTGAATACATCTTTAATAAAAAATTATTTAAATAAAAATATGATAAAAACGATAAAAAGAAAAAGAAATCACGTTAATTTCTCATATAAATTACAATAGTTTTTAATCCTTAAAATCTTACATGTAAACAAATCGTTTTTTTTTCTTTATGTGTTATCTTATAAGTAAACAACGATTTTTTACCGTGTAAAAATGAGATTTTTTAGGAAAATAATAAGTTTTATTTTTAAGTTTATATTTTTAATTTTAAGTTTTAAAATCCATTAGTCCATCCAAAAAGGCAAATAAGTCTGCTACCTATATACATATCGATTCTGCCTCTACCAGTAATTTCTTGTCTTTTATTGCTTCTCATGAAATGAAGAACGCATTTTTCTTTATGAAATCCTGTTTTATCGGAGAAAATATATTAATTTCATTTTATTGTACATTTTATATGAAAGTGCTTTAGGCAAGATTCTCTGCGTAGTTCAAATCAATGGTAACTCTGCCTTTTCTGTGGAAGGTTGTCAAAAATTTCAGTTTCTTCTTTATAAAAAAAACGTCAGTTTTGTTGAACTTTGTCATTTTTTTATTGAAATACTCAAAGTAATTTTATTAAGCAATCAATTTTTTAAACGTTACACATATAGCTGCATTAATATCATTCGGCATTTATAGATATTCATCTCATGTTTCAAATCTAAGCCCTGTATCTCAGTTACTCCATCACTTTTTCAAGAAAAGGGTAATTGAGAGATATATTAGGATTAATTGGACTATATTCGGTCCAGTAACCCAAATAGTTATAAATAGTATATTTTTCGGATTTTTTTTATTACGGGAAATTATTCTTTTCCCTTAAAAAATAAAATTACATAATATTATTAAAAATATATAATATTAAAATTATATAATATGAAAAAATATACTATGGGTATCAAATTAATTTCCTGATGTGAGATAACCAAACATAAATATTTTGCGATACAAATTGTGAGATGTGCATAAGACAAACTAAAATTCTTAAAAATCAATGAAACCAATTAAAATAGTTCTTTTAAATATAAAATCATGGTTACATTCCACATAACTTTATTGTACATATCACACTTCAAATGGTATAAATAAAAAGGCATGAGGCTCTTACGTACTTACGTAGTCATTTATTCACAGATTTGCTTTCAACTAGAATATCCATTCTGCTTGAATACTTCTTACCAATGCTAGAGTAGACAAACCCTCAATTAATTTCTATGCTTTTGACATAGGTAAATTAAATTATTTCACATTTAGCGGTAATTTTAGACACTTTGACAGCGAAGCTTTCTACTACAACTCTTTTTAGCTGATGTATAATTTGCATCATCTCTCGGATTTATTTTTTTATTTAAGTTGCTTGCGAATATTTCAAACAGGATATGATACACCATATTAAAAACCACAAATACATGTGAATCACAGAATCTGCTGGTCCAATTGCCCCATTATGGGCAAATGAACTTACAACTAAATAGAAATTTAACATAGGCACACACACACATATATATATTATTTATATATATGTATTTATTAATTTTACACGTTCTATTTTAATTTTTGAAACTTCTACTTGATACAGAGAATCTTTCAGAGCATATTTACAAAGTTGAAAGCAATTCCAATTCCAAATAACCCAATATAAGTTTAATTCCAATAACCATTATTATTTTTTTAATCTGAGTTGCCAGAATCTGCACAGCCGCGGGTGTGAAAGCGTTAGGCATTATTATTTTTTTAGAATAGAGTGAAATCTGCTTCATGAAAATCCAAGTGAATGGAAGAAACAGGAGAAACGTAATTCTGGTGACGGAGAAATTCAAACAGTGACGGAAAGTCCAACAGTGAGAAGCAATGAAAGATTAAGCGATTTCCCGATTTGAAATGTACTCTCGCGGAATTTGAGCATTATACGAAATTTAAACTCTTTTAGTCTGAACGTATTTAGTTATGTAGCATGCATATATATTACTAGTGAAAAATGCTCCAAGGAGCAGTGCAAAAGCAGAATATGATTTTAATTGAGCATTAAAAACTAATGGACAAGTTTATTTTTTGGAAAAAGTACACAAACATTTAAAAGTAATGAACAAGTTTATTTTATTGAAAAAATGACCAAGCATTTAAAAGTGATGGACAAGACTTGAAACTGAGTCAAGAACTAGTAAATAATTTCCTCAAGACTTGAAAATGTCTGATCATGCTCTTATGTGACAAGCATATTCAACGCCTTTTTTTATCTGTGACTATCTTAGTATAGGCATGTTGGCAGAATCTAACACTGTGCTTTAGAAAAACTCAGTTTTCACAACAAGTATTAGATACAGTATCTATATTAAACACATCCTGGTCCCTCTTTAACAAAGCCTTGATATTACTGCTTTGCACTGTATTTACTCTTATCACAACCATTTTTTGCACGCAATCTTATCACTAAAAAACAGTTTTTATTAGCCAAAGATAAAATAGTGCTAAAATTTTTATATTTTCATAAGTAATCGATAAGTTTATCAAAAGCACTGTATATTTCAAGCAAATTTTGATTTTAATAAAGTTAGAATACCTGATAAGCACGTAACATGTACAACCAAACAGCAACTGCTTTTCCATTTTTTTATGTACTTGGACATAATAAAATTGCCATAAGAGTTACTACTTCACAAGTAAATTGTTAAGGAGCAGCATGTGGTAAATTTAGCTACTTCATCAAAAACTTGCTCTGAAAGTTCAGCTTTTATAGAGCACAATGTTATATTCTGATAACGTGTCGATACTAAGATAGACAGGGATAAAAAAAGGACGTTGAATATGCTTGTCACATAAGAGCATGATCAGCCATTTTCAAGTCTTGAGGAAATTATTTACTAGTTCTTGACTCAGTTTCAAGTCTTGTCCATCACTTTTAAATGCTTGGGCATTTTTTCAATAAAATAAACTTGTTCATTACTTTTAAATGTTTGTGTACGTTTTCCAAAAAATAAACTTGTCCATTACTTTTTAATGCTCAATTAAAATCATATTCTGCTTTTGCACTGCTCCTTGGAGCATTTTTCACTAGTCCTTCTATTTTTCCATATTCCATAGGGATACTGCACAACTTGTTTTGTATTTTATATATAGAAAACAAAATCTTATTTGTATTGAAATTAAAAAATGCTACATACTCTAATACTCTGGCGTTACAAATTTAAAAAACTTTTAAAACAGGTTTTTCTATACCAAAATTCTACGGTGGTTTTCAAAAAAAAAAAAAAAATCAGTTTTTTACTAAAGTGAATAAAATAATAAATCCTTTCAAAGAATAGATTTTTCATTCAAATATCCATTATTTTTGCCAAAAACAGGAACTTTTTTTATGCAAGAGTAAAGTTTGATACAAAAACCATGCTTCTTTTTTTTCTTAATCCGTATTTTTTAAATGTATTACATTTTTACTGCTTACCTTCTTTTAATGAAAGATTTCTTTTTTATACAAAAAAAGGATAGTCTTTTTGAACATTCAGACATTGGATACTCTTCGTCTGGTATTCTAAATGTGGGTTGACTTTGATGCAACGTATATTTGAAATTCCCTCAGATAAGCACTAACAAAGAGACAGTGCAGTAATCAGTCAAAGAAGACTGACAGAAAATTATCATCATCGGGAATTCTGAGACAGCAAAACTGCCCTCAGCTGAAACGAAGATCACTACATTTTTAGGCAAAAATGTAGGTAACTGCACTCAGAACCTTCGTTAGCTCCATTAATGGTAGCTAGGATACCCATAGCCATACCCATGTTACAGTTACACCCCATAATGAGCATGTAAAAGTAGAGTATAAGTACCACTACCAAGGTGATTTCCATCAGGTGCCCTATAATAGCAACACCATCAGGGATCCTTCAGGTGTCCTTCTAGAAGTAACACCATCAGGAATTTAAACCCCCACATGGGGGAAGGAAGCCTCTACATAG
This sequence comes from Maratus speculifer, assembly GCA_964019185.1. NCBI lineage: Eukaryota > Metazoa > Arthropoda > Arachnida > Araneae > Salticidae > Maratus > Maratus speculifer. Next base: position 212,828,505 of record OZ025297.1, on the reverse strand, counting down.
AGGCAAAAAGACCTTCACAATGAAGGCCAGTAAGAGCGGCTGTGCCTCATGACCGGCACCCACTCTGTGTACTCTTTGGTCCATGAGTGACTCTTGGTACACTCCTTTGAATTATTGTAAACAGGCATGCACAGTAAAAATTTTCCAGGGGAATGTCTCAGCAAAAAGTCTATAGATAAGTTTAATATAGAAAAATTTGAAATCTATCCAAAATAAACAAAAATATGTATAAAATTTGGAAAGAAAAACATAAAAGTTTGTTCCCAAAACATCTTTGTCTAGAACATTTTTGGTGGCAAGGGGTGGTAGAATCTCCATGGTGCAGGGTTTACTTCTAAAACTCCTACGTGCATGTACACTGTTAAAAATCTGCTGCATTTTGCTGCAACGCCCTCCACCACTTGTATATAATATCTCTATTCCAACAAATGAGAAAGCGCCATTTCACGGCCAAGTAACCGTTTTCTATACAAGCAGGGGAGTGCGTTGCAGCAAAATGCAGCAGATTTTTAACAGTGTATGCTTGTAATTCAGTCATGCCCATCTTAGAGGCAAATGGGCCTTCTTAATGAAGGCCAGTAAGAGTGGCTGTGCCTAATTGCTGACACCCACCCAATGAACACTTTGGTCTGTGAGTGACTCAAGGTACACTCCTTTAAAATGTTGTCCTTTATTTCTACTGCAGAACTTTATTACCTATAATTTTTGCAGTTAGAGTGCTCTGCTAGATGAAAAAAGAAAAGTACCATATTTTGCTGAAAATTTTTATGTAAAAAGCAAAGATGTGTACTGTACTGCCCAATTCTTCATTGTTCTTCAATCGATGCTTTTAACTGTCTAAAACCACAAAACATCATTTAAAGTTTTTGTAAAAATAACAAATCAACATCTTTTAAGCTAGGTACAAAACGCGTTCTGTACAATTTGACCCATTTTCTGCAGCGTCACTCCACAGTTTTTATAGAAACCTCTTTTATGACCAATGAGAATGCTCCATAACACTGTAAAACAACCGTTTTCTATAAAAGCGGTGGAGTGACGATGCAGAAAATGGATAAAATTTTTAACAGTGTAGCCAATTTTTACACTATACACAGTTAAAAAAATTGACCGATTTGGTGCAGCGTCACTCCACCGCTTTTATAGGAAACGATTGCTTTACTGTGTTATGGAGCATTCTCATTGGCCATAAAGAGATACTCTATAAAAGCTGTGGAGTGACTCTGCAACAAATGGGTCAAATTTTTAACAGTGCACTGTTAAAAATCTGCTGCATTTTGCTGCAACGCCCTCCACCACTTGTATATAATATCTCTATTCCAACAAATGAGAAAGCGCCATTTCACGGCCAAGTAACCGTTTTCTATACAAGCAGGGGAGTGCGTTGCAGCAAAATGCAGCAGATTTTTAACAGTGTGCATATCCTTGGCGCTATAGTTTACAGGAGTGGTACATTGTTCGAAATTTGAAACTTTTGCTGCATCGCCACTCCATCGCTTTGATAGATTATCTCTATTTTGATCGATGAGAATCCTCGATAATGCATTTAAGTGATCGTTTTCTACTTATCTACTATATCGTTTCCGTATATTTATTTTTTCAATCAGCACCAAGGTGCGCACTTTATTAGAAGGCGCGCTCTATTAGAGGGCGCATTCTATTAGAATAAATACGGTATATACTTATAGTAAATACACTTTGTTAAAGTACAGGGCCCCAATATTTGACAGGTATGCCAGGCATTTTTGCCATTGATGCCATTGTGCTAAAAACAAAATATAAATAAATGAAAAAAATGGATAAAATATAAATTTGGCATGGTGCAAAAAATTGCCTAATTTAAAATTAAAAATCAAATTTGACAGCCACCAGGGCTAGACACCGTGCATAATTATTCAGTAAATGATTCATTAAAAAATGACAAAAATCAACATGTCAAAAATTTCAAAAAAATTCATAATTCGTTAACAAATTAAGTTAAAAATAAGAGAAAAAAAAAGAATTCTGTATTTTTTTATGCTTAATCGAATGGTGTAACTGGTTTTTCTCTCCGATGATCAGAAGTACCTTAGATTGATGACTGCTATTCTTTTATTTCATCTTGTAAAAAAACTGTTTAACGTAAAGCTATGAATTTTTGCAGGATTAATTAACATCGCAAAACCTTTAAAATAAACTTTACCGCAACATTCTATCTGCAATAGAATGTTAGATATACCCATTTATGACCAAGTTTGGAAAATACGCAATTTCAGAAAAACCGCCCAGCGAAATAACTTTTCTCGATGACTACCCCGGGATAAAAAGTTTGTCTTTTGTTTAAAAAAAAATTAAGTTTTTATCTTTAGTAGTTTTGGAGAAAAGTGCTGTGACACAAAATTTTTGTCCGATTTTCAGAATACTCTACAGTACACCTACAGTATGCAATAAAATGTACACCTACAGTACACCTACAGTATGCCATAATTTTTGTGGTATATTGTGCTTCTTGGTCAGACGAACATTTAAAAAAAATCATCAAAATTGGATAAGTATTTAGTTAGTTATTGCAAAAAGAAAAATTGAAAAATATATGTTTCTGCGGTTTCCTATGCTTAAGCATTATCGCTCAATCATATTATTGTTGCGCGCTGCCGCGCGCACAATGATATTCCAAGAATTTTTAACAAGGCTAATCCTGTGGTGCAACAGTCCATTAAGAAGTAGCGATCAACAGTGACCAAACACGTTTCTTTTTTATTAGCCAAAATGTGCTAAATAACTTATCACAATGATATGTTGTCAGCGTAATGGAAGACATCATTACTTAATTTAAGCATTTTTAGTTTTCATTTCTTTAAACTAAACGAAACGAAATGTTGTGCTTTATGACTACTTAAATATTTTTATAAGCATATCGTTAACTTCAAATTAGAAATACAACATGCTTATTCTTTAGTTATTTATCCATACCAATCTCTAAATACTACGGATGTTTTTTGTTATGTAATTTATTTTTAATGCCTTCTTTATAGCAACTATAATGTCAGAGAAACAATACAGATATAATTGAGGAATAATTAAAACTACATGAAAATGACTTTAAATAAAATAATATTTCACTCAGGTTATGCAAATGTAAATTATCTTACCTTAAGTTCTTGATAATAATTCTAAATAATATATATTATTGCCGGAAGGCATTGCCGGAAGGACTTTTTTCATTTGCTTAGCATAAAAGGGGGAGGAAGTGGATTTCATATCCGTTGTTTTTGTTAAATATAGCTTCTTTTACGGCTCGATTAGATGAGTTCATAAAAATTCTTTAATGCTTGATTTTTATCTTATTAATATTTTACTGAAATTTTAAGATAAAAAGCTGCAAACCTTATAAAAGGAAATTTCGCAAATGCTGAATTTGAATGAGCGTTGCGCCAAATTATTAAACTATAGCCAAATCGGCAATATTTATCATTTCTTAATTTTTGTCGTCAAATTTGGCGATATTTTTCCATTTTTGTCGATAAGTGTTTCAAAGCTTGGAGAGAATTCGAAACTAACGTTCATTAATACTCGTAAATAAATAACTGATTTTTAGTTATTTGGAAAATAGTTGTTATCCTCGGTAGAGAATTGGGAAATCCGAATTATATCTGAATATTTTTATTGGTTGAATTCCGCATTCTATTCGTTTTCTGGTTGGTCAATGTTTAATGTCCAAAAATAGAATACTACTTCTGTTGCCACAATGACAAAAAAGTAATAAAAACTTTAAATTATAATAATAATTTGAAAACAAGTTGTCATAAAAAATTCAAACGAATTTCATTTAAAAGTGCCTTTTTTCTCTCTATGCAACGGTGCAAAAATTTGAAATGTGTAGTGTTTAGAATTTTAAAAATTTGCAGTTCAAAAAATTGTAAAACTGAAATTTCATTTAAAATTTTTATATCATGGGTCCAGGAATATTAATGTTTAATCCATATCATATGTAATAGGAGGCAGTCAACCTGATTAATTCCATAAACTACTGTTTTTTATCGATGGTATAGGAATATTAATGTTTATTGCATGGCGTACGTAATGTATGACTCGTAATGATCATCCTAAAAATGATGCTTATTATTATTATTAGTTTCTATATAGAATTCTTTTTAAGTCTTTCAAATTTTAGTCTATGACAATTTTTCTTTTTTCCCAATAATCCCAATAATTTGTTAAATTACATTTTTTTTTCTTTTATTGTGGTCTTTTTTCAAAATGTCAACAACCGTAGAATTAGATGCAAGAACCTCAAATAAATGTGTGCCAATTTCAGAGCCAAGGGGAAAAGGGGGAAAATATGTGTTTCGGGGCGGGCTATACAGAGACTCTAGTGTATTGAGAAGCCGCCGTATATGTCTGTCGGCCGGGGGTTGGAACCATAAGAAGTGTCTGCCAATGGAGGACGTGATTTCTAATATCATTCCAAAGGAAATATAAAAAAATTACGCTTTATAAAATGACGAAAGTAAGTTGGTATTTTTTACACCTTTGCTCCCTGGTCACTCCCAAAGACACCATGATCAATATTTCATAATTACCTATCGTTCCTGTCTGTGTTGGAAGACTGCGCTGAGAAAGTTTCAGCTTTTATAAAATAACGAAGGTCTGCCATTCATGGGCTCTTAGACTAGTAAGCGATTTAGACGAAGTTACAATTGAAAGAGATTAAGTAGTTGCAAGTTCTTTCATTGCTACTGTGAGTAGTCGCTTATTAGCATTAACACTGGACATTCTGTGGTTGAATGTGTGATTGATTGTGCGAAAAATTCTGAAACTCGGATATAAGTGGTTGAATATACTAGGCATTGCATACCTTTTGATCATACAAAGTTAATTTTCACTTAGATAGTGCTGTAAACGTACTAGTGCAAAACGTAAAACTGCCGCATATGGAGTTTCACCAATTCTTATGTTTTGCAAGAGCAGTCATTGCATCCCCCCGTCATGGGTGGGAATGGATTAAAGGTAAAGTTCATTTTGAAGACGTACTTATTGGAGGAATTCAAATTGAAAGAGTTCGTAAGAAGTACATTCACAAGTGATCGACAAAGCTTATACCTGGAAATATATGCTGTTTACTTTTTTTTAAAGGGATGTTTTGCCACCAAAATCTTCAGACGAATTGAAACACTGCTTATATGGCGAGTCGTGTAAATAGTATATTCAAACTATTATCCCTGATTAATGTGACATCTATCGTTCTTTTACTATTGCCTGACTACTAAAGTCGTCAAATATGAACTCTTTTGACTTCTGGCTGTGGGGTTTCCTGAAAAATCGTGTTTATCAATACTGTTTAAAACCTACAACTTTTGTTGCATGGTCACTCCACCACTTTTATAAAATTTTGCTAATCCCACTAATGAGAATACTCAATAATATCACATGGATTCCACTTCTGAAAGCACAAATTCATCAATATAACATGGAAAATTACTACTTCGTGCTTAACATTTACTTGACAAAGACATCTTTGATTCCATTTATGGATGTTTAATGATATAATACTTAAAAGAATTTAAATCTTATACAGATTTTTTAAAATAAGTTTAAGAGATACAATAATTATCCTAAAATATAAATATTAAAATTTATTTTCACCTACAGTTTTTCGCCATTCCTCGCATGTATAGGCTTACAAAGATCAGATGCTCCAAAAACTGCTAAAACCTCTTCAGACCTCAGCTAAAATATCTCTACAAATATACGTTTATTGCTTTTCCATAATCGAAAAGTTACCATGGATGACAGAAAGAGTCATTTTTATGAAATCAGTACTTTAGGAGACTGGTAATTTAGGTTTATAAATATAAATATAAAAGTACCAATCCCCTAAAAACATTTGTTTAACTATCAGTAATATAAATTTACGCAATAGCAAATCCTCAAATTTTTTTGTTGTAAAGCATTTAAGTTCAAAAGTAATGATTATTTCTTACTTTCTTGGCCACAATGTCTTAAAGGCATTTTCGAAACTCGGATGAAAATAATATTTATTTTATAAGGTAATATTCATCATTTATTGGATTTGTTTTAAAGCAAAAAACATTCAGCTGTATAGAAGTAAAGTAAAAATGCAAAACAAATTGAACAGTTTAGTTTTTATGAGGAAAAAATGGAGGTACACATTTATGTTCCTTAGGACTGAAGAGGATAAAAATTAAGAAGAAAACATTGACACTAGTAAATTTCATATACCTGGGTAGCCTAAATACAAAAATTCTTGGGGGAAAAGGAACTATCAACGCGCGCAATAATCTAAAATATCTAAGTATCTTCAAAAGATGAAACATTCCCAGAGAATGTTGCAGAATCCCATTTGGAATAATATATTTAGAATACATTTTGAGAGATAATCTTAGTTTTAATATATCCCAAAATACTTCAAATTCCTGTGGACAAATTACATTATTGAAACACGGATCTATATTAAAACTCTAAAGGTTATAAATTATTGAATATTTCAGAGGAATGGTCGTAGGGATCTTTTTTATAATTGCTCATACGGCTACTTGTTGTAGGTATAATAAAACGATAATGAGAATGGCATAAATTGTTTGCTATACTCCGATAACTCTATAAATATTATTGAGAGGTATACGATACATATAGAGGGATATGTAGGTGCACGATCCGTTATCTATAAAAGTGGTGGAGTGACTATTCAACAAAACTTGCAAATTTTTGACAGTGAAGGACATGCAAATAAAGAAGGGACATGAAATCTAGCATCGTAAGCCATGTCTTCCTTATAAGTGGCTTGCGGCCAATCAGGTGGTGTTACGATTTTACCATATCTGTTGTACAAAAATATATGAAAAAAGGACACACATATTTTAAAATATCTAAATTATCCATTATATGTACTATCATTATCGAATAGACAACATAAATTTAACACAGTTAAAGAACCACTCCATGCAAAATTTAAAGCATTTTTTTTTGTGAACTACATAACTATGTTTATGAACTACATAATTACATTATTTTGATCCATTTTGTATAGAACCGGAGCTATGAGACTCCAATTACCGCCAATTTAATTTTAATCATCCTGAATTTGTACCTATATTCAAAATTGTATTTTGACAAATGACGATTGATTTAAAAAAAAAAAAAACTTAAGAACTACTTTATTTGAAAAATTTTGCAACTTCGTTTCTGTGTCTTCCCTTATGATTATTCACGCTTAAGGTTTCGTACTGTACTTCGATTTCCGAATAATTCAACTATTTTATAATTTTTACCATGGCATTTACACTTATGAAAATGAAGTATGTAGGCAATATAGTTTGTTTACAGGGGCAATTAATATTATGGACATACATTATGATCTACATATGTAAAGTATTTGTTGTGAATTTCGATTATGTTGGTACGCACTAAAAGGTATTCTACCTAAAACATTTGGGTATAAAATTTCGATTTTATTTACAGTTAATGTAGAATATTTCAATTCCTATGGTCTCAGTAGACAGTGATTGTTTGTAGTACACTTAGTGATAAGGGATTCATTGTAGTAATGCTCGATAATTTATTTATCATGGAAAATATTGCATATGCAACCTTTAATGTTCTGTCATTCCACTCCGTTAAACAATTTAGTTACATGTGTAAGTAAAATCTTTATTTGTCTCGGTATAGTAGAATCAGATGCGTAGTCAAATTCTTCATTTGGTTGTAAAGTGAAAAATGTTATAAATTTACTTTTTGAATAGTATTTAATGTCTCTAGTGTAAGATCATTCATTATTAGTATTAATCTTCAAATAAAACTTTCTAACAGCTGCAGTTGTAAATTTAAAGGTTTACACTTGGGATAAAGAAAATAACCACACATAAGCATCTGACCAAAATATACACAAAATATCAGTTGCTGCTCTGCAAAATACTTTCATAACCTTTTTAAAAAGTTATCTTTAAAATTAATTAATTTACAACTTAAAAAATATTTTTTCTTACATCCTAGTGATAAAAATCAAATTAAAAACCTGTAAACCACACATAACCGGTTTATAACTTTAAATCACACTATTTTGAATAAAAAAGAAATCATATCTCGTAAAAGAATTTCAACTATTTTGACACTAATATTGACAACGCAATATTAGTGATTTTTCTTTTCAATTCTAAATTTAAAAAAAAAAAACATTTAAAATTGAAGAAAACTAAGCAATCAAAAATATTGTAATCTTTGAGTATTTAAATAATTCTTCTTTAAAGTTAACCCAGGTTTTATTTTATTTAATATGGTTCATTTAAGTAATTTTTTTTATTAATAGATGAAGATTTAAGAAATCACAAAGCAATAAGACTTTTATATTTATCGTTTTAATGTTTCCGTATTTTATCTTTTTCCAACATGTTTATTGTATACCTCTCAACAATATAGATATATTATTATCTGCGTGCAGCATAGTATTTGTATTATTCTCATTATATATTAGTCATGTGAGGGTTTATAAACAGGATCCCTGGGAACATATTTCTTATATATTCAATCATTTATACCCTACTAAGCACCTACTAAGCAATTAATAGAGATCCATTTTTCAATAACGTAATAATTTAGTGTATTTCGGGAAAGATGAAAATTAAGATTTTCTGTCAAAATGTCTCTCAAATTAAGTTATTCCAAGGGGGATAGATCAATGTATCATCTTTTGAAGATACTTTGACATTTTAGATTGACGCGCGTGTTGATATTTCCTTTTCTCTGTTGAATTAGCGGTTATTCAGGTAAATGATATTTACTAGTATTATTATCCAGTTCTTCGATTTTATACCAATTTTTCAAATATCTGCCTTTTATGAGTATATATGCGAAGAATATTGAAAAACTTTCCTTTGTGTGAATTTAGATATTAGTATATATTTTTTAGAAAGTTGAATATTGTGTTTATGAAACTTGCTGCAAAAAATAGTAAGATTATTATTATTTTTTTATTTTATTTTTTTTCCCTAAACATCCATAGATGAAATCTACAGGGCCTTTCTCTCAATTAAAAGTTATGCACGAAGTAGAATTTTGCTATGTTATATTCGTGCTTTTAGATGCCGTTTTTTATATATAGTCGCTTCTGACTTTATATGGTCCACGAAGCAATTAGTTTTTAATTAGTTGCAGAGTTGGTAGGAAGTGTAGCGAAGATTATCGCTACATATCTTTTCCCTTTCACAAAAGCAGTAATTTCCCCCTTAATAAATTCTTAGATTTATTTTAGCTTCCCTTTTCACTAATGAACCCATTAGTTTAAATTAATTCTACATTTAATAGTTAATTTTTAGCTTTCATACTCCCAGTATTAGAAGTTAAAACTTTTTATCTTTTGGGGCTCTCTGTAGAAAACAATAATAGAATTTCCTTTCTCACGAATCTCTGTTGTGTCTTCGAAAAACATCTGTCCGACAGATACCGCACTTATTAACAAAATAAAGTAAATTCTGGGCTTGGTTTAGCATAATCTTTTATCCGTTACATTTTTCTTGCATCTGCTTTTCACCACCCTGTTTTCAATCTCACAATTAATGCCTAGAGTTAGAAATACTTTTTATTTTTGTTTTTGCTGACTGCGCCTTGTTATCTGTTCAATTGCCTGGCCCTCGCTTCACGAACTCAGTCATGTAAAGAAGGCCTCTTAAAAATGCTTACAGGCACCATCCCTAACTATTTCTGTAAGAAATGATTTAATTTTTATAATTCTCCTTCAAATAAACAAAGTTCTTAAAAGGCATTTATTTTATTATAATGGATCACAGCCTACAACTCGAGCGAATGCATTTTAAAAAGAACCTGGTCAACAATATACTTTAAAATACAGAACTATAGTACAGGAAGTGTTTACTTTTTTCCGCGGCAGTATACACGCAGAAATACATGTGTATACATTTTTGACTATTCGTGTTCTTCAATATGCCTTAAAAATATTCAAATAAAAAATTATAAGAACGATGTAAAAGAAAAATATCTTAATTTATATGCAAAATACAATAGTTTAAAATCTTTAACATTTTACATGTAAACAACTTTTTTTTAAGCAAACAACATATTTTATTGTGTGTTCTTTAAGAGAAGAAGAAGTTTTATTTTATTTTAGTCAATCAAAAAAGAAAATCCTTTCTAAATAAGTGTACGACTTACATAAATATCGATTTTTGCCTCTACGAGTAATTCCTTGTCCTTCATTGCTTCTCATTAAATGAAAAAGGCATATTTCCTGGTGAAATCCTGTTTTACCGGAAAAAACATATTAACTTCGTTTTATAGTACAGTTTATCTGAAAGTGCTTTAGGCAAGATTTTCTACTTTTTTTCATCTTTTTTATTTTACTTCCACCTTTAATTACGTAGAAGAAAAATAAAAAAAGCTTACTGAATACTTATTTTACAACAATTTACCGAAAACAAATAAATTCAATGAAATATTTTCTCTTTCTGAATATATATTTGTTCGTTTTATTTGTAAAACCAATTTTATATAAAACGAAAAGTATCTTAAAAAAGAGAATTTAATTATCTACATTTAATTAGATTTTCTTCAATTTTGTCATCCATTTTTTTAGCATTTTATGTATCAAGAATAATTAATAGATGTTTTAATGTTTATAATAATATAAATTAATGTTTGAATTTCTTTTAGTATAGGCACTGATGTTCTGCAGTTTTCACTCTAGTTGTCCGGCATTCACTGAGCCTATTATTCATTCAAGAAGCTTAGCACGCACAACGTAAATTAATTTAGTACTATATGTATATATATATATATGTGTGTGTGTGTGTGTGTGTGTGACGATTTAAGGAGAACTCGAATTATTTCCACTGGTTAAAAAGAAACACACAGTCATGGCAAGACGAGGGAAAAAACAAAATAAATAAATAAATGTAGAAGATCCAATAATTAGTCATGGGCTGCTGTAAATTCATTTATTAAATTCGTAATAATGAGGAAGGAAAAGCTCCTTTTGCAAAAATTCCATCATTATTTCAGCGAGCTGTCCTCATCGAAGAAGCAACCCAAGAAATCTTCTTTTTCATCTCGAGACTTCCACCTTTTTTAAACTAAAAAGAAAGTTCTGGAACATTCTGTAACCTGAAACCATCATTCTTTTATGTAAACAGAATTCTTGTCCAGCTACGAGATTATTTTCCACAAACGATAAATTTATTTTTAAAAAAATATTATTTAACCAATTTATAATTGACTCAGAATTTTAAATATCTTAGGCAGACGATTTTTATAAATGATTAATTTTAAGAGAAAAAGAAAAGAAATGAATTTATTAATATGCACACATCAAAGGTTGACGTAGGAAAAATAAATAAATAGATAAAATAAAATAATGATATTTTTTGAAAGGTATGGTTTTGGAATAAATTTAATAAGACTTTCTTAAAAAGGGTTGATAAAAACATAGAAGAAATCAGTTTTATTTGGAATATTAAGAAATAAAGTTTTAATTAAAAATATTTTTAATTTAGAGCCATCTTTTTAAATTTACGCATACTGGAATAATGTTTTTTAAAGCAAATTAAGAATTTATATCGTCTGCATAAGGATTAACAGATTAGATTTAGAAATAAGATTTTAATTTAATAATTTGAAGTAAGTACGGAATATTAGTATAAGAAAATTAGGATAGTATAAAGGTTAGTTTTGGCGAAAAATTTTTGAATTTGTAATATTATCCCCCCTCCCCAAGACTTTGTATCTAATTGATAGTTAAATAAAACTACAAGTTCAGACAACAGAAATATAATAATTTAGAAAAGTTAAATTTTGGAATAAAACTGTCAAACTCAGGAAGCCAAGAGATGGAAGAAAAGAAAATTAACGCAATATAAAAAATATTAGCGATTAAAATAAAATAGTTAAGAGAAAATAATTCTGAATTAAATTTAGGTAGGAGCATTTCCCTGAAAGAAATACAGTAATGTTACAACATCACTTACCATTTGTAAGTGCATAGGAGATAATACATATAATAACAGTAAATAAGTTATGAATATTAATAAGCAAGAGATAAAAATATAATAAAAACAATAAAAATTCGTTCTCATGGAAGTTTAAATAATTACAATGACTTAATGCATAGTTTATTTTAAATAAGTCCTTTAAATGAAACAAGTCTTTCAATAGTATATATAAAAGAATCTTTTCCAATGTTCTCTGAATACAGTCTCTTTAATTAAAAATCTTCAAACCTAGGTTAATCTTTGGTTTTAATGTTATGTTGGATCCAACATCTTTCAGTAATATATCAATTTTTCAATAATAACTAGCATCACTCTCAATATCAATAATAAATAATATAGAAAAATTTAAATAATAACAATAACAACAATAATAAGTAATAGTATAATAAGACTCCATATCCTAATTTTTTCAATAAGAGTATAATTAATACTAACCTTCATTATAGAAATCATAATAATAATAATAATAGTAAAACAAGAGTATAATTTAAAGAAAATATCGCTATTTGTTTATTATTGATAGTGAAAATATTGGTTGAGGATAAAAATAATTACATAGCAACTAAATAATTTTCTTATCTTCTAATAGCATAAGAAAGTATTTTTTGCTAGCCGAAAGTATAATAAAAAAAAATCATAATAATTCCCAAATCCAAATAAAATTAAATCTACCTATATAGAAAATGGACTCTCAACCAGTATTTCCTTACAATAATTCCTCTCTGATACTCTTTTAGAAAATTGTCAAATTTGGTTATAAGTTTTCAAATGCCAAATGTAGAATAATGTTTTATCTACACATGGTTTATAAACTTTAATAATAAAATACAATAGGAATAAAAGGTGTCATTCTTAATTGAGAAATAGAAATAAAAATAGTGTGCTTTTCTGAAAAACTCTTAATATCTGTAGTTTTCACAATCACTGAAAATCACATATTATGTTATAGGTTTGAGTAGAATCATTAGATTTTATAACTGTTATAACATAAATATCTGCTGAATAAATAGAATAATATTAATGTCAAATACATGAGTAAATATAGTTAGACTTAAACACCCTTAAAATTAATTTATCAACATCAATTTGAAAGCTTTTACAATCAAAGTGTTCACCTTATGCCTGCATAAGGAGCCCAATTTAACCCCAAAAACTCCCAAAAACAAGTAATATTCTTGTAGGCCTCCAAGAACATACCTGCTAATGTTGAAAATTATGGTGATAAACTATTTAAAGACTAAGAATTAAAACTTAATCTACTGTCTTGACTTTAGTTTGATCTAGTAATTGTGATTGTATCTGAGGTTTTTTTTTTTTTTTTTTTTTTTTTTTTTTTTTTTTTTTTTGGGGGGGGGTTGCTCATCAAACAGTTTAAAATATTCTGGTGAAAAATAGGGTCTTAATTTAGAAACATGCACAATAATGGAATTCTGTCCTGTCTCATAATTAAATTTATCTATTTCATAAGTTACATCAGAAAGTTTATTTATAATTTTATATGGTCCAGAGAAAGTAGGTTCTAATTTTCGAGTGTTCGGATATTTAAATTCTTCATAAATTACAGAGTCTTGTATTTTTAATGGGCATTCGACAAAATTTCGATCATAGAGCCTTTTACTTTTAAGGTGAAATTCCTGAGTTCGCGCTTTCGCAATTTTGAGGGCTTTGTCTACTGATATTGTACACATTTTAACTGCCTCACACAGAACCATTACCCACCTTTTTAAAAATCTGAATCAAAATTATCGCGAAAATTATAACTATATTTAGCTGCTATTTTTAACCAGAAATTTTATCTAATAAAACAGAAATTGTAAATATCATAGATATACCTTAAATTGGGATCAACTTTTAATTCTATTATTTTATAGATCATAAACAGATTCAAAAATTTTAACTATAGGTAATTTCTTACTTAAAATCACAAAATTTACTGACAAAATTAATCATATTTATCAGTCAAAATTCTAGCAACAGCCTTGCACAGTTCCATCTTTCTTACTGAATTTAAATAAATTATAAGAATCCGGGAACCAAAGCTCACTGCAACCAGAAATTCTAACAAATAAAATGAAAAACATAAATGTTAACTTAATTTTCAGCTCAAATGTCTAGTTGTAGGAACATTATCATGAAAATACTGCATTCTGAGAATAGTTCTTGATAACAAACAAATATCAATAAATTAGAAAATGTACCTTTTTTAAAAAATAACTTGAGCTTCTAAGTTCTTTTATACTTCATTATTATTACGAACTTATCTTTAAACATGCATAAAAATATCATAATAATCTTAATAAGTAACAGTAAATATCTTAAGAACATCATACTCCTCAATTAAATCCTTACGAATAAAAATATTTCAATCTTCAACAAATAATAATGATAATAATAATACTCATAAATAGGTAAGTAAGTAAGATTCACAGATAAATAATCAAATAAATAAACCTGACAAACAGAGAATAAATAATCTACACAAATACAATAAAATGATACACAAAATAATTAAATACATCTAAAAATAACTCACTAATAAGAAGAAATTCTCATGAGGATCCTAGGGGAGACAAGAACCCCGAAAATTATCCAGGTAATTAGCAACCGACGTTCAGTTGTCCCTGTAAGTTTTTTTTTCCTTTTTCTTGTCATCACTACCAATAATACTTAATGTCAATGATCGCATATTTGGGCCGCAACAAGATGAATGGCAGTTCGTCGTGGCGCTTCTATTCCTTATTAAATCCAATTCGAAATCACCAGGTCTCAAAAATTTATCACTATGACCAAGAATTCTGAATCAAAATTTATGCTCACAGATCAACATCAAGCGTCAGTAAATCCACATCAGACTCGAAGCAAGTACTATTCATTAGCAAGCTGAAAATACCATATAGGCTGTCCTTCAATCGAACTTCGGCGATAGCATGCTTTTCTTCGTTCCATCGCAATTTTCTTTAAATATCATTCTTTAAAAAGGCAGCATAGATAACAAATCCTGTCCGACTTTTCGATTAGTTGTGACGATTTAAGAAGAACTCGAATTATTTCCACTGGTTAAAAAGAAACACACAGTCATGGCAAGCGAGGGAAAAAACAAAATAAATAAATAAATGTACAAGATCCAATAATTAGTCATGGGCTGCTGTAAATTCATTTATTAAATTCGTAATAATGAGGAAGGAAAAGCTCCTTTTGCAAAAATTCCATCATTATTTCAGCGAGCTGTCCTCATCGAAGAAGCAACCCAAGAAATCTTCTTTTTCATCTCCAGACTTCCACCTTTTTTAAACTAAAAATAAAGTTCTGGAACATTCTGTAACCTGAAACCATCATTCTTTTATGTAAACAGAATTCTTGTCCAGCTACGAGATTATTTTCCACAAACGATAAATTTATTTTAAAAAAAATATTATTTAACCAATTTATAATTGACTCAGAATTTTAAATATCTTAGGCAGACGATTTTTATAAATGATTAATTTTAAGAGAAAAAGAAAAGAAATGAATTTATTAATATGCACACATCAAAGGTTGACGTAGGAAAAATAAATAAATAGATAAAATAAAATAATGATATTTTTTGAAAGGTATGGTTTTGGAATAAATTTAATAAGACTTTCTTAAAAAGGGTTGATAAAAACATAGAAGAAATCAGTTTTATTTGGAATATTAAGAAATAAAGTTTTAATTAAGAATATTTTTAATTTAGAGCCATCTTTTTAAATTTACGCATACTGGAATAATGTTTTTTAAGGCAAATTAAGAATTTATATCGTCTGCATAAGGATTAACAGATTAGATTTAGAAACAAGATTTTAATTTAATAATTTGAAGTAAGTACGGAATATTATTATAAGAAAATTAAGATAGTATAAAGGTCAGTTTTGGCGAAAAAATTTTTAATTTGTAATATATATATATATATATATATATATATATATATATATATATATATATATATATATATATATATATATATATATATATACATTTGCGTGCATTTTTTCTCCATGTACTCTTCATCTCATGGAATTATGGTCCCCGAAAAAAATTTTAGATGCATAGTTTAGAATTTATTCTATTTTCAATCATTTGGTATAAGTAAATTGCTTATATATTAATTAGTTGCATAGCTGATAGGGAATGATTATTTTTCTTCCGTGGCAGTACACAAGCAAAACACATGTGTACATATTTATCACAATTTGTGTGCTTGAATATGCCTTTTAAAAATATTTAAATAAAAAATTATAAGAACGATGCAAAAGAAAAAAATCTTATATTTACATTTAAATTACAATGGTTATAAATCCTTAACTTTGCACATGTAAACAACTAAATTAAAACAAAAATAAAATAAAATAAAAAAGTGTTATGTCGTAAGCAAAGAGAAAATTTTTATTTTGTAAAAAATAGGGCTTTTTTAGGAAAATTCTTTTGGAATCTTCATTAGGAAAAAGAAGAAGTTTTTTGATTAAAGTAAAATAAATGTTTTGTTAAATAAGTCTGCGAGTAAAAATTTTGATTATCATAAATAACGATTGTACCTTTACAAGTGATTCGTTGTCCTTTATTGTTTCTCATTAAATGATGAACGCATATTTCCTGCTGGAATTCTATTTTACCGGACATAACATATTAACTTCGTTTTATAGTACAGTTTATTTGAAATTTCTTCAGCCAATATTCTCTATTTTTTCGTCTTTTATGTTTTATTTTCATCTTTCATTACGCATAAGAAAATTAAAAAAAAGTAGCTTACTGAATAATTATTGTACTTTGACAAATTTAAACAGAAGACAAATTTTTGAGAACAAATAAATTCAATGAAATATTTTCTCTTTCAGAATATGTGTACATTTTATTTGTTAAATCAGCATTATATAAAGCAAAAAGTAGCTTAAAGAAGAGAATTTGATTATCTTCTTTTAATTAGATTGTCTTTAATTTCGTCATCCTGATATTTTCTTTTAATTTTCCATGTTATCTAGAAAAATATTCAATAGACGTTTTAATCCTCGTAATAAGGTATAGAAGAATGTTTCAAGTTGTTTTAGTATAAACACTGGAGTTTTACAGCTTTTACTTTAGTCGTACGACATTTACCAAGCCTAACATTCATTCAATCCGCACGAATAAAGTAAATTAATTTAGTAATTAATTTATTTTTTATTGTTGTACTTTTTTTGTCATGTATAATTTCATGAATTTATTTTTGCATCATCCACAAATACAAAATAATAATAATAATAATAATAATAAATAAATAAATCAGAAAAATACAGGAGGTACAAAAGAAGAAATGTAATGAAAATAAAAACTGCCACTTCATGACAGTATAAATGTATCTCGTGGAATAAAATGACAAAATGAAAAGTTTAATAAAATAAAAACACGAAAACTGGAAATACGAGTTTTAGAGGCAGTTAAATGTACATGATTGGTTAGAACCTGGTATTGTTTACCTGAAAAAAAGGTATAGCATATTGTGTACGCACCATTTCGCACCTGATCCGAACCATTATGCCATATTAAATCGCGTCAGAAATGAAAATGCCCCAGGAGTCATGTATATTATACATACTCATATAATTTAAAATTGGAAAAGTAGACTCAAATAATTATACGTTTCAGGTAATACATATATATTTCGATATATAAAAGTTTTAATATAATGAGTTTGATGAATTACTGAAATAAAATAATTTTATATTATCTTAACTTTGCAAAAATTGCTGGATCGTAATATGTGAACAGTTAACCCCTTGAGGGGC
This sequence comes from Maratus speculifer, assembly GCA_964019185.1. Taxonomy (NCBI): domain Eukaryota; kingdom Metazoa; phylum Arthropoda; class Arachnida; order Araneae; family Salticidae; genus Maratus; species Maratus speculifer. The sequence continues at coordinate 212,810,732 of OZ025297.1, read as the reverse complement.
GGTGGGATATATTTTATCCTACCTAAATCAATTGAGATTCTCACTAGAAACTTTTAACGAAATTTTATATTTTTATCTTCGGAGGCTAAATTTTAAAAATTGGCTATTTTAATACAAATTTATTCGATTTTTCTTGTGAGAATTCATTATTTTAGAGGTATTATTGTTTGCTAATCAAGGGGTAACAAATATCCCATATTTTACATTATTCCACTATTTTAAGTTCTGTAGCGATGAATGATATTTTTCAATTTTATATCGAAAAAAGAATGCGCTTTTATGAATAATAAGAAAATTGACACATACAGTGAAGCAAGCTAACAATGCATCAGCACCCCCCAAAAGCTAAAACATAAAATGTAATAGATGCAACGCTAACAAAAATGATAATAAAACACAAGTAAATAATAGAATTTTGTATAAATCCCCATATAAATGTAAAAAAAAAACACAGTACGCAATCCGAGCTGGAAATTTTTATACCCGTCATAAGTTGATGTAAACACCTGTTGTAAGAGAGAAGTTTACAAATGATGAAGTAGTGGTGTATTTATGTCGGCCAATTATCTACACAGTGGGATATAGGCCCTAAGGGGTGAGATGCCCTCCGTGGGGGGTCTTTCTAAGGGAACCTAACCCGTATTTAAGCAAGGTTCAAAGAAAACCACGGAAAACTCCTAAATGTTAGGCCGACGGTCGCGATTGGGTTTGAACCCAACACCTACCGTCTACCATTTAGGAGGTACTCGCGGCCACTGGTGGGGCTAGTTTACAAATGAACTGAAAGTTAGATAATACTAGTTAGATTACAGGGCTCCCAAATGGTCCGCGAACTGAACATCAATATATTTTAACAGGAAATTTTATGGTAGGTTTATACAGAATTTGTGCTAGAATTAACCTTCAAAGATGGTTTTAGGCAAAATCTAAAAATAAATTTTCTTTTAAAAAATATTGATGTTCAGTTGAAGGACCATTTGGGAGCCCTGAATTTACATTTCGAGCGATAAGTTGCTCTATGTGAAAGGTAAACAACAATCACAAAGAATCTCATGCAGAAGATGAAAGTTTGCCAAAAAGATTGTAACAAGTGATAAGTAAAAATTAAACAAAATTAAAACAAATTACAAGAAGTGAATTAAAATAAAAACATAAAGAACAATATAATAAAAAGTTTATTTTTAACATTATAAATTGAATGACACAAAAGAAGACGTTAAATAATCACAACAGTAATTTCCATGCTGAAGAGAGAAAATGATAGGATTGTTGATCATTGAGAATCTTATAGTTATTTCAATTATTTATTAAATATGTTCAATGAAAATCCAAGTGAAATAAAGAAGCAGCGGGGAAATATTTCTGGCCATTTAGAAATTAAAACAGTTATGGTATGATCGAATCGAAAATTAAGATATTTATTTATTTGAAATAAAATTTTGAATCATACTCTAGCTTAATATAAACTTTAAACGGAATTTAAACTCTCATAATCTGAACGTAAATAATTATGCAATATGTAAAAAAAAAAAAAAAAAAATTCTAAAATTATTAAGAAGGCTAATCCTGTAGTTCAGCAATCTCTTAAGCCCATCGTGACGGGAGCCTTTTACGGAATTTTTAATGTTTCTTCAACCTTTTTTTAAATGCAGAAATTTGTGCATTATTGAATTGAAAATATGCTTCGAATAGATAAGGCAAATTTTAGAGTAAAATTTTACTGGTGAATATAAACAAGGATTCTTAAGACTTTTTGCGGCACGTATACGTGTCGCTCGTCTCCATCGGGTTAAAAAACGCGCACCTACAGAGACCAAACCCGTTTTCTTCATTTTTAGCCCTGGTGTGCTACAGAACTTATGAAAATGATATATTGCAGTGTAACGCGAAACATCATTATTCACTTTAAGCAATCTTATTTCACATTTTATTCAACCAAGAAAAAGGATTGAAAGATTGAATATTATGACTACTAAAATATTTTTATAAGTACCTTCGAATTAGAATAACCTCGTGTTTATTCTTTTGTTATGTATGCAAAACAGTATCTAAATACTACGTGTTTTTTTCATTGCGTAATTTATTATTATTTCTTCTCTGATTTATAACAACGTCAATGACAGTCAAACAACACAGATATAATTGATGGACTTATCAAACCATATATGAAAATAATGAAATAATATTTCGCTTAGTTTATGCGAATCCAATTTATCTCACTTTAAGTGCTTGGGAATAATTCTAAAGTAATATATTGCACCATCAGTTTAGATTCCTCAAAGGCAACGCCCGGTGAATCCTCTTAGATATAAATCTTAAAATTTCTGTCATTATGTTTCTATCTATGCTCACAAACAAGCGATAGATAAGGACATAATTTTGGTACACAGTGTAATTTAAATTTGTCATACTTAGTTACTTTTTCCTTTTAGTTTCATAAAGAGTTATAGAGGTTTCTTTATGCTATCTTGTGTCTGAAGTGAACGTAATCCCTTAGTGATTCCGATTAAAGATATTACTAAAATGTAAAATCTCCTATCTAGAAATTTGTATAGTTAAAATGTGTATAGTATAAAAAATTGCTATAATATGGAATTGTTATTATTTATTTATCGAGACGTATTATAGAATAATTACACTTCATTACTTATTTAAATTACGTAAATTGAAACACATTTAAATCTTTTTCAATTCAACATAATAATACTATCTTACATTTTTTAGCTAATAGTTGATTTTATTTTCTTCATATTCTGTAGATACTTGCATTGTCATAAATTACGTACTTGCAAATCTACTGCATACAGAAAATGCCAATTTGAATTTCTGTCCATGCATCATAATCCAGGTAATGACTGAAGACATTTCTAGTTTTTAGCTCACAGGCTATCAAAGCCTGAGAGCTTATGTGCCCGCCCGGTCTGTATGTATGTGTGTACGTACGAACGTAACACCATAAGTCATTATAAAAATATCCGATTCACTTGAAATTTTGGATTTAGGTACATTCTGATTAGGCGTTTCCATAATTATTTTTGGTAGTTTATTCTATAAATATGAAAGGCAGAACGGGGGTTAATGCCCCTCGCCTTATTTATATAAATGGGTTTTTCTGCAAAAATATCAGTTTTCGTTCAAAATTTAGTTACGGATCATTCTGATGAGTCACCTCCGTGATTAATATTAGATGTTTATTGGATAAGCATAAAGAGGTGGGAACGTTGAACTAATGATCCTTCCCTTAAATTTATATAAATGTGCTTTTCATAAAGAACTTGTCATATTTCATTCTTTTTTTTGACATAGGATAATTCTGATGAGGGAACCGCCATAGTTAGTTTTGGGAGTTCATTGAATAAGTATCAAGAAGTGTACGAGGGCTAATCCCCCACCCTTAATTTCGATAAATGTGTTTTTCGTGCAGATTTATCAGATTTCAATCAAATTTTTGACATAGGATAATTTTGATGAAGGCACTTCTATGATTAATTTTGAGAGTTAATTGTGGGGAGTCTAAGTGTGGGGAAATAAGATATCCCCCTACCCCCTTTAATTTACGTTAATTGATTTTTCACGCAAAATTTATCGCTTTGTTTGAAATTTTGGATATAGCTCCATTTTGATAAGGTGCTTTCCTGATTTGTTTTGGATATTCATTGGATCCGTATAAATGGGGGATCGGTGGGACTACCCCACTTAATTTAGGTAAATGATTTTCCTTGCAGAATTAACCTGCTTGCTTAAATTTTGGATACTGGCTCATAATGATAAAATGCTTTCCTAATTGGTAGTGAGGTTCTTTTGTTAAATATAAAGGGATACGGGCAGTTAAAATCCTCTTAAGTTTGATAAATGTATTTTTATGCAGAATGATCCGATTTGCTTTAAATTTTGGATTTATGTTCTTTCTAATAAGACGATTTTCTGAATAGTTTTGGAAGTTTATTGGTTAAGTATAAAGGATCGGGATAACTCCTCTTAAATTACATAAATTGGTTTTTAATAAGAATCATTCGATTTGCTTTGATATATGGATATAGATATTTTTATATGATAAAGCGTATCCCTGATTAGTTTAGTGTGTTCTATGATTAAGTATAAAATTTTGAAATGCTGGAGCTATTCTCCCCTCTTAATTCGTTTTTCGAACTGCATTAATCAATGAATATATAAGGACGTAATATGAGCTATTCCATCTCAATTCAGGCAGACAATACTGATATGCGTCAAGTCACCATCACAGATTTTTTTCAAAAAAATTCAGTAGTTAGAACTAAGTGATTTATAAAATTTCCTAAAAGGATTTTTCCCTAAATTTTTTTTTTCTCTGATTACAGCACTTTAAAATTCATGATAAAATTGGCAGTTTTCAGAAAAACTGAAAAACGCTTCATTTGCGAAATGAACGCAATACCAAACATATTCAACATATTCAGTCAATTTATTTTTTATAAAGAGTTATTAATATGAATTTTACTTTGGCATAGTTTTAAAAAATATAGTGACATTTTTACTTAATTAAAAAAAAAAAGATTTTAAGTATAAAAAATATAATTATTAGTGAATTTAAGATTTTTTTTCAGAATGAAAAAAAATATTTTAAAGCTAAACATTGATGGCAATCTAAAGACCTTTATTGGGAGTTTTACAGAAAATTTTATTTTAACTCTAAGGTGCTTACAACTTTTGTAATTCAATTTTAAATTTTGCAAAATTTTGTAAAATCACTACTTTTGAAATGCAATTTCTCAAAAACACCATTTTTTAAAAATCTGATAATATGCTCAATTCATACCTTAATAGTCTCTAATACATACCTTACAAGCAAATCGTGTGTTTTTGCTTAGAAAATTTTATATGATTTTTTGAAAATAACATGTTGTGTGTATTTTTCAACAGACCACAAAGTCAAGCTCTTCCTTATTTAACCGAACTTGTAATGTAATTAATACTTCAAACTAAAAAATACATCACTAGTACATAATTATTGCTGTTAAATTATAGCTAATCATTTGCTTAAATTTAAAATTGCGTAAAATACAGCCAATAATAAAATTAGTATTGATCATATGTCATTTCATTCCATACTCATGAATGTGTTAAATCCATCTACAGTATGTAAAAATTTTGTTATATAGTATGGATATAATATATTAATGTGCAAATACATACATAACAGAAGAATTAGGTAGTAAAGGTTTCTTAAATTAACTTCAACTCCTTATCGTTGAAGGTATGAAGTCGTCCAGATTGTCCTATTGTAACTGGTTTTTCTGTTTCTAGAAGCACATTTTCCAATGGTAATGCACATATATATTTTTTCTTTTCAGATTCTTTTGGCCACTGGAATGCTTTATCTATGGACCATGTTGGGTACATCAATGATACTTTAATGTCATTTAGTTCTTGTGATTGATATACCATTGATTTGTCCTATCCACCAATTATTTTCATAAATGCATCCAATGAAATCACCGATTTGGAAACTATGTATTGAATATTGTCTTTTCATTTGGCTGAAGGTTTCAACTTTTGTCAATTCATTTTTACTTGCTTGTTCCATATAATTTTCATTATTTACAATCACCCTATAATGGTTATATCTAATGCCAACAATAGATTTTGCATTAGCATATACTTTCTCATTATTAGTTCTATAGGATTGAATAATATTTCTGTCTGGATGGACTAGAATGTTATTTTTTAGCAAAGATAGTTCAGCAACAAATGAGACAGAATTTTCGATAGCTTTTATTGGCTCCTTTTGGAGATTAAATTTTGTTGCATTGTGCTTGTCTCAGTCCCCAATAGCATTACATGCACTTTTAACATGGCCGGTACCTGAAAATATCCTCTACTTCAGTACAATTTTATTTTTGTGCAATTCATAAAACTGATACTTGTTTTTAAAATGTGCTCCAGCTCCATCTGATATATACACAGGTGATTCCAGTGTTTGTAATTGATACAACTTAAATAATTCTTTTTTTACTTTTTCTAAGTCACAAGCAGCATGAGCTGTATCATGAGTTAATCATCAGAAACTATGATAAAACTCTTTATTTCTTCTCTAAAGTATGCTGTGAAGGTAACTAACGATATCTGAGTATTCTGCCAGTGGTAGCTTTGTACTTCATTTGGCAGTATTAGTGAGTAATTTTCAGCAAAGTCAAAATGCATCACAAGCGCAGATTTTTTGTAAAGGGGTTTGGCTTATTTAATTTTATGAATAGGAATTTTTGAAGACTAGCTTATATTTATCTGCCATAATAATGTGCATATATTATTTTTTCAGTAAAAAATATTATTATAAATACAGAGAAATAAGAAAAAGCTTGATCTTCTGGTTTTCTGAGGAAAAAAAAAACTAATTGGAAAAAAACTAAACTTGAAAAAAAATCTAATTCAGTTGTAATGTATGTATTTGCATTTTAATATATTATATCCATACTATATAACAAAATATTTAACACACTGTAGATGAATTTAGCACATTTATGAGTATGGAATGAAATGACATATGATCAATACTAATTTTATTATTGACTGTATTTTACGCAATTTTAAATTTAAGCAAATGATTAGCTATAATTTAACAGTAATAATTATGTACTAGTGATGTATTTTTTAGTTTGAAATATTAATTACATTACAAGTTCGGTTAAACAAGGAAGAGCTTGCCTTTGTGGTCTGTTGAAAAATACACACAACATGTTATTTTCAAAAAATCATATAAAATTTTCTAAGCAAAAACACACGATTTGCTTGTAAGGTATTTATTAGAGACTAATAAGGTATGAATTGAGCATATTATCAGATTTTTAAAAAATGGTGTTTTTGAGAAATTGCATTTCAAAAGTAGTGAAAAGTAGTAGCTTGTACAAAATTTTGCATAATTTAAAATTGAATTACAAAAGTTGTAAGCACCTTAGATTTAAAGTAAAATTTGTTGTAAAACTCCCATTAAAGGTCTTTGGATTGCCATCAATGTTTAGCTTTAAAATATTTTTTTTCATTCAGAAAAAAAATCTTAAATTCACTAATAATTATATTTTTTGTACTTAAAATCTAATTTTTTTAATTAAGTAAAAATGTCACTATATTTTTTAAAACTATGCCAAAGTAAAATTCCTATTAATAACTCTTTATAAAAAATAAATTGACTGAATATGTTGAATATGTTTGGTATTGTGTTCATTTCAAAATGAAGCGTTTTTCAGTTTTTCTGAAAACTGCCAATTTTATCATGAATTTTAAAGTACTGTAATCAGAGAAATAAATTTTTTAGGGAAAAATCCTTTTAGGAAATTTTATAAATCACTTAGTTCTAACTACTGAATTTTTTTGAAAAAAATCTGTGATGGTGATTTGACATGCCCTGCCTGAGCTGAGATGGAATTGCTCATATACAATTAGTATGCGTAGCCTGTGAGCTCAATGCCATCTGTTTAACTGGACAATATTATTTTCATTAGCAACTTATTCACCCTATCTTATTAAGAGAGCTATGGGAGACATTTACATAATTTAATCATTCAGAATTAACCCTTTCGGGACTGAATTTTTTCTCAACTTTTCGAAAAATTTCTTTCATAACATTAATTCTTGCTTAACAAAGAATAAAGTTACAAAACTTAAAGAGTGAAATGCAAGTTTAAACATGTAAATAGTAGCGAAAATATGTCTTAAAACAAAGTAATACTCCAATGAATGCACATAACTTTTATTCTGTTAAGTGGATTTGCTAAAACATATATTATCAGTTTAGAATTTTTGGAGTAAATATTAAGTGTTTTGAGTATAGCCTACGTTATATCTATACATATAAAACCCATTTTCTGTAAGTATGTTATGTATCGAAATCTTTAATTTTTGTTCGATTTAAAATTAAACATGCTGAGAATACGTTTTAAAATATCGAAACGGCCGCTAGTTCAAAGATTAAAAAATCAGTTTTTCTGCCGTTGGAATTTGCAGAAATTGTAAAAAATCCTAAAAAAACCATTAAATAGGACAAATGATCTTATTGGAAGAAAGAAATGTCAAACTTATAGATTAAAAACTTGATAGAGTTATGAAAATATACACAGAAGACCACCGACTTGTTCGTGTTATGGAATAATAGTCGTAAGCTAGTGATAGATTATTTATTTTGTTTTGAGATGAAACGCTTTGATTGGGCAGCACATAGTACATGTAATATTTTTAAAATCATGTTTGCTGTAATACATAAATCGTCTTGACCAATACATTCGTGATCAATAAGTAAATTGTACATTAAATGAAATCCGCGATTATTAAGGAGAAAAACAAACATTTATATTTCTTTAACTATCTAAAATATTATCTGTTTTCTACTGACTACATGTGCGTTGTACTGCGTCATAATTCTTCTATAAAAAGAACAGATTCGTTATAAAAATTGTGTTAATTCTAAACTGATTTATGTTAAAAGAAAGATATTTTAAAATGTAGATTGAAATATTTTTTCAGAGTTTACTAATAAGTATTTTTGCATAAATAAATTCTTTTCTGTCATTTCTGTTGTATTCGATATCATTAAGATTTCTGTTTCCTAGTGTTTTAAACACTATAACAGGATACGTTTGAATTATAAATTCATTAAAAAATAGTTTTATTATAAATATTTTCATGCTACTGTTTGGGAAAAATAAGCTGCAAACAACATCTAAATAATGTGATATTTAGATGTTGTTTGCAGCTTTATTAAAATTTTATTAAAAGTGAGAGATAAGTAATGAAAAAATTCCCCATTACAAGCTATTTTCATAAATTTACAATTTGATAATCTATTGTAGACAGTTTAAAATGGTTTGATTAATTAAAAACTTAAAGATAAATTAAATGTTCATATCTCGTTCCTCTCAATTTTCATCAATTTTATTGATGAAAATAAAAAGAGAAAGAACTGAAATAGATTTTAAAAAAAAGTTAGTAAGCTTTGTTTTCATATAAAATTTTTTCTAATTACATCTAAAAATATCGTTGAATCTTCCGATACGTAATAGAAACACCGGTTGGTTGGTTGGCTATATGGGGTTTTATGGCGCAAGGTCCCTTTGAGGACATGTTGCGCCAAGACAAAGACAAATTTAGAATAATATGTTATGAATTAAAATGTAAAATAAAACAATGTGTATATGATAGAAAAAATAAAACAAGCCAAAATTATAGTTGTAGGAACACTAAAATGAAAAAACTGTAAAAGCTGGCAATACTAGTTAAAATATGAACAATGTATAAGATGAGATAAAAAGTTACATAAAAGCAAGATTTAAAGTAAAGGAACACTTAAAATATAGATAAAATCAGTTAAGGTAAAATACAAAACTCAATACATAACAAGTTAAAATCTGTACGATCAATAAAGTAGTAAAAAACATGAAATATATACAATGAGATTTTTTTTAAATATAGAAGGTTAAAAAACAATGTTAGTTCAGTTAGGCACATATTCTTCTAACATCACATTGTCATCATCGGTGTCCGAGTCATTGCTGCATGACTCGAATTCCATAGCCTCTTCCACATACTGTTGTAGCTGTTTGGGATCCTTCACATTTTTAATTAATGGGCTGAGAGAATTTTTCTTCCTTCTCCCCACAGTCTTCCACTGTGGAGAAGCTGGAATTGAAGTTTTCTTTTTATCTGGTTGTACAGCGGTTTTTTTTCAGACTATGTTTTCGAAGAATATTGGATTTATGTTGTATTTTGCTGTTTGTGGCAGCTTTGGACTTAGGTTGGGGTTCAGATGATCTTTTGGATTGAACTGGTAGTTTCTGTCGTCGTTTCTCAAGATCAATTGTTTTAACAAGTTCAGAGGATGGTAGCCAGCGTTCTAGTTGTGGATTCCCAGAACATTTGGTTGGAAGACAGATATCACGGGATTCTTTGATTGGGGTGTTTGTTGATTTTGTTTTGGCTGAATTATTTGATGACAAAGACAAGTCAGTCTGGGTGCTGATTTGTCTAACAGATTTTAAAGGTTGTTTGATTAAACTTGAGTAGGAAACTCCAACTGATGGTGTTCGGGATTCAACAATTTTGCGGGCTTCCGGATATGAAAGTTTTTGGGTGATTTTAACTGCCATGATTTCTTTATCGCGAATTCAGTTTGGACAAGAGCGGGAGTAATCTGTATGATCACCTTTGCAGTAAACGCAGCATTCAGCGTTTTCACATATTTTATCGTCATGGTCTACTTCTGCACAACGTGCACATGTTTTAGTGCCACGACAGTTGGTATTTTTATGTCCATAGAGCTGGCATTTAAAACATCGGAGGGGGGGTTAGGAATATATGGTCGGAAGGGGCAGCTTAGGTAAGCAGCTTTAATTCTAGTAGGTAGATTAGGGCTATTGAAAGCCCGAATGATGTGCTTTGTGCGAAGCACTTTCTCATTCCGACGAATTGTTATACGACTTAACATCTATGACATCTTGATCTTTGAAGTTTTCCAAAATTTCTTCCTTCGTAGAAAATAAAAGTTATTACTCCACGACTAGTGTTTAAAGTTTTATGCACTTGAATAGAAAGAGAAAAGAAACCAATTGTAGAGCTATTTAATAGAAGTTGAGATTGTTTTTCTGGAGAGATTTCAATAAGTAAGTCCCCAGATTGTAATTTCTTGTGAGAATGACCATACCCCAAAACAGACTGAAAAGTTTTAGTAATAACAAAAGGTGAAGTTTTTTTGAAAGAGCAATCAGATTGACTATCAAGGCGTTTAATGACAAAAAAAATTGAGAATAAAGGTGTCTGTACTGTTTGTTCTCCACATTGGAGAGATATAGAAGGAAGTTTATTTTTTCCATCCACATTTGAAAAAAAGTAATTCAGTCCCCGTCGGCACCACCCACTACCGAGCCCAACAAGGGGATGCACATTCGTGCACCAGTGCTAACCAGGGCCCATACGGTCACAAGATACTCCTATGCCAGTCTCCACCCTTAACGAGATGGCTAGTAAGTACTCGCTCGCTTGATCTCTTAGCCAGTGACATAAGCCAGCTGACCTGCCGATTGATGCATACGGGACCAATATGCACCTCCCGTCTACCTGAAGCAGAGGCCAAAGCAGTGTGTTGGTTTCCCTCAATTGCCAGGCACGGCAAACACGTGGGTGGTTTACAATTCTCCATGAGTCGATATAGAGGTTTCTCAGCCTGTATCAACTCAGGTCTAATACATAATTATACTGCTATAAGCAGAGATACTATAGCAACGCTGTGGAAGATACTTGTAATAAAACTGTGTTGAATCTGAGAGACATCGAAGAGTCAGGTTTTTGATGACGACACTTCTTTATTAAAACTTTAATCAATCATGTAAACTTGATTTGGAAATATTTCCATAACAGCATCCAGTTGATTACTATTCAAAGCGAACTTTGTTAAAATGATTAAGGGGATCATTAAAATACTTCTTTAAAAAAACAATATTGAATTGCATTACACCGGGAGCTTTTCAAAACTAACTTAAATTTAAATTATAAATAAAATCATTCCTTTAAACATCATAAACGAAAAACTAAATATCTTATTTGAATTTAAACTATAATAACTTAAATCATAATAACTTGACGGAAACGAAAAGAGAACAAGAGAGCCATGAAGTCGATCAGGAAATGGCATTTATACTATCTCGGGGAGGGAACGGAACGGGACGATTCCACTTCAGAAAAAGGGTAGGTCTAAGACTAGCCGAATACAGAACACCTAATGCCATCTATCGAAGCCTCATGTCAAAACTTTAGTTAATTTATGTTTTAAACTCAAAATAGCCATAAGTGACAAGTAAAACAGGTTGATTAGACAACAAAGCCCCCCCACTTGTCACTTAGGAAAGACAATTCAAAAAGTTTGAAAAAAAGACTAATTCCCAAAATTCGCTCTGAATTTACAAAGGTCAAACAAAATCCAGCATAAATTTACCATTACATCTTCAATCTTCTTATCAAATCAAACAATTCTTCTAGAAAAAAAAACATGTCGCCATATAACAAAAACATACAATCTATAAACATTAACAATATACATAACATTAACAGGATTATAACATTAACAAGAAATTTACCCTCATGCATCTAAAAAGCAATATTTCCAACCAAAGTACCTAAAATTTAACTCTGGTTTAAACTGCTTCAATAGTCCTTCAGCCTCAATTAACATTTCTATTACATTACTAGATATATTCAAAATTTCCTGAAAAGCAAATCTTTTTAATACAAGACTTTACATAATTTCATTTTACCAGTTTTAATAACTAAACTTTTGAAAAAAATCAATACATGTTCAAAAACTTTAACTATCACATTCATCCATCATCTTTCATTCTTCGTCATACAAGGGCCCTTGATTCCATTCTCTTTCATAACATACACTATACTCCATAAATGTTTAATTCATACAAATTCAAGTTTTACTATATATAATATGTAAAAATTCTCATAGCAAGAATTCAAGTTACATTCAAAGCTATTTTATAAAAACTGAAAAAGGATTACTTTCCTTAAAATCAAATTTAACATAAAAATATTTTAAAGCAATAAAGTTCAAAGTTGATATCAATAAACTTTTAATCATGTTAACTTAAAGAAGTCGACTTCATATGTCATTAAACCATTAAATTCAAGTTTCACAAGTGAATTCTTATATTAAATCAGTTCACAAGGATAAACTGAATTCAATTTCTATACATCAAATTAATCTTATACTTAAGTTTATATGTTCAAAACCAATCTTTTACAAAGAAGCTGGACTATCTAGTAAAATACAATTTGTATAAATACACTTTAATGCAATGAGGTATATTTAACAAAATTTAACAATAAACTTAATAATCCGAGAAAACTTTCAGTTTAAACCCAGACAATTCAAATTTACTAAGCGGTTTGGTGAAGATGTCCGCATAATTTTCTTTACTTTTAACATATTTTACTTCAAAAATATTTTTATATACCAAATCTCTTATGAAAAATAATTTTACATCAATATGTTTTGATCGATGGTTTTCAATGGGGGATTTGACAAAACTAATTGTGGCCTGATTATCAACCAATAATAAAGATTTTTCCTTTCTATCACAAATTATCTTTCGACAGATACATTCATCTATTATCCTGTCGAACCATAAAAGTTCTCTAGCAGCTTCTGTCATCGCAATAAATTCAGATTCCATGGTTGATAAACTTATAAATTTTTCCTTAAAGGACCTCCACATTATTGATGATTTATCTAACATTAACAACTGACCTCCCATTGAAGTTCTATCGTCTCTGTTCGTGGCAAAATCGGCGTCTGAATATACAATTAAATGTACATTTTTACAATTCAAATTTAACTTTAAAGATTTAGTTAAACAAACATACCCCAGCAGCTTTAATAACCCATGCCAATGTACTAATCCAGGATTATTCTGGAATTGACTGAAGATATTCACTGCATACGCAATATCGGGCCTGGTTCTATTAGCTATGAATGACAAACATCCCAAAACACTTCTATATGGAATCTTAGACATTTCAGATATTTCACTATCAGATTGAGGAGATTGGGTCTTTGAATAAACTACACCTTTGCTTATTGGAAGTGAAGTGATAGGGAACTTAAACTTTTTAAATTTTTCACAAATCTCCTCGATATACGGAGTTTGGTGTATTGCTAAAAAGTTATCCCCCTCCTCAAATTCAACTCCCAATAGTTTTCTGGTTTTTCCTAATATCTTAAGATCAAAATAACCAGCTAAAAGTTTAACGACCTTTTCTACCACCTTTTCATTTTTACCAAAAATTACGATGTCGTCTACATATAGAAGCAGGATAATGTTATCACCAAACCCATATACACAATTGCACCATTCAAACTTTATAAAACCTATATCATGTAAAATTTTGTTTATTTCAAAATACCACATTCTACCAGACTGATGCAGTCCATATAAAGCCTTTTCTAGTTTACATACCAAGTTTTCATTTTCCCTAAACCCGGGTGGTTGGGACATATAGATTGTTTCGGCCAAAGGTGCGTATAAATAAGCATATTTTATGTCACATTGCAGGTGTGTCCATTTTTTACAGGAGACTAATAGGGAAAAGAAAAATCTAATAATGGCAAAGTTTACAACTGGGGAGAAGGTTTCATCATAGGTTTCCCCTTTTACTTGTTTGAAACCTTGTGCCACCAGTCGAGCTTTATACCTTACGATTTTACCCTTGTCATCCTTTTTCAATGTGAAAACCCACCTACAACCTAAGGGTTTAGTATTGTTTGGTAATTTAACCAATTTCCAAACTCCCCTTTCCACCATAGTTTTCATTTCGTCTCTCATGGCCTGTTCCCAAAATTTTCTTTGTGGGGATTTTAAAACTTGTTTGTATGTATTTGGTATTTTGATGTCATCTAGTCATATATCTTTATTATCAGAAATCTCTGTATTTGAACAAGAACTACCCTCTTGACCTGAAACCAATCCTTTAAATTTATTTGAACTTTTAAAACAAAAAATGTGAGGTTCAAACTTAAGGTGATGTTTTTTACAATACTTTTCTACATCATTTAATGACCTTAACCTCTCAGACTTTCCTTGTTCATAATAATAAATATAGTTACGACTACCATTAGCACTCGGGACCACTTTCCTTAACCAAACAGTATCCGAGAGTGGAACTCCTTTCAAAACATCTTTACTTGATTTTACTTCCTCTTTAGGATTTTCCTTCTCTTCCGAAGAAGATAAATCTGGAGGATTATACGAATTGAAGTAATTTATATTAAGGGCATCATTATTCTCAACTTTACTTTCGAGCTCTGCATCAGATTCCTTTTCGAAAATAGGAAATCTTTGTTCTTTTGAGCCCATCATGACTCCACTGCGACGGACACTATCAGGAATTTCCTCATTGAAAGAAACATTAATGGTTTCAATAATTTTGTTTTCTTCGGGTAGCCAAATCCGATAACCTTTAGTACTAAAGGCGTAACCAATCATTACCCCCCTTTTTGCTTTTGCATCAAGTTTAGATCTAAGCTGTTTGGGAACACCCACGTATGCTGTGCCTCCAAAGGGTTGTAAATGTCTAACGGATGGTTTCGACCCACTGTAAAGTTCGAAAGGGGTTTTCGACTGAGACTTGTGGCAAATACGATTCCAGGTGTATGTAAAGTACAACGCTGCATCTGGCCAAAAACTTCGTTTCAAACCACTTTCACTTAAAATTGACCTGATACCGTTAGCAATCGTTTGATTGTATCTCTCAATAGTGCCATTCTGTTCAGGTGTATACACGTCCGTAAATTCGTGTTTAATACCTTTCCCCTCACAGAAAATCTTAAAATTATCATTCTTAAATTCTTTCCCATTATCAGAACGGATATATTTTACCTTAAGATCAAGAAATCTCTCCGCTCGGGTTATGTGATTACGTACAATTCTAAACACCTCGGATTTTCTTTTATGAAAAAAACTGTGGCCTTACGAGAAAAATCGTCAATAATCGAGAGAAAATATCTCTCACCATTTCTTCCTTTCTCTCTTACAGGCCCCCAGACATCCATAAATAACAACTCGAGGGGACGTTTAGATCTAATCCTATTAATTGACTGAAATGATGTTCGTCTATGTTTACTCAATTTACATGTTTCACAAAAGAAATTACACGATTTAACCCGGGGAAGACCTCTAACACTTTCATTTTTCGCCGTGTTTTCAATCAAATCTGGACTTATATGCGCAAACCTGCGATGCCAAATTCTGAAATCATCTTTAGATACATGGGATACCTCAAACTTAACTTTCTTAAGGGTTAAATCTGGTATTTTAGGATACAAATGATAAGTACCATCTTTAAGAAACGCAGTAAACAAATATTGATCATTTTTGGACACCTCCACCTTACCACCTTCACCAGTAAATTTAACTCCTTTTACATCTAATTTTGGACCTGAAATAAGGTTCTTTCTTAATTTAGGAGAATACATTACATCAGTAAAGGTAAACAACCTTTGACCAAATTTTAAGTTAATATTTCCTTTACCTTCTATTGGAAAAGTAACACCATTTACAGCAACAAACATTTTCTCATTTTTCAAAGGTTTAAATGTATAAAACAAACTTTTATCACGGCAAAAGTGGTGTGAAGCTGCGGTATCAAACAACCAACTATTTGCGCTTTCACTGCCACTCAAATTTCCCTGAATATAAAACAAGAAAGGATTGTTTTTACCTTTTTGTTTAATGTTGTTACAGTCTGATGTTGATTCCTTCGTTTTGCGTCTGTAGTTCCTGTTTTTCTTTACTGGAGACTGGACACGTTCAGGAGGACCGGAACAGCTTTCAGATGCATCTGAAACACTAGAAACAGATGGAACACGACGGCTATACTTCTTAAAATCTTTTCTGTATTCCCCACAGTCCCTTTGTAGGTGGTTTCTGCTTCCACATCGGAAACACCTTAATCTGTTTCGCTGAATATGTTGAGTTTCCACAAAAAGTTCTTTACTTTTGTCCAAATCTCGTAAAGCTAATCTTGATTCCTCGGCAATTAATTCTAACAGGATATCATTAAAAATAAACTTTTTATCTTCCCAGCGTAATACATCTTGTACGATACTGTCAAAATGGCTTGGAAGGTGTCTTAATGATTGAAATGACTTATATACTTCCTTAACCGGATGTCCAAGGTCATTCAGCCGATCTGCAATTCGATTCAATCTTGCTGCAAATAAATCTATCTTCTCCTCTGGCTTAATTTTACACGACATAAACTCTGAAACAGGAACATGTGACGTGATCTATTATCAGGCTCAAAATGTTTCTTTAATGTGTCCCAGACATCTTTAGGGTCATCCTTGTTTTCTATAATTTTTTTAAAGTCCTTTTCCATATTTAAGTAGATAATAGATCAAGCAAGCCTCTTCCTAGTATGAAAATCCTTTACATCTTTTGCTGTAATTCCCTTGTCGACATCAATTTTAGGTTCCTTCTCAATTCCAGTGACAATATCGAAAGCATTCTTTTCCATAAGTAGATACTTTATATCTATTTGCCAATTTGAATAGTTTAAAGCTCCAAGTTTGTCAATTTGTATAGGTAACGTCGCCATCATCAATAAACTTTATTAGCCCCCCGTCTTAATACACGCAAATGTCTTTGAAGTGGGGCGAACGGGACAAATTTATGAGTTTTCTTATTCAAATTCAACACGCCTATATTCTTCAGGTATGGCATTAGCAGCCCGTAACCTCTTCTCTCAGCCTGTATCAACTCAGGTCTAATACATAATTATACTGCTATAAGCAGAGATACTATAGCAACGCTGTGGAAGATACCTGTAATAAAACTGTGTTGAATCTGAGAGACATCGAAGAGTCAGGTTTTTGATGACGACACTTCTTTATTAAAACTTTAATCAATCATGTAAACTTGATTTGGAAATATTTCCATAACAGCATCCAGTTGATTACTATTCAAAGCGAACTTTGTTAAAATGATTAAGGGGATCATAAAAATACTTCTTTAAAAAAACAATATTGAATTGCATTACACCGGGAGCTTTTCAAAACTAACTTAAATTTAAATTATAAATAAAATCATTCCTTTAAACATCATAAACGAAAAACTAAATATCTTATTTGAATTTAAACTATAATAACTTAAATCATAATAACTTGACGGAAACGAAAAGAGAACAAGAGAGCCATGAAGTCGATCAGGAAATGGCATTTATACTATCTCAGGGAGGGAACGGAACGGGACGATTCCACTTCAGAAAAAGGGTAGGTCTAAGACTAGCCGATTACAGAACACCTAATGCCATCTATCGAAGCCTCATGTCAAAACTTTAGTTAATTTATGTTTTAAACTCAAAATAGCCATAAGTGACAAGTAAAACAGGTTGATTAGACAACAAGGTTGATATCGGCCCCTGCAGAATTGCCCTCACCTGTGAAGAGGAAACCACAACCAGAGTGAAACAAAGATGAAAGGAAGACAAGAGGAGTAGGAGGAAATGAAAGGAGAAAGATCACTCAGGTGCCCGGGGTTGTGAAGCCCATGAATACCTAAAAAGTTATCCCCCTGGGGGAATAGAAACACCGGAAAGGAAAACGTACATACATGCGCGCTCTCTTATTATGAAAATCGCCTACTGGTGTCAAATTTCCTATGCATAAAGGAGTATTCTCTTCAGTAAAAAAAGAAAAAGCAATGTGACGCGCGTAATGGAAAATTCGAGCGTAGCGTAGTCATCAAGTTATATTACATGGTTACCCCATGCAGCTGTATGGATCAGAAGCATTAAATAAGCAAGTAAGATATTTTATAGATCACGTATAGATGATGAAACACTTTCTGATATCTCTAGAATATTTTAATAATAGATATCTTTATCTCTTTTTAATAATGTAAATAAGATGCTCGATAACCTTTTTAAAAAACGAAAAACTTTTTTTTAAAAAATATTCGACAGTTATCTTCTATAATCAGAAATTAATTCAATTATTTCGCAAAAAAATACTTGAATACTTTTACACAGATGTGAATATTACTGTCGGTTTCTGCTAAAATTTAATAAAGGCAAAAAATACGCTCTAAACTAATGAAAAGGTACTTTTCGTAAATAGCATAATGCTATAGTCTTAAATGCTATTAAATACAAAAATATCACATATGTTAGATTGTGAATAAAAATAAATAATAATTACGCATGTGAAACCTTTTTCGGTACTCTTAAGAAAACCTGCAAAAACAGAAAAAATATCAAAAACAATACCGTATTTACTCATGTATAGGGCGCACGCGTGTATAAGGCGAACCCCTACTTTACAAGTTAAAATGGCGATTTCTTAAAATCTTGTGTATAAGGCGCACCATAAATTTGATACGCTAATGAAGAATGACCAAATGAATTTCAGTAAAATATAATGCGAAACAAAAATTACACCAGACCAGAAAACAAGACGAAAATGCATTTTTAAACTTCGGATTGTAAGAAAATGACGGGAAATAGGAATGAAAAGCGGTAAAGGGAATTGCTAATTAGCGTTTAGATAATGTCATTAGCTCTGTTGTATAAAAACAGCAAGGAATGAAATAAATAAGCAGTAATACTTCAATTAAGTAACATTTTCCGAGTTTTAATATCTTCTTTTAATAATTTCTTGTTTCATATGTATATCGTTCGACTTCATATGTATATAGTCCAACAGTAAAAAATTATTCCATGTATAAGGCTCACCTAGGAGCTTTGCACTAATTTTTTCGAAAAAAAGTGCGGCTTATACACGAGTAAATACGGTAATTAAAAAAAAACATACATCTAAAATGTGCTGTGAAACTATTCAAACAGTGAAACAACGTCATTTACAAATACATTATTATTTTCTTCCTTATTAGATATAATTCATTACATATAAATATTATATTATAAATGTTAATTATTGCTTTAACTTATATATTTAACAATGTAACTGAATGCTTTTCCTAAACCATATATTGAGAATTGTTTTCAGATAGTTTTAATAACAATGATCAGATAAAGTAATAATTGCAGGAAGATATTTTTCAAAGCTGTGATTACTGTTACCATACATTTACTATTTAAATTATAATTTGCAACAAAGAAATTTTATCTCTAGAAATCTTTGAAATAAAGTGTAAAAAAGTATGTCATGTCAAGTACGTAAAGTGTGCGATGGAGAATCTTGAGAGTTGATTTTTCATAATTATAATATTAATGATGAGGTAAGATAATAAATACAAAAAAATATTTGAAAGCTGTGATTACTTTTACCATGTTTCTGAAGTTTTAGAAAATTTTGGGCATTAGTTTTTGAGATAGCGATATTAAAATAATCACGAATAATGCACCATTGCAGTGCCACCTGTTGAGCGATTTGCACCAAAACTTAATCAGCACCAGGATATAAAAAGTACTAACTAAATAAAAAGTTTTATGAAAATCCATGCTTTTGTTCGTGAAATATGACTATTGCGGACACTGTAACTAATGCGTTATGGCAGAAAGCAACTATTGGGCGATATGCACCAAAAATACACCAATGATATACACAGATCTAATTCGTATTTCAAAGCCTAAAGAAAGAAGGTCAGAATTTAAACTTATGTGAAATTTCAGTCATTAGTTCATGAAATAGAGCTATTGCGATAATCACGAATCTTATATCAAGTTATAAATTGATCTTAATTTTATGAAAGTCCATGCACTATATTTTAGGATGTGGCTATAGTGTAAATTTTGATTAATGAAGCATACTAGTGACCCCTGTTGAGCGATATACACCGAAAACTAATCAGATGTAGTTTGCATTAAGTTCGAAGATAATTTAAAGTTTTGTGAAATTCTTGAGATTGAGAGCCCGCAAAATATTTGTCACATACAGGCAGACGGACTGGCAGCTTCACAGACTCAAGTACAGATATTTAGTCGTTTGTTTTTCGAATTATCTGGCCCCTAAAAGGTGTAAATCCCTCGATAGCCACAATTATTTATTTTCACGAATCCAATACTTTTTTCTTGTAAAGGTAGAAGAAAGTAAAAACTTCTGTGAAATTTTAGAATATATAAATATTTATCAGAATGCAGTCGAATTGATTATACACATCCCATATATTTCTACTAAACCGGTATTTTCTAATTTTTACCACCGTTAAAATGAATGTCTAAGGGATTTGTTTAGCTCAAAATATATATATTCAAAAAATATATTTACATTTGCTGATGACACCGAAAAGCAATCTTAACTGAAGTAAGAAAAAGCTGTACTATACTTCAAACCTAATTTATATCATTATACAGGGCATGTGTGTAAGACCTAGAATCAATATATAGAAATATAATGACACATATAACGAAGATCTATTACTAAAAGGAAGCGCTAATTATTGTCACTTAGAAATGTAAACTAAAGGAGAAATTAATCATTTTAGAACTATTTTAAACACTTGTTGTGAAAGATATTGCAATGACAATAAGTAAGGTCATTTTGATTTGGTGTGAATTTACTAATATAAGTGGTTATAACGAGTTTCTTAACTTATTTCAAAGCTTACTAATTATATCTGCTTAATATCGGTTTTAAAAGTTAAAAGGATATCAAATGAAACCTTAGTTTTAATATAAATTTCTGATATGTGTGGGTTTTTATTAACCTGTTGAATGTATTGTCAATTTCACTTATAAGAATATTCACTGGGATATAAGAATATTCTGAAGAAGATTTCTCAATTTTGCGTTATTATCATTTAAAAAAAGCTAACATATCAATGAAAATTGCTTAGTTAATTAATTTTCAAATATTGATTTATTTTTTAAATAGTTCTTTTTTAAGCCTTTGGATAATATTAATTTGCTTTTCCAATCTTTAAAAAATATTTCAAAACTTATATTGAACTAATCTTATGGAATCATGAAAACCGTGAATTATTTCATGTAGTATAATGTTTCGAAGCGTTTTTCAGAGAAACAATATGCAGTTAAGAGCTGAGAACAATATTTTTATTCATTATAATGATCTTAATCATTATCTAACACCTTCCTGTTGTTGGTTGTGCTATTGAAAAACACCAGCAGCCTCAAGCGATCAGCTTTTTCCCTTTTTTACACGATGAATTCGTCAACCAAGTTTCGCACTTCGTCAACTGTCTAAAAGTTTACTGCGCTCACGACAATCTGCATTGACTGAATCAAGTGATAGTTCGAAGGTGATATGAAGAGACCATACGTCGGGTGTTCCAAAACTTCCCAGCTAATGTGTCCTTCATTGCTTTTGCAACAGAAAGGGATGGCGTTGTCATGGAGTAATTTCCTGGATGGCAAACCTTTGCTAGTAAATGTACATTTTCGGCGGATTTTTTGGTTTAACTGAATCAATTATTACTTGTAAAGTTCAGCAGTTACATTTACACCAAGCTCCAGTCTTTCATAATAGAACACACTCTTCATATCCAAACCTGATAGAGAGGCGTATATTTTTACACTTAATGGCTCGTTTTTATGTTGAATGTGTTGCTCCGCTGGGGTTCAACCTTTTTTAAATTTTGGACTGTAAAAAAATATTTTTTTTTATCTCCCGTCATGATTTTTTTTAGTTGAATGAATTTTTTTCTATTTGCTATTTAGCAGAGTCCTGCCTTCTTCTGGCTCAATGCATGTGACACCCATAATCCTGTCTTAGAAATGTTTCGGATTGTAAGTAGACAATTAGAAAACATTTTTTATTATAATAAAAATTGTTCAGCAAGCTCTTTATGCACTAGAAAGTCAAAGTCATCAAGGAGAGTTTGCAAA
This sequence comes from Maratus speculifer, assembly GCA_964019185.1. Taxonomy (NCBI): domain Eukaryota; kingdom Metazoa; phylum Arthropoda; class Arachnida; order Araneae; family Salticidae; genus Maratus; species Maratus speculifer. The sequence goes on along the minus strand of OZ025297.1, from coordinate 212,788,406 downwards.
TTCTTATGATTAGCCTTCACTAGATCGCCGCTACATTCTCGATCGCTAACATCAAAATCGCTATCTTTAGACAGTCGGAACAAGTGATCTTCGATACATGCTTCCCTCTCTAAGAATAGAAGAGATTGATCGATACGTTTTTAAAGCACTTTTTCCTTGGTGAAATTCGTAAGGAATTAAATGAAATGAAATTGTTTATCCTACGACATCTTTCGCCTTCGAAATTTCAATTTTATTTTAACTTTCTCACACTTTCTGCTTCAGCCTAAAAACTCTGACCTGGTTCTTATCACGCAACTCAAAATCTGTATAATAATTGGTGTGTTATTTCGCAGTAAAAGTCAGAAAATAATTAATAAAATTAAATTGAAACACTACATGATTTTATTTGTTTTATTGCATAATTTGCATGATCTATCACCAATATTTATAGGAACTGTATTAAAAAAAGTATACACTAGAGCACGAATTAACCGAACTATCCATTTAACCGGATAGATCAAGAACAATACTTTTTATCGGCCTCTTTGAACTGAAACTTTTTTAGGCGCGTTAAGGTAAATTTGATTGGATGTGATGGAAGTTAATCAAAAAAATAACAATTTCCTTATTCTGAAATAATAAATCGTCAAGAAATGCAAATACCTCATTGTATAAACTAAATTGTTATTAGAACTTTAAGAGTTTTACTTCGAACGAGAGACTCCCATGCAGAAAAAAGAATGTCCTCTATGAGCCAGAATACTCATGAATTTATTTTCCCTATCACAATGAATAATTTACAATGTATATACTGTAGATTGTATGAATATATACTTGTAATAATTTCTATGTGTACTTGTTTGTGTAACTTAGAACATTTTTTTTTCAAAAATAAAAGCAATAAAAAATTTTAATAATTTTTAAACATGTTATTTGTAAAATGTTAAAATGACTGCAAATATGAACAGAGATGATCGCCCCGGGAACACAGCTTTCGTTTTAGAGTTGCAGTGCAATCCCGGAGGGAATGCCCTTCAAAATTTGAAGATTAAGATTATTTAAAGTCGGTTGACAACTGAGCAAATAAGGTATTTTCAATTAACTCAAAGATTTACCGTTTTTTTTAATCAAATTTTACCAGATAAGTGTAATATATATATATATATATATATATATATATATTAGGAATGAGAATTTACCGCGTTTTCCGCGTTTTTTTCCCACCAGTGTAATCTTAGAGAAAATGTTATTTTACTCAAACGAAAAATGCTGCGATTTAACAAAAGGATATTTTCTCTAATATTATACTGGTATGTGAAAACGCGGAATTCTCAAACACTCTCATTCCTAATATATATATATGCCAATTGATTTTTTAATTTGATACAGAGTTTAAGATGGTTTTCAGGTTACATATGACTATTAATATATATATATATGTATGTATATATATATATATATATATTAATATACATATGCATATACCCATAAAAAAATCATATCTATAACTATCGATGTATAAAATTATTAATATTAGAAATATCAAAAACACAATAAAGTTCAAATAATATATAACAACATGGAAACAATACCAATATACAGAAATAAATAATGAGCTGATATACTGTGACTTTACAAGTATTTTCTCTTTTTAATAGTCTCAAAGAGTAAGTGGTGATAGAGAAAATAAAATTATGTGAATGCCCATACACTTTAATACCAATATCAATATTATAATACAGTAAGTAAACAATCCGTAATCGGCTACACAATATTTGAAACCATTTTTTTTTACTTAAAGAGGACATAATACCAATATAACAGAAAGTTTGGCAGAGTTATATATTGTGACATTATAAGATGTTTTTCAGTGCGATTAAATGAAACTACAAAAGAAAAGTTTTAAACCGCAAAGATCAGAAACATAGATCAAGCCGATGATAATGCCAGTACCAAACCATAGCGAAGTGAACGAGTTTACTAACGAAAGAGGAGGATTAGTAAATCAAAATTTGTTATTTTCTACAAATTTTATACACTCTGCTGTTTAGTTTAAAAGAACAGGTCTATCTATTAAGTAGGTCAGCAACTTTTTTGTGTGAAGGAAAGTTAACTCAAAAAACTGTCAAAAGATTTTTTTTAAAGTTGTCCAGTTATCCAGATTTTTCATTAACCGAATTGCCTTCAATCTCAACCGTCTGGATATTAGGCGCTCTGTTGTATAAGGAAATGTTTATCCTATACTTTGTCCTAATGCCACTTGGAGAAGACGCTTTAAAATAATTTAAATGATTCTAAAATTGTTAAATTTACATTTAGACTTTTTATTAAATGTGTTCTTATTAGAAGCAACTATACATAAACTAATGCATCTTTGAAGATGTTTCATAAAAAAAATTGACTTGTTTTTGTTGTGACGCATAACATTTTTCTCACGACTGAGGAGGTTAAAATTAGTATTCAGATAGAGCCTGATGCAATGCAATGAAATACAGAAACTAGCAACGTTAAAAAGCACCAAATATTGTACATAAACAGCAGACCGGTTTCGGTAGCATTTAGCGTAATGTCGTCAATTATCCAATATCAGCATTTTGTTACCCTTCTTACCTAAAACAAGCTTTACCATTGCTAAAATTCTCAAATAACATGACTTCAAAATAATTTTTGCGACTATTAATAAATGAGCTTAGGCTCAAAGATGCCATAGACTTATGTAATTCATGTGAATTTACAGTATTAATTGTCAGTGCGGTCTTTCCTACATCGGAAAACCAAACGCTTTAAAAAAGTATAAATGAACATAAAAATTATATTAAGAAACAAGAAATCAATATATCCTCTATTGCTAAACATTGCTGGGAGATGAACCATACTTTCGATTTTGGTTCAGCGAAAATAATTTCAAAACCTACCTCCATTCATGAACTTAACTTCATTGAAGCAATTTACATTTATAAAAATTTTGACAAAATTCTCAATTGTGAATTCGCTATCACCCTCTTTCGAATTGCTTGAAATATTGCATTAAAACCTCTATTTCGTAATGCTTATTATTATTATTTTTCCCGCTCATTTTTTTACCTTTTTCTCTCTCTTCCGGTCCCATTCCACGTGCGCTCTCCGAATGGCCTTTACTTGCAGTCCTATGTCATCCTATTGGTTGCTTTCAATCCTCCATCTCTACTATATATATGAGCAGATTTCTACCTCCGCTAGCACTAACGACGGTACGCTAAATGCTACCGAAACCGGTCTGCTGTTTATATACAATATTTGGCGCTTTTTAACGTTGCTAGTTTGTGCATTCCGAGGTTAAAATTACCTAGAAAGTTAACTTCATATGAAATCACATTCCATTTACTTTGTGAAATGACAGATTATTTGGCATTAAGTACTGCTGAGTAATTCTAAAATGATATATTTCCCCATTAATTTCCAATCCTTAGAGACAATAAGTGGTGCATCCTCTAAGCAGTAAATCTTAAAATAGATATCATTATGTTTCTATTTATCGGCTCGATTCTCCGCTTACATGTCCTGGATAAAGATATAATTTAGGTTACGATGATAGATTAGATTTATTCTACTTCAATTAAGTTTGATTTTAAGTTTCATAAGGAATTATAGAGGATAATCTATGATATTTTGCTTTTAGTGCGAAACAAATCCCATAGTGATTCAGTTTACTGTTACTACTAAAAGATATATATCGAATTGAGAGATTTCTATGCTTGGGATGTCTATAATTTATATTAAGGTTGCCTAAATGTGTCATTGTCATTTATTTTATGGCTAGATTTTAAGGATATTTATGCTTCTTTATCTATTTAATTGATGTAAATTTTATAATATTTTAATGGTAACAAAGGTTACTTACAAAATCAATATTTAATTTGTTTTTAACTAAGTATTGCCTTACTTCAATTACAGAATGTTATTGCAATATCTCTGAGAAATTTCCTATTTGCGAATATTCTAATTTTTCTATACACTAAGTTACCACATATAACGCTGATGTAATTTCGATGGTGGTTACAATATACTTTTAAGTTAAATTTTATTTTCTTTGATTATATTTTAAAAAAATTCTCAATGCCGCACAATTGTAATTTTTAAACAGTCGACTAATAGAAAAATATTTTTTCAAATGCAATTTATTTGAAAGATATTACTGCAAATTACTTGAAAATTGCATCGCAATTTACTGAACATTTCTTGTTTTCTAAATTATTTATTAAGCATGAATTTATGTCAAATGTATTTCTGTTACGTACAAATGATAACGAGAGATTAATAATTTAAACTTAAAGTAATTTATGTACTTCATTATTTATTTCTTCTAATATTACATTCCATTTATATTTTAATAGACAAAAGTGTCATTGCGCAACTCTGACTTTATTTTGCGAATAGCAATTACGATGAAAATTCAGTTTTCTTTTTTTTTTTTTTTGTTGCTGATTTTTTTTAGTGAGTTTGTAGTTATATAAATTCATATCGCAATGCGAATTCTGTCACATTCTCTTAAAAACACAATTGCTGTCAGTATCGCCCACATTTTTTCTTTCGCGGGCATTTTTAATAAAATTCATCGACTTCCTATTATGTACCGATCGTGTTCTGTTTTCATTTCGTTGCTTTCCTTTCTTGATACAGTTAGGAGGTATTTGATACTTTAATATTAGCTAGGTGCAGGTGATAAATCAACAAACATTGTCTGGATATCACATTCATATTTCATTAATTTCATTTAAAACATAAATATTTTACATTTTTTGTTTAAAATACATTCCTTTCATTAATTTCGTTTAAAATACCTAAAAGGAAATAAAATAAGATAAAGTAATCCTTTAATTCAAAATACTTCAGTTTGATATGTTTTTTAAATTTAAACAAAAAGATACAAAAGTTGTTATTGGAAAAAAATAAACATATTGGCGAGATTTGCGTCTGGCTAACATAATTGTCAAATTTCAATAACTATGCATATATCACTGACATCCTCATTTATGTCTGATATCAACTGGCTTCATAGGTATGAGCCAGGTTAATTACTCTGCTCCTATAATGGTGTTTATAATGCTAATTAAATTAACATTGGTTTTCTTTTTATATTGTAACTCTGGAGTAAAACAAAAGAGAAAGTGGAGAATAATATACATTAAAAAATGAAATTTAAACCATCGTTAAATATCTTAAGTAAAAGCCGTTAATCCGATAATATACTCTTGTTAAATTATTGTTTTGTACTATTTCAGTTTGTTTCGATATGTTTAGTACTATTTTAGTTAGCTTCAATAGTATTTAACATTTTAATGATGTTATGTAGTGAATATGTATTAAATTATTGTTCTAAACCTGCTTGGCCGTTGACAACAGTAAATATGACTGTCGAATGACAAAATTAATATAAAGTTTAAAGCGCAAGTTATTTTTAAAAAGCGCAGCAAAATTCCTCGCTGCAGAGATTGGTTTTCGAATGATTAACTCAACTCTTTGTTAATTTATGGTTTACAATGAATAAATCTTTTGTATTCTTTTACGTAAATGGGATAAGATATTGGGATTTCAACCTAATTTACACTAAAATTATCTCAGACAATGTTCAAAATATTTTCATTGGAACGTAACTCATGTATCATACTCTATTTTTTTAAATGATCTTCCTAAAAATGTAACTTTTATGCAGTTTTATTCGAAGAAATAATTGCGATTATAATTTGCCGCCTTGCATAAGAAAAGCGAAGCGATCAATTTGGAACTGTTGATAACAATCACATGGCTTAAGCGTTTATTATACAGATAAGGATTTTTTTTTTTTTACTTTTTCATGCTTATCGATTTTTAGTTACGCCATCATAATGAATTGGCCCACATTGTATTTTATTTTTAAGTACGTTCATTAAGTACATATTTTTTTCTACATTCATTTTTAAGTAAATAAATTATCTAAGTATAAATTATATTGTATACCATAACAATCCTGAACCTCCGCATTCTATTTTATTTTTAAAAGCGTTCATTACGTGCATTTTTTTGTAAATAAATAAATAAATATAAATATTTATGTATTATTGATTAAGGTACCCTGGGGGTAATAACGCCACGTTAAGGTTCTACCAATTTTCAAGGATCAGTTTTAGTTGGTGTTTTTCAAACAAATATATGATTTGATACAGCAACTCATTGACTATCTATATAAAAAATAATTTAACAGATATGAATTGATAAAATGTAATGGCGTGATTTCTTGACCAATGCTATTTGGCGTTATTACAAATCTATGTGGGTAATAACGCCATGCAAACAAAACTATGAAATAAGATGGAATAATTGCATGTAGATTGCCCAATTCTAAAAATACAAACTCTAAAAGCTTAGAAATTGACAAATTGCATTCTAAGCTATTGAAAATGTTCATTTTTTTGTGAAAGTGTAAGAAAAATAAAGGTGTGGTGTGTGTGTGTGTGGGGGAGGATGAGGCAAAAGAATGTCAGACCGTGTGCTTCTTTTTGCTTAAAAAGGACCGCTTAAATAGAATTATTAGCAACATTGCACAGTTTTAACTGTGTTTATTTGAATCAGTATTTAGGATGTAGCTCGGCCACTGTAGAGAATCAACCGGGGTATTAATGCCAAGGATTGGCGTTATTACCCCATTATAGCTATTGCGATGTACATTTGAAATTACAAATTATCTCGAGAAGATATTCAAAATCTTCAACAACATTTTAATAGTCCGTGAAATGTACTACAAATTTATGTAATTAACAAAGTATTTCCAGATAAAAAAATAGTCTTCACATCACAAAACGTATTTCGCAAATTTTAGATCAAGCGATAATTTTAATTGTTTGTAAAAACAATAAGACCTAAAAATGAAGTAAATTAACTTGAAGTTGTTTTTGCGATTTATATGACTCAAAACCCTTCTGCGCAGAGCACATGGGTGTCATTTACCTGATTATTTCATAATTATGCAAAATATTAGCACTTGGCGTTATTACCCCGCCTGGCGTTATTACACCAGATCACCTTACTTAGGATGAATTATGTGCTACACCATTCAAACATAAACAATAATTCTAAAATAAGTATAAAACAAAAAATTAACTACGTAACAATGCAAATTGTACTCTACAAATAAATTTTATAGATTTTTTTTATGATTTCATGATTGAAATGAGGGATTATTATCATTATTACCGAATTAAATGCTATCATAAGGAAAAGAACAAAAGTTATGTTTAAGCAAATAATCATTTTAAAATGACTGGAATTCTCAGATAATTTTATGTACTTTTAGCATATTGAAAACAATTGTCTGTATGTTATGAAATCAAATGCACTGCTAGTGAACTGAAAATATTTCAAAGTACGATTAGTGTTTCAGGACAAACTAAATTACATTCATTTCATGTTATATTGAAAACTGTATATTTATAAATCCTGTTAAAGCAAACTTCAAACATTCTGAACATAAACCGTTTGATTTTTGCCAACATAACTGAAACTCTATAATGAAATTTCTAAATAAATCCATTAGGCTTAAATTGTCAAAATAAGTTTGATTTCCTAAATCTCTTCAGAATAGATTCAGGATCTCCCACAATCCTAACAAATGTAACCATTTCCATAATCCATTGAAATTTCGAGTATATCGAAATGTATGCAAGTTTAGTTATAGTGTAGACCAAATTTATGTAACTCAGATTAATATCTATTATCCCAAATATAAAATTGTGTTATTGTAATTTAATAAGTATAGTGATTTAAATTTTAAAAATAGTATTTTTTAATAAAGTTATAAATCAGTAAGCTTAATATACTTTTGAAAATTATAAGAACTGAATAAAATGTGAAATCGTCTATAAAAAGTAAGTTGTGTGTTATCGTATTTATTATGTTCTATAAATTCAAATTTCAATTAAACAGCCAGTTATTGCATTATTACAAATGTATTTCTTCATATGTAATTTTATTATTTATTTTTAGATTATATGTTTTCAGATAGACAAAAAATATGTACTCAGGCGGTGATAAGTTTCCGGCCAGTTAGTTTCATTCATTTATTTACCAGAAGGTTTCAGCAAAGTAGAAGTACAATTGCTTCAAAATTTAGGAATATGTAAATGATTTCTGATCACGTGATCACTTTGATTTGATACTGTGGGCGCTTCATGTAAAGGGGTAGAATTCGAAGTTTGCGTGTGCAAATGTTTCCGGCCACTCATCATTCCTTAGTTTTATTCTATGGGTAAAGTGTTTTTTGGTCGAATTTGTGAATGGATCAAAGTGAATAGCATAGTTTAAATGCAAAATTAAAAAGTTCAACAACTATTGTCCGTAAATGAGTGATTAATATCTCACTCATGGACTAATCTTCTAGAGGTATTACGGTAAATTTGTCGATCGAAAAAATAGACTGTGAACGATATTTAAAAATTATATAAATATGGCCATGGACTTCAGGACTTTGTGAGGTCCGGAAGACTTCAAAAAATTACTATTTTCGTTACCAGAATTATCAGGAGAAAAACAATTGATGACCCGCATAAAAATTCTGTTGCAACATACGGCTATATACAAAATGACAATATTGTTGAAATAAGTCGGTCTACCGTGTCAAGATGCTGACGTGATACAGAACTTTATGGAAGTGTCGGTGTTCGAAAATTTTGCGTAAGTGAAAATATATATAGAAACGTACCGACTGGCGTTTTCCAAAAAACACAAATTCTGATATAGTGAAAACTGGACAGAGTACTATTTTTCCATCAAATAGAATTCGAAACTTTTTTTGGGAGTGATGACAGACACTAAGACCGATGACCTAATATCAAAAAATGTGATTTAACATATGTTATTCGTACAATGAAGCATGGCGAAGGGTACGTTATAATGTGGGGAGTATTTTCTTCAAAAATTGTCGTCCGTTATTTAAAATTCACAGCAGATGAACGATGCAATGTATAAGGATATCTTGCTAGATTATTTTCTGCCGTATTAGAGGGAAATTTTGGTCGCAACTATTTGTTTTAACATGATAACGACATGATGAATGTATGCAACTCTTGGCAAGAAATAGATTTCGCATTAAAAATTTCCGTTTTTGAAATGGCCAGCCCAAACACCCAACATGAATCCAATAGAAAATCTTAGGAAAGAAGTTGGCAAACGTTATTCTGAACTATAAATATTCCAACTAAAAAGAAAATTTCGAAAAATTGCAAGAAATGTGGAAAATACGTACTATGGACGATCTTTACCCATTGATTGTATGAATGTCACGTTACGACATTCATACGCGCCGTAGACTTATTTCTAAAGCTAATAAAATACTAATACTATAAAATACTAATTATAAATGTTGTTAATCGCTGTAATTTTCTATTACAATATTTTTTTTAATTGCGGAAGTGGCCGGAAACTTTTGAGAACATGCGTTTTCCTTTGTACTTAATTTTGTCAATTAAATTTATTGATTTTTACATGTTATTCCACAAGTAAATTCCTTACTATTATGTTAATAAAACGTACAAATATCACTTTGAGATTGCTCTTCATATGGGTTTAAATACAAATTAACTGAAAAATTTTTGGTGGCAGGAACCATTTGACCGCCACTGTATATATGCTAGAATAATATATAAATCCTCATTCCGTGTTGTTAATTGAGCATGTATAATCCCGGAAAAAAGTAAATACAGCCTAATAACTCCTCAACAAATTTACGCAGAACAAAGTTATTGTTATTGCACTATTGGAAAAATAAAGTCTACTTTTAAATGGTGTATATAAAATTTGCTTAAGTGGGCATATACATATAAAAACGAACCCGAAATTCCATTTTTTAACGACAATATACAATTTTAACAAGATATTTCAAATCGTCGTTTCAAACTATGACTTAAAACCAAATTTCAAGTCTTTTGAATGAAACATTTTTTGAATTATATATATTGAAAATTTAGGACTTCTAATGTTAAATTACAATTATTATATTGTCATTAATATCTGCTGAAATTATACTCCTAACGAGCTATTTTTAATGTAGTAATAAAAGTGAAATACCCGCTGAATTTGTAATTTTTATCATTTTATGATATGAATTAGGAATTATGAAATTAATATTCGAAGAATTTGTGAATTGAACCCTACATTTTTTTTAGATTTTTTAAGTCCTGTTTTATGAAAAATCAAAATTTCAAATTTTTCTTCCAAGTAGTTTTTAAATTATGCTTAAAAAACGGCAGAATGATGGTTTAAGGGACCGTCTACCATAGAGTTGACTGGATATTTTGAAACTTCTTCTTATCATGTTATCTATCAGTCTTCAATGATTTCTTCAATGGCGCCTGAGATGCCTTGATCAAGAAAAGGGCTCTCTCAGTCAACAAATGAGTACAGAATTTCGATTTGATTGCAACATTTAAAATATGCTCGATATAATATAATTATTCTCTCCGTAACGTATCGTACGAATTGCATGAAAATTTGTTTTTAAGTTAATTGAAAGGTGTCGAGTTCACAAATGCTATAACAATTGGCTATTGCTATTGAAAAAAATGTTAGTGTTCGTTTTGATATGCAGATGGTCCCCTACAAAATTTTTATATGCATCATTTAAAAGTAGATATTATTTCCAACTATTTAATAGCAGTAACTTTCTACTACGATATTTTTTGTCAAAGTTAGTACGGGGTATTTTCTTTTCTTTTTTCCCCACGATTGTACGTCTGTTAAAAATAAAAACAATTTCTTAGTAAATACATTAATATATTTGCCGATATTTGTATAGCACTTTATAAGTTAAAAAAAAAAAACCTAAACAGGTTCCTAAAATTACGACCAACAGAATAAACGTTTACAACAACAAAATATAAACAAATATGATATTTTTTCACACAGCTTAGAAAACGCTGCAGAAATAAAAAGATAATGTCTTTCATTCTCAGTTTATCGTTGCAATTAGAAAACTTCTTACATTTTGGTATGGCAACACCTGCCAGTATAAATTTAAACAGTACTTTATCAAACAAGCATGTCAACTACACAAAATATTAGTAATCTTGATTACTTTTAATTTTTACTATTATGTTTTTGACAAAATAATAAAACCTAGCGAATTACATATTAAAATTTTATTTGATAATTAAACTTGACCTGCATGAATGAGAATTATGAATATTGGAAACAAAAATGGACTACTTTTTATAGTCAAATTGCTTTTTAGATCACAGGCTATCAAAGCCTGGGAGCTTATGTGCCTGTCCGTTCTGTATGTGCGTATGTGCTTAACGCGATAACTCATGATAAAAATATCAGATTCACTTGAAATTTTCGATATATGTATATTCTCATGAGGCACTTCCCTGATTAGTTTTTGAAGTTCATTCAATATGTATAAGAGGGGGAACGAGTGCTAATGCCCCTTGCCCAAATTTATATAAATGTGTTTTTCATGCAGAATTATCAGTTTCACTTTAAAAAAATTTAGATATAGGATCATTCTGATGAGGTACCTTTGTGATTAGTATTAGGTGTTCATTGGATAAGGATAAAGAGGGGGAATGTGGGGCTCATGTCCCTCCCCTTAATTGATGTTTTCCGATATGCTCTGAATTTTGGATATAGATTTTTTATATAATAATGCAGCATATATCTGATTACTTTAAGGGGTTCAATGATTAAATGTAAAACAAGGAAATGGAGGGATCTGTTTCCCCTCCCTTAATTTGTTTTTCGAACGAAATTAAACCTTGTAAATATAAGTCTGTATTGTACAATTAGTATTCGTAGCCTGTGAGCTCAATGCCATCAGTTTAACTGGGCAATATTCTTTTTATTAACATAATATAATGGGATTTTTTTTTACAGAAACTGGCCGATCATTTATATGGAAAATATCTTTTTCTTTATGATACAATAAGAGTACGATAATGAAATTTGGCATAAAAGTTGCTAAAAGGGTGTTAATTTTTTAAACAAATCAAAAATTCCGGTTTTGAATTTTTTTTAAAAATATAACTTTTTTACAATTTTTTTTTTAAATAATTTGGTCATTTTATATATCTAACAACATTAATACTGAAAATAATGACTTAAAATTCAATTCTTTAGGTCAAACAGTTCTCAAGTTACAACAGATTAAAGATTACCAAACAATTCAAATTTCATTATTTTTTTTTAATTTCAAAAATTAATAACTCAAAAACAAATGGTTAAATAATCTGCAAATTTGCATTCTTTTTCTAATATTCTTGTACAACATCTGAGCAAAAAGTTAACAAAATCCAAACAGAAATTTTGTGCATTGGTTGGTTTGATGTGGACTGAACCCTCTTTGTATAAATTACAAATTTAAAGGAAGGTGCGCCTGTAAAGTGTTAAAACTGCTAAGCCTCATTTACAATCTTTTTACAATTCAAGTGTATTCCAAAACAATTTTAGTTAAATTAAAAGTTTTTTAATTTCTAAAAAAAATTATACAAGAAAAAAAAAACTGTAAATTATTTTTACAAATTCATTTTAACTTAAATTAACAAATCTTCAAATACTATTATGACTAAATATTTCAATAACCCCTATTTTAATGCTTTCAAAACTTCATATGAAAATTACTTTAATGTTTACGTTTTTAAAATAATGTCTTTTTTATATAATTGTATATAAATTACGAAAATTCTATTTCCAAACAGCTTGTTCAATATGTGTGAATGAAGTTCGATGCTAGATTTAATATCTTTTTATGATGTTTTAGATGTATTACATGAAATGTTAATTTTGGATAGTATTACTAATCCTGCGAAAGAGAGAATATGTTTATATTTTAAAATAATAAAGTAGGAATTAAGATTTTCACATTTTTATTTGAATTCTCGGTACTAAATGTATCAAGTGTTTATTGTTGGAAAATATTAATCAAAAGTTGAATCTAATTAAATTATACGAAAGGAAAGGTAATTTCGTATTAAATGTTTGAAATTGCAATTTACAAGATATATTTCATTTATATTTTATTAATTTATAAATATATAAGATCATTGGGCTTAAATGAGGCACCATTCCCAATAGTTTTGCGACATTTAGGGTATATTTGACTTTTTATTGCATAAAAATAGATTTTATTAAGCAGGAATTTACTGAATACTGTAAATTTAGTTAAAAAATAACTTGTTTTTTAAAAATTTTAGAATTATATGTAGTATAAAACCACAATAATCGATTGTCACACTTATGTCATTTTAGTTGCATTTATGGACACTAAAACCTAAATGTGAAATCCATAGTCCCAATTATCATAATGTATTTTATACATGAGAATCCATCTGAAAAGTTAATTCAGCCTTTAACTGCTATGAGTAAAAAAAATTTAGATAACAACTGCGAGCTGTCTGCAAAATTATTCGTTTGAAAGATGAATAAAAGGCAAAATTAAGTAATGAATTACTATTTTTTGCACTGAAATAATTGTACAGCGCTATTTGTCATGAAATTTCGCTTTTTCAAACATTTGAAATTATAGTACTAAGACTCCATATTAAGCAAAATTTAACTGCATCGATACTTAAGCTGATACTTACTAGTTAAACCGTATACATTTTTTAATAGCAGCAGTAACAATAGCTTAAGGATAGTTGCAATGACTTTTCAATTACTTAATGCTTAACTGTTAACAAATTCTCCCAAATGCGTAGTATATATTAAAATTCAATCCAAAAATTGTGCCCCTTTTTAAAACTTTCAAGATCGGGTACATGAAACAGACAGCGCAATTCTTGACTTTCATAAAATTATTAGATCTTCAAAGTTAAAAAAGAAAAAAATGTGAACTACTTTCGGTAATTTTTGCCGCATTCATGAAACACAAGGTCGTTGTAAAATGGACAATGTGTATTTGGTTGAAAATGTATTTTAATGAAGAGCTTTAAATGCAGAAATACATTTTGAGTTTTTGTTCTTCAAGATTGAATGCATTATTATACAGCATTTATTTATTATTCTTGCATTAAAACTTCATATAAAATAACATTGTGGCATTAAAGCACAATCACCTTATTATATACATAACAGGGTGAGTCATAAATACCGAAAAAAATAGGCTATTTCCTTAAATATTGCTCCTTGACCCATATTTCCAATTGCAAAAATTAAAAAAAAGGTGAAATTTTTAGTAAGATAAGTTGCAACTCAATGCGGGGTCTATTTGAAAAAATACGAAAATTAAGTTTCTATACGGCCCCCGTAGTTCAAAATTTCCTGTTAGGATTTTATTCCTTATCCATTCCTAAATTGAACAAAAAAGTTTCATCTCCATATCTAAAAACCTCGCAGAGATATAAAATCCAAAATTCTCCAAAGTTCATGACTTACACCACTTAACCATTCGTGTAAAGGAAGTGTTTTTGAGTCATTTTGAACGCATTTGAGGGATCGTTCACAAATTGTCCATTATTAAAAATTGATTTCAGACAGTGCCTTTTATTTGGACATAAAAAAGCAGCGTATTGATTTAAAGATTAACTTATTTTCAAAATGCATTGGTAGTCTGCACTTAATGTCAGCATCGATCGAACTATCTAGGTCCGGTCCCAAACCGACCCACGGGGAAAAAAGTTCGGCAAGACCTGAAAAAATGTTAAAATTTTAACCCGGACCAGCCTCGAAAAAAGTTTAAATCACAGCCCGGCAGAACCGTAAATTTCTACATAGTTTCTTACTTCGGTGTGGTTAAAAAATGTTTCGTATGGAGGAAATCTGACCTAAAATATTTATTATAGTTTTTCATTTTTCATACTTATACTTATACTTTACTTTTTATTATTAAAAAAGCGCCAAAGGCTGTGATATATTTATTTTAGCAATGAATCCCTATTTAACTGCAAATGTTTCACTTATATTTTAATATCGTTAAACCATATCCCATGCGTTGGAGACTTTGAAAAATGTATATAGTAAAACCTTTTAAGACGGAATCAAACAGGAAAGAAAAAATATGTTATAGACAAATGCCCTGCCCAGGAGATGTAAATGGAGTATATTTTTCCTCAGGTATTATTATATTTATTTTCCATGGATCAACACATATTTCCGTTTGAGACAGAATTCCGTCAACGCAGGTTTTTACTGATTTTATTGTAATTAATTTTTTAGCCTTTGAATATACTATTCTTTAAAAATGAATTTAAAATGTTTTATTTTATTTATTTATTTATTGTAAAATAATAAAAAAAAATTCAAAATCTATGTGAATTTTGTAAATAAAAAAAAAAATTGATTGAATCAAATTTTATTTATTTTATGCACGTATTAGGTCAGTCAGTGACAGTAATTTTAATACGAATTATTCGAGCCCGGGATTGAAAATTTCGTTTAGTGCAGACCTAGGAAGAAGGAAGCATTTCCCTACGGGATGAAAAATCCGATAGGCCTGGCCAGGCGAGTCTTCAGGAAAAAGTAACGTCTCAGTCCTGGCCTGGCCTGGGAACAGAATGCATATTTTTTACCAGCCTCTCCGAGACGATATAAAAGCCTGAAGTTGTGAGAGATAACTTTATTAAAAAGACTTAATCTGCATCTTATAAAAAGCATTGTTCTGGCAGGCATTTAAACAGTACACTTTGTTTTTCTGCATAATGAGTTCTTTCCCCACTATTTCTCTTCTTAAAATTATTAAAAGTTAATAATAGTTAAAGAAAAAAAGTGTAAAATTGAAACATGTCATTTTTTATTAGTTTACATTAATTTTGTTTCGGCAAATTTGAAAAAAATATTTGCTTTTGAAAATATAATTTTTTAAATGTTATATATATATATATATTTCAATAAATATTTTTAATAGATATAAAGCTGTACTATTTTGTCAATAAATATTTTTAATAGTTTTAAAATTAATATAGAAAAACAGAAACCCTGGAGCAAATTTAAAATCAGCCTTTCATCTTTAATCAAATGGAAATAAATTGAATTCTGGTCGATAATGTTTCGAGTTATAACGATTTTAAATTATTCCGTTTAAAACAGTATTAGTCTTGAAATTTTTATACATTTTATGAGAAATATTAGGATGTGATTATCTTAGCAAATTATATGGCTAACAATCACAAAAAATAAAAAAAAATAAAATTCTAACTTCAAAGATAGACTTTTATATGTTTCCTAGAGCAGTTAAAGTAACATTGTTTTTCGAATTGCACTTATTTCAGTTTGTGTCTAGCCCCGTAAAACCAGATGAATTATTTAAACGGCTATAATTCTGCGAGTTTTGTAAATATGAAGATGCAATTTTTTGTGTCTTGTTCAGGACTGGATAAAAAAACTTTTTTCTAATTCGGATGTTTATTCTACGGGGGTCGTATAAAAATTTATTGTCGTACTTTTTTTTTAAATACACCCCCTTTGGAGTTGCAAATAATCTAATGAAGAATGTCACAAGTTTTTGGATTTTTTGCAATTGAAAATATGGGTCTAAGGGCAATATTTAAGGAAATAGCCTATTGTTTCGATATTTATGACTCACCCTGTATATATATCGTTTTTTATGTATAATTCATTTCATTAGATAAAAAAAAATAACAAAAGTTTATTACTGTTTGAAATTGTTTTTCTGACACATGGCTTTTTGTCCTTCTTTATTCTTATATATAAAAAAACCCTACAGAAAAAAAACCTTCGACATCAAAAACTTTAATATTTGAGGGATAAAAACATTAAAATGAATACTATATATACTCTACTGAATTATAATAAAATGTATAAAAATTTATCAAATCAAAATACGTCTATGACAGAAAGTTAAAAACGTGTTAAAAAATTGCATTTAGTCATTTGAAAAATGTTAAAGCTCTTTCGAAATGTTTTCTTAAGCTAATAATTCAAATATATTTCAAAACAATTTTGCTTGGAATGAAACTGCTATTTTTTATTTTTTTAATAGATTACGTAATCAAAGAAATCGTAAATTAATTTTGAAACTATATTTTTCCGTTACTTAATGAACATTTAAATATTTTAAGTTGAAAAATTTCAATAACACATTTTTAAAATCAATTTCCAGAATTGGTTTTGAAATTCTTTTCATGTTTGCTTCTCAAAGTGATGTTGGTTTTAAATAAACAACGATTAATTATCGAAACTATATTTCGAAATAACTTACTCAATATTTGTTTAAAATAGCCATGTCCCTTTTTTTTAAGTTACAAACGTTAATTTTTTAACGTAATCCATAATCATGCGAAAGATTGGGTATCAAATCATATTATAACAATAATATTTTAATTCTGGGTTTTCATAATTTTACTCATATAAATTATTTTATAGGTAATAAGTTTAACCAACAAATTTTGTTTTGAAATGTTATTAAAAATTAGAGGTACATTTAAACATTAAAATGAAAAATAAAAATTATCTAATATCAATTTTTTGGAATTGAATAAAGATTAAATGATAAAGATTTTCAGAATAAAATAAATTTTTTTTAAATCTCTATATATATTTTTTTTAATCCAAAATAAAAAATTAAAATGAACGATGAAATAAAAGATGCCCAATTCAAATCGAAAGTTATTTGTTAGATACGTCAATGTTTACTTGATCACTAAAAATACATAAAAAATTTCAGTAAGAAACTAAATAATTCAATGAAGAATATTATCACAAGTCAATAAATTTTGTTTGATGATTGCTTACAAAAAGGGTACACCCTGTATTTCATATATATAAATATATATATGTGTGTTAAACAGTTGCTTTTCAGCTGCATATGAAGAAAATGTTAGTAATATTATTGCAAAAATAGACAATTTGTGAAACAACCGATATATTTTTAACGATACTAATTTACTGTAAATTTTTAACTACTTAACGATAAAAACTGAAGTTGTAAAAATCATTTAATACATCTTCTGATACGGGGGGAAATACTGCACCGAAAGTAAGTGTAAAATGGAAAATCTCAAAGTTCCTTATGCTAATACTATCATTAATATATATAACAATGCCTTAATTGGTTGTTATTTTGACGATTCAAAAAATAATATGTGGGTCGGAAAAAAAATCATACCATTGAAAACGTTAAACAAAACAACAACAACAACAAAAAACCTTAATATATCAGTTTAAATTCACGTGAGCATTATCCTGCGAACGAATTATTTAATGAAAACATTTATACTATTTGTAACCTTCAGAGTATTGTAACTAATATTGTCATCAAGAAAGGCCATTTGTCGTATCTACTTCTAATATTTTTAATATTCTGTATTAAGCCCAGTGGCGGAGTGGTCAAAGACTCTGAATGCGGCGTCACTGTTCGAGACTGTTCGAGAGTTGGACTTCCGACTGCGCACGGTTTATTTTTTTCATCATTTCGGGGGTCGATAAAGTGAGTACCAATTTTGCTTGAGAACTGAACATTAAATATCTCGCATTATTCTCATCACCTGGCCAGGACATATACTGCAAAGCACTTCGGGACCGAGGGTCTAACACAGAAGAGCACTTTCGCCGCTAACCCTTCATAGATTTTTTTTTAGATATTTATGATGATTAAAATTAATATTGCCATTAAGAAGTGTCATATGCTGTATTCATTTTAAATCCAGGTATTCTAGAAAAAATGCTGATTTAAGTGCTCGTAATTAAGATAGACGGATGGTAGAAGGAATAAATTTAAAATAAATAACATTTTAAATGTAAAATACATAAGTTAATATGACAGCAATCAGTCGTCATAAATTAAAATTCAAGGCATTAAATTACACTTGAAATTATGCATTATTCATAATTCAGCTCAATATTTTGGAACGAATGGAAATCTTTAGAAATCTGATTTAGAATGTGTCGATTATGAAATACATCGAAAAATTATCTGTCATTTATGGAAAATAATTATGCAGTTACGGCATTTTATATTTTGTAAATGTTTCAAAGAACTATGTAGATAAAATTATCCACACATTAAGATGTGTTGCTGCCAATGGTGAACACGTGAACGGTACATAACTTATATTATTAAAATATATTATGTGCGTAAATTACATGCATATTTTAATTCATAAATGCACATTTCATTACAAAGCCACACTTCTACATGAAGTGTTTGAAATATTTAGGATGGTATCATGACCTAAAGAATGGTACAGATTATTGCAGTTTTCTATTTTTATTATAACCCATATTTCAAGTATCATTTCACAATTAAAATACACCACAACATGTTTCCATATAGGTCTATTGTCTTTCCATTAGTCAAATTATACGACACATTTATGCGATTTCTGACATGTGATGTTGCTATAATCTCAATGAAACAAGCCATTCTTATAATATTTCAAATTTCGAAATAGCAGAAAAGTGTACCGTAAACAATTTTTCCCTATAAGGAATAATGTAACAGAAAATTAAAAAATCATCAGTACTACTTGATTATACCATCAACTAAAAATCTCCAAACTATATCCAAACTCTAAGGTTAAATTACAATAACGGCTGGTCAATAATGTGAAATTCGCTTGACATGTACGTTACTTGTGTTTCTTGCGTCTTCTAGTGGTTTTTATTTTGACAGATTTATATTTTTATTAATGATTTACTAATTTATTTTTTCTTTCGTTATGTAAAATAAGACGTATATCTTTTTGTATAACATGGCTAGTAGTTTGGGTATTTTCATAATTTCGTGAAGTTAGTCGGTGGGAAAATCAAGTAGTATCAAAATATCTTTCAAGAACTGACGAATTAATAAAGTTTCATAGAAAAGGCTGAAAACATGGTGCTGCTGTTTGTGATATACATTGCGCAGAGAATTAAAAATTTATGTATTTGAGAAATGGCGTTTAAATTTCTAAAATAATTTACTGTCTAATTGTGCAATTTCTGTGTAGGTTTAAGCTTTTAAAATTTGTTTCCAGAATATATGAAAAATGTCACATATAAAGAAAAAATGTAACATTTGAAATTGAAGAACTTTCTTTTTTATCCTTTTTTCTAACTCGAAAAATCATATCACTAAATCAAAAATTTAATGCATCTTTACAGTAAAACGCGTGAGATATATTCAAATTTATGACAAAAGCGTTTTAATAAAATGTAACTTTAACTTGACAAACTGAAATTAAAATGTCATATACCTTAACATTTCGTTAACTACGGATTTTATCATTTGAGAGGTCCTTAAAAATCCTAACTAAAAGGGAATTTCAATTCAGAGAGTGTATTAAAATGAATGCCTTTTAAGAGTTTAAATAATGTAATGAAGTATTATATTATAAAAATGTCGCAATTCATAATTTTGTGAAATAGAAATTATAAATTTTCATTTAAAACTGAAATGATTTCATATATATTTTAAAATTTTATTCAGTAATTAACAAAACTTTCTAATTTGTACGTTTTGTGATAAAGAGCTCTCGGCCTATTATCAATTTTTTAATGCTTTGTTACATAGAAATATCATTTGCAATGACACCCGTAAAAGAAAACAATAAATGACGGGAAACACTTCAGAATTTTTATTACTTTCACTTTTATGATATTGCAACCAAATGTTAAACTATCAGAGAAAAATCATAACTTTGAAAAACACTTTTTATTAATTGTGAGAATCATAAGAAGTATGCTCCATGAATCTTTAAAAAGTATATAATGTACTAGGTATTTTAATTCAACATGGCAAGTGCACGAGAATTCTAATAATGAAATAATTAAATACAGGGTGGTCATAAAAATCTGCCCCATATTTGAAACCCGAGGGACTAACCTACTAGTTAATCAAATAGAAACTAGATATATATATATGTATATATATATATATATATATATATATATATATATATATATTTAAAGGTATGTGCTCGAGATCGTGTTTATTTAAAACAATAGATCCCTCACGGTTACCATTACATTTAAAGGATTTTAAAATTTTCGAACGTCAACACTGATTCTCGCATTCCAGAGCATGCGGAGATTCGCTATAAAAGCTTTCCGTCTTCAGAACAGGAGGAACATTATATAAAGAGGAGAAAAATCTTTAATGCTTAAAGCACAAATAAACAATTCGCTAAAGCACACAGCTAATTCACGACAGACAGACAGTAAATTGATGCTAAAAAAGACCAAAAAAAATGAGAATCATAATTTATGAACCACATCGCCATAATGATATGCGCACCGGGGGCCTGCTCCTTTGTGACAAGGGGCACTAGGACTGCGAGAAGCTCGACAATACCGAGTTCCAGAAATGCAGATGAAAAATCATTTTGGAGGTAATATTGCTCAGGTCCATCAAGAAGCAAAACTTTTCTCCCAAACAGCAGAGTAATTTAGGGCGGCATAAATTATTTTTGAGCCCAGTATTTTAGCGGGGATTTGAATAGTACCTTAATGCCAGATATCTGTGAGTGTGAAAAAGAAACAGTAATGATCTGTAGACTCAAAAGCCTCAGACTCACAGAGGTAAGTGCCAGAGAATTTAAAATATTTTAAGTTTGTCCCGAATAGATGGTTTCCAGAGTGAAAGCTGACGTAGGAGGAGAGAACGGTACAAGATTATATTTTGGGAATAGGTGTGCCTTTATGTACTTGAGGCATCCCAATAGAGTTGTCATCATCAAAGAATGTTCCTTTCAAGAAAGGGTGAGCTTTAATGCAGGAATTAAAAGGAGATTTTTGTTTGTAGATAATTTGGCGTCTCCGGGCAGTCTATCAGGTAGCTTGTTGTGAGCTATACAGATGTGATGAGAGATAAGGCCTAGACAGATTCTATAGGCGAAAATTTTTAAAAGGAATTTAATTTTAAGCTCAAGAAAGCATTTAGACTTACGGGCAAATATTTCTAGCAGGTTGGAAATGCTGTCACTATAAAGGTAAATATATTGCAGATTGAGGCTGGAAAACAATCTATTCAAGGTCCTTCAGGATTACGAATAGTTCCGCTTGGTACACAGAATTGTCATCGCAAATCGTGCAAGCTTATTGTGCCACAACACTGCGTATGATGACACAAAAGGATTATGCCACATCCGTCTCCGTGAATGACCCATCGGTGAAAATGTCTAGGTTATTCAAAGAGCTATAAGAATGCTTATTAATATTTATTTAAGGTTGGGATGTCTGATCTACCGGATGCATAGTCCAGCTGTGGGATTTCCTTTGTAAATGTAAGTTAGAGAAAATGCTGACTTCTTACGTTTCGTTATCATCTGAATCATTATATTTTTCTGGAATTCTTAAGTAAGTGTTAAATGTATTTGTAGTATATCAGTAAGTACTGTGAGTGCATCCTTGGAGTCAGTTTTCAAAAGGAATATGCGTTGCATACAGGCAAGTTTTCGTTTAGTCAATTTGATTAGCGAACTTTCATAGACATCCACACAGTAGAAGATATACGTTGAAAAATTGTGTGGTACCATGTTTTTAACATAGTGGTCTTGAATCCCAATGTTTTAGATGTTAATTTACAAGAGTTATGGTAATAATTTAAAAGTTTATTTTAAGTGCTTTGATATATGGAATCCAGCTCTAATGTTCATCAATTGTTATATCTAATAACTATATATCTAATAAGTTGTTACATGATGTCGAATTAACCACATTTACTTGTATCAAAGCTCTGATGTTTAGTTCTCTTGAATTTGCAAATGTAAACACTTGGGATTTTTTGGTAGAGAGCTGGAGATGAAAGCAAACCAACCGCTAGAAAAATGTAGGGAAAGCTCTCACCAACTACAGCTTGAGTGAAAAATCATGCTTGGTGTTATAATGATACACGTATGACCAAAATTGTAGGTGTAAAACATTTGGAAAATAGACAAATGTATAGGACCAATGAATACGTAAGACAGGAGAGAAAAACATTTGTTTGAATTAGCAGATTTAACATGCTCACCTTCGCAGAATATAACGCGTTGCATGCGCTACATTGCATTGTTTAAAATTTGAAACCTTTGCTGCATTGTCACTCCACCGCTTTTATACAAAACGATTACTTCACTGTACTATGGGGTATTATCATTGGTCAAAATAAAGATGTTCTATAAAAACGGTGAAGAGAAGATGCAACAAAAATATCAAACTTTTAACAGTGTGTTTTCAATAATGCCGAAAATAACATCACAGAAACGAAATATACACGTTTTCTGGCATCTTTAAATTCTGACAAATTTCATGGATTTTATGGCTACACATCTGATTTCAGACAACCCCAGCGCCGCAAATTTATTAATGTGAGGTCATGTGATATGATGGACACGAAATTGCAAACTTAAGAGAAATGGTTCCATCATCAAAATGCTATTGCCACACATGTAAAATACATGTGGCGACGTGTGGAGGAACGCCATCATGTACACTCTCAAAAAAACTTCCGTCTTTTTACAGAAAAAGTACTGGCAGCACTGCTGCCAGAAATTGTCTGTAGATTGACGATTATCCGTTTATTTTTTTCTCCGTCAAAAGAGGTAAAATATCCGTCATTTGAAAATAATTCTCGAAAAGATCAATCCGGCACGGCTGAGGATCGAACTCACGATCCCAGCATTGGCAGACAAACGCGCTACCTCAGCGCCACCGTTGCACGTCCAAGTAATGCTTTAAAGTAGAACCCTTCATTTTATAAGGGTGTGATTCGTGTTTTTCGTTACAAAGCTTTTAATTTTGAAGTTAATTTGGGAAAGATTTCATCTTTAATGAAACTGTGGCTGGGAATTTTTTTACGTTTAGTATTAATATACTATAAAAATGTAAATTTTAAATATATTACGTAGATTGCTAAAGGAAAAGTATGGGTATTATATTTTTATTCGATAAGATTTTTTTTTTAATAATATCAATTTTTTTTCATTTTATTTTTTAATTAAAATATCTTTTAAATGTGTTCACTTAAAGTATATTTTAAATGTGAAATATTATATTTCGCATTTATTATTTAAATTACTTAGTATATTCAACTTTATTCAACTTATCGAACTTTGAATAACAAATTGTGAGAATTTTTGAATGAATAAAGAAAGTAATTGTTATTTATTTTTAAATTCGAAAACATTTTTGTTTTTTTTTAAACTAAATTAGACATTATAATCTATAGAATATTTTGTTTTTCATTTTAAAAACAAATTCGAATTTATTACTAACAGACCCAATACGCATGCGTGCTAGAAATAAACGGAAACTCTTTCTCATTTTTCGACGTTCAAAATGAATTCACAGATCAAATACGTTTTCTGTGAGTACGGAAATTATTTGTGAAAAAATGAGGATAACTTAGTGTATATTGACGAATTTTTCTGACAGTGTATCCATACATCATCATTAACGGAATTCGCTGTTACAACTCACGAAGGGTTGTTTCAGCTATTTATTTTCACACTCCGAGCGAATATTTTGTGTTTTTAAGTAAATTTGTTTCGTTTATTGTTTCATGATAGAAATATTGTCAAAAGTGCTTATTCAGAAATGACAAATAGTTGGCTGGTGGTGCCATCTGTTGATTAGTCAAAAACGTCTGTATTTATAAACATGGGAAAATACGACTTTCACGAGGAATCTATCTCACAACCTCCTGTTTCGGAGACCGTCGCACTAGCTATTACGCCAAAGTGCCTTCGAGTAAAAGTGATTATAAATGTATGTAGTGGATTTTACTGTGTGTTTATTTACTGTGTCGGTTGTAAATTTTTCCATGTTGTTTTAATTCTAGCAAGTTTTAATTATGCTAATTTATTAATTTCGTTATCCTATGATTAAAGATAATAATAAGTATAATGTGGATTGATTAATTTAAATTTATTAAAGAATTTATTAGAGAAATTTTCTTTGCTTAATGAACTATTAGAATTTGGTCTTGTTAATTTGTTATTGAGAAATAAAGAATTTTTAAGTGAACATTGGGTAAATTTATATCACTCTGAAATTCAGATTTTAACACTTTGCTGTTTATATAGGGAAGAGTGATCAATTATGTATCTTTTGTATCATATTGTTATAATAATATATTACTTCAATGAAAAGAAGAAATTCGAATTTTGAAGTTTTACTCATCCTTTATTTATTTATTTATTTGAACATTTTTGCAGAACTCAAGAAATTTATTCCTGTAAATGTAAGCTATAATGAACAATGCAAAGAAACAAATAAAAATTATAATAAACATTCCTGAAAACTTTAACAAGAAAAAAAGGGAAACTGAAGCAAATACAATGGCAAAATATATTTCAATATTTTCTGGAATAAAAGTGCGGTTTTTTAAATAAATTGAGACATGAATAACATATTGGAGGTACACTGAGTGAATAATATTGAGGAGGTACAGAAGACAAACGGCTATCTCAGCTATTTCCTTAAAATGGATTAATTTTCTGGCCGCGATTGAAGAAAAAATTTCGTCAAATATTTGGGAGATTACGTTTTTAAAAATCAGATGAATTTTAGATGAAATTATTGTCAAAAATGACGAAATATGACTCAAGGATTTCTGAATCACCAAATTTGAGAGTTTTATTTCTGAAAGTACCTGTAAGTTATGCAAAATGCGTCAGTTTACCTCGTGTCTGAATTATCCTTGGCCCTTTAAATTGCTTTGATTTACAAGTGTTTTATGCCGGTATAAGGGACATAAAAATAATCTTTAATGCAAGATTTTTCATAAGATACGAAACGTCAGTTAAACTCTGTATGCTTATTTTTTTCTTTGTATATATGTCGACTAATTATCTACACTTGGGATATGGGCCCTATAAGGTGAGTGCCCTCCGTCGAGGGTCTTTCTAAGTGAAACTAGTCCGCATTTCAGCAAGAAAATCCAAGGTTTGAAGAAAACCACATAAAACACCGAACAATTAGGCCTACGGCCACCATTGCGCTCGAACCCAGCACCTACCGTCTACCAGTTCCGAATGCAGAAGACCTCGGCCACTAGTTTGGCTAAACTCTGGATGCATTATGAGATATTAAAGCAGGACTTGTTCCTGATCTGGAGTCATTTGAACCGGAATCTAAGTAATAATACTATCATACCAAAAGAGCACATTGTCAATTTTGAGATAAAAGTGGCAAGACTTTTTTTTCAAAAGCCGATATTTTTTTTCACTTGAGAACTATCACTGAGCATAATGTTGTAAGATTTTTTTTAATGTGTTTATGTGCAAATAATGAAATTAAATATGTAATCATTTGTTTTCGTGTGTTCGGTATTACTTTACATGAGAAGTGATTAAGATTGAGGTCCACGATATTACACCAAGAATTTCAATCATACGCGTATGGCGCCATATGGCGTTCAATCAAACGCCACTTATGGTTTTTCAATGCGCTGATGAATATGTAGAAGACAAAATGCGTTGTTATTCAAACATATGGATGTTTTTCACTGTTGCCGTAACCGTGAATGTTCTTTTGTGTTAAATCATCACGATCTCAAGCGAATAACTTTAAATAACCGAGTCTGAAATTTCCTTTCGATTGGTCAAGCGATTAGGTCGGTAAAAGTACATATACCAATTAAGTTTATTATTTATTAATATATTTTATTTTTACGTATTTTTTTTTGAGGTAGCAGACTGTATTTTGCAATTATTCACATTATTAACTATCACAGAAACTTAAATATCTTTAAAAGGTCGTTTTGTATAAATATATTATCCGGATACATTTTAATGCAACATGATTTTTTTATATACATAATCAAATGATTTTGTCTTAAATAAGAGATGCTTTTACACTTTGCCATTGTTCAGAAAAGCGACTCATGACAGAAAATTTAATTTCTTGTTAAAATAATTTCATTAATATCACGTTAATTTAAATTAGAATATCAAACCAAAAATTCTCATTTATCAAAGTAATGTCTGAAAAATGGATATGAAGTTTTGAGAAGCATTAGCATTTTAACTGAAAATGAAACTTTAATCCTGACACAGCATTTATTCGAGTGTCTTTTAACTATTAATGTAACGTAATGAAGTAATGTGTTAGGAAAGAGAGACACTTCATAATTTTCCGAAACAGAAATTTTTCGCATAATTTCTTTGACATTGTCAGTGTGAAAGGGAAAGTCCCACTTATTCTGGAAATTATTTCGTGTCATACAAATCATAAGCATTTAAGGTTTATGTAAATCCATTTAAAAGTTTTTAATTTTAGACTTGTAAGGTGGCATTTCAGAGAATTTTATATACTATACAGCATTATAATTTGAATAGTTATATGTATTTTAACACTCTCGGGCACACGGACCTCATATAAGGTCGTAAAATTATTGCATTATTAAGCAAAAAAATTCGGAGGATTCATTTATGGAGATTTGATTTTTGGACAGATAATATCTAACATGTAGTACAATAACAAAATTATTTTAGTGTGGTTTCTCAATTATCAAAAAAGAAGATTTTTTGTGAATAATGAAAAATATTGAAAAGTAATTTATGCTCGAGGGGGTTAAGTTACTAAAAAATGAAATTTGATATTTAAACTGTTAATCAATAAGTTAACAATTTTACTATAGTTATGTACTACGCTGTTTCATATTTTATGTGAAAAATAATTTTATCATTAAAATATTTGAAGGTTTTAACCTTAAACTGAATTTTACATGAGATAATTTTTCGAATTTTTATACAAGACCAGAGCAAATTTCTCGAATAGCTTTATTATTCTTTGCCAATATTTTATTTTTGTTGTGTGTGTAAAATACAAACTATAATTTAATGTTGAAGTTAAAGTTTTTGATTTAAAATATTGTTTCTTATATTATTATTACAATTTAGTTTTTTAGTATGCATTTATGGAAAGAAAGATATTTGAAATGGAATTACTGAAAAGTTTTCTTTTCTTTTAATTTGTGCGATTTACATATAAAAATATAATTCAATTGATAAATCAAAAAGATATAAACAAGATTTTTCTCGCCAGTGATTATTAAACTTAGAAATACACATTTTTTCATTTCTAAATACTTAAATCCTTTATCTAATTGTATAGAATAAACATCTATCTAATGACAAAGCAAATTATTCTTTTGCAAACATATATAAATTTTTAATTAAGCTCTATCAGATTTGTTACATTTATTTACAATAATTTCTTTTCAGTACGTCTGTAATTCATTTCAAATAACACAGATTCTTGAATACTTTTTAAAATCACAAATAAAATGAAAATTCACACATAAAATTACATAGAATGCAATTTTTAATTACGTTGATTAGAAACTTGTCACAAGGTTAGTTTTTGAATAGATTTTTGTACAAATTTTTTCTAACGTATATTCATTCCTTTAAGTAAGGTATGCATTTGTAATAAAAACATTTCTCAATCATAATCCAGGATTGTTTTTTGAAAGAAAGAAAGTTTTCATACAGGATGGTTAAATTAAACTCACAGCCTTGGCCGCAGGAACTACATAACTTATGCTTGAAAATTTAATTTGATTCATTCTGAAGAACCAAAACTATGTACATTAAATGGAGCGAAAAAAAAAATTTTTTAATCAAAAACGGGTAGGTGCCAAAAGTTGCCTTTATACTAGTACATCAACTGCGTGAAATTTTACCGCTGAAAAAAAATGGCTTGAGTCTGCGCTTTTGCCCCAAAAATCGAAATTTTGGGTAAAATTTGTCATTTTTTGACATTTTTTCAAAAAAATTGAAAAAATCCTACAGAGCTGGTTAGTATTTAAAAGTGTTGCTTAGACCTTTATATTTATCTGCTTAACATATTTAAACTATAAAACAATATGTTTATTCCCTATAGCTGGAGCAAAACAGACAACTTTTAGTAAGAAAGCAGTATTACCACTCTATTGGGTCATACAACGAATTGTTGTTTATAATACAGCTCTTTTTTCAAAACTACCTTGGACATGCGTCGTGGAGGTGGCTATATTTCCTATACCACCCGGCCCAACTATTCGATCATCTTAGTACAGTGTTTTATTTATACATTGATTTGTGATTTTCTTTATAAAAATTTGGCATGTTTTCGATGCTTCCACCTTGTTTATCTGTTCTTTGCATCCACATGCTGCTGTAACTATCTTCATGTATATTTTTACAGTTTATACAAAAAAATGACAAGCAGAGTAATGTACGGGAATATTATTAAAGGGATCTATTCGGCCATCTATTATATTTATCAAACTTACATTCAGTTGATGAATAGTGATTGGAAGTTCTGTTACCACAACATTTTTTCAGTCAATTGTATATTTTTAACGTAATGATTTGCTTCAAAGATGATTTTAGATATTTCAACTATAAGTATGCCATCATTTATTCTACTTTTGCATTTTTTAAATGTTGAGAAGCGAGCTGTTTAATGTGATGGTGATCGTCAGAGAGAATTGCAATGAAAATTTGTTCTCCATGTGTAAAGCAACCGCTGTTGTAAATAACTTTTTTTTGCATTAGTTTTATGCCGTTTTCCAAGTGTTTTCGTATCCAGGTAATTTCCTATTAACTTTTAGATCCCCTTTTTATGAATAGACAACATTTGATGGTGAAATGTCCTGGGCATAAACTTATAATGCATAGTACTTTTTGAGGGAATGTACGGATTCTAATCGACTATAAGTGCTCATTTGAAATTAGGAGAATTTTATTTGTCACTGTGAACCATTTTGCATGGGGTAAGCTTAGAATTGTGTATAATATTGAATCATTCGCTATTTCAACTCCAGTGAATTTCCTCTGTGTCAATTATTAGAGAAGTTGATATAAAACGTTCTAAGCTACATGGATTCACTGGATCAATAAGGAAAATCTTTGTCTACGTACTATTCACTTCCTATTGCATTTTTCTTTTTCTTTTTCTTTTTTTTTTATATAAAGTAGAGAATAATTTTGAAAAATTATTTTCTCAAATTGAGAAAAATATACTCAGAACAGACTAGAAATTTCTGTCGGAGATTGCAAAGCTAATTCATAAGGATCGCTATTTCTCAGAAAGAATGGGGAATAGGAAATTAGAAAACATCTCACACAAAAGACCGCTCATAAAGTTAATAAAATTTTCCGCTTTATATAAGATCAGACTGGCAATCAGCGTCTATATGTTCACTCACAAAATGTATAATCCAAGTTTATACCGCGGGATGTTTTATACCAAATGTACAACACACCTGAATAGATCTAAAATCTTATTAGAAATTACTAGACTACGGAACAAAAAGGAAACGACATAAAGCATGGTAAAACTTCTTTAGAAATATTGTTGTTTTACACGCAAATTTTGTTTGCAATCCTCTGTGACGATCGTCATAATATTAAACAGCTAGATTCTCCGCATATATTCAATGTAATGGGTTCAATAAATGATGACATAGTAGAAATTGAATTCATACAATCAATTACTAGGCAAATCATTGCATATAAAATGTAATTGATTGAAAGAATGTTGTGATAACAGAACTTCCAATCATAATGTACT
The DNA here is from genome assembly GCA_964019185.1 of Maratus speculifer. Lineage (NCBI taxonomy): Eukaryota > Metazoa > Arthropoda > Arachnida > Araneae > Salticidae > Maratus > Maratus speculifer. The sequence continues at coordinate 212,758,001 of OZ025297.1, read as the reverse complement.
AATTGCATGAAATTTTAATGAAGATAATAGACTGCTGAATAAATTCAGTTAAGCTTCTCTTCTGTTATACATGGTATAAAAATATACGTGCAGCAGGTAACACCAGCATAATCCAAATCATCCAAAGTCAGTGAATACGAAGAAGAGATAAATTACTTTGATATATAGAAAACTTATACTCATCTTCGGGAAAAAAATAATTCAATACATAAATAAAACACTGGGCCTAGATGATGGGTGGTTGAGACGGGTGGGATAATGCAACCACCTCTATGAGTTATATACACAGTAGTTTTGAAAGCAGCTAGGTAAGAAATGCATTCAAAAGAACATTTCGTTGTATGCTTTAATAGAGAGGTTAACGCCGATTTTTCACAAAAAGTTGTCAGATTTGCTCCAATTATACAGACTACAGATATTGTTTTATAGTTTAAATATGTTAAGCAGATAAATATAAAGGTCTTAGCAACACTTTTAAATACTAACCAGCTCTGTAGGAAAGTTTTGATTTTTTTTAAAAAATGTCAAAAAATGACAAATTTTACCCAAAATTTCGATTTTTGGAGCAAAAGCGCAGACTCAAGCCATTTTTTTTCAGCGGTAAAATTCCACGCAGTTGATGTACTAGTATAAAGGCAACTTTTGGCACCTACCCGTTTTTGATTTTCAAAAAAATGTTTTTTTCGCTCCACCCTAATGTACATCTGATTACTTCCTGTTTAATTTCAGCCACCCTGTACTCAAAATAGTATTTAATATTGATTAAATATCTGTATTCAGTATTGTATTTTAATGAATCACGATTCATACTTGAAAAGGCTTATTCAGCAATATTTCATTTAAAAACTTTTTGTAACTTCATCTGTATGCCTTTCCATACGAATAATCACGCATAATCTCTCGTACTATGCTTCGAATTTCTTTTAACTCCACTATTTTATAATTTATACCATGGCATTTACTCTTATGAAAATGAAGTATGCAGCATTTACACTTTGCTTACAGTGGCACAATTGTTATTCATGCACGTTGTTGTTGTGTTGTTGGCATGTGCCCGAAGGTAAAGAAGAGTACTCAAGTTTCAATTGGACTGCACCCAGAGAGTTGAAAATCAGACTTCTGCAGCAGAAAATGTTCAGAAAAGCTCCAATAGAAACCTGCATCAAACATCGCCCCTCTTCAATTTCGATATGTCTCTTAAAGGGAGGAAAATTTCTTCGAAATTTTCTTTCTTTCCATGGTTACTACTACGATCGATCACAGGACTTGCAAAACTTTTTTATTTAACGGGCGCGTAAACTGCATACACTCGGTGGGTCTTTGTTAATATCAAGCATGGAACCCGGGACTTTTCAGTCTGGAGTTCTGTGCTATGACTATCAGTGGATAGTGATTGTTCGTAGTGGACTTGTTGAAGAAACATCTACTGTCGTAATGCAGGCTAACATGTTCATCATGGAAAATATAATATCTGCAATAATTAATGTATTTTTAGCTTTGCTAAACAATTTAGATAGGATTCTTCTGTGAGAAATAAATAATAAACTTCAGTATATTTTCAAATAAATGGTATTATTTTATATATTTCTTACATACAAATTTCAAATAAAATTAAGAAAATTCGGAAAAAAGAATATTTTTATCCGCAATTATCTATATTTTATTATATTTTACTAAAATTGCATTTTCGAATATCATGTTCTTTTTTTTCAGCATTACATTTTACGTACGATTTCAAGATATCACGATTCCCATACGGGATTGTAGAAAACATATGAGCACATTGCCTTTTATAGTCATATGTATTTTGAGAAACGTTATGTTCACTTTTAACGTTTCTTTAAATATTAAAAGATGTAACCTTTAAAAATGGTTTCATATACTATTTATTAAAATATTTTTTTTACCTTTCAGATGTTTTGACATTAATTCAAATTTGCATTTAGTTCCAAATCATTAATGCAATTTTGATGGTTCAGGCCTACTGAGGAGTAATTTATATGAATATACTAACTGAAAATTTTTTAAGTGCCTCCATCTAATTCCGATTTATTCTGATTGCTGAAGTCGTATCTGTGTTAGTTTTGGTGTAAAAGAATCAAATAATCAATTTTTTTTTGGTTAAAAAGTTTAAAATATTCTAAATCTTCTTTTATAAGATTACTTAATGACTTCCACTGTAACGCATTCTTTATTAGTACTATTCTTCACATAAAACCGTTTAACAGATGCAGTTACCTGTTAAAAAGTTCACATTTGGGTTTAAAAAATAAAGCATACACTTATATCTGACCAGATTATATGCAAAGCATCAGTTGCTATTTTGCTACATAATGTCTATAACCATTTAAAAAAGTCATCTTTAAAATTAATTCAAATTTTCTTACGTTCTAAGAGTAAACAATCAAATTCCAAATTTTAAAAGCATACATTATACATTTAACTCTACAAATCAAACTAGTTTGAATAAAAGAGAAATTATGCCTAGTAATAGAGTTTGAAATTTAAAAATATATTATAAAGCTCAGGATAATTGATTTTTTTTCTATTCTGAATTATAAAGCGATTTAATATTAAAGCAAATTAAGAAACCAAAATATTTGATGTGCCTGAATATTTAAATAGTGCTTTTTTTAAGCTAGTCTGGGTTTTATTTTATTGAATATTGTTCATTTAAGTAATCTTTTTCTTGATATACGAATTATTATAATATCACAAAGTGATGAGATCTTTATATTTGTCGAATAAATTCTTGCGTGTTTTAGCATTTTCCGACAAGTTTATTCTATTGCTCCAACAATATTTATATCATCTGCGCACAGCAGAATATTTATGTTATTCTCAATAAATGTCTTCAACATGTAGTCATACGAGTTCTTCTAAACTGGAAACTCGGTACCATATTCTTAAAGTATTCAATGCTTTATAACCCACATAGAGATTAAGAGAGATCCCTGTTTCAATAACACAGTACTAAATTGACATGAATGTTACGCATTTAAGGGAATATGAAAACCAGGAATATCCCTAAAAATGTATTCCAAAAAAAGTTATTCCTCTGGATACCAGCGAAGAATCTTTTATTGCGTTGCATTGGTATGCCTTCCGGAATGCTTTCAGAACGGTTATAAGTGATTCACACTTTGAAAATACTAGTACACAGAACGCTTTTTGCTGTCCAGTCGCTATTTTGAATATGATGTTCGTGCAGCAATCATGGCAACCAGACACACATGACATATACGTAGCCCAAAATTGTTATTAACGTCCTCTCGTTTGAGTTGTCATGGATACATATACGTTTCATAGTTTGCACGGATTAACGTATCAAAACCCGATGATTCATTTGTAATATCCCTGTATTTTAGATTGTCGCGCGGGAAGATAGTTCCTTTCCACTTGGATCCAAAATTTGGGATATACAGGAAAATGGTATTTACTATTATCGTTTTCCTGTTCTTTGTATTTAAAATAGTTTTTGTAGTATCTGATCTTTATGACTCTGTATATGACAGGAATAGTAAAAAACTTTACGTCAGATAAAATAAATATCAATATACATTTCCTAGAAAATTGAATATTGTATCTGTAATCTTATAAAAAATAATGAATAAGACTTTTTTTACGCATTTTTTTCACAAAACTTCCATAAATGAAATCTACGCGGTAAATTAAATGCTATGCATGAAGTAGTATTTTTCTATGTTTATATTAGATATATTTATGCTTCCGGGAGTGGTTTTTACATAGTCTCTTCTATTTTTTAGATGGTTCCCGAATGAAATTTTAAATGAAGTATTTTTTATGTTATATTTGATATATTTGTGCTTTCAAAAGCTTTTTAGATGGTCCTTGAATCAAATTATAAATGAATAGTTTAGAACCTATTTTATTTTCAACCATTGGGCACGAGAAAATTTCTTATATTGTAATTAGTTGCAGAATTAGTAGGAAGCATTTACTTTTTAAAGCAGCAGTATACACGCAAAACACATGCGTATATATTTACCAATATTCGTCTGCTTGAATAAACCTTGAAAGAGAAAAGAATATTTAAATAAAAAATGAAAAATCTGCAAATGAAATGAAAAGCAAAAGAAAAATCTCTTAATTTTACATGTTAATTACAATTTTTTTAAATCCTTAAACTCCTACATGTAAATAACTATTTTTTTAAATGTGTTGTTTTGTAAGCAAACAGCATTTTTTTTAAACCTTTTAGAAAATCTTCTTTAAGAAAAATAGAAGTTTTAATTTACTTTAATTAAATTTTAAAAAATCTTTGGTTAAAAGGTCTTCTGCTTACATAAATATCGATTGCGCCTCTATAAATAATTCCTTATATTTTATTGTTTCTCATTAAATGAAGAACACATATTTCCTAGTGAAATTCTTTTTTACAAGAAAAACCATATTAGCTTCGTTTTACTGTATTGTATATCTATAAGTGCTTTAGGCAAGATATTTTATTCTATTTTTCATATTTTATATTTTACTTTCATCTTTTAATATGTAGAAGAAAATTAAAAAAATGCTTACTGACTAATTTTAGTACATAAACAAATTTAAACAGAAAAGTGCAGGGCCATTTAGTCAACTAAATCTTAGGCAAAAGTAGATATATGCTATGTTATATCTGAATTATTTGTGCTTTAAGAAGTGGTTATTATATATTCGCTTCCGAATTTTAGATGGTCCCCAAGCAAATTTTAAATGCATAATTTAGGATTTATTTTATTTCGAATTGTTTGGTACGAGTAAATTCCTTATTTTGTAATTAATTGTAGAGTTGGTGGGGAATGCATATTTTTTCTGCAACAGTATGCATGCAAAAGAAATGTGTTTGTATACAGTGCTTAGCAAAATATTAGACAATGATCGATTACGCTTCTAAATTCAGAAGTACGTAACAAATTTTTGTAACACATCTGTCATATATTACTTATGACTTATCCTTTTTGCACAAACAATTATTTTTAATTATACCTATATGTAATGTATAATGACAAAAAAAATAATAACTTTGTGGGAAAAGTATAGAGAATCCATTAATTTATACAAAAATACCCAAAAATTAAAATAGAATTGGGCCCACATTGTATACAAATAGTGCAAGAAAGTGATTTTCCTTCGAAAAACCAAATCCTGAGTCACTTGGGTGTCGATTTTGTAAGAAACACGTTCAACAGCAGCTCAAAGCTCATAAACATAACCGTATAATAAAAATTTCTAAAACCTTACGAGACATGATCTCACAAAGATTTTCGGTTTGGTCCAGATCAGGGTCACACGTCGTCGACCAGTTGAGATCAGTAGTATTTGAGAGTTAAACAAAGTTTTTGTTTTGTATGCAACATGAATGGACACATTATCTTGCTAAAATGCATACTTTGGGCCTGCTAAAGCTTCCCCAATGACCGTAAATTGTTCTGAACATATGTATGTAGTCTTATGCTGCTTCACAACTACTGAATAACTCCAGAGATATTCGAGCAAATTGAATTTTAAAGCAAATTGAATTTTAAAGCAAATTTAGGACCAAATAATTAAATAGTTACCTTTTTGTTGTCAACTAAAGCAAGTCCCAGGCTTTTTACGCAAGTCGTGTCAATAGTATGCCCACTGCTTTGGACCATTTCAATTCCAATTGTTTCGTTACTGTATATCACAGTGTATCATTTGTGACCATATGGCATATGTTTACAAGTCCATTGCTTTCTAGCCAATTTGTAGTGAGATTTTAAAGCTGGTTGTTTTATCATTTACAAGCAAATTGATTAAATCCTTTCTTAAAATCATCTACGATTCATACCCGCTTACAGAGAATGTCTTAACTTATTTTTAATGTGACTACCAACCACCATTTATCTAAATGCCAGTTTATGGATTCTTCTGTCATCTTATTTTCTGGTCACACAAAGTCTTCCAGATTTATGTTTTGTTTTGACAAGGACATATTTCGACTATTATTCATAAACATACCTCGTTGGACGATTCAATATAACTGAAATTTCTAGAAATGTCTCCCTTTTACACTCCAGTTTTATTACTTTAATTAGCTTATCTGACTGAATATTTCTAGCTCGTGGCATCTTCACTAACCGATGTGTACTGAAGGTATACTTAAATACTTAAGACAGGCGACATCATAAATTTGAAATTTGTATTTTTCCATGAACAGTTGCCAAAAAATAAAAAATAAATTATCTAAACTTTAGCAATTTACAAATCTCACTTTTTTCAGTTAAAATAAATATTACCCTATATTAAAAGCATTACTTTCGTCCTAAAATGCTTAAAGTATATTTTAAAGTAAGTATAGTCATTACATAAACTCAAGATCTCGTATTTTTTATTAAAAGGTTAAATAACATCAGTTTCTAAATTTTTGCTGAACACTGTATATGTGCATAACATTATTCGTGTACTTGAACATACTTTTCAAGAAAAAGAAATATTCAAATAAAAAATGATAAAAAGATACGAAATAAATATCTCTTAATTTGCATACAGATTATAAAGGTTTTAAATCCTTAATATCGGACACATAACCAAATCAAGTTTTTTTTTTATTATTTTTTTTTTATTTGTTGTATTGTAAGCTTTTTTTTTTTAACTGTGTGAAAAATTTACGTTCTTTAGGAAAATTAATTAAAATCTTCTTTAGGAAAGGAAAAAAAAGTTTTATTTTACTTTAGTCAATCAAAAAAAAAAAGTAAGTCTACAATATACATAAATATCGATTTCGTCTTTACGAATCATTCTTTGTCCTTTATTTCTTCTCATTAAATGAAGAACACATATTTCCTGGATAAATCATTTTTTACCGGAAAAAACATATTAACTTCGTTTTATTGTACAGTTTATTTGAAAGTGCTTTAGGCAATGTTCTCTGTTTTTTTTTTTTTTTTTATCTTTTATATTTTATTTTCACCTTTCATTACGCAGAAGAAAATTAAACAAGTAAGAAAAATTATGCATTAAACATAGATTCATGAAAACGTTAACAAAACTTCTTTATTTAGCTGAATAAGGTTATTGTATCTATCCAAATATGTATTCCAATACTTTTGAATAACTCTGTATTTGGTCTGTCAGTTGATATATATTAGGGTGTATTGATTTTTAACTTTTTTTGTTTCCAAATTCCAAGTTGATAAAAAGTTGCTACTAGACACCACAACTTACCACAAAAAATTTTGGATTTTTAAAAAAAATGTTTAGGTCAAGCCTAAAGTTAAGAAATTTTGCTTAAAAAGTAACTTTTTACAAAATTTTTGAAAAAAAACTTAAAATACTTTTTTTTAATGGCAAGTTAAAATTTCACTAACAATATGCATGAAAAACGATAGAAAATGTAGTTCAAAAACTTAGCACAACATTTAGGTGTCCCGCACAAGATGTAAAGTTTGTTAATTTTGACGAAACTTTCGTAATTTCTAGAGTAAATGAACCATTTTTTTTCGTTACAAACACCAGACTTAAGTGTATTTTTTTACAGGAAGCATAAAATGGAACAATATAAATAAATAAATAAATAAATATTTATATATATATTGCCAGGGTTAGCCACCTGGCGCGCGAGATGTTTCTGGGGGTTCGTCTGTCCAACTCTTCTGTACATGCACCTGTTGATTGGGCTTTGGATACTTCGTACAGATACTTTTGGTCTGTGCTCAACTCTTTAAGATCAACTTCTGGTATATCGCTTTCAATTTCAACAAAATTGGCAACATCCAGGCTAGAAGTTATTTACCAATAGGCTCGTTAAATGTGTTTAGTCCAGAATTTGGCCCATCAAGAGCAACCATAATTTTTCTAAATAGTAATTCATTCAAATGTAGTAGACACACAACTTACTGCAGTGGCTGTTGTATTTTATTTTCATATAAGGTGATAACTCCATTTAAACTGCCTGTGTTTGCTGCCGTACCATCACAACCAACAGCTTTTAGTTTTTTTAAGATCGACAGTTTTTTCATCAAAGTACTTTAAAAGTGATGTAACTATTTCCTTTCTTGTTCCATTTATGGCAGTTACATGACCGAAATACTTGGATCCAGGTTCTTCAACAATAGATATGTGTTCTTCCATTAAAGATTTTGGACACTTTTACCAGCTACAATTTCTTTTGTTATGGTTCCATCTTTACGACCATCAAAATAAATGGCCAACAGATCGGAGGTTCGAGTTGAGCTTACTTCTTTACGAGATTTATGTCTTTCACCTGCTACTTTTGATTTGTCGATTACTGCTTCTAGGTTCTACTCATTAACGACATTTAAGTCTCGCAAAAGTGAAATAGCTAATTTAGCTCCAGCTCTACTAGAAATGTCCCTGCGGTCACAAGTTCGTGAAAACAAAGACAAGTGTTGTGGCAGTTCTTGTTTTACTTCTACACTTGACACACTTTATTGACTCGTATCAAGTAAATTTATTTCAAAATCACTATCTTGACATGATGTGTGAGACATTGAATCATCTGTACTATCACCAGAATCAATGTTATCAACAGATTTTACGTTTTCATCCTCAGTCATTTTTGCAACTACCTGCATTAAAGCTTGGGACCTAGATTATCTTTCTAATCGCTTTTTAAGCTTTTTAGTCTCGTTTTTGTCACACTCTACAATTGACATCAATCTAGGACCACGTTGGTCGAGCAAAACTCGTGAACTTTTCCGGAACTTTTTTCGTCAATAGAGCAAATACAGTTGCTGAGCTCACATTTGGAAGTACAAATATCAAACAATACAGTTTCTGTTTTTGACTGAAAGCTAGTTACTGCATCTTTGTAGGAAATAGGATACTTCCTTTTAGGCCTTGAATACTTTTTAATTTCCTAAAGTTTCTCATGCTGTTTTAAAACCAAAAATATTTTGTTTTTGGTGCCAGAAACAGCTGAAGCTCTTTTCCATATTTCCTCAAATTTTCCTCAAGCAACTCTTAACGCAATGACCTTCTTTGCAGTCTGATGTATTCCCTCTTGGTTCATTTAAATGCGTACCCGTCCAAAATACTTCAAAACATCCATCTTGGTTGGCAGAAAATGAAATTCACTCACATCAATAGATTGTCTGATAACCGGCCTGTTGGTAGTTTGTCTAGTTAAATGCGTTTTTTTACTCATAATGAACAACAACAACACTCACTCAATTGATTTTTACAACAAGACTATCGCACTAAAACACAACCGTAATGCTCGCTCGCGGGCAGACGACTACTGACAAGTCTGCGCGGTGATTGTATAGGTGTCGTGTCACCGCGGCGCGACAGTCTTGCCTTCCCCCACCCCATCGCTTCAAGTTGACGCTTGACGCATTGAAATGTGATTAATTATTTCACTTATTTCAACAATTCCAATCAAGCTTTACGAGGCTTTAGTTAGATTTAATTTTTAAACCAGCAACAACACAAATATCAAAGCACTGAAAAATGTTCAAAAATTGGCTGAAATTTACGACTTTTAGGCCTTGTGCGGGAGATCTAAATGTTGTGCTAAGTTTTTGAAATACATTTTCTATCGTTTTTTGTGCTTATTGTTAGTGGAATTTTAACTTGCAATTTAGAAAAAAGTGTTTTTTTTTTTTTTTAAGTTTTGTAAAAATTTACTTTTTAAGTAAAATTTCTAAACTTCAGACCTTGTGCGGGAGATCTAAACATTTTTTTTTTAATCCAAAATTTTTTATGGTAAGTAAATAAATTTTTTATGGTGGTGTCTAGTAGTAACTTTTTATCAACTTGGAATTTGGAAACAAAAAAAAAAGTTAAAAATCGATACACCATAATATATATCCTATATAATGGGAAAATTTAGTTTAGTAAGAAAATGCCTAGGAAACTTAAATTTCTCTTTCAGCCGTTTATACTAATGGATGGAAACATACTTGAATACTTTTGTTCAACCCTGTAGTTTACATTGTACTGTACTGTAGTTTACAATGTACTGTAGTTTACATTCTCCTGTATTTTACATTGTATATTCATGACTGGTTAAAACCTGTAGGTCTTTATTTAGAACAAAATATGGTATATTGTGTACCCATTATTTCTCACCTGATCGGAGCCATTATGCCATATTAAGCCTTGTCAGAAGTCAAAATGCCCCAAGCGTTGTGTATATGAAGCATTCTTACATAATTTTGATTTTAAGTTTTTGAATAGGAATATTTATTTTAGTACATACTTTTTTTACATTTCTTATAAATGGAAATACTTTCATTGCGTTACAATATAACATTTTTATCAAAATTAATAAGGTTGGGGCGATGTTGGGATTTCAAAAATACCACGAAATTTCTTATGTCATGATCATGATGTTTATTATCAAGTTCACAGCTGTGTATGCAAAACTGTTTAAATAAAAGTAAATCTTTGTACATATATTTTTTCTTTTAAGTGGGGCTTTTGTTGCAAAAAAATATGTAGCAAAAAATTTACTTGCACAGTTATAAATATTATTTTTTAAACGTGTCTTTCTAGATTCCTTACCATTCCTCTTTCTAGAATTAAATGGAAATTAAACTCTAGATACAAATATTTAAACTTTTTCCTCATGCAAAATTATTTTAGAAAAAAAGACTGTACTTAACATGTGATTTAGTACAGAAATAAAATCAGCATTTAGCTATCACTTTCGAGCACTGAACCTTTATCGGTAGCCGTATCACCTCCAAGATTTATTTCTGCACTTTTATAGTTAAATTAAATATATGCATAAATTCTACAGAAACCAAGAGATATAAATAACTAAAATATATAAATTGAACTAAGCGCACAGATATCCTTGATATATGCTTTTTTTTCTTCAGGTTTTCTTTACCTGTAACCGAGTTTCTAATTATGCAATTATATTATAGTATTTATAATTATTATATGTAAATACTTTTATCACCAACTGTTCAAATCCAGTATATCTTCGAATAACTCATTTCAAAAAACTAATGATGTCATAATTGTAAACAATCGTAAAATTAGAGGTTTTTATAAATTATTAGACATTAACACTACTAACTTTAAATATCCATATCTAGTTCTTATATAAAAATTTCATAAAAATCCAATTAAATTTAGAACAATTACAATTGGTTACAATACTTATAATGATACAGCTAATAAACTTGTATAAAAAATTTTAAGTAAATATATACAATAACAAAAACCAGTGATAATACGCATTGAATAAAGAATAACTATGAACTGATCAGTATAATAAAAAATCTTAAATGTATAAAAATATAACTACATACGACTTCAAAGATCTTTTTAATAATATAGACTTATTAGATCTACATACTATAATAAATGCACTATTTAAAAAAATATCAAGAAGATTTGAATGGATCAATGAACATTGATACTGATTATTTTCTTACTTTTACAAATTTCATTTTCTATAATAATTTCATAATGCAAGATATCATAATATATATAAAAAAGTCGGTATACCAGAAGGTGGTTGTACATCTGGTATATTATCAGACTTATATCATTATGACCGTAAATATTTTAATAATAAAAACATTTATATCGATATATTCATGACATAGTTTTAATTGACACTGATACTACCAGTAAATCTCAATTCCCAGTAGATTATCCAGCTAATTTAGAAATTAAAAAATAAAAATAATATTGCCCAGTTAAACTGATGGCATTGAGCTCACAGGCTACGCATACTAATTGTACATTACAGCCTTGTATTTTCGTTAATTCCGTTCGAAAAAAAAAAAATAAGAAGGGGAAACAGCTCTCACCTTTCTCCTTTTTTATACTTAATCATTGAACTTCCTAAACTATCAAGTACATGCTTTATCATATTAAAAAATATATATCCAAAATTCAGAGCAAATCGGATAATTCTTATTAAAAACCCATTTAGCATTCATATAATTTAAGAGGAGTTATTCCCCTCTTTTATACTTAACCATTAAACTTCCAAAACTATTCAGAGATTTGAACGAAATCTGACAATTCTGATTGAAAGATCCATTTATGCAAGTTAAGGGGAGGGGCATTAGAACCCCCATTCCACTTGTTTATACTTATTCAATGAACACCTAATAACAGCCACGGACTCGCCTCATTCGAATGATCCTATACCTAAATTTTGAACGAAAACTGTTAATTTTGCATGAAAATCCCGTTTATATCAATTAAGGGGGGGGGGCATGAGCCCCGTTCCCCCTGTTTATACTTATTCAATGAACACATAATAACAGTCACGGAATCGCCTCATCAGATTGATCCTATATCTACATTTTGGACAAAAACTGTTAATTCAGCATGAAAAACTCATTTATATCCATTAAGGGGAGGGGCATGAGCCCCCCGTTCCCCCTCTTATACATATCGAATGAACTCCAAAAACTAATCAGGGAAGCGCCTTATCAGGATATACCTATGTACAAAATTTCAAGTGGATCCTATATTTTTATCATGAGTTATCGCGTTACGCACGAACGCACGTACATACAGAACGGACGGGCACATAAGCTCTCAGGCTATGATAGCCTGTGAGCTAAAAACCTGCTTTCTAATAATACCATTAACTTTTACATATTAAAATTACATTAAAAAAACAAATTAATAACTGATATGTATGAAAAACGGAATAAATTTAATTTTAAAGTTAATAAATTTATTAATTTTAAGTCTTGTCTTCATAATTCTGTGTATCTTAATATAATCCTTTATCATTCATATAGAATAAAATATATATGTTCTTCTCATCTAATGAATGCAAATATTAAAAAGCTAGTTTATGATGCACTAAATAGTAGTTTTCCTAAAAAATTCGTATATTCTTTAATATACAATTATTTATTACATGATCTAAAAAATAATTAACACATTGCGTAAAAAAGTACAAAAAATTATTAAAACATAAAAATAACAATAAAAAATTAAAAATGTAAAAATGTAAAAAATATAAAAAATTTATATAATAAGATAGCTGGGTGGGTAGATGTTAGAGTAAGGATTAGGGCTGTGTTGTCTGAATAATACACAATAGTTAATTAATATTTAAAAAAAAGAGAGTGGGAAATCCATTTGTTAAATATAAAAACACATTATAACGGGTGTTTAATTGACCCTAATGAATGGATAATAGTATAGTTACATCAATTAATTATAACAATATAATTTAATTAATTTACATGATTAAATTTTGCCTATATTTTAATAAATTGGAGGTCTATAATACAATTTCTAGGAGTATAGGTAAATATATTAATTATTTGTTTTTAAATCTCAAAAAATCTTATGTTAAGTTATTGAGTTTAGCTTAGCATAGACAAATTAACTGATTAGCACTTTACAATAAAGTGGTTTTTTTGAAAAGTGTTTATGCATTCGGTTTGTCAGGTCGTCTGGTCGTCTGGCTATCTTGTCGTCTGGCCGTCTGGCAGTCTGGCCGCACTCTAACTCCCGTAAATATACTCGGATTGCTCTGAAATTTTTTCATGTTATTGATGTTTACCCTGGCACGAACCCTATTGAAAATGAAGTTTCTACTATGATTATATTATTTACAGGGATAGTCAAAAGTTTTTCGATACATTACGGCCTATGGCAAAAAATCGTTTCAAATGAATTTAAAGATGTTACACCATGTTAAACTTATTCAAATTTACATGGATTCGCAAAGTGCACTAAAATGCGCATTCTGTAAAACATGCTGTCAAAATAAGTTATTATTAATTTACAGGGCCACTCAAAACAATTCCTTTACACAATAATTAAGGAGGGAATTCTTTGCGAAATATTTTAATAATGTTAAACCGTTTCAAGTATCATAAAATTGATATACGCCGCTGAGACTTAATACTTAACGCATAATGTGAAATGCGTAGCTTTTACAGGAACACACAAAATATTTCAAACCTTATATTTTTATCCAAAATCTTGTGTATTATCGATGATAGCTGATTGATGGTTGAAATGCATTTTCAATTATGACATGCGCTTTTAAGTTTTACAAAATGTGTGCAAATTATATGATGTATATAAATAATATATTTAATATACAGGGTTACACAAAAGAACTCATAAAGGTAACTGAATATGAGAGCAATCAACTTAAAGAGGGTAGTTATTCATTTTATGTTGAACTGCTTTCAGTTTGCTATGAAATGTGTGTAGAATATAGATAAAATGATATACAGGGTCACGCAAAGAATTAGCTACATGGTCACAATATGTGATAATTTCTGGAAACGTGATTTAAGTAGCTTTAAGAATGTGTTTGTTTGAACTAAATTTTAACAAAATACTAGAGTGTAGAAAAGATACGGGATAAATTACAGGGCTGAACAAAAGTATTGAAGTATTTTCCAACTATTAGAATAAAGTGCTGCAAGAGAAATTTCAGCCAGTTAGACATTTACTAGCTAAACTAAATTTTCCCATTATATTGTATGTATATATCAACGGGCGGATCAAAAACAGGGATGTTCAAAAGTATTTCAATACATATTTGGCTATGGACAGTAGTATCTTATTTCCCTAAATAACAAAGTTTTTTTAAAGATTTCAGGATGAGTTGTAAAGTGTTTCATAATCTATGCTTAACGATGATTTTTCTTACTTGTTTTGTTATAAATCTTAATAGGGTAAACTATGGTGCATGGTTTATTTATTTTGTTCACATTACTCCGTTTTTAATTTATATATTTAATTATTGTTATCATGTTGACGATAATTATTTTTATTTTTCTATTTTCATTTCGCTATCCAATTTGGTTGTTTTGATGTACCCTGTTTTGAAGTTTATTCTTCATTTGGATATGGTTTTGTGTGTGTAGGCAGTCGCAAATTCGTATTGTTTTTCTTTTTCATGGCAAATACGAAGATGAAACCAAACACTTCATTTGTAGTTCCAAAATATTTGGGACCTGAAGATTCTGGTTTGGTTCTACAAATTTCATTTGTATTCATGTTAAATATTTATTTCTCCCTCCATGTTCAATATGCTATAAGTTATTAAATTCAATGGTTCATATATTGTAACATTATTTATGGTTATATATATATATATATATAATCCAATAACTAATTTAAAAATGAACATTCTTGTAGTCTTCAAACGACATTTAGTCTTAAAATGATTTGCTTAATAATAATAATAATAATAATAATAATAATAATAATAATAATAATAATTTTACTTTGCTTCCCCGTTGTATTTGAGTAATAAATGGATGGCAAGGGTGTCACTAAATTAGTATATAATAAACGTTAATACTAAATACGAACGTCATCTTATTACAGCTACAAGATCGTGAAAATTTAAAATGGAAAGTTAAAAAATGCTGTTTTTTAAGTTGAATGTAACATGATAATAATTCATAAAAATTTAAATTATTATGTAATTACTCAGATGTATTTTTAACGAATCTTCTTGTAAAAGCATTTAGGTACTGAAACCCATTAAACATTCATAAAAAAAATAAATAACCGAATTTACAATACTGTTTTAATAAAATCTTAGTAACGGATTCGTTCAAAGCAACGATACTTACTTGTGTGAAAAGTATTTTTAAATCGTAGTATCAAAAGCTAAAGTAGTTATAAATAAACTACTTCTATGTGATTTAAATTTAAATTTCCATGGAAAAAAGTTTTCAAGAAAAAATAAATGCACCCGTGTATCAATACACATTTATGTTTACATACGTTACTAAATTGGCGTAATATTAATTATGTAGCATATGTTTTTATTATCTTTTAACAACAGATATTTACATCAAATTTTGTCAAAATATAACGTATCTTTTTCATATTGCACAACAAAAAAAAACAAATAAATTCGATTTCTAATTAAAACTGATTAAAATATTTAATAGACATTTTTAATACAATTTTTGCCCACACAAATAATGAAAATGTTTCATGTAATGAATGTATTAGGAATTTTTATCAATTATTTCAAGTAACTGCGTGCCAAGAAAAAAAAAAAGATTGAAATTTTTGAGAAAACATTTATGTTTTATAACATGAAGGTTAAATATTACTTTGTAAATACTCATTTTAATTCTGCAGTAAATTAGAAATGAGCATTTGATAATTAGTATTATGTATACAAAAGCGAAAAATAGACTAGTTTCTGATGCTTATACTGTTAAATCTGCTAAAGTGATTTGATGGAATTTCAAGTTTCTCAGATACATAATGATAAGGAAATGTTATATAATCAGATCTATCTGATTACGAAGTATTATACTTTTGAAAGTCTCATGCTGATTAGATTCCAATGGAACTTGCACCGTAAGTTACATAGATTATGACGACTTCGGATCGATTATAAAACCTATCATTCAACGTCACTTTCTTTTAAAATTTTAGGAGTAGGGATGCATTTTTTTTAATTTTGTATTAAATTATGTATAAATAATTTATAATAATAATATAAATTGTATAAATAATTGTATCATATATGTGTAACACGTTAACACCCAGTGATCTATTTATAGATTACTTACAACTAAACAAAACTTTTAAAATGCAACACGAGTTTTCAACAACAGAAATGTCTGCTTAAATAACAAATTTGAATTTGGGATCTTAACTATGGATCTGAGTAGATAGAAATTAGTGTACAATATGAAAAGATGGCCGCCAAGCCTATCATGCATAATTTTAAAACATGTTTAAAATTTTGGAAACACGTTACCGTGTATTTAGTAAAAGAGAAAATGATTTCTATCAATATATGCAAAGGCAGTGACTTACAAATTTTATTTTTTTAATGAAAATGTTAAATAAATAGCATAATATAAAGTTGGAAATTTGATATCAGACTATTTGTTTGGCACAACTTTTGCTTTGGCACAACTCTTTTTTCCTTTTGCTTGGTTTTTTTAACTTTTGTAAAATGTATTTTAGTAGATATAACTTATTGCAATGATATATTGCTAGCGTAAAGCGAGCCATCATTATTTAATTAAAGCAATCTTATTTCTCATTTCATTAAATCAAGGAAATGGAATGAAAAGTTGCGTATTATGTCTACTTAATTTTTTTTATAAGTACTTTTGAATTAGAATAACCACATGTTTATTCTTTAGTTATTTATCCAAAAGGGTTTCTAAATACTACAGGCGTTCTTTTTTCTGTATAATCTTTTTTAAATTTATTTATAGCAACGACAATGTCAGAGAAACAATACAGATATACTTGAGAAATATATCAAACTACAGATGAAAATAACTTTATATGAAATGCTACAGGGTGTTTCAAAAATGACCGGTATATTTGAAAAATCAATAAAAACTAAACGGGCAGTGATAGGAATACACCGTTTGTTACAATATGCTTGGGACAACAGTAAAGGCAGTGTCAGGCAAAAAAGCTATCGAAATTAGTTACAATTTTCAACAAAAGATGGAGCTGCAGTCTGCAAAAATCTAAAGTACGATATTTTCCACATATCCAAAATGCACAGCATTAATATGGCATAGTCTCCGAATTAAATTACCAGAAATCTGTGTAAACGTGTCAAGCAGGATGGCTTCACAAGTAGAAGAGATGTGCTGCTTCAGTTGCTCAGTTGTTTCTGGATTTTCGCAGCTCACCTGATCTTTCAAGTCAAAATTTCTCTGTTCTAAGCAAACCATTTTTTCACTGCAAACATGCAATATGTGAACAGCACATGCTTACAGCAGAAAGACGACTTACAGAATAGCGAACTCACAATCAGAGACTGCGTTTATTTTCAATATCTTAAAAATCGCCTGCAGCGCCATCTATTGTTGAAAATTATAACTAATTTCGAAAGTTTGTCTGCCTGAAAATTCACTGTTGTCCTAAGCATATTGAAGAAAACGGTCCATTTCTATCGGTGTCCGTTTAGTTTTTATTGATTTTTCAAGTATACCAGTCATTTTTCAATCACCATCCATCGCTTAGTTTATGCGAATGCAATTTATCTCACCTTTTATCATACTTTAGTTACGTTTCCCTTTTAGTTTCATAAAGAGTTATAGAGATCCCTCTATGATATTTTGCTTACGATATGAAACTAATGCCTTAGTGATTCCATTTAATGTTATTATTAAAATTTAGAATCTCTTATCCGGAGACTTGTATGCTTAGAATCTGTATAGTTTATATATATGCTATAATATGGTATTTTTATTCTTTATATATCGAGACATTTTATTAAATAATTACGCTTCATTAGTCATTTAAATTATATAAATTGAAATACATTTAAATAGTTTTAAACATTACATAGTAAGAATATTTTACATGTCTTTAACTAATAGTTGCTTTCACTTTCTTTATATATTTAGGTATTTGCCTTGACAGAAATTACATATTTGCAAATGTTTTACCGCATATGTAAGTGCAAATACAATTTATCTGGCCTTAAGAAATATATTGCACCATTAGTTTCGATTTCTTAGAGGAAATGCATGGCGCATCCTCTCAACAATAAATCTTAAAATATCTAGATAGATAAGGGCATAATTTTGGTACATAGTATAATCTAACCGTATCATAATTTAATTACATTTCGCTTTTAGTTTCACAAGGAGTTATAGATGTTCCTTGATGCTATTTTGAATTTGATGTGAAAGTAATCCCAGGAGGAAAAGGAAAGAAGGAAAATTATTAAAGAAAAAAAAAAACAAATTTAAATTCATGAGGAGCGTAATGTATACAATATAGCATAATACACTATATTGCCATTGATTATGGGACACTTGCGATTTTAGACATTTTACTAAATATCTAGAAAAATACATGAGGAATCATCTCGAAACTCTTAGTGTATAAATATAATAGTATACGTCATACATCTCCGTGAAGATTTTTTACCGAAACTCCATAGGAGACCGTCAACAAATTAAAAAAGAATGAATATCTTTTGAATAACCCTGTCAAAACTAATGTAGCAAAAGCGCTCAAACTCTAGATTATGATTGAATGCCTTATTGTAATATACTGTGTTCAATTTTATGCAAATAGCATGCACACTTGCAGAGTAATTAAGGTTTTTATAAAAATGGTCCCAAATTTTTCCAAGTTTTTTCATTATAATTTTCAGAGTTCTTAATATAAAATAATATTTTTTTCAGAAAATATGACAAACAACATTGCACACAGTACCCTGTAATCAGAATTAAAAAATAATAAAAATTGTATGAAAAATGAGTAGGTTTACTTTATAATTTTTTACTGCACATGCGTCAAAGACATCAAAATTTCATTTGCATATTATGTTAGCTAAATGTATAGAGCAACTTTTGTAAAAGTCTCAAAATCATAGCTTGAAAATTCTGAAAGTAGTCGTCTATAGAAAAGGGACAAAATCCGTTGTTTCCAAAATGAAGCAAAAAAATGAGGGATTTTATCCAAATGCAGTAGTACATCCCATATTGTGTATTCTATATTGACACTAATCAATGAATATATGGATACAACCCCTCTTGTTTTTGCTTCATTTTGAGACTAACGGATTTTCGACTTATTCAATTGACGATTATTGTCAGAATTTTCAAGTTATGATTTTGTGACTTTCACAAAAGTTGCTCTATACATTTAGCTAACATAATATGCAAATGAAATTTTAATATCATTGACGCATGCGCAGTAAAAAATTATTTAGTAAACCAACTCATTTTTTATACAATTTTCATTATTTTTTAATTCTGATTACAGGGTACTGTGTGCAATGTTGTTTGTCATATTTTCTGAAAAAAAATAATATTTTATATTAAGAACTCTGAAAATTATGAGGAAAAAACTTGGAAAAATTTGGGATCATTTTTATAAAAACCTTAATTACTCTGCGAGCATGCATGCTATTTGCAAAAATATGAACAAGGCTTATTACAATAAGGCATTCAATCACAATCTAGAGTTTGAGCGCTTTTGCTACATTAGTTTTGACAGGGTTATTCAAAAGATATTCATTTTTTTTTAATTTGTTGACGGCCCCCTTTGGAGTTTCGGGAAAAAATCTTCACGGAGATGTATGACTTATACTATTATATTTATACACTAAGAGTTTCGAGATGATTCCTCATGTATTTTTCTAGACATTTAGTAAAATGTCTAAAATCGCAAGTGTCCCATAATCAATGGCAATACAGTGTATACGCAATACCGAGATGTAAAAATAGTTAAGAAATGAAAAATTAATGAGTATAAAAAATATTCCCTACGTCACATATAAATTGATATAGTCAAATGTATCACGGCGGTCATACAATAACTATTATGTTTTGTTAGCCGAATTGTGTCTGAATTAATGCAATTTGGTATTAAGTGTAACAGAATAACAGCTCAAAATTTAATCTATTCTGCGAAAGTGCTCAAATTTAAAATTATAAAAAAAAATATTTTTCTCTTTCTCTCTCTTTATATATAAATGTATACACACTCAACAGCCAAAGCATTATTACCACTTACATAATAACGTGTTGGTCCACCAATGACCCGCGAAATGGCTCTAAAAAGCCGTGACATGGATGCTCTAAGTTTTTTGTAGATAACCGGCGATAAACTGAATTCGTTGTTCAAGCAGCGATCATGCATATTTGACATATTCCAAAATCGTTGCTTTTGAGCTCTGAACTGCCGGTGAATGACACCCGAAGTGTATTCTGTCGGATTAAGATCGGTGAACTTTGGCAATAAAGACGTTAATTGGAATAACGTATTATGTTCTTGGAAAAATTCGAGCGCAATTCGAGCCTTGTGACATGGAGCATTATCTTGCACGAGGGTTTCATTTCCATTTCGAAAGATAAATGCCGTGTAATGGTGCAAATGTTTGGCACTGATGTTCAGTTAGTTCGTGACGTACAAGGTCTATTTTACAACAACCACAGGTTTCAGGGATGCCCATGAAAATGTTTCCCAAATCTTTATATCGCCAAAACTGATTTGTGTACGACCTGTTGCATAAAGAGTAGCAGTATTTCGCAAAAAAAGACGGAGTACCTAAACACGACCACAAACGTGTTGAAGGATGAACAGTGTTTTATTCGATAAGGTAACTCTCTCCCTTTGTGTCATAGTCCAGTCATAATGTTCCAGGGCCTAATATAGAAGTATTGGCTATGATGTATGGTCAACAGGGGCACATGAGTGAGACTTTAGCCCCGTAATCTAACATTCAACAGTGTCAGCCGATTAGAATTTTTCAAAAATATCCCACTTGGACATGTATATAATGGAAATGTAATTATTTTCTTTACGAAGAGAGAGAGTCTCCGACTTCCTTTTTATTTCATAACACGTCGACTTCCAACGCGGTGGCTTCTAATCATAATTTCATCATCATTCATCTACTTTATACAAGTACTAATAACAATATGTCCCGAGTCATACTATGAAACATAAGGTTTCGAATTTACTCTTTCTGAGTCGTCGGGCAACAGATATCTGCCTGCTATCATGTACCTTAAATCAGTGGACTTTGCACTCAGAAACAGACATAAGTGCAAAAATGATTCCTGAGACTCTCTAACAGCATTTAAGTACCATTCCCTCCGGATTATGTGACTTCCACGTCATCCAGGTCAGTTAATATTGCAATGTGAGGCTGGTGATATTTTGGTTCTTGAATATATATATATATATATATATATATTCGCCATTTATCTGAGTTAATAATTTAAAAATTCTGGTACTATATAACTTTTTTTTGTCTTTTAATAAAATCATGACATATTTAACATATTTTAATCTCATACATTTTATCAACGTATCCTCCATTTTGTTATTCTTAAAACCATAATCTGTTAAAAGCAAACCTTTCTCTAAATCCCATTAATTTATATATATCTTATACTTTCACTTGTTTCTTAATATCACATTTTAAAACATTACTTCATAGAACATTATGCTTTACGAAATGACGAGACGACTGCTTTACGTAAAGTAGCCCTGCTACAAACTAGAAGTATTATTTTTCTATCGCCTGCTTTAGATTTAGCATTGGTTAATTAATCGCCATCTAAAAAGTTTGTAGGTATGAACTTTGTTGTATCAGGAATTCCAACGCTTTCTGCATAAAACGGCATTACTTTGGCGTGGAAAAAAGAATTAGATTTTTTAGCTACTTCCAGAATCAGTGCCGCTTGTGTACAGCTTTGTTCTGCTGTTCTGCTTCTCTGTATGCTACATTTTTATGTTGTTGTACGTAATAAAGTTCTGATATGAGTCCAAAAAATACCGTATTTGTTTCCTTCTGTTGACATAGAAATAATATATTGATGCTATACATTATTTAATTACAGAATTAATCGTCAATAAATTTTAAAAACTTTGTTTCCATAGTGGCGTAACCGTTCGACAGGACACTTGTTGAGAAAATAAAGCAATGGTTACTATGCAATATTATTCTACGAGTGGTGCACTTAGTTTAACCTGTTCATTATTTACTCAGAGGTAACAAATGGTTACTCAAACTAATTTAGTTCCCCATGGGTAGATGTTTTGAAACTGATATGCAAGTGAACATTCTGATGTGAATTAGACAAGTACTTTTGATTAAGATGTATACTAGAAAACGAAAATATAAAGATTAAAAAAAAAAAAAAAAATCCAGTAGAGAAGAGGGAAGGCACGTTTCAACATTTTTTCAGAAAATCAATATATTTCTTACTTGAATTATATGTATTGAGTTTTAAGTATTACATATTAAAAACAAAGCATTTCTACATCATATAAACCATAAAGTAAACATTTTCCAAAGAAATTAAATAAGTTGTGGGGATTTAAAAAGTTGAAGATTTTTGTTCAAATCTGCCCCATTGTTCAAATTTAGCCCCATTTTGTTCAAATCTGCCCCTTCTTCAAAGGTTTCAACCTTTGAAGAAGCAAAGGCCACCTTTTGAGCAAATGAATAAAATAGGAAAATATTGAGAGTTTTTATAAAAAGTTGCGTATGTTACAGAAATATGAAGTGAATAAAATTAAATAACTACATTTTGTTGAAAGTACTATTTTCTTTGTTATTTAACAAAACTCAAATCCATCAAAGTTGATGTCAAAACTCATTGTTAATAAAACACAAAATGTACCTCCAGTTGTGTTTGATTGTGAAAACATTTACAATATCCTTGAAACCATTATAATTTCAACTTTAAGTCGGGTTTTCTCAAAACTTGATTTTCGACGATTAGCACCAAGATTTAAAAAAAAAACTTTTTGATGAAATGGCTTATTTTATTTATTTATTTATTTATTTATTTTGCACGCATATAACATCATTATCTATAGAATGAATAAAGGATATAACTATCACAAAAAAAAAAAATATAAAAAAATCTCTCAAATTTGAAAAATTAAAAAAATTCCTAAAATGTACAAGTTTTTTGTCATTAAAAATACTCCAACTATTAAACTATCAAAAATATATTAATTCATTTTATATATAATGATGTTATATGCATGCAAAACAAATTGAGCCATTACATGAAAGAGTTTTTTTACTTTCTTCTATCTTTACAAGAAGAAAGTATTGGATTCATGAAAATTTTCGACTTCCGGTTTTGAACGGATTTATACGTTTTAGAAGGTCCTGAACACGTTTTGACTATTTTTAGAAAATGTCTGTCTGTGAGTCTGTCCGTCTGTCTGTCTGTCTGTCTGTCTGTCTGTGACAAAAAATTAGTGGGCGCTCTATCTCAAGAACTAATGCTCGAAATTTAATAAAATTTTATATTCAGTTAGACCTTGATATGAATTAGTGCCTATTGGTTTTTGGTAAAAATTGGCCTGCAGGTGGCGCTGCTATACTACGTTTTTCATGATTTTCAAGATTGCTATATCTCAAGAACTAATGCACAGAATTTCACCAAACTTCAGATTCTGTGACCCCTTGATATACATAGACGCTGATTAAGTTTTGTTGTAAATTGGCCAGCAGGTGGCGCTGCTATGGCACGTTTTTCATGATTTTCATGATAGCTATATCTCAAGAACTAATGCACAGAATTTCACCAAACTTCAGATTCCGCGATACCTTGAGATACATAGTCGTTTCGAAGGTTTTGGTGTGAACTGCCCTATAGGTGGCACTGCTATGCTATATTTTGCACGATTTTTGCGATAGCTATATCTCAAGAACTAATGCAGAGAACTTCATCAAATTTTAGATTTTGAATATATAACATAATTAGACGCTGATTACATTTTGGTATTAACCTTGCAACAGGTGGTGCAGCTATGCTGCATTTTGCACGATTTTTCCGATAGCTATATCTCAACAACTAACGCACAGAATTTCATCAAACTTCAGATTTTGTTACAAAATGACATATAACATAATTACACGATGACTACGTTTTGTTATAAATCCTTCAACTAATGGTGCTGCTGTGCTATATTTTACACTTTTTTTTAAACTAGCTATATCTCAAGAACTAATGCACAGAATTTCATCAAACTTCAGATTCTTTTACACCATAACATAATTAGACGCTTTTTTACGTTTTTGCATAAATTGTCCAAGATATGGTGTTGCTGTACTACGTTTTGCAATTTTTTTGTTATAACTGTATCTCAAGAACTAATGGACGAAATTCCATCAAATTTCAGATTCTGTTAGGTCTTGACGTAAATAGATGCTTATTAGGTTTTAGTATAAATTACCCAACATGAGGCACTACTAAGCTCATTTTCTCAGAATATTAATTAAATTTTGCGTTTTAGGCCTTTCGGATACCAGAATCTCATTAGGCTAGGTCAAATGTTCGAGGAAATTCGATAGTGGGTAACTTTGGGCTCACCATGTTTTTTTTTTTTTTTTTAACTAAAATGTACTTCTGAGATAGAAGAAAATTTTGGGATTGACACATCCAACTAGTTTTTTTTAAATCTTGGTGTTAGTCGTCGAAAATCAAGTTTTGAGAAAACGCGACTTAAAGTTGAAATTATATGGGTGCGGCTATGGAAGTGTTGATACATAAATGCTTATAACTCCGTTAAAAATTCAAATATTTTTATGCACTTTTTTGTACTGAGTTCAGAATTAATGGAATAATCCTACTAAATCATAAAAAAATCGATATTTTGAAAAGTTTTCAACCCTTGAGTTCCCTTAAGATAAAAAGGACTACTCATAAAAATTATATGTCGGAAAGACAAAACAATAGTCAGGTGCCTTCCCAATATTTGCAGATTAACGATATAACTTCAAGTAAGATTAATATGTCAAGAAAGTTTAATGGAAGAATATAACATTCTACATATCTGTGCTGTAATACGTGCTACAGACCTTTCTATGTTACCATATTGTGTAATTCTGGGGTATGTTATATAATATTTTAATCATATTTAAATTGATATGGATTAAGAAGAGCAAAATAAGGTTATACATTTTAAAGTATATGAAATTTTAAGATGCATTTATTTAGACACAAAAAAATCTGTTACAGGGCATAATGTTATTTAAAATTAGTGCATTTACGTTTTCAACTGCGGAAGTTGTTTTATAAATTTAACTTATGATTTGTGTATTACATTGTATATACGAGTTCAATAAATCATATACAGGCATTCGGAATAGGTTACTGAATTGTGTGTAATCATTTGACAATGTTAGTTTTTTTTTCAAAATGTTTCAAAAAATAATAGTTTTAATATATTTCAGAAAAATTTGTCATGTGTGTTTGGTTTCTAAACATATTACATAATTAGACTTTTGTAAATTAATTTAAATAATATATTTTTCCATACATTATAAACATTTACGAAATCTTTATCGCAAAGAAAATTGCATAAAGTCTTTTGCTTTGTATTCATGATTTCTAAAGTTAATACGAAAATTCTTTTCATGTTAACTTTTTCAAAGTGATGGTCTTTTAAATAAAGATGCATTTATTATCGATGTTTTTTTTAGAAAAAGCGTATGTATTGTCTGAAAAAATGTTCAATAGAAGCTTTTAAAATGACTTAATATATTTTTTAGCCTGATTACCGAAGCAGTTAATTTCTGCTTCTAATCACTAATCATGCGAAAGAAAGAGCGTCTAAAAATAGTTAAATAATAAAAGTTGAATTTTTGTTTTCATACTTTAACTGGCATTTTATTGTCAAAGTTTAATCAATACTTTTTCTTTAAATATATTATACAATATTTTAAATTTGTTTAAATGACGCAGCATTTAAGCTTTAATTTTGTATAAAATATTTTACGTTTATGTTATAATACATGTTTCATTTATTAATTGTTTATTATTTTAATATTATTGTTAATGTAAAAATGTTATGCTCAAAATTATTTAAGGATAAATAATACAATGAAAAATCATATTTACATATTTTTACTTATAAAAATATAAATGTAATTGTAGAATACTTTCTTAAATGTAAATTCGTAAAATTATACATTAAATAGTGTATACTGATGACGAAACGATTTGTGTCAATGCGTAATAAGACATTTAAACTTTATAATACACGCCTTGGTATGTCATTTTCAAAATACACATTTTCCTGAGTAGTGCATTAAACAGATGAAGTGCGTCATATTTTTCTTTATTTTTTCAGAAATACACAGTTTATGGTGTAAATTGCACATTACAACATGTATATCTGCGCAATACACCAAAAAAATATTAAGTACACAGTGCATAATTTTGTACTTTGGAAAGTAAATTCTGAATAAGATATTCTTACGGCTACAAAACAAATCTGTATGGAAAATAAACATGTAGTCTTCGAGTTCTTATTTTATTCTCACCATATTTATTTATAAACAAAAAATAGTGTAATTTTAATTTACAAATAGTAGGATATCTGAAATGACACATATTGCTGTCATTCTCTCTTAAAGTAGTTTTGAAGTCATGGGATGGTATAGTCATATTTTGTGGATGGAATGTGTGTAATTTGAACAAATGCCCACACAACACAGATTCGTCCAATTTACGCGTAAAGTACGTAATTTGGATCAATGGACGTGTCCAATTTAAGTCTAAAAGTTCTCCGAACTTCGTCAATATTTAGTCAAAATTACGTCCAAATGTCACCACCCTTTACGTAAAAAGTACGTCTTTTGGGCCGCAAATTGAGCATAATATGAACATAAAATTAACGTAAAATGGACATCCAAAATTTGTTCTTATTACGTCTAAAATTACATTCATACTACGTACAAAATTTGTCCATATTACATCTAGAATTTATTCTTATTACGTCCAAATGTCACCTCTCTTTACGTAAAAAGTACGTCTTTTGGGCCGCAAAATGAGCATAGAATGAACATAAAATTTACGTAAATTGGACGTCCAAAATTTGTTCTCATTATGTCGAAAATTACGTCCGTACTATGTACAAAATTTGTCCATATTATATCCAGAATTTATTCTTATTACATCCAGAAATTTGTCCGTATTACGTTCAAAATTTATTTATATTACACCCAAAAACTTCGACATCCAGACGAAATATACACACCTTTTAGTTCGAATATGAGTGCTTATAGATTAGAAAAAAAAAAAGATGACATTATATTGAAAAGCAAATAAAGTAAGTCAAACATTTTAACTATTTAAAATATCTAGAATTTAAAAAAAATTATTTTTTCCATTTCATATTAGAAAAAAAAATAGTTAACTAAAATGTTAAAATTTTTCTCTTGACAATGCCAATGTATATATATACACATCCATTAATTTTAGATAAATAAAACAATTTTTTAATTCAATAATATATCAAAAAAAAAAAATGTTGTTGTTGTTGTTAAATAGTAACAAATTATTTGAAGGATAGTAAATTTTCTTGTGACTTTTAAAAGTATATATATTTAAAGATATTATTGCTAATAAAACTTATTTTTAGCATTTTAAAATTTTTAATTCTGAAAGATCTTTAAAGAAACTACTTCAGTTACTGCCCTTCATCTCTACACAAAATAGGAAATAAAAAATGCAAGATACCTACCAGCGTACCAGTTTTTGCTTTGTGCATTTCTAGATATCTATGCATTTTTGCTCTTCTTCACATTTTTATTTTATATATAGTCAATCAGAGTAACATTGTTCTACCTTTACAAAACTTTGATCCATTCTGCCATGGTGGAATCTTGACAAATTATTTCCAATGAGATGCCAAATTCAAACTAGTGCAAGTAGCTATATTTTGAGACCAAAATTTTGCCATTAACTCAAGTGATATAGAACATTTTTCTTTTTCTCTTTGCCAAAGTTACTCTGATTAACTGTACTATTTCTCCTGAAAAAAAAGTTTCATTTATATTATTATTGATGGTGATAATTCATCTAAAAAGGTCGAATTTACATAGCAGACAACAGCTATGATTTTTAGCTAGCACTATTTTTTAATAGAAATTTTCGCTTTATGCAATCCTTTCACGAATAGCCTTTTAATTTTTAATATTTTACCACTAGTATTTCAATGCAGAAAATTTTCTATAATTGAATCTTGAAAATGTTCTGATTATAGAAGGTAAATTTTATAATAAAAAAGTAACTGGTGAGAATAAGCTAAGATTTTGAGCAATTTAAGGGACATGTATACTGATTGTTCGTCTCTAACGGGTTAATAAAAGATATCTGCAATTTAAAAAGGTGAAGTTTTTAAAAAGAAATTAGAGATGACTAAAACTCGCATAATTTTGTAATTGCATTTAGAAAATTTATTATATTATCCATTATCATCAACTGAAAGGTTTCACGTTTGTTGAATAATAGACTTTTCTTTTAAATTCTAAATAAAATCAGTAGCTTTATATCTCATTTTACAGTGAAGCTGCCTAAATGGGAAAATTCAGTGTTAGACACAGGTGTCTGGTGTGTCACTCATATTAATTAACATCAGTTCTTTTTTTTCCAACAAAATTGAATGAAAAAAAATCTTGTGAATTATTTAGGTATTTTAAAATTAAGTTTCTTATTTATAGTCATACATTTCAGTTAAATAAAAAAATGTAAAAATGGTATTATTACATAAAAAAAAACTATTTAAATTATTTTAGATTAATTTTGAAAAAATACAATGCCATGGTCAAATTGTGAGCAATATAATTAGTTAAAAATCTAGATTATGTACAAAATGGGGATAAATCTAATTTATTATAAAAAATATTTCATAAATTTCTTATAATGATTATCAATATTATATATATCAAGGAATGTTTAAAGAGTTACTGTGTAAGATCATTCAATTTTAAAGAGAAACACACAATAAAAATGTGGGAAAAGAAGTTTTATTTATTTTTATTTACAATTACAATACTTTTATTACAATTTTTATTGACAATAATAATCTTGTATGTCGCAACAAATTTGCTATAAATTTTCCAATCGGCAATCTGATGTTCCACTCCGCAAAACATGATTCTTAACAGTAGCTAGGAGAAAAAAATAAAAGTAACTATAAAACACATAATTAATAATATATAAATTTAAATAAAAGACTTTATGTCAAAAAAAGTATTAATATAAGAAATTTATTATTTCTGCTTGGCAGCATTGAAAGAAGAGCAGAAATTTTCCTATTTTTTTTTTTTTTTCATATATTAAATTCTTTGTGATTTTCATAGTTTGGATTTAATATTTTCAAAAAGTATCATAGAAAGTTTATTAGATTTTTAACTCACAAGATTTTAAGAACTTCACCTTTAATATAAATATTTGAATAAACAATTTCATATTACTTGAGAAAGGTGTAACAAAAAATTAAAACAAATAGTATTATTGACATGTTTCGGTCCAAATTCAAATAAAAACCATAGTCATAATAAAAATCCAAATTGTTTCATGGTCAATACAAATGGCATGCGACAATGAGATGTAAACAAAAACCACATGCTCTATTATAAAAACAATAAATTAAAAATAGACCATGATCTAAAATTAACTTCCAACTTGGTTCATACTATTCAAGCTTTCAAGAGGAATATATTTATAAACTGTAACCATAATTTAGGAGTAATAAAAGAAAAACTATCATTGCTAACAAAATTTTTACACAGTTAAATTTTAATGGACTCCCTTATAATAGATTTACAACAACAATTTGATACAAAACATAATTTGCTTACATTAAATAGTTTTTATCTCCCCATCTAAATATAGTGCAGATAAAGCAGTGTTAGTATGACCAAATTTAAAATCAGATTAATGTTCACCTTTTCTAATTCCAAGTTTTCTCCTATTCATGCCAATGTAATAATTTAAGTCACCTTTTTTCTTTCTTCAAAAGTGCATGGTTTTTTGTTTACATCTCATTGTTGCATGCTGTTTGTATTGACTGTGAAAAGATTTGTGTTTTTATTTTTATTATGATGGTTTTTATTAGAATAGGACTCATGTCAATAATATGTTTTATTTTTTTTTTTTTTTTTTACACCTCTCAAGTAATATGAAATTGTTTATTCAAATACTGGCTGAGCCGCCTGACATTGCCCGGGCCCGTAATGATATACTTAAATGAACTGAAATTGACACTGCAAAATCTCATTAAAAGATCCAATCTCTAACCGAATTATCGCTGCCTATGGTACTGTTTAGCAGAACCGCTGTATAGACACACAAAAAAAGGGGTGGGGAGACTAGAATATTTTAATTTCATATTCCACCACCATGTGCAAACTTTTTTCTTAACAAAATAGTTTTTGAAGATATTTGATGAAATCATTATTTGAAAATAGGGGTAGGTAAACTTTTAAAATTTTGTATTAAATAAGTATTATTTATCCCAGGGTTCTGAAAAATCCGCATCTAAAATGGTACAGATTTAAATGTTTGATCGCGTCCTCCCTAAAATAATTATTGCCTGCCCCTACCCATAATTTCAAGTCCCCTACTCTTTAAAATCTATATTATATGTTATAAACTATCTGAACATTTTATATTAAAAAGGTAATATTTATCCCAGAGCTTAGTGAAAAGTCCACATTTGAAATTGTAGAAAACAGTACAATTTTAAGTATTTGATCGCTACTCTTAAAAGATCCCCCCCCCCCGCCCCTTATTTGATGTTCATTACTCTTTAAAATACGTACTATGTGTTATAATCAGGGTTGCAAAAAAGCTGGCTAAAATTAAAAAAAGCCAGGCCGATGGCTTTTATTGGTTTTAGCTGGATTTTTTTGGCCAAAATTGGCCTTTTTTGGAAAAAATTGGCTTTCATACAGAGAAGCATTTTTGTTATAAGCTATACATTTTTTAAGTGTCCTTTAACTAGTTTTAATGATGTTTAATTTACTCTGAGTTTAATAAATTTATTAAAATAAAAAATTGGGATTTCAATTATGATTTATTATGAGAAATTGGGTTATAACCCAATTTTTCAAAAATGAAGACATTAATACTAGAACAACATATTGATGGAGTTGCTAGTAATTTATAGTCAGAATTGCAAATATGTCAGCTAAATTATAAAATGCCCATACTAAGTGCTTTTTTCGATTTACATTAATATTTAATCCAACCTTGTTTTTCCATTTTTATTTCTTTATAAAATTAAAGAGGACAATGGGTACTTAGTTACATGTTTTATTACTCAACTAATTTTAAGAGTTATTAAAATGTCATGTTTTATTCCCTATAAACATTTAAAATCATACATATAAAAAAAAATCACAATTTCTCACTATTGAAAATAATATTATGAATTATGCATATTTCATAATATATTTTATTTCACAATTTATTTCAGTATTCTCAATTAGCTTATGCATGAATATATTCATGCAAGACGGCATATAAGCACTTTTAAATAACAAAGAGCTATTCAAAGTTTTAATTCAACAAATTTTATTCAAACATTTTTTGTTGTTGTTTAAATAAGTATATATAATTATGTATAAACTCGCCTCAAATACTGAATCCCTCCTTATTTGTCTTTGAACATTGTTCATCTATGACGTAATCTTTCCATATTGACTTGAAAAATGTTTCCATGAATGCTTTGATGTGTTACATTTTGTCATAATTCAATTAAATATAATTCTTAAGAATGTGTAATATAAGTAGAACTATGAAATATAGAAGTTTAAAACACATTTTTTGTTATATTTTCTTTTTTCCAAGATTTATACATTTTTTTGGACATAGCCTTCACAGTTGATTTCAAGCAGTTATAAAGACTTACTTATTTGAAAACTTAAATAGAAATTTATAACTTTTTTAGTAGTAAATAATTAAAAATGTATTAAAAATAAATCAATCCAAATTTAATATGGATTTGATACAAATTAACACTTAAACCGGCTTTTTTCAATTTTAGCCGGCTTTTTTTGGCCCAGCTTAAAGCCGGCAACCCTGGTTATAATTTATTTGATCTTTTTTTTTTTTTTTTTTTTTTTTTTTTTAGAATTTTAATTAGCGTTTCCACATTTCTTTTCCTTTTTTAAAAAAAGAAAAAAAATGGATTTTTATAAATTTAGATATTATTAAACAGTGTTTAAAGATATTACTCAATGCATAGCTTTAAAATATCCAAATAATGTATTTTTAAAAATTTGACAGGGTGCCAAAGAATCCTTATATAAAAATTGTTTATGGTTTCAAAAAACTCGCTTTTAAATGGAGCAAGTCCTCCAAGTAACGGATTAAAAATTAATATCTAAGGTTGTAACTGAGTGACTGTGAAGAAATTTACATATTTGAAATCAGCAAAAAATTTGTCATCTGGCTATATAAATATTAAATTTATGAATTTAATTTTTGAAAAAAATTACAAGTCATCTATAAATGCGAGTACCCACCAGCATCTAGCTGTCATCGATGAACAACTGCTCTTGTTATATTAGATTTCTTAAAAATCTGTTTCTTTAAACGGAAATAAAATGAGATTTTATAAATAGATTTTTAATGAATTTTTCAACTATTTATCGGAGTAGGAAAATAATTTTTAGAATTTCTGAAAGGTGAATTTTTTCTGATCTAGCTGTCTAATTTTTGAGTTTTTAGGCTCAGTAGATTTTAAAACCCAACCCTCTATAAAAAAAAAGAGTACATTTATTGTCATGTTAACCCTCAATTTACATTAACCCTTTTCCCTCTCTTCCAGCTTTCGAAGAAATATTCTGAGGTTTGATAAAAATCTATTTTTCTATTAAATTATGAGTACTTTTCCATTCTTCTAATTTAGGAATTTTAATTCATTTCTCAATTATTAGAATTTTAAAATTCTGATGGTCAGGTACATTAGCAGAGTCTTTGAACAATCATCACAAAAAATTTGAGCCTCGTACATGCCGTAATTTTTGCTAGTCATGCAGCCACACACACACAGAGTGATTTGTTATTTTATTAGTATAGATTTTCAAAAAGGGGTCGTTTTTCTGTAAAACATTTGGTCTATTATGGCAATGCACTTCTAAGGCATAACTTAAAAGGAATCAACAAGCCAAATGCATGCTTTTAAAGCTAAAATCTTCTAATTGATGGTGTTTTAACCCATTCCCGACAGAGCGTGCATCTGAGGACGGAGCGGGGAAATTTGATTTCATGTTCTGGGCCGAAAGATTTTGCGAAGTGCTCTTTAAAAAACTATTAAAAAAATCATTTTTCTATGTAACCTTTTGAAATACACATGCATGAAATAACTTGTTATTACAAATATTGATGCAAACAATTGGAGTATTTCTTCTGATATTTTAGCATAAAAATGACTTTTTAAATATATAAAATGTATATTTTAGCCACATTTTCAGGTTTAAAAAGATTACATACAGTACAGAACCATTTATCCAGAATGGTTGGGGTCAGATGTATTCCGGATAACTGGTTTTTCCAGTTAACTGGTCGGGCATCAAAGCAACATCGATTTGATAAGTTTTGTGAAACATATGTAGTTGTCGTATTACTTCTAATTTTAAATTGATTATGAGATTACTTGAACCAAGAATCTGATGCAAGTAAGATCAGTTGTTAAAGTTTCAAAGAAGATAACTTATGGGAACTCCTTGGGAACAAAAATATTTCTATTTTCTCTGCATAAGCATGAAAACATCTGTAATACTATAATATTATTTATTAATCTATAGTATGATTATATGCTTCTATTTCAAATACTAGAGGCTGTTATCAAACTATACAATTGTTTCAAGCAATGTATATGTCAAACTGATTGTGTATGACACTTTTTTCTAAAAAGATTCTAACATCAGTCTATTAGAAGTATCATTCCGTATAACTGGTTTATGTTATGTTAAATGGTTCCATACTGTAATATAATTACAAAACACTTATGTGCCTCTACTATAGCATAGCTGCCAACTCTTCTGATTTTTCAGCCCGGAAAAATTTAATAGAAATTTTCATCTTATTTAATCGACAGATTATGGCGATTTCTAATCATAAAATTTTGTATAAAATTTTTCCATTCCAAAAAAGTGGAAGATGTTGGCAGCTATGATATAGCAACGTATGAAACATTTTACTCAAGTGAAGAATAATTTTGTTAAAATAATAATAATAATAATAATAGTAATAATAGGTTTGTTTCTAAATGATTTTTAACACATTCTTAAACAAAATAAGGGTTTTTACAAAAGCTGATTGATTCACAAATAAAAATATTCAAATAAAACTTTCAAAACAACTTGTGCATGCTATTTTTCAGTCTTAATTATGCAGACATACTTGAAAAATAGTTAAAAAAAATGCTTAATTTTATTTCAATTTTTGAAAATTCAAAAATAATACTTAAATATATGATTATTCATAAAATATCTTTTAAATAAAAAGTATTTAATAATAATAAATAAATTAGAATTATACTTTATAATAAGCATTTCTAAAAAGTTATTAAATGTTAAAAATATTTCTGAAAATAAAAGAACAATACATAGTAATTTGATAATAATGAGTAAAACCTGAATAACTTAAAATGCATTCATCAAAAAAATACACTATTAATATAATTAGCACCGGTATAACATAAAAGTACCATATTATCCACTGTCATAATATTATTATTATTCAAACTCATAACTGCAAAATCAAACAGACATATATAAGACAAAATTTTATTTTGTATCATTTATAGATTTTAATGGAAAGTTTACCTTATTCAAAGTCAGATCCTTCTTGAAAAATTGGAATCCATGATTTATACTGCTCTTAAATCACGATTTTTCTATGGAGGGGTGGTAAACATTTTTTCAGATCATTTCAACAAATCTATACTCATCTAAGATCTTCATCCACAAGACAGTATATTTAACAGGGAGCTTGTAACTATTAGTTGAAAAAGAAAAGGAAAAATATATATATATATGGTGGATCCAGTAATCTTATTCTAAAGCAATTTTAAAATGCTTAGGAATACTTTAACTCATGTATATACAAAATAGATAAATAATATTAAATTAAGTTGTTTTATTCACTATTTTCTCTTCTATGATTCAGAAACAAGCATTGATTGATTGCCTCGTTTACAAAACAAATTAGCACTCAATAAATGGGCATTCTACAATCAATGTTTCATGTAGATTGCAATATAAAAAAAAAAAAAAACATATATAAGCTACTTAATAAAATCTATAGCAAATAGTGTTGACCTATACCAAACTGGTAAGGCACAGTGCCTGGCAGCATTTTTTTAAAAAATATTTTCCTTTTAAATTATTTTACATATCATGTAGTACTTAATCCAATTTTTGGCATGACGTGTCAATTAATTACTTTTGTTCAGAAGAAGAAAAAAAATCACAATACATATCTAATAATTGTAAGAAGTAAATTGTTAATTTAATCTTTTGATCACAGGGAAGTAATGTGGAATATATCAATCAGCTTTCCATGGAAAAAAAATGTCCGTTGATTACATGGAAAAAAAATAATAATTAAATTTCAAAACATGAAATATGTAGCATATTATGTATTTCAATTGTATTGAATACATGAAAAATTAAATAAATGAATAAATTTTGAGCCATGAAATATGTAACATATTCTTAAATCATGCAAAAAAATACACTTTTACTAAATACATTATCACATAAATCTGTAGTAATACATATCACTTTTACAAGACTAGAACTTTATTTATTTTTAACTGATTAATAATTTTCTGGATTTTTTGCTTAAAAAATATTAAACATTTCTTTCAATTGTATCAAATACTAATAATGTTCATAACATAAAATAATATTGTGCAACAATAGAAAATAACAAATTATTCAAAAGTAAACATCTATTTTTCTCAATTTCATTTTTTGATACTTTTGGTTTGAAAACAATGCCCCTCCCCTTGAGAATGAATCGGCGAACAACCAGAAATTATCGCAAAATTATATTTCATGTATGACATTGAAATAATATATCATATGGTGACATAATATATGGCATCGATGTCATAATATGCAGCATATTGGAGCAATATTTTTCTGACATCAATTGGGTGAAAACTTCGGTTTCAAATGCTAGTTATATATCAAATAATTTCCATTATTTAAAAAAGGAAATATTAATAAAAAATGTTTAGAACAAAACAAACTATATTATTTAAAAAAAGAAATAAAAGTAAATAAACAGTTTCTAAGTAACTAACAGTAGCCAAGCAGGGCTTGAATTTCAGGATGGAATGGCGGGATTTGAACCCGAAATTTTGAAAATCCCGCCCAAAAAAATATCGTAGAGGAGAGACTCCTGTCTGGAAAAAAAAATCACGAATTTTACGAAAAGTTTTGCATTTTAAAACTACAATTAGGTCGCACCTTTTTTTTGTGCGAATTTTGTGATCGTTTTGTGCAACTGAATGACATATTTTGCTGCAAAAAATAGTTGGAATTCATGCTATTTTTCCGCAACCAATTGTCAAATTTCGCATTTTTTCCCCACGATCAATTGATAAGTTTTGTGCGATTTACCGAAGCAAGAACGGAGTAATTCCGTTTCAAATTTTCCAAAAAATGAACACATTCGATTCCAAAAGTTATGAAACATCGTTTATCAACTCTGAAATTTGGATAGTTATGTCCAAATTTCCGGTTTAATTAACGATTTTTCATAGCTTTTGAACCGAGCTGAATTTTTATAATCAATTTCATCAATCATTCACAGAAAATTTTGTTAGATTACACAATAAAAATGCCAATTTTCTCACAAAAATCGCCAAAAAAAACCTCGACTCTCCTTAAAATATTTCGATAAAATGTGAATTTCTTTTTAAAAAATCACAGAATAAACACGAATTTCAAGAAAGGATCGTGAAATAAACGCAAATTTCATGAAAGGATTGTGAAATAAACGTACATTTTGTGAAAGCATCCTGGAATAAATGTGAATTTTGTAAAAGGATCACCATATAAACAGCGTAGTGTGAAAGGTGCCAAAGGGAGGTCGCCCCAGGCACAGAAACTTAGGTGCCGATTTTCTTCTACCAACAGCATTTTTAACTGGAAAAAAGAAAAAGAACACTAAATTGAAATTTTGCCCCGAGGGCAGTTTTCTCTTTACACGTCCCTGCATAAGAACCCTAATTTATCAAAATGCCACTTAAAAAAAAGCGAATTTCATGAAAGAATCTTGAAATAAATGTAAATTTCATTAAAAGATCGTAAAAAAATGCTAATTTTTTAAATGACAGCGGGAAAATGCCAAATTTATCAAAGGGTTCCTCAGGGGTGATTCTGAGTAAAAACTTTTTTGAAATTTGCAGCAAATTTTCTGAAAAGTTACAACAGATTGTATGAAAGGGGTAGGGAATATTTACTTTTGACTTGTTTTTCCGCAACCCTATGACGAAGTTTTCTTTTTTTTCGCAATCTTCGGATGAAACTTTTTAGATTTTTCGATAAAATTTATGATTTTCCACCGTTTTTTGGCAAAATTTGTGGGTTTTTTTTAACGGTTCTTTGATGAAATTTGAGGATTTTACTAGATTTTTTAGACAAAATTCGTGGATTTTTTGCTGAAATTTGCGGGGTTTTTTTTGTGAATTTTTCCCGCATGTTTTTTGAAGATATTTTTGTTTTTTCTGTGATCCCTACCCAAAATTTGTGTTTTTCTTTCACTATTGTTTCACAAATTTCATGGGTTTTTTCATGATCTTCAGACGAAATTTGAGATTTTTTACAATTATCTAACAAAATTTATGTTTTCCCCTCAAACCTCTTATGATATTTACAATTTTTCTGTGAACGATTTGCAAAATTGTTTTTTTTTGGGGGGGGGGGGTAGGGGGTCGACGATTGTTGAAATTCGTGGTATGTTTGTTTCTAAATTTCCGGATTTATGATTTTTTTTTTGAGCCGAAAACCTATGATATTGAAAAATACAGAACAGAATTGCCTTTGGATCGCTTAATGGATGCAAAATTCGCCAAAGGAACGCATAATAAATACGAATTGTCACAGAGTCGTGTAAAGCATGCAAATTTCAACAATGCAATGCAGAAAAAAACATGATTTTCGTCAAAGTGTCGTTAATAAACACTAATTTAGTCAAAAAGCTGCTAAAAATGCAAATTTCATTGAAGAATCACAAAAAAAGATGTGAAATTTGTCAGAAGGCTGCAGAATAAATGCAAATCTAGTCAAAAGGCTGCTAAAAAATGCAAATTTCATCACTGAATTACAAAAAAAGATGTCAATTTCGTCAGAAAATGCAGCCGTCTGGAAAACAACACACAAACAAACATATCTGTTCATTGTTATCAAGTATAATTTTTAATTGGAAATAACAACATAATTTAATTGGAAATAATAACAATTGGATGAACCCAAACCCAACTTGCAGCAATCTATATTCAACCTAAAAGCTACTTGAACAAAAACAGAGTTTATTAGACCTGAAACAAAAGTAATTAGCACAGGAAGGGAATTTATCCCTTTGAAAAATAAATAGACTATATAAAATCTTGAGTTTTTTTAAAATAAAAAACACATTTTCCATGGTTATTCTGAGTTGTTGATAAAAAATGCTTTAGTGGTATTTTGTCATTTGTGTATTCTTTAAATAGTACATAAAAAAAACAAATTTTATAAAAAACCCAAAATTTAAAATTTTGAATTTTCAGGAAAGAAAAAAAAATCTGTTAATCTAAATATTTAGACAAAAAAAAAAAAAAAAAAAAAAAAATTGCAAATTTCACACAAATAGTTGTTGAAAAAAATCTTTTTCGTAAATCGCGAATTTCATCATAGGATCACTGGAAAAACTTTGAAAAAATTTTGTCATAAAATAGTGAAAAAATAACGCAAATTGTGTCAGAAGATCGTGAAAAAATGCAAATTCGCCAGAAAATCGAGGAAAATACACAAATTCCATCAAAGAATAGTGAAAAAAAATAAATAAATAAAAATTTTTGTAAAGGATCGAGAAGAAAATACAAAAATCTTTAACTAATCATGGAAAAACGCAAACAATCACAAAAAAATGCAAATTTTGTAAAAAATCATGAAAAATTGCAAAATTTTGTCAAATAAAAAAAAATAAAAAACCACGAAAAAAATTAAAATATTTTTAAAAAATCTACAAATTGACAAAAGATTTTCTAAAGTCTACACCGAATGGTCGCAGAAAAAACACATAGTCTGTAAACTGGATGTCCCTGCACACGCACACTATGCTGAAACCTTTCAGAAAATACCTGTGAATTTTAGATTTTTTTTTCTCCTTCAGAATCAGCCCTAAAGCGACCCTTTGACAAATTAAGCGTTTTTCCTACGATAACTTAAAGAAGTTTGTGTTTTATTCTCGATCCTTCGACCAAATTTGTGCTTTTTCACATTCCTTTGATAAAATCCCCCCCCCCCGGAATTTTTGACGAAACCGGCCATTTTCTGGGAACGATTGGCGAAACTGCTTTTTTTGACACCATCTCTCAAAATTCGTGATACTTCTATGTCCGAATTTCTGGTATGATAACCGATTTTTTTTTAATTTTTTAAGTTAAATGTGCTTTTTTTTTTTTTTTTTTGAAAATTTAGAACAGAATTACTTTTTTCTCGCCAGGAAGAATAGAATGAAACTTGTCAATAGATTGCAGGAAAACAATTTGCAAAATTTGTCAATCAGTTGTGGAAAAAATCATGAAATTCAATAATCTTTCGCTGTAAAAAACTCTCAAAATGTGTCAATCAGCCGCACGAAAATATAAAATTTACACTTACTCTTTGTATTTACTCTTTTGGACGAAATTTCAAAATTTTGGGCACAAATCCCACCATGAAATTCAAGCACTGACATATGACATTAAATATGGTATTGTGTTAGGGGTGCCCAACTTTATTAAAAGATGGGCCTTTTATAAAAATGTCCAAGTTTTCAAGGACTACATGAAAATGACGGACAAAAATTTGCAAGTTTCCTGAAGCCAATCAACGAAATTTGCAATTTTTCTTTGCCTGATCCATGAAAATCGTGATTCTTTTGCATCTGATTGTTAAAACTTGTGATTTTTCTGCAGTTG
Source organism: Maratus speculifer (assembly GCA_964019185.1). Classification (NCBI taxonomy): domain Eukaryota; kingdom Metazoa; phylum Arthropoda; class Arachnida; order Araneae; family Salticidae; genus Maratus; species Maratus speculifer. Next base: position 212,717,642 of record OZ025297.1, on the reverse strand, counting down.
ATTGACAAAATTCAGAATGTTTTAGTGTCTGAGTAATGAAATTTGCAATTTTTTCATGCCAAATCAACGAAATTCATGATTTTTATTAGCTTGGTTGACAGAAATCGAGATTTTTCGGTGTCCAATCAACAAGACTCATGTTTTTTCTTGCTCAATGAACAAAATTTGCAATTTTTCTATGTCTGATCAACGTTTGTGATTTTTCCATGCCTGTAATTTGTAATTTTTCTGCACCTGATTGATAAAGTTTGTGATTTTTCGTCAGCCGACTGATGAAATTTGCAATTTTTACATGCTGAGTCAATGAAATTCATGATTTTTTTTCAGCCTGATCGATAAAAATCACAATTTTTCATTGCCCAATCAACAAAAACCATGTTTTTTGATGCTCAATCAAATAAATTAGCGATTTTTTCACATCCGATCAATGTTTGCAATTTTTCCATGCCTGAACAAAAAAATTCGCAATTTCTTGCTAAGGCAAACTGATGAAATTTGCGATGAAACATGCTGTTTTTTATAATCAATCAACAAACTGAGTTTTTTCACTATTAATCGGCAAAATTAGTGAATTTTTTGTGTCCTACTAATGAAAATTGTGATTTTTCAGCACCAAATAAAAAAAAACTCGCACTTTTTTCAAGTGACAAATTAAAGAAATTCATGATTTTTTGGAATCTGATCGATGAAATTCTCCATGTCTGATCAACAGAATTTGTGATTTTCCTGCACCTGATTGACAACATTCATGATTTTTGTTGGACCTGATTAGCACACAAACATACTTCCCTGTTTTCTTAACAAAAATCATAGGTAATGACATTGATATATATATATATATTTTTTTTTTTTTGGTAACTTAGCACAATAACACTTCTCCTTACCCCTCGAAATAGACTTTTTTACTGAACTAGCGTCTGTTTACTGCTTTATTTAATGCCTTAATTAGTAGCTAGCAGCGTTCCCTTCATTCTAAAGTAAACACTAATTATATATACATACATATATCTGTGTTTGTGTATATATAATTTGCAAAAATCGTATGAACTATTATTGCATTTATAGTTTAAAAAAACAGAACATGCACACAATAATATAATAATTCTTGTTTGTTTAGTAAAACAATTGAGATTTTCTTTTACAATTATTAGTGTTAAGTAAATTAGTTTACATAATAGTTAGTATGCTGAATAACATTTGGATAAAGAATTTTTATTAGAGTAAACATTAATAATTTTTAAAATGTAAAAAAAATATGAGGTCCAAATAAGAGGTGGATATTGTATAAAGATAAATCAGATAAAATAAAAAATTGCAATCAAGTTTCTTAAAGAAATTGCGTTACTAGCAACAAGTAATAACATAATTTACAAATAGTTTTATTTTTATTTGCACTTGCACCAAAATTAATTTAAAATTTATTTCCACCTAATAATCGTTTGTTTGCTGTCTATAAAACTGAAATATGATCAAGAAAAATCATTTCTTATTTACATTAAACTTTCTTATTTACATAATCAAATGCAGTGTCGACCTATCAAAAATTGATAAATAAAATCAATAACAAAATAAAAAATCATTACAGAAATGTTTTATGTAAAGCATACATAAAATACAGTAAATTTAGAAAACAAAATCTTAAATGTACTTACCTATTTTCACTAATTTCCATCATAAAAACAATCAAAACCTCGATCAAAACAAACCACCAGAGATCAGATACGCGTCTTCCAAACGGTTGATGGATTAACAGATGTGGAGCATAGTACTCCGCTGCATCGCTTCTAATCGATGATGAAAATAATTAATATTTTACATAATTAATTTTAAAAATAAAAAAATAATCCTTCAGGTCCTGAAAATTGCGAGCGACTATGTAAAACTTAGGTTTAAGTCTGTTAGGCCTAGCTGTAGAAAAATTCATAGCACAAGCTTAATATACATCCAGATCGAAGTGATTTTATTAATTAAAAAATGTAAATAAAGGCGCATTCTGGTTGCATTATATTCTTTAAATCAAAATAGAGATGCAATATAAATAAGCACTTAGAATTTTACAAATACCGCTAGTTTAAAATGGCGGCTGTTAGGTTCAATTTTCGTCCAGATTTTGTGAAGGTACTTACACAAATGACGTTCCGTTTTCCTCCAAATTACGTTCCAAATATAGAAAATGGAGACAAGGACGTTAAGATTTTGTTCCAAAAATGACAAAAATTGGATTTGTTCCGTTTTCATCTACTTTATGTCAAGAAATGGGACAAATAAGTTCAGATTTAGTTTCGGAATTAGCGAAAATTGGATTAGTCGAATTTTCATACAATTAACGTTTTTGAACTGACGTTCTTATTTTGTAGATATTTGGTAGATACGTCTATGTCAAACATTCAACAAATTCTGGACGTATTTAAACTCACTGGCTAGGTCCAAAATACATCTATAGACGTATTTTGGAATTAACAGAGAAAAACTGGATGTAATCTGAACGTATGTGTTGTGTGGGTGCATCTTAGAATAAAATTTAAAAAAAAGTGAAGTCTGTTGCAGATATTATTTCCGATTTTGTTAAATTTGTCTTTTTATATCGATTTTAGTTGCAAGTATTGAAAGATAAACTGGTATCAAAAAAAAAAAAAAAAAAAAAAACTACTTAATTCAGTCTGCAATAAACAAACAGCACTTACTAAAATGATATGTCAACTTACGATCTTCCACTTTCCAACCCATTAACTTGACTATTCATCTAAAATAACACAAACCAAGCATTCATTTATTTTGTTCATTCAGGTAAACATAATACGGTGTAATATTCTGTTCTGACAAGCATAGATGTGCAAAACTTGTACATAAACATCAGTGTAAAATTTTACGCTTACGCATGTATCTGTTCAATGTTCTTTCGTATATATCTGCGCAACATGTATACTATATTGATATCTGTGCAATATGAAAAAATAGCACATTACATTATCACAACAATTCGGTTAAATCCGTAACATTTTCTACATTTTATGCATTTCTTTGAATTTTTGAAGGAATACTAAATTTTGCACTCCCATTCCTAGAAACTCACATAAATACAGGTAAACTATAACGTCAAATATGTAAATTTTATCACAAATGTGTATTTTTACAAAATATCTCATATATGTATGTACAACTCACTATTTTACACATTTATATTTAAGATTATGCCATCAATATTTTAGCAATTTGTCAATAAATGTTATATATTTAAATTTTTTGTTGTTTTTAAAATGCATTTAGAGTTTTTCGATACAGTAAAATATAACATTTATTAATAAAATCAAAACTCAAAAAATATGAGTGCCGTACGTTTTGTATTAATAGTTAAAATAATTTCATTTTTAAAAAGTTTATTGAGAGTTATGTCGAATATTTGTTCAAAAAATAAGATAAAAAAAGAACTAGTAATTTTATAACATGTAATGATAAGAAGAAGGATAGGAAGAAGAAAAAAGAAGAGGAAGAATAACTAGAAAGAGAATTTTGACTATGAATAGTTTCCATAACCTTTTTAAATACTAAATTCACTAAAATATGTACATCTTTATTAATATATAAACTCTCTTTTTTTAAACTGATTTAATTAAGTATTTTTAATATATCAAAACATAATCATAGAATTAAGACTTCGGTAAAATAAAACACGTTTCATGTATCAGAACTAATATTGTCGTTTTGGGACAAACACTTATTAAATTACGATAATTTTCCCTTTTTAGTCAAAATTATAAGCATAAATTCTTCTTAGCAAATATTCTTAAGGAAAATACCAACACAATTTCCGTTAGATGGTATTTATGTTGTTTATTGATTCTTATTACACGAAGGAAACCTGGCAAAGAATTTACCTTTCAATAAAAAGTGTTCGTAAGCAACACTATTCTGTACAGTTTATGAAGATTTATTTATGTTTGTGAAGATAAATATTGTATTTAGTAACATTAAGCAATCTTGTTCAAAACAAATATATAGTGGCTAAAAATATGCCTGAACTGTTTTTATCCCGATTTTGAGTTACATAAAAGTTAATCTTTTTATATTTAACATTTATTTTTTTATTTGATTCTTTTTTTATTAAGTTCATTTTGTGCGACGTTGTGCTTTTATAGTAAAAGTTGTAAAAGCAAAATCAGACATTTTGCAGCATACCGTGCAAAGCCAATGGTAAATTGAGAGTTTTACAAACGTTAACATCTGTCATTCAGTTCTTTGCTGTTTGTCGAGTATCTTTTAGAAACTGCTACTTCGCGATTTAAAATGAGGAATTTAGACGAATTTTATAAGATTAATAACGAAATAATAATAAAAAAAACAAGTGCAAATCTATTAAAAAGTTTGTCTACTGATTTGTTTTTATACACATTTATTTATCATTTAAAATATGATTTACCAAACAAATTAAATGAAAAGCTATTCATTGTATCTTCAGTCAAACCAAATATATTTTATGTATCAAAACTTATATCGTCGTTTTGGGACTAGATTCTTATTAAATTAAGAGTTTCCCTTTTTCCAAAATTCTAAGCATAAATTCTTCTTAGTAAGTATTCTTTAGGAAAACACCAAAACTATTTTCGTTCGATAGTAGTTATGTTATTTATTGTTTCTCATTTCCAGAAGGAAACCTGGCAAAGAATTTACCTTTCAATAAAAAAGTATTGGTGAGCAACACTTTTCCGCAGAGTTTATGAAGATTTTTTGATATTTTTGAAGGTAAATATTGTATTTAGTAGCATTAAGTAATCTTGTTCAAAACAAATATATAGTGGCTAATAAGACGCTTGAGTTGTTTTATCCTGATATTGCGTTACATAAAATTGAATCTTTTTATTTTTGTCAGTGATTTCTTTCTTTGATTTTTTTTCTTTTTTAAGCTAATTGTTTGTGTTGTTATGTTGTTATAGTAATAGCATACTAATAGTTGTTATAGTAACAGCATCTTTAGTGCTAAAAAATGCATCGAATTATAAATGCAATTGCTTAAATATATTTTCAATGCTATCTGACAGAAAACTCAGAAACTCCCATAATGTGCAATGGTAAAAAGCATTGACTACTAGTAGTAAACCTGTTTGACATTTTTACGCGTGCAGAGAAGTATAAAAAAAATCTCAATTGTTAATTTGATAACACAGAGAAATTGGAAAAGTATATATAACAGATTAAAAAACAATAATAACAAATTGAAGTGGCAGTATTTGATGCTATAACATTTTAAAAAACAAATTTCTTTTTTTATGTAGAAATAAATACTAAAAATTTTCTTTACTAAGGTTCACTATTAATTATTTAGGGACAATATTGTCCTTAAACAACTATTTTATGAGGCTGAAAAACTATAGAAAGAAAATCAGTCTACCAGGTATAATTTTTTTTATAAATATTACTAGCAAAATTTAAAAATGTTTCAGGAAAAAAAATAATAGATAGGGGAACTGGGGCACATTGATACAGGTTTTTTCTAAAAAAAATTTTGGTGTCTAGAAAGCAGAAATTTCAAGTTATTTTTCTATGTGATGCCAGCAAAACCTGTGTAGTATTTTATAATAATGTACAATCGTTATTTTATATGTTATTTTTGCATGTAATTTTTAAAAAATCAAAAAAAGTAATTTGTATCAATGTGCCCCATCCCCGGGGCAGATTGATACACTTTGATACTTCTGGAAAAAATGGAGACAAAATAACACTAATGCATATTTTTCATAGAAAAATAGTTAGCAAACCATTTTATATTATTTATAAAAATTCAAATCACCCACACTTTGTTTGTAAGCAATATTAAAGCAATCAAAATGAAATGTATAATGACCTAATTTCTGGCAGTTCCTTGTCTGATTGTTGGCTGTGGTAACTTTGTCATATCTGGTACTTCAACCTCAGCATTATATTCTTTCTTAGGAAAAATTACCAAGTTTTCTATTTATAAATCGGTTAATAAACAGAAAATAAAGGATATTTTTATTAAAAATTCTGGTTTTAATATAGTTATCCTGTGCTGTTCTGCAGCTGGTTTCTCTTACGTAACACTTTTCATGTAGAAAATACATTTTTCCCTGGAGAATAGATATAAATTTGAGATTTTCCAGGCTGCCGTCCTTTTCTTTAAATAGTTCTACTAGCACTATATGTTGGGTAAGTACGTACGTCTTCTCTTTTCAAAAAATACTATAAAATGTTCTAATATAAAGAAATTAAAGCTATTTCACTTCAATAAAAACTAATATTAGAAATTTTTAGCGAAAAATGGTTAAATTAAGGAGTACATTGTAAAAAAAAAGTTAAAGGTAATGAAAAAATGAACAAGAAAATGATTTAGATTGTATCAATGTCCCTCGACAAAGACTATATCAATGTGCACCATACAGCTATTTTGAATAAAATGAGTCTCAAATCCAATACTTAATAATTTATCTAATAAAAAAGAATGAGAAACTGATAAAGAGAAGTTTTACTTGCTAGAGAAAGTATTCTTTTCGGTGGAAAACAGTAGAATAGATGTATAATGCCATTTCAATTGTGCAACTCAAATTTACTTTTTATCTACAATAACAATATATCACCCATCCCGTTTCATCAAACAACTGAATCATTCCAAGACTTTCTGTATGTAGTTAAATGCACTAGCATCACCTATTGGAGCTGTTGTTTAACTTCCTGTAATGACCCTGTGAGCAGTAGAGGGGGTTTATCAATGTGCCCCAGTTCTCCCTAATGTATGAATGTATATACAGGGTGAGTCATCGAAAACAATCGATCGAGTATCGAAACATTAGGCTATCTCCTTAAATATTGCCACTAGACCCATACTTCCAATTGCAAAGTTTCAGAAAAAAGGTAAATTTTTTGATAAGATAAGTTGCTACTCCATGGGGGCTCTATTTTAAAAAATACGAATATTAAATTTTTATACGGCCCCCAGAGGATAAAACTTCCAATTAGAAAAAAAAAATTTCTTATCCATTCCTGAATTGAACAAAAAAAAAAATTCATCTTGATATCTCAAAAACTCAGAGAGTTATGACAACTTTAATAAATCGTGAGGTTTCAAGGGATCAGACACAAATTGCAATGCTAGTAATTGAAGAAAGAATATTACTGTAAGGTGTCCAGGAAGCATTTATTTATTTATAGAGTTAGAATTTTGAATGTTTTGTGATGGTTAACCACATAATTTATAAGCGTTATAACATCATAACACTTAATAAATTTTTTTTTCAAAAAAATTTAGAGTAAATTTAAATTGTTATAACTGAAAATATTATTTGTCGAGTTGATTTTTTTTTGATTAAATGAAATTGTCCAATTTTCAATTTTGATTCAGCATTTTAAATAATATTTTTTAAAATAAAAAAATTTAAAATAGCAATATAAAAAATAGATGTAAATTTTCCATTTTTTCAATTTTTTCAAACAAATCATATTTTTAAAATTAAATTTTCTGAGGTGAAAACTTTTTTCGGCGCGTTGGACAGTTTGAGATGTTAAAAAATTATTGAACTAGCGGGACTGTTACCGTAACCGACGTTTATTGACTTATGTCAGTTTAAAAATGAGAAATACTGAAATAAAAACATCTGAAGCAGAAAAGTGCATTTAGTTTTAAACAAAGATCGGCTCCTAACGTTTAAATGATTTTTAAATGTTCCGAGGTGATTAACTCCGTTTTGTATAGTTTCGATTTCAGATTTTGTTTAAGTTTTGCCATTCTCGCCTTCTTTAACTACTATTTAAATGCGTCAATGGATTTAAACCCCTTTTTTTATCACGTCAATTTCAAATTTTTTCATTGTTTTGGCCCTGTCAACTTCATATTTTTCTTGTTAAAATTTCTATTATACGATGCGTAAAAGGTGTCTGTAATTACGGGCCTTCAAACTGGTAGACGGTAAGTGCTGGGTTCGAGCCCAATCGCGACCGTCGGCCTAACCGTTTGAAATTTTCAGTGGTTTTCTTCGAACCTTACTATTCCTTGCATAAATACGGGTTAAATTCCCTTAGAAAGACCCTTGCGGAGGACACATCTCCCCTTAGGATTTATATTCCTGTTGTAGATAATTAGCCGGCATAAAAAAAACTAATTACGGGCGACACACTGTTAAACATTTTAAGTTGAATTATTCAATTGAATTTCTAAAAAGATGTTTTGTTTGAACGCATTAAATCTTGATCAATTAAATACACTTATAACGAAATATTAGTGGGAGCTTAGCATAAAGAATACGCAGAAGAAACGTGATACTCTTAGACTTTAGCATTCGAATAAATATTTTTTTAATGCCGTTTGGAATAAATAAACTACTCCGATGTAGCAATCTGAGGACCCTAAAAATGCCAAATTCCATGCATTAGTACTTGATATCACTGAAATCGTACAAAATTCAGTATAACAGCGCCACCCGAAAGACGATTGCTACAAAAACATAAGCAAAACCAATTCAAGTCAAGAAGTAACTGAATCTGACTTTTTATGAAAATTCCTGCATTAGTTCTTAAGATATAGCTATTGAAGAAATTGTAACAACTGCAGTGTTGCAGCGTCATATGTGGAGCTAAGACAACAAAATATAAAAAACATCAATTCATGTCAAGGACTAACTGAATCTGAAATTTGATGATATTCCATTCATTAATTCTGGAGATACAGCTATTGCGGAAGTCGCACAAAACCCTGTACAGTAGGACCACCTATTAAGCGATTCACACCAAAAACTAATAAGCTCCAGTTTATAATAACTAAGTAAATATAAATTTTTTATTGAATTCCGTGGGTTAGTTCTTGAGATAGGGCGCTCACAATATTTATGCTGTATACAGAGTTACAGATGCAGTCACAGAGACAGATATTTTGTAAAAACATGCTTTTCGGTGTCTCTGAGCCCTAAAAGTGTGAATCCGTCGAAAACCGGAATTCAAAATCTTCATGAATCCAATAATTTTTTCTTGTAAAGATAGAAAAAAAAGTAAAAATAGGTTAAAAACCACATAAATTTAGAAGCTGAATAGTAAAAAGTAGATTTTTGAAAATATTTCTGTGTAATTTATTGTCTGAGCGAAGCGAAGTCTTTATACTCAGAGATACGTAACGATATTAAAATTCAAAAAAATTCTTTCGTCAAGCAAATCTCAAAAAGTACTTGTCGGATTTCGATTCTGTTTGTACCAGAAGGTACCTATGAAGGTAATCTGGTGAATGCACCTACTTTTAAAAATTAATTCCAAATAGTTTAAAAGTTATATTAAAAAAACTGATAAAAAAGCACAATTTATTTGCATACGTCACAGAAATTTCTTGTGCGTAATTTTCACCGGCTGGATATTTTCGTAGATAACCGAATCAGTACATGGAGTAAATAGTAATCATTTACGCACTCAGAAATATTGAATGCAATAAAACATTTTAAAATTTAATCATGCAGGAAAATAAAACGTTTATTTTTTTATATTAAAAAAATGTCATAAAAACTTTGATTTTGAGATTATCGCTTAATAGCATTTTTTGATCACTAAAAGAATGTTTTATATATTTCGCGTGTGAAAATTAGAAACAATTAGGTTTTTAAATAAAAAGTTTCTTAACGTTAAAACTGTTGTTAGCTTTCGTTTTTTCAAAAACTAAAACAAAATCACTTCACCTTTTTTTTTTCATTCACGTATAAAAACATTTCATATTTATTTACTTAGAAGGTGTCACAAATAAAAATTAAATTAAAAAGTTGACATGTTTCGGTTCATTCATAAGAACCGTATTCATAACATATAAAATCAGTAGAAAATTAAATGACACTGGAAATAAATATAATTAAATTCCAGTGTCATTTAATTTTCTACTGATTTTATATGTTATGAATACGGTTCTTATAAATGAACCGAAACATGTCAACTTTTTAATTTAATTTTTATTTGTGACACCTTCTAAGTAAATAAATATGAAATGTTTTTATACGTGAATAAAAAGTTTCTTTTATGACATCATATTCCCTTTATATTTATTTTTATTGCATGTTTTCCAACTTACATTTTGTTTGTGTGTGGAAGTCAATTCTGGTCAGTAATTTTTCGGCACGGATACCACAAGCGCATCAGACTTGGCGCATTTTTTTTCAAAGCCCATTTGGCGAAAACTCCGTTTTCAAATAACGCTTACATACACATTTTTAAATTATTTTCTATTTTCAAAAAGAACTTACAGTAAATAAAATAATCATAATAATTAATAATTATAAAAAGAAATATTTTATATAATTAAAAAAAGGAAATGAAAGTAAATAAAGATTTTATGAGTAAATAAACAAATAATAAATAAATAAAGCCGGGTTAGCATCTCAGGTAAAATAATGCCATTTTGACGCCAATTATATACCTTGGTGCATATGTGACATCTTTTCCCATTTTTCATCCATTTCCTGTTGGCATACAACTTTGAAATTTGGAATATGTATGCATACCTGGTAGCAATACTGGAATTAGACATTGATTTTTTTTTAATTTCAATCCAAAAAGGGGCAACGGGGGCTATTTTTTAAAGATTCATACAATTTATTCTGCATAAAGGAGGCACTTACCTATTTTTATATACAAGAAGAAGTAAGTGGTATGTAAAAACAATAATAGTATACATAAATAAAATTCTTGAGATAATATACTAGAGATATAAGCACCGCGTTTGGCGAGATTTTTTATGCCAATTAGGCGAAAACATCCTTTTGATTACCTGATACATATAGCATGCTATAATAACACGTTTTTTATTTATTTCAAAATGAAATAAAAAAGGAATAAACGAAACATTTTCTGTTATTAAAAAAAAGAAATAACAACCAATAAATGATAATATTTTTAGAACAAACAATTTATTATAACATTTATATGATAACCAGCATGTTAGGCAAGTGGACGCCATTTTGGCACCAATTAGGTACCTCGGTGTGTATAGGGCATATTATAGGGCATATAGTGCCATATTTATTTGTAAAACTGAGCATGAACGTTTACCAAGTGTGTTTTCATAGTCGCTTATATCTTTTTGCAACATAGCGCACCTTTCGAATCCAAAACTGCAGAAAAGAAAAAAAAATCAATATTTGCAGTAATTTTTTTTTAATGTAATGCACATTTTGTAATCAGTAGGCTCGATAATTAGACCTCGTTTTTTTGCTTTAAAAGTTGATATTTCATACGACGTCTTTTTTGGATTCGTCGTTTTTCCATATTTGATAGCATGCGTCGACTCGTTTTGTAAATTTTTTTGTAACTTTCTTCTTTATTAACAGCGACAATTAGATTTTCTATTTAAATAAAAATTCTTCTAAATACAAAGAATTTTGTTAAAATAAATAAATAATTGAAATGCGGACATATATTGCTCAAAACACAAAATTTTTCCTATTGAGTTAATACAAGTAAGAAAAATCATGCGTTAAGCATAGATTATGAAGCACTTTCCAACACTTAATGAAATCTTTAACAAAACTTTTTTATTTAGGGAAATAATAGTGTATAGCCAAATATACCCAAATATGTATTCCAGTACATTAGAACAGCCCTGTATTTCATATGTCAGTTCATATAATGGGAAAATTTAGCTTAGCAAGGAATTACCCAGTAGCTTGAAATTTCTTTTTCAGCAATTCATATTATTAGATGGAAACATACTTGAATACTTTTGTTCAGCCCTGTAGTTTACATTGTACCTTTATTACAAGTCAGCATTAGGCTAAAATTTATTGTAAACTAAAACACTTTTAAAACAACTGAAATCACATTCTCATAAATCATCATTCATAGGCGTCCATGTACCGAATTCTTTGCGTGGCCCTGTATATCCCTTTATCTGTATTCTGCAAACATTTTTCAGTAAATTGAATGCAGCTCAGCGTAAAAGTGCATAGCTTATTTAAGAACCACGTTTAAATAATTTACGCTCATATTCAGTAACGTTGGTTAGCTCTTTTGGGTAGCCCTGTATATCAACTATAACATTTATACACACCACATAATGTGCATATATTTAACGAAATATAAACGCGAATATAATAATTAAAATGCATTTCATCCCTCCATCAGCCATCATCAGACACATATACGGTACTTCGGAAAGAATATACTATTTGAAATCTTTTATATGGCCCTGTAAATGCTATGTACTTCATATTATGCAAGAAAGTAGCGTATAATTTATATTAAGCTTCAGTGACATATATCAATTTTATTATACATGAAAAAGCTTAAAATCTTTAAAATATGTCACACAACCCAGCTAAAAATGAACTCCAGTGAAACTGCAAAGAAAATGCAGTTGCCAAACTGTGGTGATTTGGCACAAATCACTGCAGTTTTTTCGAAGTCAACAACTACAAAATCACTACAGTGAATGTGTAGTTCATAACTACACATTGTCTGCAGTGAATTTGAAGTTAAATGCCCCTCCCACTCAAAAAAAATTGGCGCTGCTGGCGCCATCTATTGACCATACTGGTAAGCTTGCTTTTTAACATTTCAAAGGCAGATTTTGACTAATGAAACAGTTGTACTCGAACTGATGATCCCAGGTACAGGAGAGACACGCTTTGACCACTTGCCCGTTGAGACTTGTGTGGTTAGTGTTGTGCGAGGTATAAAGGGGAGGCATTTCAATTAAAGGTTATTTGTCACAAAAGCTGAATGGCAGGCAGAAAAATTGGATGTTTTAAAGTGCTTTTATTTTATTATTTATTTATTTATTGTAATTCGTTTATATGGGCGTGTATTTTAAAAACAATTTAATATTAAATGAATTAAACAAATACTTTAGCGTATTAGCTAAAGCAAATGAATTGGTTTTTCTTCTGAATTTAAAAATCAGTAAATATTTAATAAAATAATTTTATTTTTAGGCTAATTGCGAAAATAATAATTTTTTTTATGAATTATAATGTAATTATATGTGTTGTGTTAATTTTATAAAATATATATTTTTGACATGGAAGTACTTACTTTAATAAATTATGGGTCGGTAATTAATATTTTTTACTTAGAATAAAAATTCATTTTATGTCGTTTAATGATAAGGTAAAACATATTTTTTATTATTGTGTCAGAATAATAATTTGTTATTTATAAACATTTTTTTATTTAAAAATTAAATAATTTTTTTTTTTTTTTTTTTTTTTTTTTTTTTTTGTAGTGAGTTTTTTAAATAGGAAATATTTCTGAAACTTTCTTGCAAATAAAAAAAAAATAAACGAATTTTAGAGGTTTTTCTGATAATATATATATATTTTAGGAATTATAATGTAATTAAATGTGTTAATTAAAGAAATATATATTTGTAAGAAGGAAAAATTAATATTTTAAAATAAGAATATAATATTGTGTTAGAATAATAATTTGTTATTTATAAACATTTTTTAATTTAAAAATTAAATAAAAATATTATATATATATATATATATATATATATATATATATATATATATATATATATATATATATTGGTAGTGAGTTTTTTAAATGGGGAATATTTCTGAATCTTTCTTGCAAATAAAAAAAAAATAAACGAATTTTAGAGGTTCTTCTGATAATATAATTTTTTTAGGAATTATAATGTAATTAAATGTGTTAATTTAAGAAATATGTATTTGTAAAAAAGAAAAATTAATTTTATAAAATAAGAAGTTCATAATTAATAACTTTGAATTAGAATAAAGGACTCATTTTATGTCGTTTTTATTTTTTAATGTAGCATATGTTTTTAATGATTATGTATAGATATATTTGATTGTTAACTTATCTACATTTTTACCTAAAAATGAAATAGAAACATTAATTTAATTTTCTTCTTTTTTTTTTCTTTGGTAAATAATTTTTTGCAAAGGGAAATTTCTGATTTTTTAAAAAAAATTTTAATATAAAAAATGACTAGATTTTTCAATTTTTTACGACTTGTAAAATAATTTTTAAACACTTTTAATAATTTAATATTTGCATGAAATAAGAAACTTTGATGTGCTTTTAAAATGAATACATAATTAGAAAATACACTTCAATTAATTGATGAAGTATTTTTTTTCTTTCTACGATTCATTAAGTTTAGATCGAATAATAATTTTAAAGAGCGATTAAAAATTTATTTGATTATTCAAATATTTGTATGTCGATTTCAAAATGAAGTAATAGTAAATTAATTGCAAGTAATTTTCAGTTATGAAGATGGAGATGTATGGGGGCAGGAAGCAGAGGAGCTCGTTGGATTTTAAAATTTAATTAAATAAAATTTCCTCTTCTTTTATTTCAAAAACCTAATGTAAATTTTTCGAGTAACTTAGAAAGAAAGAAAGAGAAATTTTCAATTAAGGAGGGGGTTGTAGACTCATTGCCCCTCCCTGGATTTTGAAACTTAATTAGCAATTTTTCCTCCAATTTACAAAAGCAAAATAAAATTTATTCTTTTAGTGTGATTTAAATAAAGAAAAGAAGAATTTTCTGTGAGGGGTGGGGGAATAGATGAGCCATTTTCCCTCACTCGATTTTGAAATTTAACTAATTTTTTTCTCCGATTTTTGAAAAAATACTAAAATTCAATCTTTTTCTTTAGTTTAAAATATAAGAACTAAGAATTTTCTGTTAGAGGGAGGAAGGTAGAAGAAAGTATTTGCCCCTTCCTAAATTAAAAAATATATATATATACATTAACAAAATTTTTCTTTTCTGATATTTTCAAAAGCATAGTAAAATGTATAATTTTCAAGAAATTTAAAATAAAAAGTAAGAAGAAATTTCGCATTAAGTGGCTGGTGAGTGAAAGGCCCATTGTCCCTCATAACTTTTGAAACTTAATATATTTTTTCTCTGATTTTGATAAACCTCGCAAAATTTATTCGTTTAGAGTAACTTAAAGGAACTAAGAAATTTTCCGTTGTATGCAGGAGGCACAGGTAGTCACAACCCCTCACTGGATTTCGAAATTTAATTTAGTGAAATAATTTTTTTTTCTCTTAGCTTAAAATAATAAAGGAACTAAGAATTTTAAGTTAGGGGGAAGGAAAGCATAGATAGAGACGCCCGTGTCTGAATTAAAAAAAAAAAAGAAATGGATTTTAATGCATTAAAACTTGTAATTTCCAAGTAACAAAACAAAGTAGGAACTAATAAATTTTTTACTACGGAAGTGGTTCGATGGGATGAGAAATCCCTAGTTCGATTTTGAAGCATATTTGAAATTATTTTTCTCCGATTAAATTCTGTGAATTTATCGGACAATAACTACAGTTATGCGAGAGATGCATCGGAAATGTGCTTCTTAATTAATGGTTGGATAATAACTTCAAATTCACTGCAATGATTTTACGGTTATAAAGTCATATATTTTTTAATTTTTGATTATAAAATGACTTTATAAAAACTACAGTGTTTTCAAAGTTAATAGCGCGCAAAATGTTTAAAATAAATTACTGCAAAATCACCTTTAATTAACTACAAAATAACTGAAGTGATTTTATAGTTGAGATTGCACTACAGAAAGACTAGAGAAATATTAGAAAAACCTCAAAAACACTTCACTTCTACAAAAAAACTGCAGTTCATTTTTAGCTGGGAATTCCCCCTTTTACCATTATCTAATGGAATTCTTTTGTGTGGCCCTGTAAATGAATAATAGCTACATTTTCACCTTATATTTTATAGAATGCATATTTTAATATGTTTGACAGGGTATAACATCTTTAAAATTCCTTTGCAACGATTTTTTTCCATAGGCCGTAATGTAATAGGAAACTTTTGATTCGCCCTGTAGATAAACTAATCATGGTAGAAACTTCATTTTCGATAGGATTTGTGCTAGGGTAAACGTTAATAACGTCCTAAAATTTCATGGCAATCCGAGTATATTAACGATTTTTCGCCATAGGCCGTAATGCAATGGAAAACTTTTGATTCGCCCTGTAGACAAACTAATAATGGTAGAAACTTCATTTTCAGTAGGGTTCGTGCTAGGGTAAACCTCAATAACGTCCTAAAATTTCATGGCAATCCGCGTATATTAACGATTTTTCCCCATAGGCCGTAATGTAATGGGAAACTTTTGATTCGCCCTGTAGACAAACTAATCATGGTAGAAACTTCATTTTCAATAGGACTTATGCTAGGGTAAACGTCAAAAACGTCCTAAAATTTCATGGCAATTTGAGTATATTACCGATTTTTCCCCATAGGCCGTAATGTAATGGGAAACTTTTGATTCTCTCTGTAGATAAACTAATCATGGTAGATACTTCATTTTCAATAGAATTCGTGCTAGGGTAAATCTCAATAACGTATAAAAATTTCATAGCAATCCGAGTATATTTACGGGAGTTAGAGCGCGGACAGACGGACAGACGGCCATCCGGCCAGACGGAGAGACGGACAGACAAACCGAATGCATAAGCACTTTTCAACTTTGTTGGAAAGTGCTAAAAAATTAGTAAAAACATAACTTTATGATAATAAAAAGGTGACTTATGTAATAACAGAGTCATATATTATGTATGTTATGGATTAAGTGTGAATATTTCTCCACCATTTATAAATAATAATAATAATAAAAAAATAAAATGCGGACAGATCAAAGTCTATATTTGACTGAAAACAACAACAATTTTCTAAATGCTTTAAAAAAATGGCCCATGAAAAGTGATATTTCAAAAGTATTATGAAATTAGTTAAAAACTATTTATTTTAAACTAAATGAATAAATGATTTATATTTTTAATGAAATAAATGGTATTTGAAAAATTATTGGAAATTTTTCACCGTAGATGTATCAATATTACAATCAGTACCTTGTATGCAAAATGGAACAATTAGCAATACTTTTTGTACCCGAAAAATGGTCCTTGCTTTTTTTAAGGTTAAAAAGTAGATTACGAAATATTCCTATACAGAGATGCCAAGCCCCCGCTTATTGCACAGCAGAATTTTCTTATAAGAAAAGTTATTTTTTAAATCCACAGAATGTTCCAATATAATAAAACATTTTCTGTATTAAAATACCGGTACCCAAATTGCCGGAGACTTGGAAGCTCTGCCTATAACATTTTAATTAATCACGGTACTTTTTTTAATCGGATTCAAATTTAGTGAAGACAACGTTTTTTGGACAAAAGCAGCTTTTTTCCACCTGTGTAACTACGGTACAATTCCTTGATGCTGAAATAAAATATTTTGACTTTGCTATTATTGCTCCCTCTTATTTATTTATTTGAATTTTAAATAAGATGACTCAAAATCGTGTTTTTTAAATGTTCGGAAAAAATGCATTTCGAGAGAGGGCGAAAAGAACAATATTTAGCGATATATTACCTGCGTTTGGCAAAGTGTCTTACTACCTTGTATTTAATACTCTTCAATATACTTCGCTGTTACATGGACTTAGGCGCTTTTATAAAAAGTTTGACGTAATTCGGGCTTAAGAAAGTGAGTTTTTTACTGAATAATACAAATAAATGAAAAATGAATATTAAAAAATACTAATAAAAGAAAAATGAAGCATTATATTGATCTATGTATATTTAAAAATGCATCTGCTAGCACTAATTAGATAATTTATGTGTATATAATAGGAGATAAATGGCTTTTGATTCTGTATTTCTATGCTATAAAGCATTAACGTTTGTGTGGTTTTCGTTATCATTGGGAGTACCTAGCCGATTAAAAAAATAATGTGGGCAAAAAATGTTGGTAACCATCTTTGCTGCAAAATATACTATATTTTGCTTAGGACTAATAATCACCATCAATGCACGAGCAAAAAAAGTTCTAAAATTGAGAATTCTTTGATGTTGATATGACTAAAATTTAATTTATTTTTTTTTTTTTTTTTTTTTTTTTTGCAACTTTTAAGATATAATATTTTCGTTATGAACGATTTCTAAAACATTCGACAATTTAATTTCACAAATAAAACGCCTTTTTTTTTTCTAGAAAAAGTTTTAAACCCAATTTATTGAGAATATTGCAATTTCTAGGATACTGTTGGGGTCAGAAACTATAACTTTGGCATCACAGTAACTTATAAGATGTATGTGCTCGTTTAGGACAAATTTTTAAAAAAGGAATCCTTAAGTCTTATCGACAACCTCATTGCATCCGTGGAAAACAGATATTCAACATTATAAACTATTCGGAATGATTTCACACCATATAAAATACACTCTTCTCTTCAAACATAATAGTTTATGTTATTTATAGTTTCTCAAATAGGTGCGAAGCTCCTGTTTATGCTCATGACATCATTTCAAAAAGTTATATTTCCAATATAGGAAAATTTGGTGTTTTATTTTCTGTATTGCTTTGCATATTTCCAATTTTATATCTATGCATGGTTTGCTTTTCGGTTTAAAAATAGTATATGCAACTTTATATATAAGATTTTGTAATTCTATGATTCAATATGCTTATTTTCATCATATTTTATCACAATGAATGACCAATTAGGTAACATCTCATTTTCTTTACTTATCGCAAGTTATTAAATGTGCATTCTCAGCAATATCGCTCAGACTAATCCCTCTGAGGGAAGTCCTAGTTAAAATATGTTTTCAATAATTCCGTTAATAGAAGTGTCATTATCGTTATTACTATTTTTACTAAATTTATTGCCTGCGGCAATAATTTTTAAAGAGACGTTTAATGAGAGTTTAATTAATATCATTTAAATTAATAACACTTTTAATAAGTGTTTATTAAGACTGTCCAGCCAATGGATCGTGCCAGTTACAAGCCTGGCGCATATCGCGAGATATTGTAGACATCTAGCATATTTCAAGGAAGTTTAAATCAAAAACCTATACGCTTTTATTTTATATCTAAAAGTTAAAGTATTGTCTTGGATCCACATTTAATAATGCGTACATTTATGGTCGATCCCTAAATTGTACTTCAAATGAACTGATATCGCTGCGCTCAGAGGTATGCTTAAGTGGTGTGAGTCACGAATTTTGGAAAATTTTGGAATTTAATATCTTTCAGGGATTTGGAGATATCGAGATGATTTTTTTTTTGTTTTGTTCAATTCAGGAATGGATAAGGAAACTTTTTTCTAATTGTTTTATCCTTTGGGGGCCGTATAAAAATTTAATTTTCGTAATTTTTAAAATAGACTCCCCATGGAGTTGCAACTTATCTTATCAAAAAATTTACTTTTTTTGTGAAACTTTGCAATTGGAAGTATGGGTCTAGGGGCAATATTTAAGGAGATAGCCTATTGTTTCGATATTTATGACTCACCCTTTATATGCCGCAAGTTATTAAAGCCGGTTCCTAAAAATATTTCATGGACAGAAACAAAGAGGATTATTCATAATATTTAAATATGATTTTGTTATCTTCATAAAATGACATCTTGCAAGATGCTTTTTTTTCTCAAAAACTGATCTTAAAACTACAAAAAATTTATTCAGATTATACTTTTGATATAGCTTTAAATAAAGATCTTTTTTTTATTTTATTTTTTTTACAAAAATTGTTTATTTTTTATTTATTTATTTTATTTTTTTTTTTTTTTTTACAAAAATTGTTTTTTTTTTTTTTTTTTTTTTTTTTTTTTTTGCAAAATTGAACAAAATAATTTTTATACACAAATGCATTTTTTTCAACATTTGCACAAAATGAATTTCAAGTTTCTTTAATGCATAGATTTATATCATGTGATGCGTATCTTGGATGGTGTGTGATTTAAAATGTAATTTTATGTATATTTGAATTACTATGATATTAAGTATTTTAGATATTTTAAAATTACATTGTTTGATGTACTACAAATAATATTATATATTAAAAAATATATTTCTTAACTGTTTATAAAGTATTTTTCTTTTTTTTTTTGTCAGTAATTTTTAATTTTCCTGTCGTGTGTAATTAGCATGTAACATTTTAATTTCATTGTGTTGTACAAAAAATTTCATTTCATTGAAAATTATCGACAAATGACATTTTGTTTTTGTAGAGTAGAAAAGTCATAATATCTTAATATCTTTCATAATATTTAACAGCATAAACAGAAAATTTCAATGCTTTTCTATTTAAAGCGTGAAATTGTGCAACCTTAGAATTATTTTCGTTGCAATATACTTTAAAGGTAATTAATAAATTTAATGTACCGTAAAGCAAATATTTTTTTAAGAAATAAACAAATAAATAATATTACATAATTTATTTACCTTTGGTAATACAAATATATAGTTCGCAATGCCGTAACACGTCCTTACGAAATTATTTAAAATTCTAATCGGTGAAATTATTTCTATTGGAATAAGTTTGACTATTATAAATAAAATATTAATGGTAATTTTATATTAATGCAGTTACAATAAATAAATAAATAAATAATAAAATGCAGTTTTCTACATATATTTCGAATGTTTATTTGTTGACTAGTTTGTACTAGTAGTTGACTAGTTTGTACTAGGTTGTACTAGTAGTATTTTGTTTGTTGTTGATTAGAGTGCTTTGATATCTTTAACAAGCTACAATCTTTTTTACAAAAAAATTCGTATTTTCTTTATAAATACACAATTGTTTTGAAATGGTAAAGGTACATTATAAACCCTTTCAACTTTTAATTAAATTCTTATTCTTATTATGTGATTCAAATGTGTATTTATATATTAATTTTAACATCGATGTACCTAATTTTTTCTTTTTTTTTTTTCGAAATTTTTGAAGAATGTGCATACATATAAGAAGTTAAAATACATATAGTATTAAACTTTAATATTTTAGCATACTCATAATATACTGCAAAAAATCTAAGTGTAATATTGTATGATAAGAATTTATTCCCGGTATTCTGGTGAGAACTTTTGCCTAGAAAATACTGCACTTTTAACAGTATAACTTAAAGCTTGAGATCACTCCGCATCAATGTCATTTTTGTACTATGACTCTTTAAGTAAGGGTGAAACTGGCGACATTTTTTAAATTCTATTTGCATTACTTTTTAAAAAATAATAAATTTTATATTATATGTTCCTCTTACACATGTTGTCAACTTAAATAGAAAAATCTTTTGTAAAAGTTGTGTGATATAAGAATAACATCTTCAGGCTTCGAATGTAAAATAACACAGCAAATAAGCATTCATTAATTTTGCACAAAAAATGAAGATAAAGAAAAGAAAGAAAAAAGACACCATAGATCAAGCTTTTATTTTCGGAAATGGGTATTTTAGTGGGATAGAAATTTAGATTAAAGAATACGGATTTTGAATTTCTAATACTTTTAAAATATCGATTTAATTATCAATAACCTAAATTATGTAGTAACAAATTGAAGGCCTTTAATTGATTTCGATGATTGCCTTTAGATGATCCGAAAATCTATAGAAATATTTATCATAAAAAGTTAAAATAAAAAATTACGAAAATTTCTTGTTGTCAGGGGATTACACTGTGGAATGCATTTTCCAAACTACATAGGTGATAATAAAAATTACTTTATAATGATATAATACTCTATACTATCATTCACCGATTTTAATCTGAAGCCAAAAATATTCAGCTGTATTGAAGTAAAAATGCTTATAAGAAATCAATAGTTTATTTTTTATTTTTGTCGACTGAGTAGTACCACATGTGATACTTTAGATCCGAGGGAGTTAAAAAATAGTCGCGAATATCAGTATAATATCAGTCGATAATACTAATAGTAAGTATTGATAATGAATATCAATCGATTATGTAGTTATCTTTCTTTAAATTATTCCACACATTTAAACGATTCGTTTCCCAAAATTATAAAAATGAAAATGATTTAAGGAGACATTTCTGGTTTAACATTTACTTATTTTCAATATTGCCCGAGTACGTTATCTGTTTCACAAAGCTCATTAGGTAGATTTCGTATGAAATACTATCTATTGCATTCACACCAGTTTATCTATTTATCTATCTATCTATATACATATCTCACTTTTTTTATGGACATGATAACTTCTATAATTCTTCACCAATCTCCACCAAACTTGTACATAAAATCAAAGGGGATAAAATCTCGGCTAAGTTCGTTAATGGGCAAAATCGGACCAAGGGGGTCGAAATAAAGGCGTTTTTGTGAACACAGAAAAAAGCACATAACTTTTTAAGGAAAATAGATATCGAATCAGTTTAAAGTTTATATTACTTCTAAATAATGGGTTAAAAGTTTATGCATGGCACAGTTTTGATAAAGTTAAAAATGGGCTCAAGGGGCGAAAAAAATAGGGTTTTTGGGAGAAAAAAAAATCATAACTTTGTCAATTCTCAAGATATCCAATCCATCTAATTTTTTTGTATAAATTCTTAAAATTATCTAAAACTTTTGTATTTGCAAGTTTTTGATAGGACTAACTCTTACCGGTAAAAATAATTAAGAAAGAAAATAAAAAGGGCTTTCGAAAAAGAAAAAAATCCATAACTTTGTCAATTCTTAAACTATCAAATCCAATTAAATTTATTTTACATCTTCTTAATAATATCTACAACTTTTATATTGACAAGTTTTTCATAGGATCAATTCTTATAGCAAAAATAAATTAAAATAAAAACTGGAGTTGGAGAAAAAACCTTTTATCCAAACTGCTTACATTCTGAATTTTTTTTTAAATTCATTTTTTATTTTAAACGCATCCAAATGGCAGATCCTCTTATTTAGGAACTCCATAAAATGACGCATTGGTCAATTTTTTGATAAAGACAGAATATATTTTAAAAAAGGCTGCCAAAAAGGGTATTTTGAACAGAATTTCAAGACGTTGAGATTGTAAATTTGAGGAAGCTTTGAAATAACAAATTGCGTTTTTTCTGACTCATTTTTAAATACAGTTTTGCTCTCAAACGCATCCAATTGATAGTTTCCCTTATATGGGAGCTGTATAATGTCCCGCATTGTTCAGTTTTTTGATAAAGACTGAATATATTTTTAAAAATGCTATCAAAGTGGGCACTTCGCGCAAAATTTCCCGAAGTTATTAAGAATTGAGGTTGTATTCAAATTTGTTATTTTATAACTCATTTTTAAATTCAATTTTGCTCTCAAACGCATTCAACTGACAGTCTTTTGTTATTTAGGAACTATATAATGTGCCGTATTATTCGATTTTTTAATAAAGTCAGAATTATTAAAAAAAATGCTGTCAAAATGGGCATTTGAGCCGAATTTAGCTTATGATGATTCTGATAAAACCAGTCCTTACAGAAAAATGAAATTAAAAAATTTTCAAAAGAACACAAATAAAGTTGTTAAACTGGGTTTATCTGAAATCAAATTTATTTATTTATTTATTTATTTATTTATTTATTTTTTTTGTTGAAATGAGCACTCTTCGAAATCTACCTCCGCCTATAGGCCAAGACGACAGTGACAGTGATTTTTATTTTATTTCCGTTTATTACTATAATAGTTTATCACAGACTTGTTATTTCTGTGTCACGCAGATTGTATATGTAATGTCTTGATGACAATGACACACTTTTCATACAGACATTTTAAAACTTTCACATATGCTTTATTTAAAATTAATTCATATTGCTATTTTAAAATTATTGCAGACTATTTCGTAATATTTTTTCCTTATAATATTAAAAATATATAGTAGTTCATGTAATTATTTTAACTTTTATTGTATTATTTTAAAAACATGTATTTTTTATTATATTACAAAAATGAAACAGAATATTATTCAAACTTATAAAATCAACCTAAAGATATGAATCCGGTATTGGCATTTTCATTGCATGTGTAAGCCATTTCTATACTTTTTGACATATGTTAATCGCTGTCCTGTATTAGTAATTGAAATTGGTCAGAAAATATGTTTATCGAATCACATGATAATCAAACATTGTTGGGATGAAAGTTGCGTTTATGAGTGCTTTAAACTGATTTTAAATTTGCTCTTCCAAAGGCATTCGCTTTTCAAAATTTTATTTGAATGCAACTTTTTGTAAATCTTTGCTGGGCTGATTTTTTTTTTTTTTCATATTACATCTTCACATTCCACGTGAATGTATATTAAGCTAAAATATGTTTCATTTTCTCCAATCTGGTGCATTCATATGAACATCTCTATATGACCATTTATTATAGGTGCATTTCTATCATAATATTATTCATGATTAAAAACACTTCTTGCATACACACATGCTTTTCATTTTAAAATTGTGTATTACACGAGTAAGACATTAAATAGTTCAGTAACAACCGTGCTGAAAAGCAATTTTAAAATCAATCAGCTCATCCCACACTTTTTTTTTTGCATGTCTTTTGAGATTGTTCGAGATATGGTTGTTGTGTAATTGTTAAATACAGTTTCCGTAATCAAACAAATACAAGCATCTAAATAATAATAATAAATCAGGCTGAGAAAAGTGTGGGATAAATTACACACATTGATTTCGTTCGATTTTCTGAGGAAGCTCAAAACACTTATAACTGTGCTGAATATAAACTTTCGACTATCATCTGCATTTTTGTAATGTTCTATTTTTTTCTAATAAAAGCACTCTAAAAATTGTGATATTCAAATATAACCAACCTGTACTTCCAAAATCAAGATAATGGCATAAAAAATTGAATTTTAATAGCAATAAATACTTATAATTGTTGTTCTAAGTACTGTATCTTGTCAGATTACTGCTTATAATGTTTATGTATATAGATTGTTTATACAAGAAAATTGAAAAAAGAAATAACATGATAAAAACAAAAAAGTAATATGATCAATAAACGTAATTCTAAGTTCTATTTCTTCTCGATACATATTTGAATCATATTTAAAACTCTATTTATAAATGTTTGGATTCCGACTTAGATTTTTATAATTATCATAGATGGTATGTTTTAATATTTTTAATGGTTAGATGTAATTATTGAACGCTTTTCAGTCGCATACATACTTACGACAAAACGATAAATAGGTAAAACATTTTTTTTGCATAAATAAAAACAAATAACAGTGTTGAACACTGTTTGGCATTATGAAATTCCTTTGAAAATTTACACACTTCCATCCACTTAAAATAATTAATCGTTTCAGAGGAATACATAAACTTTCATTAAATAACAACGGAAACTCATTCTGTAATCTTTCATTGTAAAAAGCTTTTGCATTAATAAAAAGCAATAATACCCATTTAAAGTTTACAATAAAAAGTTAATTATTATTATACTAAGTTCTTATGCTTGATAAAGCAAGATCGTCTGTCTAACAAGGTAATTTTTTCAAGGAGAAATCTTTTTCTGTCACTGTAAAAATTTCTGTAAAAACACAGAATAAAAAGTGAGACTCTCAGTAAATTTACACGAGTTCTCGGTTAAAAGCAGTCATTCGTGTTTCTCAGTCAACATTTTATGAACATTTCCTTCATATGTTACCTAACTCCCTCTAGGGACTTCGTCCTTATTTAAAGACATTTTTATCTTTGTTAAAACTTTAAAAAAAAAATACACAATTACAAATATATTTTTGCAATCATTTTCGAAATAATAAAAAGAAAAATTTAGTCTTAAAAAAAGTTAGAATAGTTTATAAAAAGAAAAAGCAGCTCCTTGGTATTAGTGTGGGTTTTTATCGATTTTTCACAGCTGAATCATAAAACTGAAGTTTTCAACAAATGTTATCAACGTTCCTATAGCTCATCCAGAAGGATGCTCTTCAACTTTCAAGAGGTGTCGAATTCAAACTACAGGATGCCTAGAAACGAAGTCTTTGAAAATGAATAATAGAGCTATTCAAAATTACTTGAAAGTTTTAAATTCTTTCAGGCTCACTAAAAATTAAGTGATTTAGTGATTGCGAAAATTGAATGAAGCTATTATCATTAAAAACAAATTTACAGAGTCTTATGTACCATTCACGTTGTTAATTTACAAAGTATATTTTTAATTTATTGTATGATTTCTCAACTATTTAACCAAGCATGTGTTCTTTTAATCTCTTTAATTTTACACAAGACTTAAGATAATGGATTCTGTGTAATTTCACACACAAAATAAAATAAAATAAAATAAAATAACAGTGAACATATATTTCTACTCCTGTCGTTCAATAGAAAAAAATATGTTTCGTCGTCAGACCAAAAAAATCAGGTTTATTGATGCTGTGAAAAGAAAAAAAATGATGTCAGCAAAAATATTTCCAAGCAGTTATAAATGCTTTATGGGCACGCAGCAAGAGATGTGTCAAAAGATCATGTGTTCAATATTGTTAAAGAAAAGTGGCATATTATTTTAAATAAAATTAAATTATTACAATCAAGTAGCTTCTTCTTTTTTTTTTCATTCGGTCTAATATATTATAAACATTATTATAATAGTTTCACTTATTTGTTTTTTATTATATGTAAACAAACTGATTGTTTTCGGCTAAAAATATATTAGACCGGGAGGTGGCATGACACACATCTAAGTCACCGCGTTGGAGGTGAAAATTCTAGAATTAAGTAAAATTCGATTTGCATAATTAAATGCAATTGGCCTGTTAAGTCATATCTTGGTGGAAATCACCTAAAAACCAAATTTAGCGCTCGACACGTAGTTCTAAAATTATATTACCTGCTCCTACTCCTCCCTGTTTCCATTACTTTGGCTGCAGAAAATCATTGAATCATTGAAAAATCTACGAGTCAATCACAAAAATCCGTCTTCAAGGTGCTTTCCATTAAGGTAAGACTTTGCACACCAGTTGAATTTTAATACGTCAATCAAATTCTATCTACGTATGGAATTTCATTTTCCAATGCATTTAGGATTTTTCTATGCATCCGGCTGCCGGTCTATATTCTATTTAAATTTTACAAAGGCTCAATTTAATAAATATTCAACAGCGAATATTTTTTTAGATAAAATATTTACATGGGTTAATTCTGTCTGATTTCCCTTTAATGTCTGTCCTGATGGAAGGTGACTGTAGTTCAATTAACAATAGGAATAAACAGGGAATAATCATAAATAATTAATGCATTTATATAAAAAATATTGAAAGTATTTGTTTGTTTAAAAACATTTTTATTTATTTTATAACATTATAAACAAATTAATGTAGATAAAGTTAATGATTTTATAGATAAA
The DNA here is from genome assembly GCA_964019185.1 of Maratus speculifer. NCBI lineage: Eukaryota > Metazoa > Arthropoda > Arachnida > Araneae > Salticidae > Maratus > Maratus speculifer. The sequence continues at coordinate 212,690,552 of OZ025297.1, read as the reverse complement.
GTTAAAGTTAAACCATTTTTAGTCCGTTACAGAACATTGGAAATATATAAAGAAACTTTTCGTGATTTTTTTTATATATATATTGACTGTACGAAAATAAATAACAATAATGAACAAAAAAAATTTTTATGTTCAGCATGTAGTATTTAGCAGATAAAAAAAATGCTTCATTACTTACATAAACAGGACAAATGCAATTTTAATATTCTGTGTGAAACTTGAATACTGTGATCACACAAAATGACACAAAATGATATTGAAGGATAAATATTTGCCATTTCTTAAATCTAAAAAGTACGTATGCATATCTCACAATAATAAAATTCTATGTAGTGTATATCTATAATACATATAGATAAATATGTATTATGTATGCTATCCCACTATTGAAATACTAAAATCAAAATATTATACTCGATGACGATTTTATTACAGCTACCTTTTTGGGCAAATCTAGATTGTGATATTTTATAAAGTTATTAATATATATATATATATATATATATATATATATATATATATGTGTATATATATATATATTTCATAATTGGTACCCCATTTAATATGAAAAGATACATTTCCACAAAATATATGCTCATTTTTTTATAATTTGTATTATTTCCTATACACACGTGTTTTTTACATTGTCTTTCCTTTCTCAAAAATTTTTTCTTAGGCTTTCAAAATTTATCGCACTAAAAACAATTAACTTTTGCATAAAAATATCTATTTTTATTTAATGTTTAAAAAATAATAGAAAGTTATGCTATAACATTATATTTTAGGAACACTGTATTTTCTAAAATTTTATATATAGCAATAATCTCAAGTTTTCAAGTTAAGTCATTTAACAAAGTAGTAGTATCTTTGAAAAAAAATAATCGATAACATGCATGAGTATATTCAAGCATCATCTTTCACATATCCAATGCCTAAAAAAGCACGCAGACATGATTTATTATATAATTGTCAATAACCCATTATCTTTTCAAAACTTCTCTGTACAAAACAAATAGCCTTGTAAAAATCAGATGATGGATAACGATGATGTATGAATATTTTTCCTCTCACTTTGAACATAGTTTTATAATTAATAAATGTTAGATCATCAATTAGCAGTTGCTAAATTTATTTTTCTAAAGAGATAGCATCAAAATTTCTTTATCTTAAATTATCAAACGTGAACAAATTTAATAGATAAATAATTAATTGTGACATTTGTTTAATAAATTACATGTTAAAAAATTGTAATAAAATATTATAAAATATATAAATAAAATCCTCTCAATTTTATAATCAACATGATATATTGGAAATAGTAACCAAATAACGATAAAAATAATATTTAAATTTATTTACTGCACAATTTATATTATTTTTTAAAGTGATCAACCTATTGAAATCATTTAGCTTGCAATTATTAGACTATACACAGGGCCCAATAAAATCATGTCTACTCCTTTTAACTACAAAACGACTAAATCTAAATTATTCAAAATGGTGATTAGGTAAAGTATACTCTAAAAAATAAATGTTAAACTTAGTCACTTTTACGTTGGTATATGTGGTATATGTGTTAATTAGTAAAGTTACACCTTCTTCATAAAATCTACACACTTGTCCTTAAAATATACCAGTTTTTATGTATGTATATTGGCCTAAACGGAGTGTTTTTTTTTTTATCCATTCAAAAAGTCAAACAACTATTTAAAACGGTAGAAAATTTTACGGATTTACCGGAATTGCTTCGCTAATGTAACTAATAAATTTTAAATATTACGCAAATATCTGTGTATTTTGCATATTACACTAAAATATGTCCAAGACTTGTAAACAGATATATACGTAAAGACAGGTTATTACATTAAAATTCATGTACAAATTTTAAACAGCTATATGTGTAAGAACAAGGTGTGACATAGGTATATACGTAACACTATTACGCAGATTTGTACTATTCACTGTGTTACCACGAAATTTGGCAAGGAGGTGAATTACAATGTGAAATAGAATGTAGCAGCATAAAAATGTGTAATTAATTCTAATTTTGAATTAAGATACAGGGTATATTAAAAACTGTTAAATAATAAATCTGAGATGTAGCATTTATCTCGGAATAAGTGTAACCAACATTCATTGCTATACAAGCCTTAAAACGAGATGTCATACAGTTTATGAGGGAGTAAAAAATGCATCTAGCAACAAAGCCCATTCTTCCAAAATTGAGTTTTTAAATCCTGACGGTACTCGGAGGGGTTTTACGCTGATCAATGGCTCTTCCAAGAAAATCTCGAACATGTTCAATGGAATTGAGGACTGCATATGTCAATGGCCAATAAATATGGCGAATATTCTCTCCTCCAAGAAAATCATCGAAAATAAGAGATATGTGGGGCTTCGCATTATCGCCCATAAACATGAATGCCGTGTCAATAGCATTCCTGAACAACCTCAGATGGGCTTCAAGAACATGGTCACTACAATGATATGCGTTCACAGTACTTGTATCGAAGACGTGTGGTGGAGTACGACTATACAAAAATTTGGCGCCCCAGAGAATGATTCCTTAGCCACTAAATATGTCAATTTCTTTTTACGTAAAAGGAATGATAGCAAGCCTCAGATTCTTTCCAGATGAAGATTCGACGAGAATCATTCTGCGTAGAGAATTTCGGCTAACAAATGAAAATAATGGGCCTCATTCTTGTTTTAACCAAGACTGATGTCTTCGGTTCCACAACAACGAGGCTCTTATATTGTATACAGTAAAATGGACAGATACGAATGGACGTTAATAATGAGGTGCTTGAAGCCTATGTAAGCTTGTTCCGGAGCGTTGTAGGCCCAATTATGGACGATTATGCGAAGACACATAGAGCAGATATTGTGAATGATTTTCTTAAAGAAGAGAATATTCGCCGAATGACATTTTCTTCGTGTTCACCGGGGCTTAGTCTTATTGAACATGTTCTAGGAAGAACCATTGTACATCGTAATATCCATCCGAGGGCCCGCCCGGGGTTAAAAGACGTGCTTTTGGAAGAATGGGCTTTCTTGCCCCAAACATTTATTGGTAACCTTCATAAACAGTATGAGAGTTCGTTATGAGGCTTGTTCAGCAGTGCACGGTGGCCGCACTCCATAATAGACAAAATTTTTCCTAGCTAAATGCTTTATCTCTGATTCATGATTTTACATTTTTTGATGTACACAGTTACTTAATTCACAAAAAACATTTTTTCCATATTACTATATTACTATCTTCTTTCTCCCTTTGTAATTTACCACTGTATTTCGTGGCTACACAAAGAATACTTCATCATTTTCACAGATTTTATATTTGTGGTTTTAATTTTGGACATGAATGTACATTGATACCATTTATCATCCTGGCAAAAAATTAAAAAGTAGAATTTCTTTAATAAAATGTGAAATTAAAAGTAATAAATTATCAAAATAAGTACAAAAATACTCAGAAATTTAATATTTTTTGTAGACTTTTTTAGAGCAGTTTACTTTTATCTGTTTTGTCTTTTATAGTTACAAAAAGTTACATTCATTTTATATACACATTTTACTTTTACACATGTTTATCCCGATTCGTCGCAAAATGGTATGTTTTTCGACAAATTGATTTCAACTTCAATTGCTCAAGCATCGCGTTTAAATTTGATTTATTAAAGTGATATCTAATATTACACGATGTTCATCTTATAATTTTATACATATTGTAAAATATATTTGATATTTAATAAAACATTTCAAGCAAATTCAGGAAGGATATCTCACAGAACTGTTATATAACACATTTTTTTATGAAATATTTTAGTTAACTGCTAATTCTTGTAATTTGGTTAAAATAAAAATATACTTTCTTTTAATACAGAATGTCTCGTAACTTTCTAAAGAACATTTTCAAGTAGAATATACCGAATAAAAATCAATCAAAAATTCCAGTATAAATAAAAATAAAGCTTCTATTTTCATTCTTTTGATGTTTTTCAAATTTTATTATAGTGACTGAAAGAAATTAAGCCATGTATAACTTTAAAGTTTAAAATGATGTAAGTGATTAATTATAAATTGACATTTATGCATTATCTTTTAAAAGCTTGAAATAACATATAAATCAATGAATAATTGCATTGATGAAGAAAAATGATGAAATATATTTATTGTGTAATTTTGTTTTCAGTTACAACGGAATATTCATAATTGAGAAAATATTATTGAATAAAAGTACAAAACTTTAAAAAATGGTATAGAGATTAGTTTTCTACTATTAAATTAATTTTAATTACTTGTCGATATAATGCAATCATATTAGTGAAACTAAATTAAAAAGAGAATTTTGAAATATTTCAAAATTTATTTTTCATAAAAATACATATGTTTGTAAGATTACGTATTTCAAAGAATGAGTGTATTTGCTGTAAAATGTGTGTATTTGCTGTTAACCCCCTTACCACCATAGAAAAGGACAAGAATGTGATTTTGTTTTGTCTATAATTTTTGCAAACAATCTAAAAGAAAAAGATTATTTTTTCAAGATGACATTATATACAGGGTGGTCATAAAAAAACTTTGCCGATATTTGGAGCACCAGCGGCCAGTCCGCTCAACCGATCGCGGTGAAATTTCAGATATAGCTATTCAGAGGTATGAGCTCGAGATTATGTGAACGGCAACAAAATGGCTCTTACGGTTACGGTTATAGTTACAGAAACTCGAAATTTTCCAATGGCAAAAACCCTTTTTTTCATCGCAAAATGCTCAGCGTATGCGAAAACCCTAAAGAACATTGGAACGGTATGGTTATTGCAATAAACGGACGCTTTATGCTCGCATGAAATCAGCTCTAAGAATGGCCCCAAAAAAACAATACCAAAGCGGACGAAGAAAATTTGAATGTGACAGAGACAAAATACCAATCACAAAACGTCGTTTGCCAGATAGTCAAAGTAAAAAAGCCGGATAAAAAGTGCGGTGGAAATGTTAGTTTTTCAGTCGGAGCTCGCAGATGCCAACAAAATGACTTCGTTCGTGGTGTTTTGTAAAACTATTATCAAAATTAGATGAAAGCTGCAAAAACCTGGTGCGTATACCGTCGAAACCATCGCCAAAATGTGGCCTACGCATTCCACAAGCTCTTCGAGAATAAGTAATGAAATTCGAAGAAATTGGCTGCACCAGTGATACTCCACAATCCGGACGACCAATTGTTCCTGAGGATACTGTTATGGAAGTGCATCACATAGTGACCAGAAGACACATGTAAATTACAAAAGATGCATCTCGTGTATTTGATATACCGAAATCAATGGTCTCAAAGTTACTGCGCTCTGTAATCCGCATGTTTCCTTACCGGTACCAGCACGCCCAGATGTTGGAAGTGAGAGACCATCAAAAACATATTGACTTTGCTAATGAATTTCTTATCCAATATGATGGAGATAACAATCGACCTCTTCGCATATTATGAAAGGACGAGGCACATTTCATCTTAACTGGTAACGTCAATGTCTTCCGCGATACCCCGACCTCACTCCTATGGATTTCAGGCTCTGGAGATACCTAAAATCTAGAGTGTACCTGTGCAATCCGCAAATTTTGCCAGATGTGAAGGATTCTATCAAACGTGAGATTGCAAACATTCCTCATGCGATATAACGTTCGGCTGTACTGTCCAGAGTCGCAACCATGCAATGTGTAATTGCCTGTGATGGCACCCATATGGAAAATGTGTAATCAAATTAAAAGTTTAGTTTTCTCCGATCTTTACTGTAATCAGTGATTAGTGTACTGACTCTGTGTCATATGCAAATTTCCTACTTGCGCCTCAATCTACTTTTTTTATGGGGGGATTCGCAGAACAATTTTTTGTGCGTGCATAACATGTTCGTTTTTTGCGATACACGTACGGTTCTAACACTCTTTAGGGTTTTCGCATGCGATGAAAAAAAATGGGTGTTGCCATTGGAAATTTTCGAGTTTCTTTAACTATAACCGTAACCGTTAGCGTCATTTTGTTGCCGTTCACAGAATCTCGAGCTCATACCTTTGAATAGCTATATCTGAAATTTCACCTCGATAGGTTGAGCCGACTAGCCGTTAGAGCTCCATATATCGGCAATTTTTTTTATGACCACCCTGTATTTAATTACCTATAGAATTATATAAACCTTACGATTATTAATCATAACAAAATGTTTTAAAACTGCATTATATTTGTACAGTTACATTAATTTAAATTATACTTATATTGCTGTGAATCTTGAAGCTTATAGCTGACGATATACCTACGCGGTTCATTATAAAAACAATAATAATTTAATAACTGAAAAACAATAAAAAATAAGCCACTGAAATAAATCTGCAACATTGCATATATTATAATTTATTCTAAAAAATCTGTTATTACTAAAATACACGTTTCATATCGTTTAAAAATGTTATATAATAATGAAGCTGATCTTTTTTAATTAGCAACTTCTTGTACAACGTAAAAAAATATATAAATACAAACATGGAAGAAAATTCAAAGGATACATAACATATATAACAGTTGCTATAAAATAAACGACTCGATGGGAAACAATGGAACACTGGGAATATTGATATAAGTATATTTTTACCTACTGAAAATCAGTTTAAAGAAAAATTTCAGGGTTTTTTTTGTTTGCTTTGTTGTTTGTTTCTTATAGAAATCAGAATCGGAATTAGGATGCAAAATTTTACAAAGTCTGCCTATGAGGCATTTTTCAAGTTTAGGTAATTTTTTCTTTTTATAATTATTAAAGTATTATATGTGTTTTTAAATATATTCTATGTAATTATGTCACTGTAAATTACATTTTGATTTAGTAGAAAAATAGTTCATTGACAAAAGTATTTTAAAAATGCATGGGGCATGTGTCAAGCGTTAAGTCAGATAATGAGATTCCCAAAACAATTAAATTTAAAAGTTTTTTTTAAATTATTGTCTCTAAACTTTACGTTTCATAGTATATTTTCTGAGCGAAAATTAACGTATTTCATTCTTTTACATAAAATATAAATCATAAGGTTTTATGAAATTAATTTTAAAAACAAATGTTCAAATACGCACAGAATACATACAATTCTTCTTATTTTTACATTCTAATGTAAATATTTAGTTGCTTATTTTTATTCTAACAAACCAGATATCATTGTCTATAAGCTTAATGATAATTGAAATTATGAATATAGAGAAACAGACATGATTAGCGTAGACTAGTAAACTAAGTGTTACCCGTAAATGTAAATATAAATTTCCCTTGAGTGCAATATTGTGCAAATTTCTTTTGTAATACTGGCACATTAATATCTACATTTATGAAATATCCTCATGAAAATTGTCCAATAATATTTACCACAAAGTGTTTCACAGATCGACACCTTGTGTGAAAATGTAAATTTCTCATTTAGAAATTGCTTTACTATACACATGGGAACAATTTCTTTCGAAAAGCGTATTATTTTTCGTTTATTATGTGCACTGTAACTATTCCTCTTTTTTATGATTATAGTTAAAAGTTCTCTATTATATTTTTAAACGAAGTTAGTTATGATATTATGAGTGACTGATACATTTAGCAATTTCTTTTATAAAGAGAAGAGTGATGTATTGCTTACTTTATAAAACCAATTTTTCAAAATTCCAGACTTATCCAAATCATAATCTCATTTCCCTATCATGTTTCCTCGGAGGAATTGATTGGAGAGACTTTTAATTTATGTCATAGCTTTAAGTACATCGTTTGTTTTAACGGATTTAAACAAATTTTAACAAATTATTAAACTAGATAGAATTTTTTCTCATCTTGATAGTATAGGAGATAATTTCTGTGAATGTCGCTCGATCCGTTTTCGATTATGCACAGCAGTTTTATACAGTAGTTTCTTTTTAATTGTCAAAAAGAACTTTCCCGAATTCCGGGATTATTTAGACTATTTTATCATGCTTGATTTAGAAGTTTCTCATAAATCTTTTATGCACTTTTTTGATTTATAGCAATGTTTATTTTAAGAGATACATTTGTTTGAACCTCTCAAAAATATTTCTTTTGAGCTCTTGTCTTACCTATTCTGCACAATTATCTCATACTTAAGGGACCTGTCTATCAACAATATTTTTTTCTAAATGTCTTTTCAAGATTTTATTTCCAGCTGTGCCCGACAGGAGAAGGCGCGGTATATAACGGTATTTTGCACGCAATGATCGTGACAAAAATTGTTTAACTGTCAAATTATATGTATCATTGTGCCTAAATGAGACGTTTGGTAACATTTAGGGTAGAATCGGCATTTAAAAAAAATAAATGTGAATTTTATTAGGCTGGAAATTATTGAATTCCTTCTTTTTTAGATCAAAAGTAACTTGTTTTATAGAAATAGAATATAGAATGTACTATTGCCGCATTTAAGCAATTTTTGTCGCATTTACAGCAGTTAAAGACTAAAAGAGACATCTAGCATCCTAAATGGTGTAAAGTGTTTCACACATGCAAATTCATCTAAAAATATTATTTAACCATTCATTGTTCTGATAAAAATTGTCACATAACAACTGGGTACCTGCAAGACCGTCCAATCAAAAGAAAATAAAACAATGCCATTATTTAATTGAATAGTGTTTCTTCATTAAACATTTTGCAAAAATTAATTCTGATTAAATTCCATCTACTTAATTATTTCTAACAATTTTCTTACGTCTTTAATGAATAATATTTATACACGAATTTTTTTATGTAATTGTAATGCAAATTCACTTATTAAAATATTTCTCAAGATAGTACTCTAAATCTCAGAAAGTAACTGAAAATTAGAAGTTAAATTGTAATAAGTAAATAAATAAATAAATCAGCAATCAGTGTGATCGCTAGTGTCAGTAGTTAACACGTTCGCTGCCGCTTACGTGAAGATGTCATGATGGTTAAATGCCGCACAGTAGAAGTGGATTTTTCTCAGAAGCCGATTTACTTTTTATAACAAAGAATCAGTGAAAGATTTTTCCGCGTGACTGGCTATTGGACATAACTCCATATCACGTGCTGGAGCGTGAGTTTCCCCTTAACGTCGTCGCCATATCACGCACTGGCTCGTGATCGGCAGCGTATGTGTTATAGGTTAATTTTCTTGGTAATATAGCTATAATGAATCATTCTTATATCTGAATTATACACAAAATTTAATAAATGATATTGATTTTTATAAAAATCCTTTTTTGGTAATTTAAATACAAATTAAATAAATATATTTTAAACAGCAGCGACTTTTAAAATTTTGTACGGCGCTAATCTTCACTAATTTGGATATCACGGATTAAAATTAAGGCAAGTAGCAAGGCATTTATAAGAGTGCTAACAAAAATATTTATTAAGTATAACATTAGATATTATAAAATGTTCCGTGTAGAAAATTTTAATATTTTTAGACTAAATAAAGGCTCTAACAATTTTTGTCTAAATAAAGGCGTAACTAAGCACTATGTGAAATTTTGAAAAATAGAATAACAAGAATTGTAAAAAAATATATGTTTATATGTATTTTTTAATAAAAGGGCCCTTTGCTAGAGCAATAAAATTTACTTCCCTTGACGTCAGTCCTGAGAATATTTATTTTATCTCAGTGAGGTTATTATTTAGACCTATTGCACATTGAAATTTCCTTTGAAATAGGTTTTATATTTACCAATACATGAAAATGTAGAATAAAATAGAATTCGTTTTCCTCAGATGTCTCCAAAACATGAACTGCACAACCTTAGATTTAAAGTTGATGTAAGCATTTTACAGAAAAATGTAAATATTGAAGAAATATAAACTTGAATTTCATTTTGGTTTAGACTACTTCAATTGTTTTCTTTTCACTTCCAGTAATTTTTTTAGAGAAAACAGATAGATTAAAAATATTATAGAATAAAATAAGAAATTTTGTTCTTATTAAATAATGGTGCTTTATTTTTACAAAAATCCATATAATATAATGTTGAAAGAAAATAATAAGAAAGTAGTTTTTTATACTTTTAACTATGTATCAGTTAGTTCACTTTATAGCTTAATATTTTTTTCAGTTAAATTTAATAATTTTTATACAAATCTGGTAAGTTACAGTTTTCAGATAAAAATGAACAATAATAATAACAATAATTAAAAGAAATTGAGTAATGGCTATTACATAAGTAAGGTAAAAATTAACAATAATAATTATAATTAAAAGAAATTGAGTAAAGTCTATTACATAAGTAATGTAAAAAAAAGGATTGATTGCCAAAATTTACAAAATGCAGAACAATAAATAAATCTACATAATTATTAGGAAACGTACATAAGAAACTTTTTCTTAAGAAAAGAAATCAAATAATTATGCAAATTTGTTCCACACCATCGATGCTGGATTTTCATTAATTTAGTATTTGCCCCAGAGGTGGTGGCCCAGAGATAAAATTCTCCATCTTTTGCTGCGGTTGTAGGCCTGCAAAACACATTATACACTGGTGAAAACAATTAAAAAGACAGATAGTTTTTTTTCAATTAAAAAGAAACTAACAAAGAAAATAAAACCAAACTTGGCCAAAATATCACCCGACACAAGACTAACGCATGGAAAAACGAAAATGGGCGCAATCTGCACATTAAATAAGGAAATTGGGCAAGTGCCCAGCACAGGAGACGACCTACACTGTTAAAAATAAAGGTGACGAACCGGTTGCATTTGACGCCCAGGGGTGAAAAGGTTAAATCACTTGGCACCAGCGGGCTTGAAAATATGTTTGGGGTGCCATTGGGTGTTTCACGCTAATTAGGGTGCCGAGCAATGCATACCGTTGGAAGATTGTCACCACTTAGTCATTTGCGCATGCTCTGTAACGTGTATCCTTGCACTTCAACTCGCTGTCACTGGTGGATCAAAACAGCAATTTTTTCCTACGATGACTATCACCGCTATACGCTATCCCAATTTTGTTTAGAACTTCGGATGGCTAACTTTTGGCGAACTTTTTTATGTAAATCAACCTTTGAAATTCACTACATATGAACATTTCAGGGAGACTTTGAAGGTGAGCTTGATGGCCGAGTGGATAGGGCGCTGAGCTTGTAATATGACGTTCTGCGTTCGAATCCATCGTGGGCCGAAAGCCGGTTAGTATATTTTTTTAATTTTTTATCATTGGGCACTCTGGATTAAGGGTGCAATCTTTTCACCGTAATTAAATGTGCTATTTTGGCTCTTTTAGGGGTGTCACCAGTGAGACAAGCCTTTCATCCTTAAAAGGTGCAATGTGTCGCCATTAGTTTTAACAGTGTATACTCTGGCAGTCAGAGGAAAACATGTCTAATAAGGCGTGTGATTGCCTTTAACAGCTACACAACTCTCACATCGGCGTTCCATACTGTTTACCAGTGTCTTCACCAATCCCTGTGGCAACCGCAACCACTGTTACACTAAGAGACCTTTGAGCTCATCGATAGTCATTGGAGCTGGTCTTCGAGCTGCAATTGATCTTCCAAGGGCGTCCCACACGTTTTCGATGGAATTAAGGTCAGGGGACATCGCGGGCCGTTCCATTCGTTGAATATCCGTTGATATACCACAGTAAAATATTCCAATCACACTGTGTTTCAACCATCGATCAAACGATCTGTGTTTAAAAAAGAGATACTTTCTTAATGCTGATTTGCTGAAATAGCTGAATTTGTTGATTTTGCTGAATATCATGTGACCGTAAATTAACCACTGAGGATCAATTTTATGGATTTTGACAAATGGCAACCAATAATCGATTTTTAGCATTTTTTAATACCCCACAGTGGTGATTTGACATTCGAAACATGCTTTTGATGCAAAATTTTAACCTAAACTGGATAAATTTCGCCCTGTACGATTTTTGAATTTTAGCAATTTTCCAATATTCCTCGTCGATTTTTTTTCATATATTAATAAACAACTTATGATTACAATGTTTCACGCAATTAGAAAAAAACTGACTTTTAGAATATTTTAATACTTAACGATTTTTTATGCATTTCTCAATGCGGTTTTTAGCAGTTTTAGAGTCCAATGGCGTTTCTTTGAAATTCGGTAAAAGAGTTTGCTTTTAAACATTTAGCATGCTGTTATAAATTTTGCATCCACAAATTTTAAATTTTAGAGTTTTTTCACGGAGTTTTCATGTGATTTTCAATGGGATTTTTAGCAATTTTTCTGTATGTATATTTTTTACTTTTTGTGTCGAATATTTGTGATTCATGAAAGCTTTGTGTTTACAATCTTTACATATTGAGAGTAAATATTGTTTCCTGTGATATTTTAATATTTAGTAAGTGTACATTTTTAAACGCGACTTTCATTGGTTTATGAAGCCCCATGGCGATTTTGGGACATTTTTTTTAAAATGGAATTATGTATCAAATTTTTATCTTCTATACTATTTTTTGTATTCAGCAATTTTTGAATTGCTGAATTCCTATCGATTTTTTCGAGTTCCACAGCAATGTTTTAATATTCGCAAAAGGATTTCGTTTTCCAGTTTTTAGTCTCAATGAGTACATTCTGTTCTCAATGCTTTTTCAGTTTTACCAATTTTTCGTAACATACTGAATGGGATTTGTACAGATTTTTTGATTTTTTTTGACGCTTTCTATATATATATATTTTTATTATTCATGTAGGATTTCCAATTACAACGTTTTCCTTTTTAATATAATTTTTTTTTTCAGCAGTGAATTTTAAATATTCAAAATCAATTTCCAATATGATTTTTAGCAATTCTTTGTACACAATCGCGATTTATGACCCATTTGGAAATTGATTTATATATATCAAACTTTTTTATTTTCTGTAAAACTTTCGATTACATTCTTTAATCCCTTAATAGCAATTTTGTGAATTTGAATGCAGTTTTTCGGTTTTCATAATGATTTTATGACTTAAAAAAATTTGTTTCAGGTTTCGAATTAATATGAATTTCATTTCAAATATTTTGCCTATTATGAAAAATTTTCTATTCTGCTACTTTTGAACTGAAGCAGATTTCTGAGAATTTTCAAAATAATTTTTTGACCTTTCTTTCTTTTTTTTTTCTAAATTTTTGGGTTTTTTTTTTTTTTTTTTTTTTTTTTTTTTTTTTTTTTTTGGATATGGAACAGAAATACAGTGTCAATTTCTTAATCTATTATAGAAAAAAATTCCTGCGCAATGTTTGCTAGTTAAACGTTTTTTATTGGTATTTTTAAAAAATTCAACGTTTCAGGAATTGACGCTCATCAAATCATTACTCAAATTACGTTAAAATGATTTTTAAACAGAAAATAATTTTATAAAAATGATGAATATATAAAGTTTATATTGAATTAGATTTGAAACTTGCATCCTGTTGTAGAAAATGTTGACTTTTTTAATTTTTGAGCATTTTACGCTTTTTAATGAGTTTTTACGCTTCTCCGTCATTTAGCGTGTTTTTTGACACAAGTTTTGGTCTAAAGTCAATTCTACTCTCATTTCAGCAAAGTTTATTTAGAGTTTGACGCAGTAACTTTCGAATTTTGCGATTATTTCAGCGTGTTTTCGTGGTTTAAATAATTCTTTAATATTAGTAAAAGGAATTCACTTTCATTTTTTAACCCAATGTAGAGATTTATTTCTTCTTTTGATGATATATATTTAATATTTATGCTGCAATATTTCAATTTTTGATGATATTTTATTTGGATTTTTAGAGCTTTTTCGCTGTCTGTGCTTTTTTTATACGGACCCGATAATGGAAGTTTAATAGTTTTAATATTAACTTTAATAATAATGTAAAATAGTATTCATGGTTTGTAATAATTCATTCAAATTAAAGATATTATGAAATGCAAATAATTTTTGGTGGGAATAAAAAGGAAACAAAGACTGAATATGAACAAAGCAATGAAATTGTAAATACGCAAAAAATGTGTTCCTATACGATTTGAGTGAGTTCTAAAAGCGCATGAAAAATAAACATGGATACATAAATATGTTTAATCTGAATCCACATTTTTATGGGTGAATTAAAATAAAAGAAAGTTCATCACATTAAATAAGAGACACATTGCAATTGAAAAACATAAAATGCTGGAAATTAAATGGATAAAATACTTTGTAGTGACGATGATCGCAGTATAAATTTCGATTTTCTTTTTACGACATTGCCGTTGTATTTTATAGTTTCTCATTAAATTTAAAACAGATATTTCCTGGTGATATTTTGTTTAACCGGAAAAAACAAGTTAACTTGGTTTTATCGATTATTCTGATTAAATACACACTAAACAATTTATCTATCTCTTCAGGCTTTTAAAAAAAGTTTTTAATACATTTTATTATAAATAAAAAAGTAAGAAGAATTAGAAAAATGGTGAAGGTTATAATTAAGTATATTTAAAGTAAGAAGCTATTTATTACAAGTTATAAATGAAAAAACAATTAGTGCACGGGGAATTTTTTTCTACAATAAGTATTTGTTCATTACTTAATATAAAATTATTATCCAAATTACATTGAATTTTTTAGGTAGATTTCGTAAGAAATACTACCTATTGCAATCGCACCAGTTTATATATCTATCTATCTATCTATCTCTCTATATATATACCTCATTTTTTTATGGACACGATAACTTCTATAATTATTCACCAATCTCCACCAAACGTTTACATAAAATCAAAGGGGATAAAATCTTGGCTAAGTTCGTTAATGGGCAAAATCGGACCAAGGGGGTCGGAATAGGGGGCGTTTTTCTGAAAACCGAAAAAACGTCATAACTTCTTAATTAATTTAGATATCTAATCGGTTTAAAGTTTATATTACTTCTTAAAAATGGGCCAACAGTATATGCATGACAGATTTTTGATAAATTTAGAAGTAGGCTTAAAGGGCGAAAAAAACAGGGATTTTGAGAGAAAAAAATTCATAACTTCGTCAATTTTCAAGATATCAAGTCCATTTAAATTTTTTGTAAATGGTCTTAAAATTATCTAAAACTTTTGTATTTACAAGTTTTTGATAGGACCAATTTTTATCGATGAAAAAAATTAAAAACGAAAATAATAAGGGCGCTGAATAAAGAGAAAAATCCATAACTCCGTCAATTTTTAAGATATCAAATCTGATTAAATTTATTTTACATCTTCTCAAAAAATCTGCAACTTTTATATTGACAAGTTTTTCATAGGACCAACTCGTATAGCAAAAAGAAATTAAACAAAAATAGGAGTTGGAGAAAAAAACCTCAAATCCAAACTGTTTATATTCTGACTCATTTTTAAATTCATTTTTGATTTTAAACGCATCCAAATAGTAGATCCTCTTATTTAGAAACTGTATAAAGTGACGCATTGGTCAATTTTCTGATAAAGACAGAATATATTTCAAAAAAGGCTACTGTAAGAGAGCCCGGTATTGCGCTTATTTCTATTTACGCGTATCAAATAATTAATTGATTAAAATCATTATATTTTACTTAATATAAAAAAAAATAATTAAAATAATTTTACTATATTAAATTACTTGTAAAATAATAATAAATAGAACATCTTCAGCATATCAACAACAAACAACATTTTTATTCTTTTAATAACAACCATATCGTCTGCCTTTTTGTTGCCAACAAATAAACGGAATTTTTACAAGTTCATGGAGGCTACATTACTCCCTCCCCAGTAACATAGTTACGATACAAATATAATATATACAGAAATATAACATAGAAATATATCATGTTAAATAAACTATAAAAAAGTACATAATTAGTCTCTGTAACGTTTCGGAAACCTTACTTGTCTACCAGAGCGTGTAGTTTTTTCAGGAACATTTTTATCAGGCAAATCTGAATGTTCATTTTTGATTATTGATGGCACAGGCAGAGGTAGTTGGTTATCCGGTAACTCGTGATAAGGAGTGTTCTCATCATTTGTTAATAAATAAGCAGGTTTCAATCTATCTATGGATATGTTGATATTTCTTTCCTTAATTTTTACTGTACAATACTTTTCGTGTCTTTTTACAACTGGAAAGGGTCCATCATAAGCAGGTTCGAGTGGTATTTTAACTCGATCAATGCGTATGAAAACATGGCTAGAATTGTGCAAATCCTTATGAAGAAAAATTTTTTGAGAAGGCTGTCTGCGATTTTTAAAAGATTTTAATTCTTCCATTTGTTTCTGCAATTCTTTAGCAAAGGATTCTGTGTCGATAATAGTTTTCGGTTGTTCAAAAAATTCTCCTGGTAGCCTGAGAGGTTTTCCGTAGACCATTTGTGCAATGGTAAAATTTGTATCACCACGTAAAGCTGATCTCAATCCCAATAGTACTGTAGGTAATGATTGAGTCCACTTAATTGTATTTTGCGCTCTAATTGCCGCTTTTAAAGTACGATGGATTCGTTCTATCTTTCCATTACACTGTGGATGATAGGCTGTTGTTGGGCTCAATTTAAAACCACAAATAATACTTAAATTGTGGAATAATTCTGATCTAAATTATTTTCCTCGATCCGTGATTACACGATGTGGAATGCCAAAGCAAGAAATCCATTGATCATAAAATGCTCGAGCAACTGTAGGAGCCGTCACATTTTCTAGAGGAACTACTTCTATCCAACATGTGAAGCGGTCAATACAGGTTAGGCAGTATAATTTTCCTTCAGACGGTGTTAGTGGACCTATGATGTCAATATGAACGACACTAAATCGTTTATCTGTTTCTTCGAAAGTGGCAAATGGAGAATGCGTATGTCTGTTAATTTTGTTTTTCTGGCAATCAATGCAAGATTTTGCCCACTGATTAGCATCTTTCTTAATATTTGTCCAAATAAACCTTGAAGCTACTTGTTTTACTGTAATTTTCACTCCAGGATGAGCTAAATTGTGGATTTTCTTAAATATTTGTTCTCTAAAAGCTTCAGGAATAAATGGGTCGGATTTTGGAAGTTGAAATATCACACAAAAGAAGTTTACCTGAAACCAAAGGATATTATTTGAAATTTAAAGATGGATTTAAACGTAATTTTGTAAGTTCTTCATTATTAATCTGGCCATCAGAAATTTTGTCATAATCTATTGTAGAAATCGATTGTATTCTGGATAATGTGTCTGCAACTGTACTTTCTACTCCACTAATATGTCGAATATCTGTTGAAAATTGTGATATATATTGTAAATGACGCAACAGTCTAGGCGAAGCTTTTTCATTTTTTTTCCTGAAAGGCGAATGTTAAGGGTTTATGGTCTGTATAAATTATAAATTGTCTTCCTTCTAACATATGTTTAAATTGTTTAACAGAAAGATATATTCCCAAGTAATTCTCGATCATAGGTACTATAACTTTTCTGAGCATTACTTAATTTTTTGGAAAAAAATGCTAATGGTTTCCAGCTGCCTGCTTCAAATTGTTGTAAAACTGCACCAATGGCAAAATCAGAAGCATCACAAAAGAGAGATAATGGAAGATCAGGATTAGGATAGGTCAATAAAGCAGCATTGGCTAGGTCTTCTTTACATTTTTCAAATTTTTCTTTTGTTTCATCTGTCCACGGAATTTTTCTTTTGTCTTTCTTTTTCGCCCCTTTTAAATACTCATGAAGTGGTGCTTGATTTTCAGCAACATTTTTTATGTATCTTCTATAAAAATTCACCAGACCAAGGAAAGTTCGTAATTCGTGGATTGTTTCCGGTAACTTATAATTTTTAATTAATTCTACTTTTTCTGGAAGGGGTTTTGAACCTTCAAGAGTAATCATGTACCCTAAAAATTGTAACTGGTTTACTCCAAAAACTGATTTTGCAATATTTAAACGAAAACCATATTGATCCAATCTTGAAAAAACTAATTTTAGATGTTCTGTGTGTTCATCTTCCGTTGAAGAAGCTATTAAAATATCATCTAAATATGGGAAAACGAAGTCCAATCCGAAAAATACTTCATTAATGAAACGCTGAAACGTAGATGGAGCATTCCGTAATCCAAAATTCATCACATTATATTCAAATAATCCAAACGGCGTTATTATCGCTGTTTTTTGCTTATCTTCTTCTGCAATTGGTATCTGAAAATAGGCCTTAAATAAGTCAATTTTTGAAAATATTTTCTTTCCTTTTAATATATGCTGAAAATCTTCTATTCTGGGAATAGGGTAACGGTCAGGAATGGTTCGAGCATTAAGGCGTCTATAATCCCCGCACGGTCTTAAACTTCCATCTTTTTTGTTAACTAAATGAAGTGGACTAGCCCATGGTGATTTGGATGGTCTAATTATATCATTATCCAACATAAACTTGAATTCTTGTTTTGCTAAATTTTTTTTTTGAGTCTAATGGGCGAGGTTTTGAATAGACAGGAGAACCTTTAGTATCAATATAATGCTTTACATTGTGTTTGGAATTGCATATTAAAAGATTGGCTTCGTTAAATTAGGATATTGTAATAACAAATGTGCATATTGAGAATTTTTGTCAGTTGTACTTATGCTGTCAGCACTTGATACACACATAACATCGCTTTTAACAAAAAGGTTAGTAACACCATCTATTAATTTTTTATTATGTATATCAATAAGCAATTTAAATTTATTAAGGAAATCAGCACCTAAAATTGCTTTGTCTACTTTTGCTATTATAAAAAGAAATTGATATTGTCTACGTAAGCCCAAATCTAGTGTTAAAATTTTGAAACCAAATGTAGGAATTATTGAACCATTTGCTGCATACAATTTGAAAGAGTTACATATTTTATGTTTGGATGAAGCAGGAATAATTGATAAATCAGCTCCACTATCAACAAGAAAGCGTAAACCGGTTGTTTTGTCTTTAACAAATAAACGGTAATTACGGCAATCTTTAAATTCTTCAGCACCAGAATTTGCCGCTAAAACTACTGCTGATCGGAGTTTTCCGATTTTTTCCAGCTGCACGGACTTTTACATTTATTAGGATAACACTGATTACCAAATTTAAAATGGTAGTAGCAATATTTCCCATTTGGATTAAATCGTTTTCTCGATTGACTTCTACTTTTAATTCGTTTAGTACTAGATTTCCGAATTTTACTTCTGGATTGCCTCTCAATTTTTTATGCAGAAATTTGGTTTTCCAACATAGAAATTTTCTCAAGTATTTTACTCATAACAGAAGAATCTGAACTCGCAGAATAAATTTCTGTTGAAGAGCTCATTTCAAAAATTTTATCTGCCATTAGTGATAAATTATCTAAATTTTCACTGCTTACAATTAGAATATTTTTTATTGATTCTGGTAATTTATCAAGAAATAAAGTTTTCAAAACTTTTTCTGGTATGTTATTTCCACTGAGCGATTTCATTTTAAGCAGTAGTTGGCTTGGCTTCATATCAACCAATGAAATTCCTGTAAGCAATTTCTTCAGTGATTTTTCCTCACTCTCTTTAAATGTATTTAAAAATCTTTCTTTAGCGGCGGTATATTTATCATCCCGATTACTTTGGATAATATCCCATATATTTTCAATGTATTTAGGGTCTAAGTGAGCTACTAAATGATTGAATTTTGTTTCTTCATTTATAATATTTACAAGTGAAAACTGAGCATCAATTTGGAAAAACCATATTTCAGGATTTTCTTCCCAGAATGGAGGAAATTTGACGCTTACCTTGTTTGCTTCAGGAACCTTGTTTGCTTCAAGAATCGAATTTGTAGACGTTTTCGTTGATTCTTAAGTCATTTTTCAATGCGTTAATGTCCAAAGCAGGGTCACCAGATTTTGTAAGAGAGCCCGGTATTGCGCTTATTTCTATTTACGCGTATCAAATAATTAATTGATTAAAATCGTTATATTTTACTTAATATATATAAAAAAAACTAATTAAAATAATTTTACTACATTAAATTACTTGTAAAATAATAATAAATAGAACGCCTTCAGCATATCAACAACAAACAACATTTTTATTCTTTTAATAACAACAATATCGTCTGCCTTTTTGTTGCCAACAAATGAACGGAATTTTTACAAGTTCATGGAGGCTACACTACCAAAAAGGGTATTTTGAACAGAATTTCCGAAAGTCATCGAAACTGAAAATTGAAGGAAGTATTCAAATAAGAAATTGCGTTTTTTTCTGACTCGTTTTTAAATCCATTTTTGTTCTCAAACGCATCCAATTTACAGATCCTCTTATTTAGGAACTATATAATGTGATGCATTGGTCAGTTTTTTGATAAAGACGGAATATATTTCAAAAAAGGCTACCAAAAAGGGTATTTTGAACAGAATTTTCAGAAATCATCGTGGCTGAAAATTTAAGGAAGTGTTCAAATAAGAAATTGCGTTTTTTTCTGACTCGTTTTTAAATCCATTTTTGCTCTTAAATGCATACAATTTACAGATCCTCTTGTTTAGGAACTATATAATGTAATGCATTGATCGTTTTTTTGATAAAGATAGAATATATTTTGAAAAAGGCTACCAAAAAGGGTATTTTGAACAGAATTTCCCGAAGTCTTCGTGATTTGAAAATTTAAGGAAGTTTTCACATATCAAATTGCGTTTTTTATGACTCGTTTTAAAATCCATTTTCGCTCTCAAACGCATCCAATTTACAGATCCTCTTATTTAGGAACTATATACTGTGACGCATTGGCCAGTTTTTTGATAAAGATAGAATATATTTTTAAAAATACTGTCAAATTGAGTATTTCGCACAAAATTTTCCGAAGCAATCATGATTAAAGAATTAAGAATGTATTCAAACAACAAATCGGTTATTTTATGACTCATTTTTAAATTCAATTTTTTTCTCAAATGCATTCAACTGACAGTTTTGATGATGCACTCTTCGAAATCTACCTCCGCCTATAGGCCCTGCTGACAGGGATTTTTTTAAACGCAAAATAATTTTAGAAAAATAATGAATGTATAGTGATTGTAATGAATTTCCCTTGTGTCAAAATTTAAAAGATGCAAATACTCCAGTAAATATAAGATAAGATAAATATTTCAATTGCAGTTCAAATGCATTAAAATATCAATTATGTTATTTATCTGTAGTTTTTCAATTTACCTGCAACTTAAAACATGAAAAGAATATATATCATATGTATATCATATGTATTCGTGTATAAGATGACCCTCTTTCGAGAACTCTTAAGCAAAATTTTAGAAAAAGAAAAAAAATATGTGTACATGTTGAACTACATTTCTGGCAATGTAGTGAAAAATGACTTTTAGTAGAGGATAAAGGGAATTAACAAACTTTCTTTAATTTTTCAAGATTTTTTTGTTTTCTACCTTTCTAATGAGACTTTTTTTTCAATTCAAGGGTTAAAAAGTATATAGTTATGTAAAACCGAAGAAGCTTAAGCTATTTTGAAATCTATCTACATACATTTAATGATACTTAAATATATATATAGATAATATATATATTATCTATATATAAATGTCTTCCTTTTTAAAGGCTTTATATTTTTATGCATTTTTAATCCTGTATGCAGAGTTAAGTAGTGTAATTTCATGCCTCTCCACCAAATATATATGTATATATATCACGCTATTTTTTCCCTTTCCTGTAATATTTACTTTTGTCGAGATGACTCACCTTTCTTGCGGGTGACCAGTATGTTAATTGACTTAAAAGTATTTGGAAATATTATTTAAGCTATTATTTAATCTTTTAAATATGTTTTAACTTTTAACATGTATGCCATGCTATGCTATGCATTAACACATATTAAAAAAAAACATTGCAAAATCTGCGCTTATTAATTACTTTTGTACTTTTTATTTGAAGATTTTGAATGTAATAAGAATAAAAAATCATTTGTAATTGTTTAAATACAAATAGCGCAAATAAAACACATACATACAAGTCTCAAAGTGTGACGCTTGACTCCGGCATATATAGATATATAGTGCTAAATCATATGTAGAAACTAAAACAAATATATAACTGTCTGCAAATTCGCATGTTAAACTTATATTGAAACTAAGATTTCTTTAAATATCCTTTACAATTCTTAGACAAATACAGTTACTGGCCTTTTAAATAGGTGAAGAAGCCATTTATAACAACTAATATTATTAAAGTCACATAAAACCAAAGTTACTTTACAAAATTTCATTACAATTGATGTGACATTAAGTGCTTGGAGATAATTCTATAAGAATAAATTTCCTTCGCAGTTTCCATTTCTAAGAGACAATAATTAGTGCTTCCTTTGAGTAATAAATCTTCGAAATATCTGTCATTATGTTTCTACTTATGGACACTAGGTCATACTCACATGCCTTAGCTAATGATTTAATTTAGATTTGGAGTATAATTTAGCTTTGCCTTGCTACAATTACGATGGACTTTTAATGTCATAAGAAAATACTGATGTATTTTATAAATATATATGTTTAGAACTAAGCCAATCTCTTAGCGATTCATCTTAAAGGTTGTAAAAATTAGCAAATTTTGGTTTCACATAAATGTATGTGATTTGTATAATCAATTAGACTGCATTAATGATAGATGTTTATATTCATCAATTCTATAAACTTAGTAAAATATCGTTAATTATTATATAAAGTTAAATTTATATAAAATTTTAAGTTCATAATGTTTTATTGATTAATATTATTTATTTATTTATGCTTTAATAATTTTAATTTTTTTTATTAACAATATTTCATTTTGTGATTGCTTTTATTATCTGTAATTTGTTTTTTTATTTATTTAACTAAAAGAATGCTATATTTTTATGGATTTCAAATGACGACCTTTTTCTTTTATTTTTTATCATTGCTTTTTTTCTTTTTTTTTATTAGTTTATTTTTTCCGCTTGTATATTTTGAATGTAATAAGGAAAAATATGTAATTTATTCAAAATCATTTGCAATTGTTAAAATATAAAAATTGTAAATTAAATGCATATATAAAAATCTTAAAATATATCATTTGACACCGACGTCTTATTGGTTTAAATTACATATAGAAGCTAAGACAAATGTATTACTGACTGCAAATTCGTATTTTAAATTTACACAAATTGAGATTTTTTTTATTCTTTACAATTCTTAGTCAGATATAGTTACTCAGTTCTAAAATAGGTGAAGAATTTATCTATATAGACTAATATTATTAAACTCACGTTAAACCAAATTCACATTACAGAATTTCATTACAATTTCTGTAATATTAAGTGCTTGGAAATCACTCTATAATGATAAATTTCCTTCTCAGTTTTCCTTTCTAAGAGATAATAATTAGTGCTTACTTTGAGTAATAAATCTTCGCAATGTCTGTCATTATGCTTCTTCTTATGAACTCTAAGCCTTACATATAAACCTTAGCTAATGTTTTAATTTAGATTTGGAGTATAATTTAGCTTTGCCTTGCTACAATTGCGATGGACTTTTGGTGTCATAAGAAATTACTGATGTATTTTCTAAATATATATGTTTAGAACGAAGAAAATTTCTTAGATATTTTCCTTAATAATTGTGAAAATTAGCAATTTTCGGTTTCACAGAAATGTATGAGATTTGTATAATCAATTGGACTGCATTAATGAAAGCTGTTTATTTTCTTCAATTCTATAATCTTAGTAAAATATCGTTACTTGTTATATACATTTTGTTTAAATTTAAATTAAATTTTTAATTTATTATGTTCTATTGAATAATAATATTTATTTGTTTACGCTTTAATATTTAAAAGTTTGTTTTATTTATTAAAAATATTTTATTTTGTGATTGCTTTTATTATCTATAATTTGTTATTTTTTATTAACGGAAAAATATGCTATATTTTTACAGATGTCAAACGACGACCGTTTATTAGCCTCCGATGCTATTTATTTCAGATAAGATAAAAAGTTTCGTGTTAAAAATTGTGGCCCACTTTTTCATAATCTGGCCATTAAAACGAGACATTAATGCAATCTATATATTTAAAAGACTTGGCTGTTTTTTTAGTCATCAGCCCTGAATTTTCTACTCAACGGATTTTGATAATTATTTTTTTAATTGAAAGGTATTTATTTGTAATTGCGCCCATTTTAGCTATTTTTTAATTTATTTCCAATTTTATGTTTTATTTTTAATTTTGAATGCTTTTTAGAATATTTCTTCAAAATGGTGGCAGCTCAGTTTAGCTTTTCTCTCGATAATAAAAATTTATTTTGCTTTATCACTTTCCACCAGTCAAACGCATTATTTTATCAGTGAACATGTCCTCGCATTTAAAAGAAAAAAAGTTAATTGCTTTTGTAAAATTTAACCTCAATAAAATTATTCCGTATAATTATGCACTAATTGAGGTAAAAAAATATATATATTTACTTAGAAATAATATTAATAATATAAATAAAATAACAGAAAAAAATTTATGGTCAAAATTAATGTCTAAAGCAAAATAAGAAAATTTCAAATGAGGAAAATGATGTCATTCAGCAACCAGATAAATGAGAATTACAATATTATTACGGATGCCTTTTTCATATTACTAAAAACAGTAACTTTTAAAAAACATTTGAAGAAAAAATGACGTCACTATTTAAAACATCGCATTTATACTCATAACGATATTGCATTTCAATATTTCTTTTCATTATGGACACTGAGATTGAGATTTTACTTTCAGATGACTTCAGTTAGTAAAAATAATGTCACAATAAAAATGAAATTAGTTTTTTTTTTTATTATTTTTTAATAAACCTATTTTTCAGTGAGTGCCTAGAAAATAAAATTTCTGGATTTCGGCGGAAAAAAAATAAAGAATGAAAAAAAATATTTTTTATCAATTTGGGGATTTTAAGGATATTGTAAAAAAACTCCACAAGAAAAGTAATTGGAGGTACACTCCTTGCAATTTCAACAATGAGTTTTAAGATCAACTTTGATTAATTTAAGTTTTGTTTAATAATAAAAGAAAATATTATTTCAATGAAATGTACTTATTAAATTTTATTCATATTGTATTATATCAGTTTACATCATAAGCAGATTTTAACTTGAAAATTTTAATTGTTTTTGTAAAAGTTTGTACAAATATCTCGTAATTCGAACTCTTCTTATTTTTCAAGTATAAAATAATGTTAAATAGCTGTAACATTACAAATGGTTTTGATTTTTCTAGTTCATGCTGTAGAAATATACACTTTGAATCAAATTTACATTTTCATATAAAAATATAATTAAAAATATTAGTCATCCCATAATTAAAGAATTTTTAGCTATAGTCTTTTGTTTGAGTTACATTGACTGCTATATATTGATCGATGTATTAAATATAAGACCATAGATATAATAACCTTATGTAAACAAAGCAGGAATACGAACAATAAATTCCGTTTTACATTCCATTTTTAATTTATATACATACATATATAACCATTTTTGTTACAGTCTATATGCTTATGATAAACATTCTCTAATGGGTTATAACTTTTTCTTTTGTTAAAGTTGCACATTAACAAGAACAAATAACAGTGTTGAATACTTTCTGATGTTATAAATTTCCTCTGGGAATTCATATACTTCAACTCACTTAAAATAATTAATCTTTTCAGACGGATACATAAATTTTCATTAAACAAGTTCGAATATTCTTTTTGTTATCCATAATGGTAAAAAGCTTTCAGATTAATTACAAGCATACTGGTCCTTGAAAACTTTTACACTTTTTATAAGAAAGTTTAGCTTAAAATTATAAAAATTTTCGCAAGATTGCTTTTTTATTTCCGAAATTTTAATTAATTTTATTGCAATACTTTCTATTTACATACATAAAGAAATTATAAAAAGTATATATTTACATTAAATATCTTTATGTATTTTATAAGATAAGAAAAAAATAATTAGTGCGTACATGTTGATCGTATAGTTGTACAGTAGAATCTTGTTAATGTATATCCGCTTAGACGTACCTCCGATTAATTTGAACAATTTCACACCTTTTTCATTTCTTTTTTCAATTAATGTTCAAAAATTCTTTACTGCGTAATGCACATCGGAAGATATTATGAATGGTTGAAGATATGAACAGCAATATATCAAAAGAAAGTGGTTTAACTACTTAAGTATTTCAGTAACAACTATGTCGACGCGTATATTTTTAGGATTTTTTCATGTGGTTAAAAAATGAAACGAGGGATGGAACTCTAAGTTACTTCCGTTCAGATGGCTGTAGTAATTTCGAAAAAGAGGGATGCGAAAATTATAAGAAATAACTCTTTGTTATTGTTGTTATTATTTTGTAAAGTAGTAAGTGAAATTATATCGTCTGCCATGAAAGGTCATTTTCACATCGAGTAAGTTTTTTTCAAACATATTTATCTAGTCATGTCTGAAATAAAAATGTTTTGATAGCTACTTATAAAATCAAAGTTAATAAAATAATTGAAGCGAAGTAAAAGCAAATTTCTATGTTCGCAAAAAATTTTTCTTGTACAAATTGAATAGCAATCCTCTTTTTTCTCCAGTACTTCTCTTTCTTGTACTTTTCTCTTCTTGTGCACACAGCAAAAAAATCATTAAATAAACAATTTTTAATTACAGTTGGCTCACATTTATTCGAAGTCGTTTACACCACAAGAAATGTTTGCCTTATCTAGAATTCGAATTATGGAAAAAAATGAGACAAGGACATGCTTAAAGAGGTACTATTACAAAGGAATTATAGTTATAGTATTTTATCAATTTATTTCGTCTGTTATCATTAGAATGTAACTTAATAATAAACTAAAATATATAATAAATGCATAAGTTAATCAGGGAATTAGAATTATAAGCACAATGGGAGAAGGGGTTAAGACGTCATTGATGGAGATACTGGACACTAAAAGAGAAGATATCAAATGCATGGGATTATATGTTCATTAGTTCATAACAATTCTGGCAAAAATGAAAAAAAGGTTATTTCCGGAATCTGAGAATTTTCATATAAAAAACGAAAAATTGGGATTCTCTTTAAATCGAATTAAACAATGTCGAGAGAAAATCAGTTCGAATAAATGAAAGATTTTAACGTTATTCTGCCACCGAAAGTTTTGGGACTTTATTTTTAGTTCGAATTAAGCTAAAATTTGGTTTATCTGATTTCGAATTAACGAGAGCCGACTATATCTCAAAAAGCAAATCGGTAATATTTTTTCGCATATCTTCAATGTTACGAGTAAATAATTATCTTATTAAAAATAATTTCAATAACTTTTTTTTTTTATTTTACTGATTATTAAATAAAAAAGCGCTTTTATTTTTATTAAAATGCATTTTATTTATATTTTTAAGAATAAAACTGTTTACAGAATGAATATTCTTGGGCATTAGATAACTTACAATAGTTAATGCGGACCTTGTATACTGCAGACAAAACACGGAAAAGAAGACCGCAGTAACATAAGCTACTTTTTACCACTAGAATTACCGTAATTCATGTATATCTAGAACTAAGGGGTGGATGATATGTAACCCATCGACGTTAATAACATTATTTTTGTTTTGTATGGGAGATACAGACGAAGATAAAAGTTTGATGATTAATGCAGTATATTTAAAATAATGTTTAATATATTTTAACTAATAGAATATTATTTATTGCGAAATTTCGTGAAAAGATACAACCAAATTCAATTTTTATTTCTTCTGTTAAATTAAGTTCTTTAAGGTGTTGCTGGCATTTCAAATAATGAATGTATATTAATTATCAATTTTAATATGTATATATATATGTAACTGGGACACTTATAAAATAAATTAAAGTGAAATATTTATTTCTCACAAAATTCCTTTATTTATTTTATAACATCATGGTAATTATAGAAAAAATTAAGCGGAAACCATTTTTTAGACTAACCGTTTCATACATATCATGTGTAAGAGAAAAGTTACTGATAAGAATTGATCTTCAACATAGCATTCTTATTTTAATTTCGAATGTAAAAAAAGTATTAAAAATAAATGTATAATTTTGTGTTGCATTGCTTAAATGGAAATGAGCAATGATAATGAATAAATTACTTTTAGTTCAGAATGTTGATTTAGGCTTATTTTAGACACTCCATTATTTACATATTCAGGCAAAATATAGATATAATTTAAATCATAAAAGGAGAATGCTGCGTTTGGAACAAGTTAAATCTTAACTAATAAATATTTTATTATTTTTTATTGAAGAGTACAAATAAGCTGTAAAATCGAGTTTATCAACATCTGCAATTCTTGTGGACTGTAATCATTTATACGAATTATTACAGTAATGTAATATGAAAATCATAATCGGATACTCAATCACAAATTTTTTACAACTGAATTGTGGTAAACCAGATGGTGAGTATTTATAATGATCCAATTATTAGTATTATTTTTCATAGGTTCGCATTTAAAAAACTAAAAAAAAATATTTCTACGAAATATTTTTTTTTTCATATTTCTGTTATTTGCTTGCCAAGATTACACTTGTGTTTTCTTTTAACTAAGAAAAATATTTTATTATATCGATAAAAGTTATCCGCACTAAAAATACTTTACATTTTCATCTATAATGTTGCCTCTTTTCGATGTAAAAAAGCTATTATGATATAAAAAATATTTTATGGAATAATGCATTTGTTGAATATTACATATAACACTAACCTGATTTTCATTCTTTAACAAAGTGGCATTATCTAAGAAAATAAGAAATATGACACAGACGAGAGTATAAAAGTATCCTCTTTCACAAATTCAGTGCTTCAAAAAATGCATATGATTTATTGTGCGATTTTCCATAACCCATTATCTTTTAATAACTAGCTTGTACAATACAAATTGCCTTGTAAAAATCTGTCGATGGAAAATATTGATATTTGAACATCTTTCCTCATAATCCGAATTTTGTTTTATCAGCTATACAAAATGAATCATCAGTAAACAGTTGTTAAGTTTGTTTTTCTAAAGTGAGAGAATCAAAATAACTTTGTCGTAAATTTTTAATCTTTAATCAATTTAAAAGAATAATAATGAATTTTTAATAATGTCTAGCATGATTTAATAATGTCTAGCTGCAAATTGTAATACGAAAATAGTATAAAATGAACTGATAAAATCATTTTAATTTTTAAATCAAAATGATAAATATGCAACAATAATCAAGACATATGTTTTCTAATATTATTTTATGTTTAAATTCCTCATTTATATTACATTTTAAAATTGATTCTTTTAAGAAATCAAACTATTGGAAAAAACCTAGTTTGCAATGATGTTTCCATAGAAGAAATTATATAAGCTCTTGTCCACAGATCTTACTGCAGAAGGGTAAGCAATGGACGACTTGAGTCCATTCCAGTCTATTACAAAAGACATCGAATGGTAACTCTGAATCCGCTGTGCTGTGGTTCTTCATATGGCTGCGCCATCCATCACTTCCATGCACACAATCTGCCGGTCATCAGGGGCAGTGGTGCAAATACGTGGGTGTGATTGGCTCCATTGGTCCATCGCTCCCTTCTACATCCAGTGATTTCATATCGACATCAAAGTTGTTTGGTTTCATCCAACAAGTTATCCGATTTCTCCAAAGGGTAATCAACAATCCCTATAGGCTACTATTCTTCCTTGGTCGAACTCAGACTCTTAATCAAAAGATGCTCGATGTCTTCGATGAGGCATAGGTATAAGCTTACGCAAAAATAGCACGAAAAAACAATTGCCGTACTTCAAATCGCCAAACTGTTTTTATATATCGCGCTTCGCTAATTCGCTAATTCAAGAGGTTTCTGGCTAAACAAATGAGCTGCTTTGGCCCTATAAATAACAAGTTAATAATTTTTAAATTTAATTATTCTTGAAAAGTTGATTTTAAATACAATTATAAATAATTATAATTAATCTAATTTAAATAGTATATAATACAGTTTTATATTATTAAGGCCTTTAAAATCTGCCCTTGTACTAGCTACAGCTGGCGACATCCTTCCAGACACAGCGGATTTTAAACACATGCTAAATTGGTCTGTACAGAAAATATTATTGAAGGTTCAGTTGTAATTAAACGACTAGAATGGACCTCTATACCCAGGCTTGCAGGTCGCATTAAGTGAAATTCTCGGTTATAAAAAAGTTACTCAAATTTCCTACAAATGTGCAGTTTATGGCAGATTTGAGATATTGCTGAAAAGAACAAAGGTACACAATGAAAACAACAACAGAAAAGCTAGACTTTAAAGCATTTTATCACAGTATTTTTATCGTGTTTAAACTTGAATTTATGTATAAAAATAGGCACACTTAAAAGCCACAATTCTTTTAAACATTAAACGGAACATTGCATTCCTTTAAAACATCAGTTTGTTCTTCTAATAAATTATTAGCGTTCGTTACATTCATGTTTTTGTAATTTCCTAATCATAAGTTAGCTATATGTATGGTATGTCTAAATCATTAAAATTACTTTCATTGGTTTCATTATGTTGTATACTGCTTCGAAAACAATTCCTTGCTTTAAATCTCTAAAAGACATGTTACTACCAGTAGTTGACCATTTTAACCATATATTGGTGTAAGATGCCAAAATGCAAGTGTTTAATAAAACAAAATTTTTTATGCTTACTATAACATATGCTAAATGAAATAAATTTTTAAATCATGCATAACACTGCAAACTTGAGCAAGAAATCGATGAATAAAAAACTCGTAATTTTAAAACAATTAATTATAGAACAACGGAAATTTCACACAATCTATACTATATATATATATATATAGGGTATAATTTCATATTTAATTATTTTGCCGATTTTTTATTATTTTCAAATGACCCATATTAAACAGAAAATGTACAAAATGTGAATATATATATTTAATAAGATTATACCAGCAAATTATATTTTAAAGCTAGATACAGAAGAAATTCAGTACGTTCACTTTTATTTTATTTTATTTTATTCTATTTTTTGACTAAAGAAATACTATTACATTCGTATAAACCGTATGACTTTTTGAATCAAAAGAAATGAAAATATATATATACATATGTACATATACACTTTACGGATAAAACAACGTTTTGTTAGAGCAATGGAATTTACTTCACTTTGCATCAGTCATGTGGATATTTATTTTATCTTTGTGGGTTATTATTTTGGCCTATTGTTGGATGAAATTCCCTTTGAAATATGTTTCATATTTACTTGAATTTGTGTTGTAGAATCGAACTTGAATTCATTTTCTACAGACGTGTAAAAGAAATGAATTGAACAATGTTCAATTTAAAGCGTTTGCAAATATTTTACATAAAAATGAAAGTACTGGAGAAATATAAATTTAAATTTAATATTATTTCCGAATATTTTAACAACAATGCTTTGTCACTTACAGCATTCTTTTGCTAAGAAAAGTTATTATTTTTCTTTTTTCTAAAATATAAGATAGGTTTTTAATATAGAATATAATGAACAATTTATTTTCTATTACATTTTCAATACATTATATTCACAGAAATCCATATCATGTACTAATGAAATAAATTATGGGAAGATAGTTTTATTTAATATATACACATATATAAATGTGTGTGTGTGTATTTGCAATTAACCAATTACCTACAAGATTTCTGTGTAATTTTTAAGAGTTTTGTATTTTTATAGAATAGTCTTTATACAGAATTCCTAATAGAAGCTATTTAGAATAAATAATATTTTATATATTTGTTGTTGCTGCTATTTATTATTTTATAGAGAAATCAAACCCCTTTTTTAGTCTGATAAAATGTATGCGTACTAATTCATTTATACCTATATATTAAAATGAACAAAAAATATTTTATACATAAATTTAATAAAATGAATAAATAATATTTTACATATTTGTTGTTGTTGTTATTTATTATTTTATAGAAAAATCAAACCCCTTTTTTGGTCTGATAAAATGTATGCGTACTAATTCATTTATACCTATATATTAAAATGAACAAAAAATATTTTATACATAAATTTAATTAAATAATATACCACAGATTTAATGAAAGTAACGATTATTTAAAAAAAAAAAAAAGCGATTCAACTTTTTGTGTAATAATATATTCGAAATACTGATTTATTAGGAAGTTCCTGAATTTATTTATTTATGATTCTTCAATCATTTGTTTATCTATATAATCATTTATTAATTTGCCTATAATTTTATAAACAACATTCCTCGAATGTAATTGAATTTAGTCTAGTTATAAATATTGTACTTTCTATTCAAATATTTTAATCTGAAATATAAAAATATTTAAACAATTATGCTTCAGAAGAAACAAATAATAACTTATTGCACTTTAAAACATTTATACATATACATATTAAAATAAGGCGATTTTTATCCACCACGTCCGATACAAACACGTTGATGAATTTTACCAGAAATCTAAAATGAATCTCAAAGCTGCAATTAATAGCGTCATTCATATAAAAAAATTAACAATAAATTTATAATTAAATGAAATCTCTTTTTTACCGGATACATTTTTCTCATGAAATCTGGTTTCCTAAGTTACAAATGATATCAGAGCTCTAACTCATTCAGTTAAGGGTTAGCTTAAATGCTTGTGATTTCTATATGAATTTAATAGATTTTGAATAATAAAGAACGCAAATTACGAAAAATAAAGCTGAAATCGTGTAACAACAGATTAAAAACTTTCAAAGGCTATATCGTGCTGAAAGAGCTGATTTATGACCAATCATCGAAGATAAGCAGCATCGAAATAGGTCAATTTAAACTTTCAACGGGTAAATATTGCGAATAATTGTAATAATTTTACTACATTTTATAGAATATTTTTGCAAATATTATGTTTTGTTTCCATATATATTTTATATAGAAGCTACTTAGACATTTTTGCTGAATTTTTATACATATTTCAATTAATTTTTATTAAAGATGTTTTTAGAATATAATCCAGAATTCTGCGGAATTTTAAGATTTTTTTCCTGTACTGTTTTTACAGAATTCTATATGTGTTTCTGTATAGTGCTTTTTAAAAGACCGCTGATTCTAGAATTACACGATTCTGTCTGAATATACCCCTATGCTTATAATTACAACATGGGACAATATTTTAAATTTTTTAATTAGTTTTTTTTTTTTTTTTTAACAGATATTTAAAGCGAACACTTAAAGTGAATTTCGTTCATTCTCATGAGCACTATTATTTCTAATAATAAAAGTATTCATGGACCGTTCTGGAACTTTTTTAAATAAGGAAGAAGAACGAAATTTTAAAGGTAAAATCTTTTTTTTTTCTTCGTGTTTTGAGGTGCACATTGGTTTTACGATTCAAAATACGAGAACAAAATACATCCTTAATATAATTTTGGAATTGAAATTTTCTAGTGCCGTATTCTGCTAAAATTATATATATTAAACTGCAAAAAATGCATATATTTATGTATATATATATATATAAATAAACTTTTCTCCTTTTTTTCCAAAGCCGAATCTTTCACTCATTTGGATATATGGAGAATGATTTCATATATGTTGTTTTAATAGAATATCTTTAATATGTTCAACATATTTAACTGATACAACTGAAGTTTTATATGTATTTGAAACAATGGAACACTTAATACATGTATGCGAGTCATAAGCATGGCTATATTTAAGAAACTCGAAAATTAAACTATATAATCTAGATAAAAAAATAAGTTTCAAAAGTAAACTTATTTTGAAATCAACCATGAATAATACATGCAGAAATAAACATCCTCTTAAAAATAATTCTCTTAATTTAGACTAAGATTAAATATTTATTTAAAGAAGGAAAAGACCATTTCCTTATTTAATTACTTTTCAAAAGTCCAATCGTAAATTTAAAATTGCGCTTTCTATTTTCTAAATTGTTTACATAAAGTAAAGGGACATTAAATCTCAGAAAATATTTTCCATACTTTTATAGTAAGAAAATAATGCAGGAAATAATGTTGAATAAACATTTATTATTAAATTTAATGCATTTTAAAATAGTTTTCAAACAGCTTTTATGTTTTTTTAAATAAAAGTCCATTATTTTTATGTGAACTTTTAATTTACGAAATTGTTTTTTAGCAAACATAAACTTATACCAGAATTATTTTTCAGTAAGTTTGATATGCCGGTTTTTCCCTTCTCACGTTCTCTTTGATGATGCGAAAAGGTCCCTAAATGCGCAAAATACAAATAAGTTGAAAATAATAAATTATTTATAAATCAAACATTATATTTTTGTTTTTATCCGTTTGCAGGTAACTTTAATTTTTTAGTTATTCTGTTTAACTAACGCATATGAATTAAACGAAAAAAAAAGTTAAAATTATTTTATTCTATTAAACTGAAAATAATTTCTAAGAAAAAAATATGCAATGTGGTTTATAATGCTTAGTATTTCTTATTAATACCAGTATACGTAAAACATTTAAAAAGTATAATTTAAAGAAATAAGATTATTTTAATTATTTATTTTGAATAGTTTTACTAATATTATTATGTACACCAACTGCCTACGCACGACTAAACTGTGCAACTAACTGACTAAACTACAATAAATACAACACTAGTTACAACAAAACTCAAATAACAGTGAGTGCAATAGGTTTAACTTCTTTCCAATTTTTAACTATACCCTCTTCAGTCCTGATGTCGCCTGGAGAACACACTAAAAGCACTCTTTAAATTAATTTAAATGCTTCTAGAATTGTTACAATTACATCTCGATTATCTAAGATTATCTAAATAAATGTGTGCCCATTAAAATAATTGATATATGGACTGATGCATCTTTAGATATGTTTTACAATAATTTATAACTGGTGTTTGTAGAGCCACATAAAACTTGTCTCAGGATTGAGGAGGATACTTTCACTGTAAGCTGTAGCATAATGCAACATTATGTATTCTAAGGAGGTAAAACAGTCACATTTTACTAGTTAAAAGTTGAAAGATATAATTGATTTTACACATTTGCAGGTAGTTTCTTTTTTTTTTTTATTATTCAGTTTATGCAGACATATGATTGGAAAAGAAAAAAAATGCAAAATTAAATATTAATTTCACTTTATTTATTTTGAAATCTACGAATAAACAAATTAAATGCAATTATGATTGAAAATATTTATTATTAGTATTATTATTTTAATCATAACATTATTTATAAAATAATTTAAAGAAAGTATTGAAAAGTGAAAATATATTATTTTCTATTGCCTTTGAAGCGACCGACTATCATTATTTTATACTGACTGCATACGGCGTTACTGCTGTTTTAATGAATCAGCTATAATTCCAATAAATTTTATCGCTTTTCATGTTTTAAAGAGACATTCATTGTTAGCTGCATAGTGGATCAATAGAATGAGTTTAACTCAGGTAAGTCAATCACATTTTACTATTTAAAAGACGAATGGTATATCCTTTTATTGTACATTTATTTTTACAAATATAATATTTGAAGAATATCACTTATATATTACTATTTTTTCCACACATAACAGGATGAGGTTTGATCTGCATGGAATTTTCTCCAAAGTTGACTACATTCATTAAATATTGTGAAGTACATAAATTTACATAAACGTGTCGAAATTAGGAATAACTGGCTAATTTTAGGATATTCTCACTAAATTCGATATTGATAGACAGGCTAACAGACTCACTGACAGACATTTTGTAAAAACCTGTTTTGGGGGTTCTCTGACCCATAAAACGTGTAAATTCGTTGAAAACAATATTTTGAAAATTTTCAAATCTCCAAAAGTTTTTTTTTTAAAGATAGAAAAAAGTAATAATATGGAGTGATAATTGTGTAATTAGTGGTATCAAAGAAATTTACGACAGATATAAAACGAATAATTTACAGTTGTCCTTATGATTTCCTCAAAAGTTTTATATTGTGTGTTCATTTCTTTTTACTAATTATTTAAAGTGATGAGAATAAATCCGCAAGATCAGCAGTAATGTTTATGCATAAAACATATTTGAAAGATTTGAAAGATTATTTTTAAAAACGAGTATTTTAATGTTTTAATTGTGAAAATGATTAATAATCTGTCCTCAAACATCCAGCGTATTTTAGTAGATGTGTTTCTTCTGAAAAAAAAAAAAAAATAAATAAAAACATGTTTTTCAAAAAAAAAAAAAAATCTGAAATCCTTCATTTGTTAAAATAATTCGCATGTAATTGTATCCTATGTGTGTATTTATGCCCTAACATGTCTTTTGAATTGAGGCATTGAGACCCACACTGTGTGAACATCACAAGCTAAAATTTTTAGAAAAAATGTTTCCACAATATATAGTGTTTCTTGTGTTAATATGACATCCTAATGAAATTCAATCTTAAAAAATATTTTTTTATTATAAAAACATTAATAATAACATACATATTAATGCATAAATACACACATTAATACATAACATAATTGATAAATATGCATGTGTGTGCTATTTTAAAACCATTTCATCAAAAACTAAAGAGTAAAAAGTTTATTATTTATAATTGTATTTGAATTGCACCTATCTTTCACACCATTTTCTGATTAAAATTCTTCTACGTTTTCTCTTTTTTTAATATCGATGGTTTTGAGTGGTAAATTAGGCTTCTTTTCATTCTTTATAAATATCATTTTCATCGGATATAACTTTATGAAATTACGATACTTGTCTGCACCTATTTTCGATCGAATAACATACATATAATTTTTCCTTAGTTATTAAGCGATAGGAAGATACCGGCTTTGTCTCGATAAGTTTGTATTTATGATATTTATTGTTACTCATTATGCGAAAAAAGCACACCAAAGACTTTACCTTTGAAAAATATTGTTTTTAGCAAAACCTTGTTGCCCAATTTATAGATTTTTCTTTTTCTGTATAAGAAAATTGAAATTCTGTTTAGCTGAATTATCGAGAAATTTTAGAAATTTTACTCTTTACCAGTTTTAAATCATTTACTAAGAGTAATATGAATACGTTGCTTTTTAAATTACTGCTATCGCAACCTTCATTAGTACATAAATTAGCATCAGATTTTATACTACTTTTGAAATTTTGACAATTATCTTTCGATCTTTCTGTGTATACTCTTAATTTTAAACTTATTTTTATGGGAAGAGATTTTTTTCTTTAATATTTATTATTTACAATAATAATATTAATATAAAAATAATTTATACATTGATAAGAAATTTTTTCTTTAATAATAATGATTTGTAATAGCAGTAATTTAAAAATAATTTATAGATTGATAAGGAACATATTTTCTTTAATAACAATAGTAATCATTTAAAAATATTTTATACATTGATAAAAAAGTATTTTTTGTAATAGTAATAATAATTTACATTAATAATAGTTATTAAAAAACTAATTTATAAATTAATAAGGAACCGAGAATTTTTATTAATAATAATTTATAATAATAATTGTAATTTTAAATAATATATTTATGTAACGATATGGAACAGATTTTTTTCTTTAAAAATAATAATTTCAAGATAGTTTAGAGATTGATAAGTTGTTTGATTGGATCCCCCCCGCCCTCCAAATGGCGCCTGATGATATTCCCTCATATATATCTATATATCTATATATATATATATATATATATATATATGAAAATGTTTTGTAGAGCAAGTTGTTTGCAATGATGTCTTATTATTAAATATCTATAATTGATTATTTAAAGATGTTTGCCATGAAATTTTTACATATTTCTCTGTGCGGGTAGTGGATAATGATTAAAATGAATTAACAAAATTCTTTAAATAGTACAGAAAAAAACCCTTAAAACTACTGAGATATGCATATGATTGATATGAGTAATACTTTCAAATAAAAACAAAAGTATGAATAGAGTCTTATAAAGATATACTAAATAGTAAAATAGATAAAACTAGAAACAATGACATAAGTAAATAAATAAGAGATAAAACTTAGCATCCTGTTTTTAAAATATTCTTCAAAAAAAAAAAAAAAAAAAAAAAAAAAAAAAAAAAAAAGAGAAGAAAAGAAAAAAAACTGGAAATGTGGGAGGAGGAAAAGTATTTCAAGCAAAAAAAAAAATGTAACACGACATATTATTTTAGTATAGTTTTTTGATACTTTTGTTTTTAGGTAAATTTATCTCATATAACAGAATTTTGCTTCATGGTTATGAAACTAATTTAACACTAGAACTTCCGATGTTAACATTATTTCTTCGAACATTCCGAACATTATTTCTCCATCAGACTTTGAATCTTCTAAATTATAGTTCCTAAATTTTCTAGATCTTCCTATCCAAAATCAGGGGCTACAAAATATGTCCTATTCAGCGATCTAGGATCTGGAGGAAATATGCAGATAAATTATAAGTTTGATTTTATACTTAACAATAAATTATATAATCCTCTGAAATAGAAAAAAATCGCTATAAATAGAAATATCCATCTAGCGACCTTCACAAAATCGATCTTAGAATATTATATACCATATATACTCACGCATAAGTTGAGAAATTTTTGGGGGGATTTCTAATATTTAGAGTAATACAGAATTTTGATATTCCTATTACATTTCGCAAAACTTGGTGATATGTATTAAGAGAAATGTTAGGAGTAAAAACTTTTTCTACAATCCTTCCCGTTCATGTTTTCAGTGTGTGCACGTGCAGCATTCATTGCATTCATCTGTGTTTCTTTAAAATACAAGAATTTGGGTTTAATCCCTTTAAATGAATTTACTGTAGATGAAGGTGCCATATTTCAGTTTTTTGAGAGTATGAAATCAGTATAATCAAGTCTAAAATGTGAACACTTTAAAACAATACAATATATTTACATTAATATCCAGTAACTGTGATATTGTTTCCAGTAGTTGTCATATGAAACTTTAATGGATTTCAATTACTGATAATATTTAATATTTTCAGATAAAGACAATTGCTAAACAAAATTAGTTTATAACTTTAAAAGTACTGCTAAAATAAGTGGTTTAATGTCAAATCTTCCGATTCCCTTGTAATTGGTATAGGTGCCAATTCTTAAACATTGCTCGAAAATGCACTGAATATCGCATGAAAAATCACTAGAATTAAAAAAATAGCAGTTGATAAAATTTACTACATAAGCCTAAAGGTTTGAAAATTAATGCTTTATACAAATATAAAACAATAGTCGCAAAATGAAAAAAAAATAAAAAATAAAAATCACATTAAAATTTTGCTAAAATTTCAGAATTCCCTGTGTGATTTCAATGCAAGATAGGGAATATTCACAAATTGTACGTTATTAAACGTCAATTTAAGCGAGTACCTCTCCTTCGGGCATAAAATAAAAGAGTACAGATTTTCCAGGGTGACGGAAGTCCTGACCAGGATTCGTACCAAGGATGTATTGGTGCTCTTCCAATTAAGCCATCGCGGACGAGTAATGAAAGACTATTTCACCCAACTAACCTTAGCGATCACACAATCTTGTCGGTTACTATGAATCAGCTCAACAGAATAAATCGAAGGTGAGAATATGGGATTGCAGAAAACGCTGCATACGAAATCATATTAGAATAATTTATAACACGATTATTCAATCGGTAAATTAATTATAACAGTGGTAATTTTCCAATGGATGAAAATATTCCGAGCCAGGATTTGAACCACGGATGTATTGGTTGGATTTATTTTTTTTTATTAGGTAGATTTCGTAAGAAATACTACCTACTGCAATCGCACCAGTTTATCTATCTATCTATCTATCTATCTATCTATATATATACAAGGTGGCCAGAAATAAAACACCCCTACTCTGACCTCCATGGATATCAAACTACTCAGTGTAAAGGCTCAAAATTTTGTACACATACTATTCAAAATATGGGGAAACGGATTTCACGAAAAAAAATTAGTTCCTGAAATCACCGATAGGTGGCGCTGCACAACTGGAACTATGATCAAAAGACACAAATAATAATAAAAATTAAAATGTTTATGTGGAATGGAATGCTTCCATGCTTCCTTTTTAATTTTTCTGCCCCTTATGGAAAATAAAAATAGTAAAGAAGCTAGAACTCCCGTTGTAACTGCAATTTCATACTGTAACCAGAAAAATTTGCGTAAAGCATGGGTAGAAGCCATGTTCTGGGTATAAAAGAAGTTAAAAGGTGGGGAATGTCATTCTTATTAGTGATGGCTGTCACGCTGCCAGAACGCGCTTTGCTTGTGAAGTTGTTTTACGAGAATAAAGGAAATGCTCCAGCAGCACTTCGAGAGTTTCGCCGACTTAAGGATTTGCGTAAGGGACCATTGCTTCCACAAGCTCTCAGGAGAATGATCGCTCGATTCGAGGAAACTGGACATCTTGGAGTTCAGCCTGGTCGAGGACGCAAACCGGTTCGTTCAGATGTCGTTGAAGATGTTGCCACCGGTATTGTTGAACAGTCAATGGATAATGTTTTAGGCTGCAGTAGTGCACGTGCAGTGTCACCACACTTGGGTGTTCCCTATGGCACAGTGTGGAACATACTCAGAAAAATGGTGCATTGTTTCCCGTACAAAATCCGCCCTAATCAACAATTGCTGGCCACAGACAGGGAGATGCGACTGACCTTTGCATTGACATTTCTTGCTAGAGTTGAAGTGGATGCATCGTGGCCGTGGCAGATTCTGTGGAGCGATGAGGCCCATTTCCACCTCAGTGGAACAGTGAACACCCATAACTGTCGCATATGGGACACGACAAACCCCCGTACCTTCCAAGAGATTCCACTCCACTCACCGAAAGTTACAGTCTGGTGTGGATTCACAGCCACATTCATCCTTGGACCGTTCTTTTTCGAAGAGGTTACTCCCAATGGCCTTGAGACATGTACCGTGACGGCCAACAGGTACAAAAGGATGCTCGAAACATTTGTTGTACCCCATTTGCAGCAGCGCCAATGCCTTGACACCATTACTTTTATGCAAGATGGAGCACCTCCACACATTGGACTCCCTGTGCAACAGTTTCTTCGCCAACATTTCACCAATGACAGAATAATCAGTCGCGCGTTTCCGACAACTTGGCCATCTCGTTCACCGGATCTTAATCCGTGTGATTTTTGGCTTTGGGGACACTTAAAAAACCTTGTTTATCGAGAACGTCTGGTAACCTTGGCAGATTTGAAAGAGAGTATCAGTCTGCATGTGAGAAGCATCTCAGATGACCAGTTACGATCCGCAGTTGAACAAGCTGTCCACAGACTTCACATTTTACATCTTCAGGAAGGGAACCATATTGAGCAGCATTCCCTGCATCGATAACGTCCTTGTTTCATGTATGCTTGGTACTTTCAAATAAAATGTGTTTAAAACGTGTTTTTGTGTCTTTTCAGCATACGTCCAGTGGTACAGCGCCACCTATCGGTGATTTCTGGAACTAAATTTTTTTTCGTGAAATCCGTTTCCCCATTTTTTGAATAGTATGTCCACAAATTTTCAAGCCTTTACACTGAGTAGTTCGATATCCAGGGAGGTCAGAGTAGGGGTGTTTTATTTCTGGCCACCCGGTATATATCTCACTTTTTTATGGACACGATAACTTCTATAATTCTTCACCAATCTCCGCCAAACTTGTACATAAAATCAATGGGGATAAAATCTTGGCTGAGTTCGTTAATGGGCAAAATCGGACCAAGGGTTCGGAATAGGGGGCGTTTTTGTGAAAACCGAAAAAACGCCATAACTTATTAATTAAAGTAGATATCGAATCCGTTTAAAGTTTATATTACTTCTTAAAAATGGGCCAAATGTATATACATGACAGATTTTTGATAAATTTAGAAGTGGGCTCAAGGGGCGAAAAAAACAGGGTTTTTGAGAGAAAAAAATTCATAACTTCGTCAATTTTCAAGATATCAAGTCTAAATAAATTTTTTATAAATGTTCTTAAAATTATCTTAAACTTTTGCATTTAAAAGTTTTTGATAGGACCAACTTTTACCGATGAAAAAAATTAAAAACGAAAAGAAAAAGGGCGCTGAAAAAAGAGAAAAATCCATAACTCCGTCAATTTTTAAGATATCAAATCTGATTAAATTTATTTTACATCTTCTCAAAAATATCTACAACTTTTATATTGACAAGTTTTTCGTAGGACCAATTCGTATAGCAAAAAGAAATTAAACAAAAATAGGAGTTGGAGAAAAAACCTCAAATCCAAAAGGCTTATATTCTGACTCATTTTTAAATTCATTTTTGATTTTCAACGCATCCAAATGGTAGATCCTCTTATTTAGAAACTGTATAAAGTGACGCATTGGTCAATTTTCTGATAAAGATAGAATATATTTCAAAAAAGGCTACCAAAAAGGGTATTTTGAACAGAATTTCCGAAAGTCATCGGGACTGAAAATTGAAGGAAGTATTCAAATAAGAAATTGCGTTTTTTCTGACTCGTTTAAAATCCATTTTGGTTCTCAAACGCATCCAATTTACAGATCCTCTTATTTAGGAACTATATAATGTGATGCATTGGTCAGTTTTTTGATAAAGACGGAATATATTTCAAAAAAGGCTACCAAAAAGAGTATTTTGAACAGAATTTTCGGAAATCATCG
The DNA here is from genome assembly GCA_964019185.1 of Maratus speculifer. Lineage (NCBI taxonomy): Eukaryota > Metazoa > Arthropoda > Arachnida > Araneae > Salticidae > Maratus > Maratus speculifer. The sequence continues at coordinate 212,647,978 of OZ025297.1, read as the reverse complement.
AGACTGAAAATTTAAGGAAGTGTTCAAATAAGAAATTGCGTTTTTTTCTGACTCGTTTTTAAATCCATTTTTGCTATCAATTGCATCCAATTTACAGATCCTCTTATTTAGGAGCTATACAATGTGACGCATTGGCCAGTTTTTTGATAAAGATAGAATATATTTTTAAAAATGCTGTCAAAGTGAGTATTTCGCACAAAATTTTCCGAGGCAATCATGATTAAAAAATTAAGGATGTATTCAAACAACAAATCGGTTATTTTATGACTCATTTTTAAATTCGATTTTTTTCTCAAATGCTTTCTACTGACAGTTTTTTGTTATTTAGGAACTGTATAATGTACTGTTTTGGTCGATTTTTTAATAAATTTAGAATCTATTTCCAAATATGTTGTCATAATGGGCATTTGAGCTGAATTTTTCTTAAGATGATTCTGATAAAAACCAGTTTTTGCAGAAAAATGAAATTAAAAATTTTTCATAAACGGCCAAATGAAGTTATTAAACTGGGTTTATCTCTAATCATATATATATATATATATATATATATATATATATTTTTTTTTTTTTTTTTTTTTTTTTTTTTTGAAATGAGCACTTTTCGAAATCTACCTCCGCCTATAGGCCCAGCCGACAGGGATTTTATTTGATTTTAAAAACATAAACTACATCATTTTTTAAATAAATGTGTATTTTTTAAATATTTTTAAAACTTAAACTTTAAAAAATCCTGAAACAAAGCAAAAATTTATGTAAATCTCTCTAATTAGATGAAGCAAAAAAGAAATATGATGAAAAATGTTTGAAATTATAACGATTTTAATTTATCCCATTTAAAAATATGCATATTAATCACTTTAAAAAAAGATTATTTTAATTTAACGAGAAATTTTAGTATATGATTTTGTTTGCAAATTATATGGTTAATTGTAACAACAAATTTTTAAAAAAATAACGCACCAAACATATTTTTTACATGTTTCCCAAATCCCTTAAATAACATAGTTTCTTAAATTACTCACGTCTAATATGTGTTCTTTTAAACCTGATGAAATATTTACATGCCCGTAACTGTATCAGTTTTTCACATATAAATATGCATTTTTTGTGTTTAATTTAAGAATCTAAAAAAAAATTTCTATGGCCTTTTTTTTTTTTTTTTTTACTTTACGGGGGTTGTAAGAAAAATTTATTTTCGCATTTTCCGTCATGTACTTTTAACTTATGTCATCATATTTTAGAGCTTTTTTTTATGAAACTTTACAACTGGAAATGTGCGTATAAGGGCAATATTTAAGGAAAATTACTGTTGATTCGATATTTCTTTGGTTTTTCCAAGCTTGAAATTCACAATATTATTACTGTTCCGTTTTCTGTTTGTATGTCTAGTTTGCTATCTCAGGAATGCACACCATACAATTGTCAATATGTGAAACAATCTGTGTTAGGACCATCATCGCAAAGCTACTGAATATATCGGGTATACTAAGAGCTGACTGATTTTAAAATTCTTACAAGAAATTGCGCATGGATAAGAAAAAAGAACGTTTTCAGTTGGGCTGTAGAAGTGGCTGCTCAAACCATCAAAGCTTATCGAGTTCACGGATGAAATTCTAGGATTAGTGAAAACTCGATTAGCATATTAAAATGCAACTGGTCTGCCCATTCTATCTTGGTGGAAACACTTGAAAACTCGATTTTCTGGATTGACTGGCAGGTCTATCTTTGTGTTTTCCTGCACTAGAAGATGTAGGAGCCATAGTGCAAGACTAATGGTGATTCTTTTGAGAATTTTTTGAAAATTAAAAAATATCATCAGTCTGAAAATTCGGAGAGAAAAATAGTCGCCATTTTTTACAAATGGTCTCTATGAAAGATCAGTTTCGTCAATTGTTTGCAGAAAATATCTTCAATTTTGCCAAAAGAGGGCGATAAAAACACTAATTTGCGGAAAAACACGAATTTGTTCATATTGTCAATATAAAAACGTGAAATTCGTTAAATGATAGCAGTAAATGCAAATTTCGTTAAAGGGCAAAAGAAACAACTCCAGTTTAATCAAAAAAAAAAAAGAAAAAACGTGAATTTCGTCAAATAGCCGCAAATAAGGACAAACTTCATTAAAGAATCGCGGAAACGGAATCCTTTGGCAAATGCAAATTTTGCCAAAGGATTGTAAAAAACCCCTCCAATTTTGTAAAAATATCACGGGAAAAAGCATTTTTTTCCAAAAGATTGCACATAAAAAATAATTCCGTTACAGGATTGCGATCCAATTTTGGTAAATGTATATCAATCTGTCCCAATGCTCTAAGCACAGCTAAAAAGTAAAAGTCAACCCGTTTACTTGTCATATATACTTGTCAACCGGATACAAACCCAACCCGAAGCGAGAAATTAACTCGACCCAGAGCAAACAATAGATGTTAATCGGACCCAAACGTGACCTACAGAAAAAAATAGAAATTAACTTGACCAGTAGCAAAAAAATATAAGCCAACTGGACCCATTTCCTATCCCCCCCCCCCCCTTGAGCACTCTCGAGATTTGCCCTTGTGTCCGCTTTTATCGATCGACGATTAACAGTGATATAACAGCCATATATTAAATGTTTAAGCTATGAATACTATTAATAATGAATGATTTATTTTTAATAATATGATATTAAGAATTACAAATTTCGTTAGCTACATGTAAGAATATTCCGTTTATAAAACTTTGTACATTGTTGAAGCCCGTTATGGCTTCTGTTTGTCTTTTTGTTGTTTTCCTTCCGTATCTCCGTACATTAATTTTTGCAAACTGACTGTAGATCTGATATAACTGGTATATGACACTGTTGTTTACCATAGTGACTTCACTTTAGAAAAGGAAGTAAGCAGCATTTCTCTTCATTTATAGTGACACACAAAACATTCGCATTACATTATGATATTGTCCATGGATATGAGTATATATCTTTTATAGTGGGTTTTAACATAGATACATTAACTATAGAGAAATTGATGCGAATTTTGATATGCCCTGAAATATGTATGCTGTAGGTGCAAAATATATTGTTGAAACTATTTGTAACTCATTTAGGTATTTTCTTAAATTAAATCAGATTGTGAGTTGCTTACGGAAAAATCATGGTTCGTACAAATCCTGGAATTTTATGAGCAGGAAATTCATATTTACCAGTATTTTCTTATAGAAAATTCCTGATTAAATAAAACGAAATTTACTCTTTTGAAGTATATTTATTTTTCTATAAAGACTTACTGGTATTTCATCTGGAAAATAACGGTACCCGTACGAGCCATGAAAATATATTCGAAGTTACTTTATGATTTTATACTATTCCCGGCGTAACAAAATTTAAAGCTTATTATATTAAAGCTGGGCACTGGAAATTGTTTAATGCAAAATATATCAAGCATAATAGCATTTTTTACTTTAAATTTTTTCCATCCGGATAAGAATAGCAAAATGGCTCCCCATGGTCGATCTTTGAAATATCAGTTACGACAATAAGGCTCACCAACGGAGTAGAACATATATTGTTTTTAGCCCCTGACCTTGAACTGTGCTGTCACCTCTGTTTTTGAAATACGTTTTTCTCAAAAAGTACAAAAGTTAAAGAATGAAATCAATGCTAGTTATTCAAGAATATATTAGTTCACATTATGTATATGTTTTTTTTTTTATTTTTTTTTCCAAAAATATTAACATAGAAAAATAAACAATATAATATTAAAAATAAATTAATTTATGTATTAATGTATTAATTTATTATTTACACTAACCAAAAAATTACAGGATATTGCTCAAAACATATACTTTTAAGATATACTATTTGAGTTATAATTTTTAAAAATTGTTACCAACTTGTTAAAATATTCTCAACTTTTCCTGTTTATAATTGCTCCAATTGTCCTGTTATCAGTGCATTGTCCGATTTGTAACAGGTACACTCGACTAGAATGTGCAGCGAGTCACAATATATACTTGCCACGTCCCTATAGAATTGTTTCGAGTTTGCAATCATTCTGTTATTTTAGCATAGTGCGCTTTCTTCTGGCTAATATACTAAGTTGATGATCTTGTCCATTGTGCAGAAGCTGAATATGACTATAAATATATAACGTGGTGAACATTTTGACAATTTTGAATCGCCTCCCATCCTTTGAATATCATATGTTATCATTAAATGACACTCACTACCTCTAGCCTCCGCTAATAATATTGGTATCAATGTCTATATTTTTTTACATTTATTATTTTCTTTAACATTTCCCCACTCCTGTTTTATTTTTTCCCTATGTTTGAATAATATACAGATATGGTTGTACCTTTTTAATTGGCATATTTTACTGATTTAGATTAAAAGAAGAAATTCATAATGTATCACTATTATATAAGAAAAAATTTATAGCTAGTAACATTTTAAAGAAATATACTTTTCTTAAAAGTTTTCCAGAACAGCTATTTTACATAACACATTGGGTAACAGTTTTGTCTTTTTGCATTTCCGCCTTGCACTGTAATAAAAAGAACTCCTTGTGAACAAAATAGATAGAAAATCTTCCACTTTTTTTTACTAACAACAACAACAACAAAAATATATATAATTTCAAATTTGGTTTCTCTAACAATTTATTATGTACTTATACAGAAGGAGAATATTAATGACGAACATAGATTGTTCCATATTTTGGAATGAAATCAGGCACTGATTTTAATAATAACTTTGAATTTTCATAAAAATAAGAAAATTGACTGAAAAATAAATAAATAAATAAAATAAGATTACATATGTATAGAAAAAGCTATCAAAAAAGTAAATTTTGTTTTGGTCAAAAATAGCAACGATCTCAAATAACAAATACTCTCCCTTAAGAAATACTTTCGTATTTCAAACGTCAAATTCTCCCCTCTCCCCCCCCCCCCCCCCACAAACACGCACTTCCAAAGTTATACGTTATATATGTACACGGAACAGCTCCATAAATTTCTTCTATGTGAAAATCACAGCAGACTAGTATTATCATGTTGTTTTGCGGTGCTTGGTATTATTAGGTGAAAGGGATGCGCAGCACGCGAAAATAACAGAATATTTACAAACGCGAAACAAACATATAGGGAAGTGGTATGTTAGGAAATATCCCCTTATTTTGGCACACAGTGCATCCTGCTCGCGAATTCGTAGGTCACGAATAGACTAATGCATGGATAATAACGTAATAGTGAAAGTACAATCAGAAAAAGTTACAAATACTACAGCAAACTGCTAGCATTATTAGGATGAGCGAAGCGAATCCCCTACTAGGCCTAGCGTTGCAAAGGTTAGAAAAAACCCGGTTTAAACCCGGGAATAAACCGGGTTTTTAGGAATAAACCTGGAAAAAACCCGGGATTTTTTGGAATAATTCGGTCTTTTGGGAATAAACCGGGGAATAAACCTGGTCTATTGGAAATAAACCCGGGAATAAACCGACTTTTTGCAACTCTAACTAGGCCACTCAAATTACATTTTGTCGTACACTTTACAAAAAAACTATTCAATATTTTAACTTCAAATTAAACACAAAAATAAATTATGATCTGTAGATTTGCACAATATAATTTTTTTTTACAGTAAAACGTTAAAAAAATTATTAAATTATTAATTTAAAAATTATTTATTAAAAAAATTGTTTTAATTAATTTATTTTACATGCATTTCCAATACGGACGCATTTTAGCAAATAAATAAAAAATGAAACCCGTATATTTTCAGAAAAAAAATATAAATCATGGAGTAAGTAATTATAGATAGAATCATGATTAATTTAATAAATAAAACATGTTTTCATTATTCCGCAAAATCGTTTGCACAGATGACACTTAAAAATTTTAAAAGAATTGTATTATGGATTTTTTTTTTTTTTTTTTTTTTTTTTTTTTTTGCAAAGTGGCAACAAATAAAATTAATTGTTAATTTTGTTATATAAATGAAAAATTAAAAGAACTGCGTGAAGTTGATGCCTCGATTCAAGCTCTTATAAATGTACTAAAGCAAAGTTGACCGATTCAGACAAATAGACTTTAACCATTTCTTACTTTATTATTTGGATCTAAAGTAATGTTACGTTCTTATGTGTGACCGAAAAAGGTTTAGTGAACGGGACTTTAGACTTTGTTGCACGTATTAAAGAAAATCACAAGCCACCAGACCAGATATCGCGAATAATTATGGATAAATTTGAATACTGCAGTCATTTAACGCATAAGAATTGGTGCGTACCCATTCCCCCATTAATTAAATTCTGGAAAAATGTAAGCATAAATGGCTCAAGGAAAAAATTTCTTCTGCAGTTAGCTTTTGTTGTTACAATTCATAAATCCCAAGGTTTAACAATAGATGAAGCAGTTGTAGATAATGAGGATAAATAAACACCAGTTGGCTTAAAAACGTACGTACCGTTGTCGAGACTGAAAATCCTTCAAAATTAAGCAGTCAATAGAAATTTTCCTTACAAAAAATTCTACAATATCAAAAATTCTCACACGCTAACATGTATAAAAACGAAGAAATTAAAATAAAATGTTTTACAGTTAAAAATTCATAGTATCAACGAAAGCAAATTTCAAATTTGTTTCCAGAAAATAGGATTTTGAAGAAGTAACTTTCTTCAAATATATTATTCTAAAATAGCTATCAAAGATTATCTGATGTTAATTACAACGATTGGAAAAATGCATAGTTCAAACAACTTTAAAAAACACCAGTGGCTACTGGAAATTGTAAAAACATCTTTAAAAGAGCTTTTAGTTGAAAAATTAAAAATATTTTGTAAAAGTTTGCTTCGAAAATATCTTATTGTGCAGTCTTACATCATAAATAAAAAATTAAAATGCGCCAAAACATAAAATAACATTTTCGTTTAATAAAGATGCAAAAATAATATAAAAAAAATATTGTTACTTTCAAATATCTGTTTTATAAAATAATACTTCGTGAATCCAAACAAAGCATGGCTTTTGCTAGTTTAGGTCAAAAGGAAAATCGTTGACATTAATGCACTTTTCCTTTAAAAATAAATAGTTTGAGCATTATTCTGTATATTTTTTTGGTTGGAGTAAATAAAAAAATATTGCATTAGTAATTTAAAAATATATATATATATTCTTTTTGTTTTTTATTCTACGTTAAAATTTGTGTAAAAATTTGAAAACAACGCGTATAATGTGGAATAATAGGCTTTTCAATAATTGAAATTGATTTCACATTTAAAATTCTGCACTTTTTGAGAAAAACTTATTTGTATCATAGCAGCGCCAGCTCATACCTTCTCGATTATTTCAAGGATAGTTCAAGGTCAGAGGCTAAAACCCACTACATAATGTTTCTCAAGGTTAGTGTAATTTACTACACGCATTATTTCAAACATCACTCTTAGGAGCCAGTTTGCTATGCTTATCCGTCCAGATCCTTTACAGTACGATAACAGTACTATCTGTGTGCCGGATGCGCTGCAAGTAGGTCTTAGCTTTGATGTGCATACAAAGTAATGTGCATAAATTCGATAAATCTTATATTTTCTTATATATCTAATTTATAACTTGTTTTCCGCATGAGCTATATTTTGCATATTAAGATAAATTAGCGAAATATACATATAAATATTACACAAATAATCCGAAACTTAACAACACTTGCAAAGAATTGAATAAATCTTTTTGAGTATGAAATTGAATAAATGCGTTTTCTAATATGATATTTTAGTGTACGTTTGAGGTATGTTTAATAATTTGTTGATAGATAGCTGTACGATATCATTCGATTGCATTTCCATCAGTTGTTTATCTTCCTGAAGATTGATTTTCTACTATGATATGGGTGAATAAAAGTGTGTAATTTTAGTTATCCGAGATATGAAAATTATCCATAATTTATTATCCATTTAGTAATGTTTTTTTGCCGTTTGCTTTTTCTAACTGCACTAAATTTTAACTAACTATGCAACATATTAAGCAATACGTATAGATATAGATGAGATACAAAGATATCGAAAGGCATTTGGATATTTCCTCCAAATTTAGATCATAATTTTTAAAATATAATTTTCAAATTTGTTATCTATTTTCATTTTTTCCCAAGAGATCGTCATTTACCTTTCGCTGGTAAAGTAAATATTCAAATGTTTTTCATAAGCTATGACTGATGAATGATTTTTATTTATCGTTATATTTTGGGTTCATGTTTTACACAATTCAGTAACACACTAACATTAATAAAAGTTTATCTTATTATGCGCACATTGTCAGAAATTGTAGTATATCACTTTTAAAATTTTATAACTGATATTTTCCAAACGGATTTTTTTTTTTTTTTTTTTTTTTTTTTAGAAAAAAATACAATTATTTGTTACTTATTTCTTAGAATATTTCCAAATGATTATTATACAAATCAATAATTTTCATTAATTTTATTTAATGACATTCCTTAAATTTTAGTTAGCTTTAAGATGATTTATCTTATGAGCTACTTTTTATATTATTACCGTAAAAGTATTTCTCATCATATTGAAAAAAAATCATAATTGAAAGGCGTATTTCTTTAAAGTTTGGTAACACTCGATAAAAATAATTAAATAAATCTTCTATTTTCAAAAATAATTTCGAGTTATTTGATTCTCGATTTATTACACGCAAAATGTTAGCGAAGCATTCACGCCTTTTATCATCCTATCATTAGGTTTATAACAGATAATTTCTTCAATATAGAGAAGCTTTTTAAAAATAATGCATTACTGACAGTGGGTTAATAAATCACTTGGGATTTTTTGAAATATTATCTGTGTTCAATTTGATACTTTTATGTTCGTACAAAGTTTAACGTGTATTTTACTCTTAAAAAGGCATATACATTTGCTGAATTAAAATGAGATTGTAAAAATGTAAAAAAAGAAGCAGTTTTTTCTAAATTATTATTTGATCGGATGGTTTTATTTTCTTTTTAATGCTTACGGATTTTTTTTTTTTTTGACACATTAATAGATAATTGTACTTTCCTGCATAAAATATTTAACATTATACATTAATATTTTAAGTAATTCCAAGAATCCAAGAAATATACTAGAAAAACGTGACGATTAGATACCGAATTAGAAAATAAAACAATCTTTAAACCAATAACTTTTAAATTACCGTCTATTTTTTTTTCAGTGTAATTACAGTGCTATTAAAAAAACCATTTTTAATCCATGTTTCACTCGATTAACAATGCTTCTAGGAATCTACAATAACATTTTATTAAACATAACTTTTACTATGTATGTATTTGCCTTCGTAATTATGAATGCTTATATATTTCTCTTCCAATCTGACATTTTATGTATGTGTTCTTTTTTTAAAAAACATAACTCGGAATTTTGATAGCAATATTTGTCACGTCAAGAAAATGTGTACCGTGCTTTATATATAAATAAAGCATTTTATATCACTATTTGTTGTCCTAAGTTACCGCTTATTTTATATATTTAGAATTTTGATTTATGAAGTACCTAATAATTAATCCAGAAGTTACTTTATTTTTAAATATTGAACGATCGTAGATCATTTATACGAACGAAAGCAACTGAATTATTTCGTCTAACTCCATATGTTAAGTTGAAGCTTATATATTTTAAATATCGTTTTAACTTTTAGGGCATATATTTAGAGATATAAATACTAATTTCTAAAGACACAAAGAAATCATTTATAGCCACTAATATAATTAAAATCACACTGACTCTAAGTTACTTAACGTAACATCATTACAAATGCTGTAACATTAAGTGCTTGGAAATGGTTCTAAAATGATAAATTCCCCCTTTATTTTTCATCTCCAAGAGACAATAATTAGTGCTTCCTTTGACTAATAAATCTTCGAAATATCTGTCATTATGTTTCTATTTATCGACTCTAGGTCTTACTCACATGCCCTAGATAATGATATAATTTTGGTTTGCAGTATAATTTAGCTTTGTCTTACTTCAATTATGATTGCCTTTAGTGTCATAGGGAAATGTAGATGTCTTTTATGAATTTATATGTTTAGAGTGAAGCAAATCCCTTAGAGATTTGTCTTAATTGTTGTAAAAATTAGCGAATTTTGCTTTTACAGAAATGCATGAGATGTGTATAATCAATTAGCCTGAATTTATGATAGATGTTCATTTATTTCAATTCTATAAGTTTAGCAAAGCATTACATCTTCGTTAGGTATCTAAAGTGAAGAATACTTTAAAAGATTGTTACATTTTATTGAAAAATATTATTTATTTATGCATATTTTTAATATTTATAGAGCTTCTGAAATACATATTTTTTTTCGTTTCATGCCTTTTTCTTTTCATGCCTTTTTTTTTTTTTTTTTTTTTTTTTTTTTTTTTTTTTTTTTACTAGGGCAAAAAAATTAGTTTCTAATATGAAAGTAGAGAATCAGCCAATAGGAAAACAGAAAGAAACAGCCAATCACAGAAGGTTACATTTAAAACTAAAGAAAATAGAGTTAAATCAAAATAAGAAAAAAAAAATACACAACATTCGACGGTACTTTAAGATCATTTGATACATGATGATTCACACCAGATTGAACTCATATTATTATTTTATTATAACTTTGCGCGAAAAAAGTATAAGATTCGTGAAATTTTCCGAATTCGGGTTTTGGATTGATTTATACGTTCTAGAAGGTATTGAACAGGATTTGATGGTTTTTAGAAATTTTTTGTCTCTGAAACTGACATGTGACAAAAATTATATGGCTTCTCTATCGCAAGAACTAATGTACGGAAATTCACAAATCTTTTGATTCAGTTAGATCTTAATATAAACTACCTATGATTTATTGTTGGAGGATATCTCTCAATAGGTGCCTCCTGCATTTTTCAGGATTATCGAAATAGCTTTATCTCAAGAACTAGCGAAAAAATATTCCTAAAATTCAGATTTAGTTAGTACCTGATATAGAATTATGTTATTGAGTTTTTGACATAAATTGCCTTGCAGATGAAGATGCTTTGCTGCATTTTTCACGATTCTCAATATCTATATCTTGAGAACTAACACATGATTTTTCATCAAACTTTAGGTATAGTTACTACAAGATAATTCACTAACTTCAGATTCATTTATTACCTGATAAAATTTTATCTCTAATTTATTTATATCACCCGACATGTGGCACATTTATGCAGAATTCTTTTTAAGGTTATGCAATAGCTCTATCTTAGAAATTAGTGCACTGATTTGAATTAAACTTGAGATTTAGTCTATAAATCAAAATAACTTTTTTCAGGATAGATTTTGGTGTAAACGAGCTGACTAATGGGCTGATATGTTGCATTTTTCAGGAAGTATTCACATATATAAGTTTGGGGGTTGTCACATCTGACTAGTTTTTGTTAAAACTTCAATTATATATTTTACAAATTTTAATTTTTTTTCGCCAAAACTAACCTTTATACTATCTTAATCTCTTATAATAATATTCCATACTTACTTCAACTTATTAAATTAAAATCTTGTTTCTAGATCAAATCTGTTAATCTTTATGGAGACGATATAAATTCTTAATTCGCCTTAAAAAACATTTATTCCAGTATACGTAAAATGAAAAAGATGGCTCTAAATTAAAAATATTCTTAATTAAACTTTATTTCTCAATATTCAAAATAAAACTCATTTTTTTCTATGTTTTTATCAACCCTTTTTAAGAAAGTCTTATTAAAATTATTCCAAAACCATACCTTTCAAAAAATATCATTATTTTATTTTATCTATTTATTTATTTTCCCTCAGTGAACATTTGATAGTGTGCATATCAATAAATTCATTTCTGTTCTTTTTCTCTTAAAATTAATCGTCTATAAAAATCGTCTGCCTAAGATATTTAAAATTCTGAGTCGATTATAAATTGGTTAAATAATATTTAAAAAAAAATGTTGTCTGTCAAATGTTAATCTCGACTCTCGGTATGAGTTATGTTTGCATAAAAGAATGATGGTTTGAGACTAGAGAATGTTCTAGAATTTTCTTTTTAGATTTAAAAGAGGAAGCCACGAGAGGTGGTAAGAAGAAAGATTCTTGGGTGCTTCTCTTGCATGAGTACGGCTGGATGTAGTAAATGATAGAATATTTTTCGGATGTTTCGGTAAAATATCGTCTGCAACATTAGCTTTTCTCTCTATTAAAACTACAGTTTAATAAAATGAACTTGCAGCAGCCAAGGAGTGATTATTTGGACCTTCAATATTTATTTATTTTGTTTTTTTCTCGCTGGCCATAACTTCTGTGCGGAGAAAGGGAAACCAGGCGATGATGTTTCTGCCCCTCTAACAAAAAAAAAAAAAAAAAAAAAAAAAAAAAACACTATTTTTTATGCATGAGTAAATAATTATTTTAACAAGACATTATTTGATTGTCATACATTTTCTTTCCTCCTGTACTATAAATTCACGGTTGCAAACAGTAGATAAATTAACACGTAGATTAGAAAAGTGAAGATATGTTTATTATAGTTTTGCAATTTCGTGTTACTAATATTAGTTTTGATCATCATTGTTCTGATAATTTGAAAATTAAATCCCGATATGATTGTTAAAATTAAAATTCATTGAAAAGTTACAGAGATTTATTATCGTATTTTTACGTGGTTTATTACAGTCGCATTTCTTTTATGAGTAGTTGAAACCTTCAAATTTCAATCGGAAATATTATTTAGTTTTTGATTTAGTTTAAAGTAATTTATTCCTATGCATAACGAAGAATAAGAAAAATATATTAAATAGTCGCATACATAAAATATACTAAGATAAGTTGTATTTGTAATGATTAAAAATGTTGTTACAGTGTACACTGTAAAAAATATAACTATTTTGCTGCATCGTCACTCCACCACTTTTATAGAAAACGACTACTTCAGGTTATCATGGATCATTCTCATTGGCTAAAAGAGTAATATTCTATCAAAGCGGGGGAGTGACGATGCAGCAAAATAGTCATATTTTTTACATTGTACTGCTAAAAAATTGACCCATTTACTGTAGCGTCACTCCACAGCTTTTATAGAATGTCTCTTTTATGACCAATGAGAATGCTCCATAACACAGCAAAGTAATCGTTTTCTATAAAAGCGGTGGAGTGATGCTGCAGCAAATGAGTCAAATTTTTAACAGTGTGAATATTGTTTGAAATAGGGAAAAGATTTCAAAGCACGGTAAAATGTAGTGACGTCATTTGTAGCTCAAACTGTAAATCTGACAAATGAGAACGCTCCATTACGTCTCTGGAACGTTTGCATTGGACAAAAAATTGATAGCCTTTAAAATCTGCGATAACTTTTCACAATGAAATTCGTCATTGGTCACAATAAGTGTTTTTCTCGTGGATGGGTTGACCCCGGAATCCTTATACACGGAGGGATTTTATATATATAATTACTTTTTTTTATTCTTATGTATAAGTTTTACTCCTATAAACATTTTAATCAAACTTTATCATTTTATATTTATATTATCATTTTATATTATCATATAACATTTTAATCAAACTTAATTTTAATCAATTTAGCATTAATTATCTCTTTATATAACTCTTGAATTAGAAAACTGCAGGCATCGGTATGCTTCCGAAAGATTTCTCTATAATACAATCAATTTACTTCTTTTAAAGTGAAGTAGATTTCATAATATAAGCAACGAAATACCCTTGATCATGGATGATGAACCTTTTCGCATTCGAGTGCCATTTTTTTCCAAAAAGGTACTTTAGATGATCTTAATTTGCCAAGAAACAAAAAAAAGTTTATTAATCAAAATATCTAATTTTTTAATTAAAAATAAGTGTAATATGTGGTGTTGTATTTTATAAAGTAAATAAAATCGTAATTTTTGCCTATAATGCATGACAATGAAGGTTTCCTTTTTCTTTTCGACAATCAAACCGAAACTTTATTGTTTCAGTATTGAACTATTACTATAATATTTTCCCTGCAATCTGTTTGACAAAGACTGCTTAATTGAATACTAATGGAATTCAGACAAACCTAGCTAGTCAAATTTTATACATTTCGTTCAATTTCAATATTATTTTATTCGATATTTTTTAATATCTTTTGATTTGAAATATTAAATCTATACGGTGCCGAAAATAATTCACTTACGCACGCATTTCGTAGGTTCACCGACCTTGCCCTACGTCATAAAAAAATCATTGTCAGCAGTGGTGACAGTATAAGTTACTTTTTATTAGAATCCAGAGATACATTTAGTTTTGAATCTATTGTCAGATATTGCAGTTCTTGAATTGCATACGATGTTATCATGATAGGGCTAAAAGCTAATTTTTTGTAATACTTATTTAAGCTCAAATTACCTGTCTGAAAAATTGTCCTATATGGTACCACTTTAAACTAGTGAAAGTCTGTTTTTTAAACTTATAATGCTGTTTAATTTGTATTTATATTTTTCAACTTTTTGTTGTGTAAAATACATTTTTTAGCATTTTAATAGTCTCTTCTATTAGTTAAGTGGCGTGTTTGGGCGTGTAACTAACTCCATTTTTTAAACTCATGAACGGCTCTAACTATAACAAATATTACAACTTGCATGAGGCTTATAAAAACTGCCTTCATTTTTTTTTTTTTTTTTTTTGCTATGAGTACATTGAAAATCTACATTCAAATAAAAGTAAGCCACTTATGACGAATGTTTTTATAAATGACACTTACACCTGATTTAAAATCGACATTAAAATGATAATCGAATGAAGCATTTGAATTAGAAGTGGTATTAATATAAATAGTTAAATATAAAACAATAATTTAAATGCAAATAAAAATAAGCGTCTTAATTTTTTTATTTAATTTTGTTATTAAATATAAGGATTATTTTCATTATTACAATATAATCGATTTAAAATCTTTAAAAATACGAATCATTACAAGGCTTTAAACAATCTATCAAAAATAGCTCTTTAGAATTTCATTATGAATAACGCATTGTGATCATCTGAGTAATCCGTAAATGTAAAAATTACGTTTCACATCAAAATATTTTCTGAAATATGTTTGAAATTTCGTTTCTAAATAAACATTTGAAACTGTTTAAATGAGAAATTTCTGCTTTGAAAAATCATGAAGTGACAATTTTTCCTAAATTAACACTTTGCTACATTATTTGAATAGTAAAATGACACTTAAATTTATGCAGTGCCATAGTTGAAATTTTTGTTTAAATTGAAATCCAAGTCGCAATTCAAAAATTAATTAATACATATAATGTCTAGTGTCAGAGGAATATGAACTATGCAACTGGAAAAATTGAAATGTAGTTGTTACGGCGATATATTGCTATATTCATGGATTACGTATCAGATAAATGTATGATAAAGGAATAAAATTTAAGTAGTTATGATGTTTTGTTTCTCATGACATGAAAATATGAGATTATCCTCGATAAAATGCTTGAAATTGTGACACATAGGGTTGCATGAAAGTGGCACTTAATTCCTAAATTAAGTGTACATCCTCTCTTCTAAAATTAAAATGTCAAACAATTTACGCCTGAAATAACAAAAAAAAAAAAAAAAAAAAAAAAAAAAAAAAAAAAAAGACATTTAAAAGACAACAATTCGATGAGAAAAGCTCTACTAATTTAATTCTTGACAACGCAACATCCATTGACAAAATTGTAGATAGAAATATCAAATCTGAATATTTTTCGGTCAGTAGGCACAGGGCCTGATTAATGCACCGGACTCCGGGGCCTCGGCCCTGTGCCCGACAATTTCAGTTGCCACAAATTATGCGATTGATTTTTCCCCCTTAATCAAATATTTTTCAAATAATATTATTTTGTAAAATATAAAACGTAAAATTTAAATGTTCTGAATGACCCAATAAGATTTTTAGAAGCTTTTAACCTAGGCACTTTTCACCCAAACAACTTTGTCAACTCATGAAATAAACCTTCTTTTTTTCTGAAAGTATCGCAGAAAATGGCTAGGTAAGGGAGCCCAACTTTTTAGCAGTCCCTGGGCCCAACTTCATCTTGATCGGGCTCTGTGTAGGAATTTATTAATAAATAGTAAAATATAATTTACTCATAGTTTTACGAATTAGGCTTACGTATTTATGTTATTTTATTTTTATTATTTTGAAACTGTATCTTACAGTAAAAATTTATACATAACACTTATCTTAAAATGGTGCGGGGAGGATAGAAAATGAATAATATTTAAAAAAAATATTTTTGGAAAATAATTTTAGCTTAATTTTGGAAATTTTTCAAATGCCAAATATTTTTTTAAATGTTTCTTTCTTACATTTTTAATAAGTAAAAGACACTTCATCTAATGCAATGTAAGAAAAAAAATTAAATTTGAATCCAAGAAATACTTAAATACAAAAACCGTTTTCATGACTACTATTATGCGTGATGTTCTTGTGTCATAAATTTTACTTTAATATTTATATCTAATAAAAGTTATTATGATAATATTAAAACTAATTTGTAACAAACAGCTTTAAGAAGAATTTCAAAACATCCAAAACGTGAAGTAATTTTCCGATTCCTTTTTTTAACAATTTAAACATTTCACGAGCGATTTTAAACATTTACAGTGTGTGAAAAAGTAAAATTGAAACCAAAATCTTATCTGTCGATAATTTTTGGAAATTTTCTATTTTCAAAAGGTATTTTAGTATTATGCAATGGAAATCAAATTATAAAAACATTAAATCTGAATATGCATGACAAATAGAATATGTGTTTTCTGAGCATCATGGAGTAAAAATTAAATGTTATAAATCCTATTTCCATCAAACGTTTTGTACATGTAGCTAATGTAATCTATAAAAGAGTCTAAATTTGATTTAGAAATTGTCTTGGATAAACAAATCATTTAATAAATTTAAATTTACTTAGATCTAATGAATAAATTAATAGTAAATCATATAAATTAATAGTAATCACCAAGCGTACGTGTATATTGAATCAACAAAGAATAAAGTGTCAGATACACATTTAATAATGCATTTAATATAAATAAGCACAGTACAATTTATTTTAATTAAGTTCAGCTTTACTTCTCCGACATCGGAAGCAATGAAAAGAACACTGTGGACGTGTATGGATATATAAGTAAATTATTAGTAATTAGGTGAGTAATAAAAAAAAAGCTTACCTTATTTTTATTGTTTATTTATTTTAACAAGTGACATAATTATTTACGCATTGTATTTGTGTTCATTATGCAAGTAAAAAATTTCTGACAAAGAATAATTGCGAAATGATACATTGCCATACATTTTCCATTTCATAGAAACATTATTGATACATTCTGAAAGTCATTGGTATATGATGTATATAATGCATTAGCTCATGATAAAATGTCAGATTTTGAGGGTAATTTGGCATCATCTAACTTCACTTTTGAATAAATTTTGTTGACTTGGGGAAATACGGATGACATTCAATATTTACTGCAGTTACTGGAAAGATAATATCTAAGTAATTCATCTTAATGTCTTCACACAATTTTGAATTTTCCTTCCAGAGCATTACTAGTTGTGATCTATATCATTTATAGGATTGATCAATTATCGATGTTTATTTATTTTTTACAGTAAAAATATACATTTAAAAAATAAATTTTGTTACTTTTGTTATTTCAATCATTTTTTTTATAAATCCCATATTAAATTTATCACATATATCTAAAAATATTAATATAAATATTTATAAGTAATAGTTCTTTTCTCAATGTTCAGTTTTACTAGATTGTTCTTAAACGTATTTTGTTTGTTAATTCATTCTTTCTACTACGTTGTTGTTCGTATTTTACTTTTATTGTTAATTATATTAATGAAAACGAAATCTCAGTATTTTCTACAGATTTTTTGTCATCATATTTTTATGCACTTAATCACTCCTATTTATTTTTTCCAGAGGATTTTTGCTTCATTTACATAAAGAAGATTGGTTAAAAACTGTTCAATAACGAAAAAAAAAAAAAAAACCAGAGTTTTAGCAATACTGTTAAAACTTTTTTGTATCCAACAAGTTTGGTTTTTTAATAAAGCTTTTAATCTAAGATTATTTTTTTTTCGCTTAGGATGGTGACATTTCTATTTGAAGTAAACTATTTAAAACAATACGCATATTCTATTTTTTTATTTTTTCAGGGATAACAGATAAAATTACCCGCACTCATGAGAATTTTATAAGCATAAATGACAACCTGAATTTTCCTTTTCTTTTCCGAATTTCTTTTGGATATACTCTGTATTTTCTTTTCACCAATCTGATATAATTCAATTTAATATTATGATTTTTCTTAATAATAATTATTTTCGCATGTTATCATCGCCCGATTTTTACTTTTTTAGATTCAATAAAATTTGTGAAGGATTTGGAATCGACCATTGAATGTTCGAGGCTGTAAATCAAAAAACAGTTTTTGTTAAAAATAATTTGAAAAGAGCTCTCGACTTACTTAAGAACCACTTTTGCTGCTGCTTGCACCTAGCATTGAGACATGTGGCATTTTAAAGCCCTATATTAGGAAATTTGGAAAAAGAAAAAAAATCCTCTAAATTGAAGGACTATTAACATAGGGGGTTTTTAAGAAAAGCCATTAAAAATATTGATTAAGTAATGATAAATATTAAATATTGAGGAAAGTTTGAAAATTCTTTCAAACTGCAAATTTAATTTGGAAAATTACGACATTATATACACATATTTAGCAGGATAAAACTTAGCATATTTTCAAAAGTAGAGTTTTTTGGCAACCCTAGTCGAATGTCATAGCTCCGAAATTAGGCAAGCAAGAAATTTGTTGCACCATATTTGGCGACTTAATTAAGTTTTCACGTAAAATAAATAAATAAAATCTAATAATAAAAAAGTTAAAATATAAAAACATATAAAAAATATGGTTTTAACAGCGAATTTTTATCAATTCAATAATTTTTATGTATAGGGTTACAAAATACACCAAGACTCAATGTTAGGTGCGAACACCACCAAAAGATGTTATATTGTTAGGGATGATTTTAGAGTCATATACATGAAACACATGAAGTTCGACTTCTAATATTCAAAATTGCATGTGTTTTTTTAAGAAATTGATTTCTGGCAGATTTAAATAGGTTAATTTGGAAATATATCTTTTACGCAAAATACATATGACATATTCTAAAAAATGCTGCATTATTTTCATAATTTATCCCAAAGAGTTTAGATAGAATTAATTCATTTCAAAATAATTATAATAAATAATAATAAATAAATGTAATATGCGAGAGACTAAGGAGGCTTGACCACATGGGATGCTTGACACACCCTTAAGTTTCATATTTAAAAGATAATCAGAGTTTTGCCAATAAGTGTTAGTTTTGGATTTTATCAGATAAAATATATCGTACAAATTTATGTAAGTAGGTCTTAAGTAATGCAGACATATTGGTTTTGCAGCATTTCCCCCAATCAGAAGAATGCAGGCATTTCTCAATATCAGATAAATTTTTCTTCCGCAAAATCGTGGAATGGAACAATTCTTAAACAAAAATCCAATGATTCTAGTCACCATAAAAAATAGAAGATGGAATTTAGGTAGCTTAACTTACGAATAATTTTGTAGAATGTGAAATTCTACACATCTGCTGAAAAATCAAAATTCGTTTTTCCATTTAAATCTATTCGCAAGTCACTATTAATTTCCGAATATTGCAAAAAATATCTAAAATATGATTATTTTCTTTCAGTAAAAGGTAATCAGATTCTTGCGCAAGAGTATTTTTGCATTACTTTTTAGGGTTTCATTCGTCTGAAGAAACCGTATTCGTCTCTGTCCTTTTGTCTGTCCGCCACAGAGTCCGCACACAAAAACTTTACAAGTAACAGACAAATTAAGTGTATTTACAGCTGAATATCTTGTGTCAATATTCAAATCATAAAATTTTGAAAGAGTCTATTATTTTAATTAAATTATATTTTTCGATTCCTCTTGTTCCTTTTTTCGAGTTTAAAAGATAAACTTAATTTGAGCGCTTTGTGTGTAGACATGATAGCTAGGCAGAAAAGCGTCTCACTAGTAAACAGAAGACAATCATTTCGATGCGGTAACTTGACATTTTCATCATAAGATGGATCTAATAGCAAGGAATTACGTATTTTTCTCCAATATAATGGTTTATACTATTAGATATTGTTAATCTCAAATAAATAATATTTTTTATATCACCGCATAATTTTATTTATATCTCCGCTAATATTTTTCGAATTTTCACAGAATTTAGTATTTTTAAATTTGTTCAAATGATTTTATTTTAATATTCATAATTTGATTAATACATATTTTATACATACAACATCAAAAATTCTGGTTTAACTGAATTTGTGGTTTGGTAATAGCTGGGTTACTTTGGATTTATTTATAAAAGTATTTATATATATATATATATTTATATATATATATATATATATATATATATATATATATATAAATGTGTGTGTGTGCATGTATATATTATTTCTTTAATTAAATTTATTGGTGCTACCATCTTCCTAACAATTTAGTAATTACAAATTAAAAATGTGGGTTTATTAATTAAACCATAAATTATTTTGAAAGAAATATGAAACAAAATCCTCTGTGAGATCTGAGATGACACTTTCCCACATGTTTCTATTTTTCGGCGGAGGTTGCTTGACTGAAGGGCAGCTAGTTTGAACTAGGAGATCAAAAGTTTTGCAAAATTGGATACTAAGGCCGAAGGATTTAAAATGTGTTATAAATTGTAAATATAAACTAATAGTAGCAAATAACAATATATTAGCAAATTTTAAATACATCATTGATGCCAAAATATAACTCACTTTCTTAAAAAGCAACTCGAAAGTAAAAAATGTGAAGTTATGTCTCCGTCGTTCAAATTAGATTACATTAATAGAAAGCTCGAAATCAGATATTTTTAAACAGTGCTTTATTAATCATATGCGTGTGCATTGAGTTTTTAATGAAATAGTTTTTAATGATAATTAATAAAATGCTATAAATAGCTATACGGAAATTCTACGTTTAATGTTAAAGAACTTTTTACGCATAATATTTTTCAGTGTCGGTTTTTATATCAATAAAATGAACTGAGTGACATTTATCTGAATTTAGTTTTAATATATATATATGTATATATACATACATGCAATAATATATATTTGCATAAATTTATGTATACTATTGAACTCTAAAACTGTCTTATAAAGCATCTGTAATCTAAACATATGCAAAAGAGTTTGTCCTGACTGAATGATAATCATCGCACAGCAAAAACTACTAAACGCAAAAACACAAAAATTGGTAAAATATACTTGTTATGACGCAAGTATGCACTAAGGCAGGATTTTTAAAAATTCCCCCTCTAAGGGGGGCAAACGGGGGGAATCGAAAATTCTGGAATAACTTCCTATATCTCAACAGCCGTTTATGGTAGCAGCATGAAAGTCCTACAATAAAATCTACTAAAAATATAATTAAACACATATTCCAGCAGTTTTAGAAATTACCCCCTTGAGGGGGGTTAAAATGAAGCTTGAAATTTTGACACATTTCAGCAGTCGTTTTAAGTAGAAGCATTAAACGGCAGAAAATAAATGTGCTAAATTAATAGTTAAAGAAGTGTTTCAGCGAATTTAAAATTTCTACCATCCAGGGGGATTAAAGTGGAGGTCCAAAATTCCAAACTTTTTTTGGATCAGTCATGTGAAATATCATGAAATGCTCTCAGACCGCTCTTTCATACTATGAATTCCCCCCCCCCCCTCCCAATTTGTCCCCAATTACAGATGGAATTTTCTTACGGGACCCTCTGATAAATATTAATAATGATAGTTGGATATTTCAAAATGAAAAAATTTTATACCGGGGAGACGTGATAATTTGAACTCTGGGGACGGGGAGGGGGGCGTTTTTAAATTTGGCTTATACTCTTCATGTAATATAAGGTACCCTGGAGTAATAACGCCAGACGGGGTAATAACGCCAAGTGCTAATATTTTGCATAATTATGAAATAATCTGGCAAATGACACCCATGTGCTCTGCGCAGAAGGGTTTTGAGTCATATAAATCGCAAAAAACAGCTTCAAGTTAATTTGTTTCATTTTTAGGTGTTATTGTTTTTACAAGCAAATAAAAATAACGCTTGATCTAAAATTTGCGAGATACGTTTTGTGATGTGAAGACTATTTTTTTTTATTCGGAAATACTTTGTTAATTACATAAATTTGTAGTACATTTTATGGACTTTCAAAATGTTGTTGAAGATTTTGGATATCTTCTCGAGATAATTTGTAATTTAAAATGTACAGCGCAATAACTACAACGGGGTAATAACGCCAATCCTTGCAATTTTTACCCCGGTTGATTCCCTACAGTGGCCGAGCTACATCCTAAATACGATTTAAATAAACACAGTGAAAACTGTGCAATATTTCTAATAATTCTATTTAAGCGGTCCTTTTTAAGCAAAAAGAAGTTCACGGTCTGATATTCTTTTGCCTCATCCTCCCTCCCCCCCAAACCACACCTTTATTTTTCTTATACTTTCACAAAAAAATGAACATTTTCAATAGCTTAGGATGCAATTTGTCAATTTCTAGAGCTGAGAGTTTGTATTTTTAGAATTGGGCAATCTACATGCAGTTATTCCAACTTATTTCATACTTTTGTTTGCATGGCGTTATTACCCATATAGGTGGGTAATAACGCCAAATAGCATTGGTCAAGAAATCACGCCATTACATTTTATGTATTCATATCTGTTAAATTATTTTTTTTATATAGATAGTCAATGAGTTGCTGTATCAAATCATATATTTGTTTGAAAAATACAAACTAAAACTGAGCCGTGAAAATTGGTAGAACCTTAACGTGGCGTTATTACCCCAGGGTACCTTATATTTAGAAAGCTTTCTCATTATTATTTCAAATTAGACACCTCTAGTAACTGAGATATTTAACCATATCTCAGCAACAGGTTCAGATAGATACGGGAAATTCAAGATAACATAGGGGGAACCAGGGCACATTGATACACCCCCTCTACTGCTCACAGGATCATTACAGGAAGTTTCAACACAGCTCCAAAATGTGATGCTAGTGCACTCAACTACATACATAAAGTCTTTTAATGATTCAGTAGTTTGATGGAATGGGACGTGCGATTTATTATTTTTGTAGGCGAAAAGTAAATTTAAGTTGTAAAATTGAAATGGTATTATACAACTGTTTCAGTACTTTCAACCGAAAAGAATTACTCTCCCTGGCAAGTAAAGCTACTCTTTATCAGTTCCTCATTCTTTATTGTTAGATATGTTATGAAGTGTTGGATTTGAGACTCATTTTATTCAAAATAGCTGTATGGGGCACACTGATACATTGTATGTTGGGGCAATTTGATACAACCTAAATTCTTTTTTAGTTCCAACCTAGTACTAAATCCAACCATTCTTCGCTAAAAATTTCTAATATTAGATTTTATACTAATGAAATAGCTCTAATTTCTTTATTTTAGAACATTTTTATACAATGTTTGAAAACGGAAGACGTACGAAATTACTCAACATCTATTGCTAGTAGAATTAACAAAACAAAGGACGGCAGCGTGGAAAATCTCAAATTTATATCGATTCTCCAGAGAAAAAGTATTTTCGTTTTGAGAAATGTTAAGTAAGAGAAACAAGCTGCAAAACAGAATAGGATAATTATATTATAAACAGAATTTTTAATATAATTGTCCTTTATTTTCTGTTTATAAACAGAAAACCGGGTAACTTTTCATCTTTCTAAAGAAAGAAGAGAAAGCTAAAGTTGAAATGCCAGATATGACAAAGTTACCACAGCCAACAATCAGACAAATAACATCCAGAACATCAGATCATTATATATTTCATTTTGATTGCTTTAATACTGCATACAAATAAATTGTGAGTGATTTGAATCTCTACAAATAAATATAAAATGGTTTTCTAACTATTTTACAATGAACAATGTGCACTAGGTGTTATTTTGTCTCCATTTTTCCCAGACGTATCAAAGTGCTCCATGAGGTGTATCAATCTTCCCCGAGAATAGGGCACGTTGAAAAAAATGACCTTTTTTTAATTACATGCAAAAACAATATATAAAAAATGATTTTACATTTTTGTAACACATTGCAGAGGTTTTGCTGACACCACATGGAAAAATAACTAGAAATTTCTGCTTTCTGGACACCAAAATAATTCTTAGAAAAAAGGTGTATAAATGTGCCCCAGTTCCCCCTATCAATTAACAAATAGTTAAACATATGTACTTAAGTCTTTTTAGAGCTATTTTGTCTATTATGTCGTCAATATCCACTTTGAGCAAGATAATGTAAGATTATAAAAATAAGACAACATTTATAAATTTATAGTTAGATATTATTTTTTTTAATTGTACTAGATGTACTTTGATTCAAGATTTCTTTATAGGAACCGATTAGCGTAGTGGGCGAATAGTACTAACATAGTTTATAAAATGCTTTATACGTAAGAAAAGTTGTTCTTATATATATATATATATATATATGTATATTAAAGTATATTGTCAAGTAAACTT
Organism: Maratus speculifer; assembly: GCA_964019185.1. Taxonomy (NCBI): domain Eukaryota; kingdom Metazoa; phylum Arthropoda; class Arachnida; order Araneae; family Salticidae; genus Maratus; species Maratus speculifer. The sequence goes on along the minus strand of OZ025297.1, from coordinate 212,623,319 downwards.
GATCCTAAAATGTAAAATCTGAAAACAACTAAAATAAATATTGATCACAAGGATAAAAGAATAATATTATATTTACTTTTTAAAAGAAATTTCATTAGAATTTTAATAATACAATTTTATCTGTTTTTAGACAAACTTTTGACTTATTTATACTAAAATGACCATTTCCAAATTCGGATGGTTTAGGAAAATAGTTTACAAACTCGTGATTATGTTCTAAAACGGATTAACAGATCAAACTTATTATAACAAGTTAAAGCTAACGGATTTATTTCGAAACTTCATTACAGACTTTCAAATGTATCTCCAAAAATTAAATTGTTTGTAGTGAGAATAGCTTAAGTTGTTTTTAATGTATTTATACGCGTATTCAATAGAGCATTTGTAACTTAATGAATATTTTGTTAATATATTTATAATAATGCTTTGAGAGATGGAATTACTATTTAAAAAATACATTCATAATGTATCATTTGTAAAAAAAAAAAAAAAAAAAAAAAAAAAAAGAGAGAGAGGGAGATACATTTTCAAATAAAAAAGAACCCATTGAATCTCTACGAAAAAAAATGTTTTAAAATATTTAACATAAAACTATGAAATACTATATCCATTAACTTATATTTATTAAAATTATTTTTTTAATTAAAAGGATGAAATCATCAATAGGTATTCTTAAACTTGATATAACGGGATTAAAAAAAAAAAGATTTTACATTAGTTTAATCATAGAATTCTCGCAAGATGCGTACTGTAACATTCGCCGACTCAAAACTTATGAAGAATCTCACATGTCCGTATTCATATTTAAATAGCACTTTAACACGAATCATATTATTAAAAAATATATTTCCAAATTTTACTTATGCGTGCCAACTAAACCTTTGCATGTGAAAAATAAAGAGTTTAGTTTTATAAAATTCAATAATAATTTTATTTTAAATACTTGCAAGGCATTTTTACATGGTCGCGTCAAGAAATAAAAAGAAAGTATTGTGAAATGAATCTGAAAATCACAGTAAATTATCTGAAAAAATATTTAAAAAAAATTGCATTAAAAATGTCAAACAAATTAATCGAAAAAAGAAAACAAATTACTACTTTGAGATAGAAGACTGAAAGTGGATTTCTTTTACTATGTGGGAAAATGCCAACAATTGCGAAAAAAAGCTAAAAATCATGAAAAAAAATTTCCCGAAAAACATCGAAAATATCTAGACGAAATACGAATAAACTTTACTCAAAATAAGGCGGAATTTATTTTAGGTCAAAAATATAATGTCAAACTTGGCAGATGGTGATAAAACGTAAAGTGAAAAAAGTAAAAAATCATAAAATATAAAATTTACTATCATTGTATAAAAGCTTCAAAGATAATTACTTTTATGAATGTCAAGCCGTGAAATGTAGGAAAACGATAAAAAATAGTGGTAAAAATTGGTTAAATAGAAAATTCAAACAAAAAATAATAAGTTGAATTTAAAGTTTGAAACCAAATTCAATTACTGCATTTCAAAAATTACTCTAAACTCTCTATCTTTCTCTCTCAAAAGAAAAAAAATCTGTTTTGTTTTGACTACACTGCAAAAAAATTCGTTAATATATACAAACTCTCCGTAAAATTTTACGGAACAGTTGCATTTTTCCGAAAAAACAGTACAACTTCCGTTATCGAAATTTTCAGATTAAAAATGCAGTAAGTTTTCCGTAAATTTTCTGGAAACTGTTGAAGTTCCGTATTAAAACAACATAAGTTTCATAAATAACTTTTAGAAATAGTTATTCTGTTAGGAAAGCGATGTAAATATTAATACTTGTCTTACAGTGATATTATTTTCAATAATAGTCCTATATATTAGCTAAATATGGTGTATGTTTAATTCATTGCAATCGTTTCCAATTATTTACTAAACAGTTTTGATGCTAAATTGATATTCATAGCGAAAAAAATTTCGCGGCGCCATCTGTATCTGGAATAGAAAAATATTTAGCAAACAGTTTTCGTGACAGGTGACAGATATGCAGCACTTCTAAAGGATAAAGTCATCCACTTGAAAGATAGAAAAGCGCTCCATTCCGTTACATTCATGCAGGATGGAGCGCCCCCCCCCCCCCACATCGCTTCTTCTTTCACGACGATCCTGAGGACTACGTTTGGAGATGCCCGTGTCATGAGTCCCACTTTCCAGTGCAATGATCTCCAAGATCTCCAGATCTTACCCCTTCTGACTTTGGGTTATGGGTGTACTTGAAGTTTCATGTGTACAGAGATCGGCCTATGTCATTGATCCAGCTGAAAAATGCTATATAACAGCATGTTTCAAAGATAACCCTGAATCGCTTTTTAATGCTGTGCAGGTTGTTTTACATCGTCTCAAGGCGGTACTTTTAAGTAATGGGCGTCATACTAAAAAATTGTAACCATTGGACACTGAATCTTTATTTTAAATGAGCTGTATCATACCATTGCAACATTATAAAATCCGTTTCAGCGCCACCTGTTGGCAAAAAGTGTATTAATGTAACATACATATACATGCATATATATATATATGTATATATATGTATATTGTTATTAAAAAACGAAATCCCACAAGTTACTAAGAAAACCGCATCTTTCTATTGTTTATACTTTACTAATTATTAGCATTTTAAAACTCCTGGATTTTTTGGATAACCCGGTATATATATGTATATATATATATATATATATATATATATATATATATATATATATATATATATATATATATATAATTTTTTAAGATGGTAGTTTTGATGTCTAGCGGTCATGGTTGGCGTAGATATGCAAAAAATGTTTTACAAATCTAACATTGGATCGACCACAATAGGTACTATTTCATACGAAATCTACCTTAAAGACCTCAAGAAATTACATTGAAAATCGCTCTAAATATCGATACATTTCAAAAGTATCAGATTAGAACATTTAACATAATAGGGTGAATGTTTTTTTTAAATGGCCTATTAGACTGACAGAAACAGAATTCGTTTTAAAAATGTCAAAAAATCCTTGTGAAAGCAAATAAATAAATAAATAAATAAGCTCCATAAAAATATAAATAAATAAATATATAACGCCTCATTTCCGGTTTAATCTTATTGGTTGCTGAAGCTTGTGGGTTTTTTGGTGTTATGTTTGCGATCATTTGGATCTCTTACTTGCTGTCAGTTGGGGGGGAGGGTTTCAGTTTTTAAACATTTTAACTTTTATACACTGAGGAAGCGAGCCCTGGTGCTCGTGAAACGTATACGTATGTGGTGTGTGTTTATGTCTTGTGTGTTAAACGTTAATTTTAATTATTGTAAATAAATAAGCATTAAGAATCTCAAATTATTAAGAAATCGTGAAGGAAGAAATCGCTATTAAGGTATAAAACAATGCAATTGAAACATCTACTATAACGCGAAAAGTTTGAAATTGAAATCAGTTTCCGAATGGTCATAAAATCGCCATGGTACTCAAACAATGGCTGAAAAACGCAATGAAAATTGCAATAAAAATCGCGAAGTAATTGAATTTCTTTGCTGTAAATTATTTACTGTTATAACCCTTGTAATATTACATTATGTTTGAATGTACATGATTAATCATCACCTTTCTAGAAAATACATCGGAATTATAGTAACGAGTAACAAATATATACAATCTAAAAAAAAAAAAATTGTCGACCTTCCTCTAAAATTTTTTATTCTTAATTTCTAACTGTTAAATGAAATGTATTCCTTTTAATTTTAAAATATGTACATGGATTTTCATAAGACCACCAAGTATTTTTAAAGCTTTGAATTTACATTTAAGTATAATATCACAATAATATCATATCATCAGATTATATTAGTGGGTATTACTCTTACGAAATAATTTTTGAAAAGAAAACGTATTTCTTTTTGAATGCTTCAGTGCATAAGAAAACTAAATTATTTGTGATCACTTTCCATAAAAATAAATAAATAAATAAAATAATAAATAAATAAAAAACAGGGAATGTGTGAGGATTTTTTTTTTAATTTCACAAAATACACTAAAAAATGAATACAAATGTTTTATTTTTTTATTATTATTTCAAGAAGTATAACAGTCAGTTTAATCTATTTTATTCGCATCTACTGAATGATATTGGATTTTTATTATTTATTGATTTAGTTTAAAAATCAGCGTCATTATCCATGAAAGGGAAGGTACAAGATTATTAGGATTCCAAATTTAAAAAAAACTATTTGAAAGTCGATCAATTTTTTTAATTATAATCATCACTATGTATGTTTTAAAAGTGTTCGGTAGCGCATATGTTTCCTTTATCTATGTATAATAAACATTTATTATTATATTTTATGTTAACAAAGTATAATTTGATTCAGAATATACATTTAATATATGAAATCAGTTAAGTAAAGATATTCATTTAATTTTTTTTGGAAGATCCAGAGCTTTATCTTTTTCTAAATGAAGATTAATAGCAAGCGCTAACCATTTTTAAAATAACAACAATTTAATTTAATTTTTAGGATTTGGTTACCGAAAACTAATGTAACATATTTTTTCTGAAAATAAAATTGATGGAATTATAGCGAATGAAAATTTAAGGCATATATTTACATTTACTTAATACCTGGGTATTCTTTACATAAAATTGAATTTAGTGGAATTGTAATAACATTATATTTTTTATGTGGGCTGGGGTTTTGTATTATGATTTAATCTGGCCCTATGCTGTAAACGAGTGTGAAATATCTAAGAGAAAGAGAAATTAAATATTACAAACTTTTAAAAAATCATGAAATCATAAAAATTAAGTTTTGTTTCATGGAAATATGTTGTAAATCATTTGGTAAAACTACGAATACTGTTTTAAAATGTTAAAGAACGGATATTGATTATGTGATTAAATCTATTTCTTCTGTGAAATAAACGATATTGTTTAGACATCTGGTAAATTCGATTGCTCGCAAAACATATGACATTTTTAACTACTATGACATTTTTATATAAACATAATAAATTTTCAACTATTAGATACACCTTCATGTGTATGGATTTCTTTTTTAAAAGAAGTCATTTTGCAGTAAAAAAATATGTATATTTCAAATTACTTTCGGAACCAATAACATTGAATTAGAATCTTATCTTTTTAAAACATTAAGAAAGTGTTTTTATATGCGAATTTCAAATTTCGTATATAGTAATATATTTTGAAATATATTAAAAATTATTAAACTTTTTCAATAACTTAATTATCTGTGCGCCTAAATATCATGAAAGTATAGTCCCACTAAATAATAAAAAAGTAAATATTTTTACGTATTTTTTTTTTTAATAAAAAATTTATAGAAATTTCATTTTGTAAGCAATATATATACACTGAATAGATAAAAAAATCAAAGATAAAAATCAGCACGACTATCTACAAACCTAAATTTAGACACGATAATATGGAATGTTATAATGTCGAAAATTATAAATACTAGGAATACAGAAGCGGGAAGTGTAAAAAAACAACAACTTTGGAATGCTACTTTATACAATCTATTTTGGCATTTCGCAACATTGTTAGACGTAATATAGCGTTTATAGCAGGTACAGAAACAAAAATGTAATCGTTATAGAGCAATATGTGCATTTTGCAGTGAATTCCTTATCAGTACACTTCGTATAATTAGTGTGTATGATCGGTTTAAAGGTATTTTCGCAATATATAATTTTAATATACAGTTTACAGACTATCAATTTTAGACAGTTTCTTGACTTATATGTCAAACATATTATAAAAATGCAAGACTTTTCACACTGCCAAATACTAAATTACTCTTTATCACAACAACAATAATAATCATAATCATAATAGTAATAATAACAATAAATAATAATAATGCCCTAGTAGAGAACTAAAAGGTCAAATTTAAAAGATTACATAACTGAAAAGATTTACAAAAGAGAACAAAAATTTTTTAACGTTCAAGATATGTTTAAAATACATTTAATACATTTAAAAATACATTTAATATTTTACTTCTTCTATAATGGCTTTAAGTAAAAACACAGAAGATAATAATAATGCCCTAGTAGAGAACTAAAAGATCAAATTTAAAAGATTACATAACTGAAAAGATTTACAAAAGAGAACAACAATTTTTTAACGTTCAATATATGTTTAAAATACATTTAATACATTTAAAAATACATTTAATATTTTACTTCTTCTATAATGGCTTTAAGTAAAAACACAGAAGATATTATATTATTCTAGATATAGAAACTTTTGTTATTGTTTACACTTATTGTGAAAACTCAAGCACCCAACAATTTTTATTAACATGATTACTGTCCTAATATCATTTTTTCTAAAAAAATCATTACTCTCATTACTGACAATCGTTTAAAAGCGCTATAAAAATCCTTCTTAAAACTTCAGCATACTATTCTTTCTTCGGATTTCATCTGCCCATTTATTTGCATTCAATGTAAATAATATTGAATATGCTTATTTTGACCAGCCACGTGATAAAGATATTACCTTACATCGTGTAACACACACACACACAAAAAAAATCACAGTTTTTTTCATATTTTTTCTAATACATAAAGTTAACAGCAAAGTGGACCAATCATTTTCTTTTTTAAATTTTCGATGTTGAATAGTCCGGAGAAGTTGCCACTGGTTTTAATACGTTAACAAAAAACGATTAACATTATTTTGAGAAGTTCCTTCAATTTGGTTTGAAAAAATCAAAAGAATCAAAAATGGCTTGAAGGTTTGCTGTAATGGCGATTTTGGAACTTTTTTTAGCTAAAATTTTAGAAATGTTATTTTTTTATTGAATTTACTTGGAATGTCATGAATAGTGTACGAAATGTTTAAATCAGCTCTGTTTATGTAGTATTTCATAATTTTGTGTATTTTTGAGTAAGGTGATTTTTATAGCCTTTTTTTTATAGCCAAGTGTGCACAAATTGAAAGTATACATTTATTCGTTCATCAATTTCTCTCTTTTGTTTTATCATGTTCCTTCTGTTTCCAGAGTCGATGAGTTCAGAATCACATATTTAGATCATGGACCACAGCGAGTCTTCACAGTCATACAGAAAAGAGACGAAAATTTGGAGCAGAAACTAATAAAAACACAAAAATTCATCACAAAAGTGTGGTTTGAAATAGGAGATGGGAGAAATTCCAAGAAGCAATTTTAATTAATTTTCTGCAATAAAATACTGATATTGTTAGAAGATTCAAATAATGGGAACGTTGAAGCAGGCAGTTCTTCTGAATAAGAATTTGAACAAGACAGGGTTCACACTGTTCCTTTAAAAGAAAAAAAAACTTTTTTGTAAAAACTAAGAGAAGAATTGCGAAATATTTGATATGTATTCATCATACGACCGAAATTCTACTTCTAGTATATCAACAGTCTACATTATCTGATAAAACTACTTGATATAAGACCAAAACATCATATATTTTTTCAAGCGTTCCAAGATAATGCTGAAATCTGTCATGAATTAACAAGTTGCGTCAGCTGGTGGCAGGGGTGCAAATGAATGCGCGGGTTTCAAGTCATATATGCTCAGATGTTTATTATCTCCGCATCTCTTGCGCATTATTTCCAAATTTTCATTCAACCATGAATGATGAATCTGTTGTTTACCAGATTAAATTAAAATATTTTTTGTTACAGTTTGTTTTGATAAAAATATGCAAATAAGATATATATATATATATATATATATATATTCACAATATAATTTTAATTTCGGGAAAAAAGCACTTAATGCAGCAAAGCACGGCTTTTTACCCGAAACGAAAACGACATTGCGACTATTTTTTAAATACACATATTTTGTATCGAAACAAGCTGAAACAAAAAATATTTTGAATTAAATCTGGTAAACAGCAGATATCTCATTCATGGTTAAGTGAAAATCTGAAATTCATGACTAAAATTTTAACAGGTATTCTCTGAAATGTTTTTTTTCTGTTTATCCTCATATAGTTTTGAAATTGTAAATACTGTAGACCTGAATTTCATGCAAACTATTCAGATAAAAGGGAAAACATTTTTGTCAATAAAAGTTATAGGCATATATTTTTCTTTAAGTGTCCCTTCTCTCTATCTCTCTCTTTTTCTATTTTAGAAGAAATTTCCTTACCTTGGATTTCTCTTAATATCTATTAGTAAAACAAAAGAAAATTTTATTTTAAGTCTGATGAACAAAAGAGACATGTGTTTCAAATTGATTAATATATGTGTATGTAAGTATTTTAAATAAAAGTTGTGTTTTTACAATGGCAAGTATGTATTTTTAAATTATGATTTTACATTTTAAATGAAATGAACGCAACATAATCGCTGATGATGGGAAAATATTTGACAATTTACTTTTTTACACTATTTTATTTCATCTCACCTTGTTCATACATATGAAAAGATTAAAAAATATATTCTTATCGAATTTTCACTCTCTGATGTATTAAAAGCATAAAAATAATGTACATAGATATGGTCCTGGTAACAATACAAGATTTTAGTATTTTCACAACTTGATTATAAATTAGAAAAACAGTTTTAGGGCATTTTTATGTGATACAAACGCAGCTGATAAATTCTTAAAAATTATCTGTTATAATGTACAGCTGTATAAAAGATATAACAACTGAGTTAGTTATTTGGCAACCACGCTCCTTAAAATATGTCAGCTGGCTGTGAAATTGTAAAAGTATTTTAACCCTTTAAGTAGCTTTAAAATGTTTTTCAGTGATGTATTTTTTAATTTAATGGCTGCGATAGTCGTTTTTATTTTACAATAACGTTATTTTTTTCTGCTGGTGAAGATAAATAAATATATAAGGTAATCAAATACAACTTCACACAACAATTAATTTCATAGTTGTTATTTTGTGAATCATTAAACACGTATAAAATTTTTTTCCAGATGCTTAAAGAGTTTTAACCACTGAAAAGTAAAAAAAAATAATGATAAATTATTACTTGGTGCGATATAAATTACAATTTTTAGAAAATAGAAAGATAATAGAAAATAGAAATCTTGGTATTTTTTTATGTAAGAAAGTATTTTTTTTTCATTCGTCGTAAATCATTTTATCACGTTCAAAAGAAATATGATTACTGGTATTATCAGAAATTTATTATTATTAGAAATATATACGTTCATCTGTGATGTATGTGGAATCAAAATTAAAACTGTGATGATCTAATTAATTACAATCTTTCTTTAAATTTGGTATTGGATTTTCGATTATAAATTGGGTTATTATGTCCCCAATAAAAATATATTGATATAAAACGCAGTTTTTATTTTACTTTGCTTCCTAAATTTTTGCATATCGACAGTAATCGATATAATAAAAGTGTCACATAAATAAGTTTTCAAAAAAAGATAGAAACATAAAAATGCATTTATTAAGTAATGGATAACAGGTGATAAATATACGGCAACTTTTTTTTTCTTTCAAAGTTTTACACCTAGTAAAAGCAAACGGCAAAAATTTAATTATAAACTATTTAAAGATAATTTGAGCAATTTTAAATCCTTTAAAATATATATACACTACAAACAACATCAACATATGCACATGTTTCAAGTTATGTAGATTTCTTAAATTCAATACTGTGATATAAAGGTTTATTATCGAAAAATAAAACAAAATATTATCCAAATTACGAAATACTTAATAAAAACAAAAATTTAAGTACTTTTCCAGTAGAAGGACAAAGAAAATTAATTCTGTTAACATATTTCCCGGTAACTTATTGACTGTTTCTTATACGCAAGCGTTTTTTTTCATTCTATTTATTTAATCCTTAAATACCTTGGATATAAAACTTTTCAAAAATTGCGTAATTCAGAGAATCCATGCCAGAAAAATCTAAATAGTAAATTTCGGTTTATTTAATAACGAAATGTCTGTTATTAAATCAATGAAAATATCTCTTTTAACCCATAACTGGAGACATGAATTTCCTTGAGCGATGATTTTTTTTTTGTTTTGTTTTTGTTTTTTGTTAACGGCATTGGAATTTATTTTGGAAATGTAATATATTCTTTAAATCATGACAAAGGTACTACTTGATAGTAGTGATGAGATGATTTTATTTAAAAACAAACGTCACATAATAATCAGTTTCAAAGAACAATGCGAAATCATTTTGACTCCGATCTCCAATTACGGGTTAAATTTCTGATAGGAATACAGATAGACCGGGAGACGGCAGCTCCGATAATCACAAAATTCACGGCTGAAACAACAAAATTCGTTAAAACTCGATTCACATATTAAAACACAATCGATTTGCAAAAAAGCCATTTAAAAAAAAGGCTTTAATAGTAAAAAATTACCCGATTTTAACTTTAAAACACTAATCTAACCATATAACAATAACTTATATAAAACATATTACAAAAAAAAGTCCCTTTTTTTATTGTAAATATCTCAAGTCTGCAGTTCAAGAAGAAAGTTTTTTTATTAAATTCTCGAAGGTGCATTTTAATAAGTTGTTTTGACGTATAAGAGACAAGCTTTGGTTTAAAAGCTATTGCATGTTGAATGCAGTTTATGAAATTTAAATGCGGTGTTTGAGATAATAAATTTTGCAGATTATTGTTAAGATTTGAACCTGACAAACAATTTGATAGACAATTTTCCGATAATGCTATACATGCAGCAGTATATCGTATCAAGTTCTCAGATGGATATTTTAAACCAAATTCACCTTTGTTGTCGCATTCTTTAAAATATAAAAACATTGTATGATCTAATTTTTTTACTTTATGTAACAGAAGGTCTTCACATGTATTTCAATTATTTGTTAGAACACTTTGTGCAAGATATCCTGATAAATATGAAGTTGTGTTTTTCTCCATAAAATCCAAAGAATCAATACAAATCATCATCATGGTTTCATCACAATCGGCTGCAATTTTGCTTGGCCAGTCTGGTGAGATATCTTCCATTTCTGAGTCATTTTGCGAACCTCAAGATATCAAATATGACAAAAATTTGTCTTCATCAATCCTGCAATTTGAACATTTATTTGACGTTGTATAAGTATTTACAGTTGCTAATTTATAAGCCGACTGAAACTCATAATCTGTAGGGTTCTTTCTGTGTCCTCCACTTCCTCTTACACGACTGAAAAAGTTTTCTATACAATCTTGGTTGCATCTACCAGGCATAAAATAATCTAACTTTGCTAATAACTCCTTAGATAGCATTATTAGGTACGTTAATGTCAATATTTAACCTGGATGGCAACGAGGTTTGTTGTTGGAAGCAGTGCGTGCAAATTCGCATAATTGCCGAAATGCAAGGACGTGAAGGTGTGGCGAATGTTTTGTTACAGAAGAAAGAAAAATTTTACCTCTTTTAGTATGTCGACTTGTGCCATTTGTGAAATCGAACAAATCATTTATTGTCCTCACAAATTCTACAGTTGGCACAGCAGACGCTGTGACGACGTTTCTGTCACATATTATCTTGTCTTCTCCCCCTTTTTAGAAACTGAACAATTAAAATCGAAACTTCAAAATTTTAACTGGAAATTAACCCCCTTAAATAAATACTTAAAGTTAATATTCTTGCATTTAGGGTTATAAAGCAGTACTTTGTTATTTTCCCTTTTATAACTTTGTATGTGAAATTAATTCCTTTACAAACCCTCTTTCATATGATAAAAAAAAACACCATTTCATTCCCACTCTTTATTTTGGATTTTTATCACTTTGAGAAAGATCTGTTAATTCTTTTCTCGTCACAATAAAAGTTAACCGAATGTCAGTCTTCCTTAGATCTGCACATTTCTACATTCTTTCCCATGTTAAAAGATGCAGCTGTGGTTGAGAATACGTTTTTCCGTTAACATTCTCATGCACTCAGCTAATCTTTAAAATTTCCCAGATGTCATGTATCATTCGGCATGTAACTCTTTTAGTATCTAGAGACACACGTGCGTATGCAATCGTCACTCCTAAAAAACCACAGGACTTCAATAGTATTCCAACGCTAGCATTTTCTGCTACTAAGCATTAACGGATTCTCATAACCTTGACGCCAAAAAAGTATAGCACTGTACATCTTCCCTGTCTCAGTCACTCTCTTCTACTCAGACCATTGGCCATTTAACATCACGCAAAAAGGGGCGCTGTGCCCCTCTCCGGCTAATGCCGTGCCTTCGGGCAAATGATGTGATTTCCCGTATTGCTAGCGTCTTAGTATTGTAAACCTTCCATCGTTCATCTAAATAAACACCTTATTCTGTCTACACTTATGTTGGAGTTTACTTCTCTGCGCTCCCGATCTCTCTCCCTGGGTTTGTTTGTACGATCCCTATCATCAGATGCATCAATTAGACCACCAACCAAGGTGGTCTAATTGAATTCATTCCTGACATCATTTTTCCTCCCACATTCATTCCTGCAGACACGGAATTACTGAACACCTGTGCTGCAAGCCCCACTTTCATCAAATTTTTCCCTTTGCTGTAAATGTGGCTTTCCGTTAAATTTGGAGAAGTTTTGGAAAACGATTTCTTATCTAATTCGTAGAAGTCCTTCATGTGCTTAAACGAACAAAGTCCCCTGTTAGTTATCAAATCATACTTCATCAAATTTCTTCGCAAACTTTTCAAGAGATGTGGGGGATCATATATACCATAAATTTCATTCCCTTCAAACTCAAAATAAGGCTCATTGGGTGAAATGTGTAACATTGTGACCTTGATCACAAATTAAGGCTTTTACAATAACTCCAATACTAAAAAGTGCCTGCAAAGCTCCAATAATTATTCTTTTTAACATATATGTTGGCATCATATGCCTTGAAAAAAAAACCGAATGACAACTTTTTGCGGCTGGTTAAAGAGCGCAGCATAAGTACTAGTGCTTGGTCGGCAACCTTGTTTGACTGACCTGCACCGTTTCAAAAGTCTTCAAACCCTACCATGTTATCTTTTTAATTTTCATGCACTAAAAAAGGCTTGAGTGCCATTTCATCAAAACAGGAGCAAAAAGGCGTTCTGATTCGCTCTTCCCATCTAACGCATCCTTCAGAGCACTTAAGATATTTGTGTTAACTCCTGGTATAGATAAACGTGATGAAATGAAATTTCTCAGTCTCTAAGGCGATGGTAAAGGGTGAAATGTCATTAACATTTGGTAAGCAGCCCGATTTTTACAAAAAATTTTATAAGCATTAATTTTATCAAACTGTGTGTATCCTCTACACTTTTTATTTTTAGTAATTAGTTTTACTTGACGAGCAATAAATTTTGATAATTTATCATTAACACCCTGTTTTTTAAGATTTTCCTAGAGACATGTTTTTTCCCTTTCAATTTTTTTCTTGCAGCTCGAAAATCTTGCTTTCACTTTGCTTAGAGAGTCTCTACAATGTTTCAACTTTTTAGCTAATGTAGCTTCTGTCGGTGAATATTTTCTCTTTCGAGTGTTTCTTTTATCACCCACATCAGAAGCAGTCTGACGCAGTTCTGTATTTTCTACCGTCACTTCCACAGGAATTACATTTGATGAAGACAGCTGATCATTAATAATGAACTCATAGATGAAAAACATTCCATAGAAGAATGGTCAGCGGTAGATGTTTTCATAATCATATCAGAGTGAACAAGTGTATATGTACCTAAAGTACATTGTGAAGAATTTGACGATTGTAACACACTAGCAAGTAAACGTGGATATTTTAATAATTCGTTGTTAGTATTAGAGCTTTCCATTTAGTTCTCTTTTGTTTTTCTGCTTTATAACGAAGATCAGGAGCATCTGGATGAGCATTATGGACGAGTTTATTTTTGAAGGTGAGATTCATGAAGCATCAGTCATTAAAGTGATCGCAGCATACTAAAAAATTTGTGTAAAGTTTTTCAAAAGGGACTCCAAATACCTTTGAATTTTTACAAGAATCTACCCAGGCTTGGTACCTGCAAATACAAAGATGAGCAAAGTTTTTTTTTTAATGTATAAATTTCTGAAATAAAATAAGGAAAAAAATTATTTCATGTATATATTATGAAATACTTTTCAACGCAAACTAGAGTTTTTTAACCCAATTTCCTCATTTGATAGGATGAGAAAAAAGGGCATAACATAGTTACAAATCAATTTCAGAAATTACAATTTTCCTTAATACATTAACGCGTAATACGGTAGGTTTCGCTTTAAAATATTATAAATTTGATCGGAAATAGAGCGAAATTTTTGATAATGTCTCATAATAATAAACCTCAATTGCATGTACCATACATTTTGTGAAAATTCAAATAGATTTAAGAAGGTTTAACGGATATACAAACAAATCAAACTTATAAATATTTTTGAATGGTAGACCATATTAGGAGCTTAAGTGATTATTTATGAAGATTTTTGCAAAACTGACATCAGAAAGGGAAATTTACTGTCCAATAAAATAAATAGCCATGCCAAAAGGAAAAGGAAAAAAAACTAATGAAATTATATATTTATAAACATTGTATTTATTTACATACATCATGTCTTTCTTTGTGTATCATTCATTTCTGTTGGTATAAAAAAGGATCTTTGAATTTAATAAATTGTATAAAAGTTTTAAAAAAGTTGCATGTGTATATGACACATTGAATAGTTTGCCATAATGTATGGTGCCAAATTTCCTTACCTAACCAAGGACATTTCCTCTACCTCACCTAATCCGGAAAAGATCTCCGGATCCCATTTTCCAAATATGTTGGAAAGTATCATTTAAAAAATAATTTTTTTAATTTAAAATCTGATTTAAAATAATAAAATTGGTGCTTCTCTGTTTTAACGGGCCGCTTAGTGACCAAGATTTATCGCAAATTTATACGATGAATATGGCATTATACTCATAATATATCATATATACGATATTTCATGATGCATATTATAGTCATACATGACGCGCACACATGTGACATAGCTATAATAAGTCGTATATATATAAATGGATATGAAATATATGTATATATATATATATATATATATATATATATATATATACATTTAATGGAAATATTACGTATACATTCTAGGATGTTAAAAATGGTATGAACTTTTTAGAGTATATATGTATACATGGATAAATTTGGCGGTGACCTTAGAGAAATCATAACAGTAACTTTGAAATAATCGTAAATATATACGCATAATTTTAAAAATGTTTAAAACATATATAATGACGTTCATGGGAGTTAAAGCAATGATTCACTGAATTCTTACCAATTCAATTAATTTTACAAAATAAATTGCATAAAAAATATAGGAAGTAAATTATACAAAAATAACAATCATTACCTATTTTAACAACACTTTCTATATTTTTGTCCTACAATAAACTGTCAAATAAACAATACCATTTTTCCCAGAGATGACATAATGACTGACAGATTTCTAAATAATAATAAAAAAAAAAACCTTGGAAATTGCACGTGAAGTGTAGCAAATGGGGTGCGTTCGCACTATAATAAAAATTTTAAAATATGCAAGTCTTTTTATAGCATACAGTACTTCGGATAGAGTATGGTGGTCGAAATATTTTTGTATGTTCCTGTAAATAATATCTGCTTTCTGTTATGCAGTAAGTAATATGTATAAACCTCAGTAACATACATCAATTTCATAAAATATTTGTGAAATATGAAATATTCAAAATTAGATATGAAATATCTAAAATGTGAAGTAGTTTAATATAATTAAGACACGCCCCAAACAATATTTCCCAGTATATCGTTATGTAGTGGAATACTTTTGTGCAGAGGTGTAGTCATAAAAATAACAGAGGATATACGCTCTAAGCAGAAAGGATACCTTAGAGTGAGTATACTACAGCTTTCTTTACAAACAGGGGATATACGGTATTCCTTTAAAAATTCCAGAGGTTATACTATGCATACCCCCGTATACCTTCCTTTTCATTCCTGCTTTTGTGTGGCTTGTAAATTAAAAATAAATATTTTTTGCATCACAGATTGTACAATGTGCATTATAGTGTATACTTCATAGGTTCATGTTAATTCTTTTATATGCGAAAGAGTGTAACAGCATTAAAATGTACTTGAAAATATTTTTTTGCTGTTGACCGTAGTGTAATTGGAATACTTCTCTTTGCCCTTTAATTAAACTGTTCTGCCAATTTTCATAAAACTTAAAATGTCTCGATCAAATTATGCAACTTTTACATATTTCAAATCTCAAACGATTTTGCTGTGTAATTTTTGCTCTGTTATATACTGAATAACAGACGGACGGACATACTGAAGGACGACTGTAGTTGCTATGCATTTATATAATTACGACCGCACCTAAAACTATTCAGATTTTGGTGTAACAGTATACAATATTTCGGATACAACATAGTAGGCGAAATCTTTTGTGTGTCCCTGTAAATACTATCTGCTTTATATTATACAGGAGAAAAAGTTGTAGTAATCCTCAGCAACGTATATGAATTTCATAAAATGTTAAATATTTCAATACAATTAAAACGCACTCCTCAATATTTTCCTTACGTCATTATGGAATGGAATACTGTTGTGTGGCCCTGTAAATCAATAACAAATATTTTTTGCACCACAGATTGCACAGAATGTATATTATAGTATCTGTTTCATAGATTCATGTCAATTCTATTATATTCGAAAGAGTATAACACCATTAGAATGCACTTGAAACTTTTTTTCTCCATTGACCGTATTGTAACGGAATAGTTTTGATTGCCCCTGTAATTGTACAATGCAACCGATTTTCATACTTTTTTAATGACTCGACAAAATTATGTAATAATTATATATTCTAAATTTCAAACGATTAGGTTGGATAGTTTTTGCGTTGTTATGTGCGGACAGATGGTCCAATTTGAACAACAACTATAGGTATTACGTATTTACATAACTACGAATGCACCTAAAAATAGTAATTTGGCGACTTTAGGAAATTTTTTATAGTTGTTGTCTAAAATCTTCAAAATATCTAAGTATTTAAGTAAACAATTATTGCTGGTCTGATAGTACAAGAACAAATGTATTGCTTGATTTTTAAACTAAAGTAGATTTTAATATAAAAATAAATGAGTTTTAAATAGAATGAATGAAATGTTTGTATTTTTAATATTATGAGTACAATTTGATCAAAAGTATATTTCGCAAGTTATAACCTGCGTCCGGTAAATAAAAAGTATGCCATAAAATTAATTAAATAATTTATATTTATAACACTTAAGTGTACTTAAACATAGAATTATCATCGGAAATATACGTGTGTATATAATTTTTATAACTTTAACTTATTAAGATTTGAGTAAAAAACTCTGCTACAAAATTCTATTTTTACATATATTAACTAAATTTCATGATAATTGCATTACAAAAACATAACTAAAATAGAGCTTATTAAATTCCGCGACATTTGATGATACATATTAAATAATATTTTATCTTTTTTCATAAATTAAAATAAAAACAAGCAACTAACCTGTTTTTGTCTTTTGGGAATGTAAAAAGATAAATACCTTCAGAAATAGATTTTTTTTTCAGTTTAGCAGTTTTGAAAACTGCAATAATTAGTAGGACGACGGTGTTCCATTCTTAAAATAATAGGTCTTAAAAGAACTGTTTTGTTTCAGTAATTTTAATTCAATGATATAATAAATTAAATACTCGCGACAAAAATAATAATAGAATATTTTATACCGTAAAAAATGCAGCCAACGATAAATATATAAAATCACGACTGCGTATGCGCTTAGTTGTTTCATAGCTATAAGAACTAATAGATCACCCACAAAGTCGAAAAAATAATAATCCTCTTGTTATGCACTCCAGCCGCTAGGTGGCGTATTCCTTGACCACTCCTTTAATTTTGCGACACCTCTTCCATAGCTCTTGGAACGCTTGATATATATGTAGTTTTGTATAAGACTTTTAGCAGCACAATTCTAGATTATATACTATATATTAGATATATTCTAGCAACACAAGCTAGATTAATAGACTACTCACATCTTCAACCTTTTTCATTTCTGACGTCTTTGTAATACGAATTGTCTCATTAATGTTGACAAGTACATATTCGCAACCATTATAAATATGTGCTTCATCTTTAACTCGACAGCGTCGCATATACCCTTTTGTTCCAAGGAGATTTTTTTTTAATCTTTTTTATCCTTTATCTTTCCTGTGTCTTATATTTTTCGATCTTTTTTCCTTTTATTTATCGATCATGAGATTCTTATTCACTGTTGTACAATTCCTGAAACCGGAAGCAAAGCTGGATGTCTGCTTTTGAAGACTAAGATTCAAATTCCGATACAGACGAACTGTCTGCTTCAACGTTCTCGCAACTTTGTGTAGTATAGAGAAAAAAAAAATAACATTTCATCTAACAGTTTCTCCTATTTTCACAAATTTCTGCTTCACATTTTCCCTCTTTCCAGAACTGCTGTTAAGACAATCTATGCCATGAATATGTGACTTTGAATACATCAAAAATCAGCATTAAGCGTGACGAACATAATAAAACAATAGTGAGAAAACCATTGAAACGAACCAAACAATCTTTGTAATATTTTCTCACTAGGCTATTTCCATGAGTACTTGTAGTGTAAGTCACAGGCTACGATTTTTGGCTACCAGTATTTTAGTACGAAAAAATGTGATTTATTTTATCGGCACATCCTCATTAATTGAATAAGACCAAGCAGACTTTTCGAAAATAACGGTGGCAAACAAGCATAGCAATTATAAGGTAATGTGACTTACACTACAAAACCCATGGAACTAGCCACTAATGCGTGAATAGGCTATAAACATCGTCTGATTCAAAATACACTTAACATTTAAATCAGGCATAACCTATTTAACTATTTAATACGTTAAACATAATATTTCAAGTAAATTCAGGTAAAATAAAAGCTATTTCATATTTTTATTTTATTTTATTTTATTTTACTTTACTTATTTGTTTTATAAAAACGTTTAAAATCTGTATTTGAGCAAATAATAAGACATTTCCGACAAATAAAATAATTGTAAAAAAATCTTTAAAATGTCACGTGAACTTACTGCCACCTGCGGTCACTTATCCGCAGTATTCATAATCGAAAATAGAAAAATAAATTTATTTCCGCCAACCATATTTACCAATGATGAACCTAAATTTATATTTTTATGTACACATACATACACAAATTTATAATTAATTTTTATGGTTAATTTTCAATTAATGCATCTTTATTAAAGTAAAGATTAAAAAGCAAGAAAAATAATTTATAAATTTATTTTCAAATTTTATTAAACACACGTTTTTACAGTTTAAATAAAATTTAGTTTCTATTTATTTAATTCATGAAATTAATAATTATAGTGAATTTCATAAAGTTAATAATAGTAAAGTAACAATTTTTTTTTCAGTTAGTAAAAATCACTAGTTTCTTAGAGAAACATATAAAATTACGGCTGTTTTCTCAACTCATTTTCTGCTCATGAATTTAAACATAAATTCCGTTTAGTAAACAAGTATCACGAAAATACCGACTGCTTCCGAATAAGTTTATATTTACGTTGTTTATCGTTGCTCATTACGGGGAGCAAACATAGTAAAGAATTTACCTTTCGATATTTTTTATTCTTTTGGTAGAAACACTTTCCTACAAAAGATATCAAGATTTATTTTTCGGCAGACACGATTAATAATATATTTCGTGTTTAGCTGCCTTGTAATTGTTTCACAAAAAATCATAAATTTTAACCTTAAAAGAAAAAGAAAATGTTATGTATTTTGGAATTTTTACAAAAGTTATCTATTTATCATTTCAGAAATATCTAATTAATTTTAAAATAGTGTAACACATATTAAGAAATAAAAAACAATTTATTTCTTATTTTAAATTTAGATTCGAATTTGCAAGTTGTAAATTTTCCCATTAGAAGATCACCCACGAATTATATCACACATAATTTAGGTTTGGCAGCAACAAACAGATATATAAACGGGTTTATAACTTTAAAAAATATTCTCTAATATATAGATGCTATCTTGAGAAAATAAAATTCAAAAAAAGCATCAGAAAAGGCAAGAAATAACCCAACTTTTATACAACTTTTTCCAAAGCCATTAGTACTGATGTTCCTTGTTTATGATTTTTTGTGTGTTGAAATATACATTAAAATTTTACTAATACACTGTAAAAATACATTTTAACGATTTATGAAATTTTGGGTATCACTATTTTTTACTATGTATGAATTTTCATGTTTAATTGATACTTAATGTTTTACAATTAATGGTTATATATATAACCATTATTGTAAATTTTGTATAAATATATATGTAGGTATGTTTGTATATACATATATATATATATATATATATATATATATATATATATATATATATATATATATATATATATATATATATATATATATATATATATATATATATATATATATATATATATATCCAAAGCCATTAGTACTGATGTTCCTTGTTTATGATTTTTTGTGTGTTGAAATATACATTAAAATTTTACTAATACACTGTAAAAATACATTTTAACGATTTATGAAATTTTGGGTATCACTATTTTTTACTATGTATGAATTTTCATGTTTAATTGATACTTAATGTTTTACAATTAATGGTTATATATATAACCATTATTGTAAATTTTGTATAAATATATATGTAGGTATGTTTGTATATACATATATATATATATATATATATATATATATATATATATATATATATATATATATATATATATATATACACACTGGTGTCTAAAAGTTAAGCATAATTCGTAAAATGCGAAAAACGTGGAGTTACTATTCGTAAAATTATTCAAAATTACTTGCGGAAATTAACTGGTTGAAGTAGAAACATTGGGTTTATGCAAAACTTTTCAGTTGCCTACGTCATGCACTAAATACCTGCGCATGTCGGAAGATTTGTAAAATAGTTCATGTGGTATAGGCAGTTCAGACGAATTTCGTACAACTGATGTGAAAGAAACATCGACGTGCCTGTTGTTGCAATCAAACAGGCTTAATGATGGCACAAAGACGTCAATTGGACATGTTTGCGAAAGGAAGAATCATTGGAATGCTTAAATCCGGACGATCACAAACCGAAGTGTCTCGAATTATGAACGTGGACCAGTCTGTGATCTCAAAACTGTGGCAGAGGTTTCAAAGTACAGGGGATGTTACCCCACGACCAGTACCCGGTTGACCAGGAGTCACAATCTTTCGCAAAGACAGATATCTGGCAATAAGTGTGTGACGTCAGTGGGGCTGTATAGCCAGAGAACTGGTTTCGGCGCTCACAGTTGCCACAGGAACGCACATTTCGAGACAAACTGTTTACAGGAGACTCAATCATGCTGGCCTGTATGCCAGAAGACCAGCATTTTGCATTCCCCTCACGTCTGCGCATAAACGCGATCGTTTAAACTGGAGTTTGAAACATCCACATTGGAGTGAGGGAGAGTGGGTCAATGTGATTTTCAGTGACGAGTCCCGATTTAGTCCAAGTAGTGATTTTTGTCGGGTTACGATATAGAGAGAACGTGGAACACCTTTTGAACTAAGAAACATAATGGAAAGGCATCTTTTATCATCAGGGGGAATAAGGGTATGGACAGGCATCGTGTTGGACGGTACAGACCTCCATATCTTTGACAAGGGGTCTGTGACTGGTAAAATATACAGAGACGAATTTCTTGAACATTATGTTCGCTGGTTTCGAGGTGCTGTCGGTACTGACTTTATATTCATGGATGATAATGCGCCTCGTCACCGTGCGTTACGGGTTGACGACTTCCTTGAAGCTGAAAACATCCAGCGCATGCTGTGGACTGCGAACTCCCCGGATTTAAATCCAATCGAGCATGCATTGAATATTCTCGGGAGACAACTTGCAGCCCTTTCGCACCCACTACGCTCCGTTTCAGAACTGAAAAGAGATCTCAAAGAAGCTTAGAACTGTTTGAGCCCACAACTGATTCAGAATCTCATAGCATGCATTGGAAATCGCTATGCAGTGTGTCTGGCTTTCAGAGTTGACCACACGCCTTATTAGACTGCAGCATCACTATTTTATTTAATGTTTTCTTTCACTTTTCCTTTAAAGTGTAAACCCTTACTATGATCAGTTTTCTTTCTAACTGTTACTTTGCATAATAAAAATAAATATTATCGTTCTTTTGAATTGCTTCCTAACTTTATAACCCTTTTACACTCGCATATCACGTTTCTCTACATTCCGATTTATATTTATTTCATTACTTACTTAATTACCAATTATGCTTAACATTTGAACACCAGTGTATTTATATCTATTGGGTAAACTAAATATTTGAAATATAATCAAACTAAATGATGATTTGTAACA
Source organism: Maratus speculifer (assembly GCA_964019185.1). Taxonomy (NCBI): domain Eukaryota; kingdom Metazoa; phylum Arthropoda; class Arachnida; order Araneae; family Salticidae; genus Maratus; species Maratus speculifer. The sequence continues at coordinate 212,600,884 of OZ025297.1, read as the reverse complement.
TAAAATATAACATTTATAATTAAATATATAAATGTACTTATATATTAATTCATTAAATTTGGGGTTGTCTCTATTTTTTATAATATATATACAATTTAATTTAAATGTAGTGTCTATTATCTAATTCATAAAGTCAATGATTAAAGTGTAAATTCAAATTATTTCTCTATCTCTCTCCTTTTTTTTTTTTTTTTTTTTTTTTTTTTTTTTTTTTTTTTTTTAAGAGATTAAACACGGAAATAAGTCATTAAAATTTCAAATTTAAAACCAAAGAAAAAGAAAAAAAAAAGGAAAAAAAAAATTAAAACAATTCAAAATAGCAAACAATTCTCATAACGCATTCTGTAGTAAAATAAAATTTACATCAATATTTTCCCTACCATTCGATTTTTCACTAAAATTCTTTTAAAGTCTTTCATATCGAACATTGCTCAGTTCACATCTTTGAAACATCTGTGGAAAATGAATTCACGTTTTATCCTACCTATGCAAATAAAAGTAAATATGAAACATGTTTCAAAGACAAATTGCAATCGGCAATAGTTCAAAATGATAACCCACACAGATAAAATAAATATTCCCACGACTTATGTAAGAAAAGTAAAACTCATTCCTATAGCAGAATTTCACTTTATCAATAAAAATGTATTTCTTCAATTCTTTTGATTCTATTTCTACTGTGCTACGATAGTTCTACTGAAGAAATACTTATTCTGTTATTTTTACCTGTGACAGAAAGCATTAAATCCAGCAGTTCTAAAGTATTCAAAATTTCTTGACGGAATGTATAATGGGATGAAAGAGTGTATGCATAAAACTAATATAATAAATACTCTAAACAATTTTGTTTTTTTTTCCTTAAAAGTATTGTTGTCATTCGCAAATAAATATTAAATCCTAGTCTCGATTAAAAATATATAAATATTTAACTTTCATAATGACGCAATAAAATTAGGTATATCGATTCACAGAAGAATTCGATTATTGGAGAAAATTGTATATACTGAAACAAACCTTTTTATTCCATATTCAAATATGTTTAACTGTAGCATAATAAACATTTTTTTAAATATAATTTACGGATACAGCTATACGTTTCCGAATAATATTCGTTTGCTTTAAAATAGCTCTAAAGAAAGAAGTTTTTCTGTAATGATTTATTTTATGAATATTTCAAGTAATTGAGTGCTCTTTACACCGAAAATGTAAACCTTGAAGTAAATAAATTTTTACATGTGACGGATAACATCTAGTGCAATGCAATTTTGACTGAAACATTTGTGGTACAACATAAACACATTTTGACAATTTTTAGAATAATGATATAAATTAGCAATTATTGATAAATACATTCGCAACTTTTACAACAAACAAAATGTAAATATTCATGTAAATGAAATTTCGTTTTTACAGCTCTTTTTTTTTGGAGAAATAGTTAACAACATAAAAATTGTCCATATGTGACCCCTTACTACTACTATTAACTTACACACATGTAAACAAATTTTGACAATTTTTAGAATGATTATATAAATTAGTAATTATTGATAAATACTTTCGAAACTTTTACAACAAACAAAATGTAAATATTCATATAAATCAAATTTTGTTTCTACAGCTCTTTTTTGAGAAATAATTACAAACATAAAAATTGTCCATATGTGACCCCTTACCCCTACTATTTGTAAGCACACATGATGATAATAGACTCATAATAACAAAAATTGCGAATTATTCATTGTCTGTAAATGCATGAGTTGCGAGCACTTATATTCAGAATAGAGATTATTAAAATATAATAGTTTTTTTTTTTTAATTTTACGATAAAGACTGATAAATCTTTAAAAAAAACTGTCAATTATATAATATTTTAAAACAAATTTCTAGGTTTATTGACGTTTATGTTATCGTCAAAAAGAGAATTGTATTATTATTCTATATACAATCCCTTTATCTAAAAATAGAAAGAAACATTCTGTACCAAATCGCTTTGAAAAATATTATGCACTGCCAGAAAATAAATCTTGACACTTAAACCCCAATATTAATGTCCGAATGCTTTTTTCAGTTTAAGATAGAAGAGCAGACTGAGAGTTTCTACCATGCATTGATAATGTTTTATGTTGGCCCTTAGAGTTTACGAAAATTTAGGGTACGTTTTATAATCTAGTTTTAATAGTGGTTTTAAAAGAAGTATTTTTAAAATTACATTCTCTAAAAAAAGAATTTGTTTTCTGATGTAATAACCTTACAGTCCCGGCATTACGTGCTCTAAAAGGACAAATAAATGCAAGTTTTGGTGTAGTTTTGATTTTTGGTTCCCTTTATGTTTTTTGGGTCGCAGAACACAAATCTGCCATTATCCAACAAAATTTTTTTGGCAAAAAACGTGGCTTTTTTTCGATTTTTCTAAATAACTTTAAAATTATGCATTTTAGATAAAAGTCATCCATACATAAATTAAAGAGCACAAAATTTCCTACATTTTATGTATTTAAAGTTTTTTCTCTGATCAATGATTTAGCCGTGAGAGAGCCGCAAAAATGTGTGTGAAAAGCAGAAAATTCTGAAAAACGTGAATTACACCACCGTACGTCGAACGGTGAGTTTTCATGAAACATGAAAAACAACCATTTTACGCAAAATTTTCCCACTTAATAATACTAAATATATTATTATTGACTATATTTTGTTAATCTGATGTTCATTGTTTCTTTCATAAATAAAAAATAAATAAAAATGAGCATATTTGTGATCAAAATCTTCATTTGCTTTTACAAAATAATAATAGCAATAATTTCTTAATTTACTTTTAAATAATGTGAATAAAATAACTAAAACAGGCTTTAACATATAAAAGCTGACACGGATTCCAGTTTTTAAAGTTCTAGAAGTTCCAAATGTGGGTGTGAAAATTAAAAAAATCCGGAAAATACGAATTATGGCACTGTACATAGATTTAACATGACCATTTTTTAGCAAAAATCGACTTTAAATGATACTGAAAATATTATGATCGAGTATATTACGATGAAGTTGCTAACAATAAATACGATGACTTATTATGAATTATCATTTAATAATAAATAATTATGTACATTAGTACTAAGTACTTTTACTTAAAAACCAAAGTTCTATTTTCGTTTTCTTTTATTTGAGGATCCCTGCTTTTCACCCACATCGAAAAAATAGAAAATAGACGAATGTAATTAGTGGGTGTTTTTATGACTATCAATATTATAAATAAAAGTTTTTTTAATAATAAATGTTTGATGCCTTGCGGCATAACTATTTCCCCTTCCATTGGGTCCTCTGATTCATTGTGTGGGTAATCCATTTCCTGATCGGTTACAAAGTCTAGTTTATCCTCTTCGTCTTGACACACGACTGCGATGTTTTTGCAGTTTCCCGAAGCAAATCTTCTATTTGATATCGTCTCAAATAATTTTTGCTGCTGCTTCAAGCACTCGCAGTCTCTCATTTCGATCAGATTTACATGTTGGCTGATACCATGCATTAAACAGTATCTTCCCTCCTATATTCTTGAAGCACACAGTGGACTTTTTTTTCTGATTCTTTCTGATCAGTATGTCGTCTCCAAATCTCTCAATGAGGTTAAACTTTATAATTCTCATATTAGGTTGATAACTCCCTGTAACCTGTTTCATTAGCTCTTCCATAGAGAATTGACACTCGTCATCATGATTTTCCAGGTAATCGTATGTACTTTTTATTGCTCTGTCAATTTCCTCGGCAAACGAACCACATTTCTTTTGTTCTTGGACCTTCCCCAGCTAAAAATGAACTGCAGTTTTTTTGTAGAAGTGAAGTGTTTTTGAGGTTTTTCTAAAATTTCTCTAGTCTTTCTGTAGTGCAATCTCAACTATAAAATCACTTCAGTTATTTTGTAGTTAATTAAAGGTGATTTTGCAGTAATTTATTTTAAACATTATGTGCGCTATTAACTTTGAAAACACTGTAATTTTTATAAAGTCATTTTATAATCAAAAATTAAGAAATATATAAGACTTTATAACCGTAGAATCACTGCAGTGAATTTGAAGTTATTATCCAACCATTAATTTCGAAGTACATTTCCGATGCATCTCTCGTGTAACTGTAGTTATTTCCGATAAATTCACAGAATTTAATCGGAGAAAAATAATTTCAAATATGCTTCAAAATCGAACTAGGGATTTCTCATCCCATCGAACCACTTCCGTAGTAAAACATTTATTAGTTCCGCCCCCTGCATACAACGGAAATTTCTTAGTTCCTTTATTTTAAGTTACAACGAATAAATTTTGCGAGGTTTATCAAAATCAGAGAAAAAATATATTAAGTTTCAAAGGTTACGAGGGACAATGGGCCTTTCACTCACCAACCCCTTAATGCGAAATTTCTTCTTACTTTTTATTGTAAATTTCTTGAAAATTATACATTTTACTATGCTTTTGAAAATATCAGAAAAGAAAAATTTTGTTAATGTATATATATATATATATATATTTTAATTTAGGAAGGGGCAAATACTTTCTTCTACCTTCCTCCCCCTAACATAAAATTCTTAGTTCTTATATTTTAATCTAAAGAAAAAGATTGAATTTTACTATTTTTTCAAAAATCAGAGAAAAAAATTAGTTAAATTTCAAAATCGAATGAGGGAAAATGGCTCATCTATTCCCCCACCCCTCACGTAAAATTCTTCTTTTCTTTATTTAAATCACACTAGAAGAATAAATTATATTATGCTTTTGTAAATTGGAGGAAAAATTGCTAATTAAATTTTAAAATCCAGGGAGGGGCAATGATTCTACAACCCCCTCCTTAATTGAAAATTTATTTTTCTTTCTTTCTAAGTTACTCGAAAAATTTAATTTAGGTTTTTGAAAAAAGAAGAAGAGGAAATTTTATTTAATTAAAATTTAAAATCCAACGAGCTCCCCTGCTTCCTGCCCCCATACATCTCCATCTTCATGACTGAAAATTACTTGCAATTAATTTACTATTACTTCATTTTGAAATCGACATACAAGTATTTGAATCATCAAATAATTTTTTTAATCGCTCTTTAAAATTATTATTCGATATAAGCTTAGTGAATCGTAGGAAGAAAAAAAAAACTTCATCAGTTAATTGAAGTTTATTTTCTAATTATGCATTCATTTTAAAAGCACATCAAAGTTTCTTATTTCATGCAAATATTAAATTATTAAAAGTGTTTAAAATTATTTTACAAGTCATAAATATATTGAAAAATCTAGTCATTTTTTATATTAAAATTTAAAAAAAATCAGAAATTTTCCTTTGTAAAAAATTATTTACCAAAGAAAAAAAAAAAAGAAGAAAATTAAATTAATGTTTCTATTTTATTTTTAGGTAAAAATGTAGATAAGTTAAAAATCAAATATATCTACATAATCATTAAAAACATATGCTACATTAAAAAATAAAAACGACATAAAATGAGTCCTTATTCTAATTAATTATGAACTTCTCAGTTATGAATTATGAACTTCTTATTTTATAAAATTAATTTTTTCCTTTTTACAAATATATATTTCTTAAATTAACACATTTAATTACATTACAATTCCTAAAAAAAATATATTATCAGAAAAACTTCTAAAATTCGTTTATTTTTTTTTAATTTGCAAGAAAGATTCAGAAATATTCCCCATTTAAAAAACTCACTACCAAAAATATATATATATATGTATTACTTTTATTTAATTTTTAAATTAAAAAATGTTTATAAATAACACATTATTATTCTAGCACAATATTGTATTTTTATTTTATAAAATTAATTTATCCTTTTTACAAATATATATTTCTTAAATTAACACATTTAATTACATTATAAATATATATATATATATATATATATATATATATATTATTTTTATTTAATTTTTTAATTAAAAAATGTTTATAAATAAAAAATTATTATTCTAACACAATATTATATTCTTATTTTATAAAATTAATTTTTCTGTTTTACAAATATATATTTCTTAAATTAACACATTTAATTACATTATAATTCCTAAAAAAATTATATTATCAGAAAAACCTCTAAAATTCGTTTATTTTTTTTAATTTGCAAGAAATATTCAGAAATATTCCCTATTTAAAAAACTCACTACAAATATATATATATATATATATATATATATATATATATATATATATATTTATTTATTTATTTATTTATTTAATTTTTAAATTAAAAAAATGTTTATAAATAACAAATTATTATTCTAACACAATAATAAAAAAATATGTTTTACCTTATCATTAAACGATATAAAATGAATTTTTATTCTAAGTAAAAAATATTAATTACCGACCCATAATTTATTAAAGTAAATACTTCCATGTCAAAAATATATATTTTATAAAATTAACACAACGCATGTAATTACATTATAATTCATAATAAAAAAAAAATATTATTTTCGCAATTAGCCTAAAAATAACACTATTTTATTAAATATTTACTGATTTTTAAATTCAGAAGAAAATCCAATTCATTTCCTTTAGCTAATTCGCTAAAGTATTTGTTTAACTCATTTAATATTAAATTGTTTTTAAAATACACGCCCATATAAACGAATTACAATAAATAAATAAATAATAAAATAAAAGCACTTTAAAACATCCAATTTTTCTGCCTGCCATTCAGCTTTTGCAACAAATAACCTTTAATTGAAATGCCTCGCCTTTATACCTCGCACAACACTACCCACACAAGTCTCAAAGGGCAAGTGGTCAAAGCGTGTCTCGCCTGTACCTGGGATCGTCAGTTCGAGTACAACTGTTTCCACAGTCAAAATCTGCCTTTGAAATGTTAAAAAGCAAGCTTACCAGTATGGTCAACAGATGGCGCCAGCAGAGCCAATTTTTTTTGGTGGGAGGGGCATTTAACTTCAAATTCACTGCAGAAAATGTGTAGTTATGAACTACACATTCACTGTAGTGATTTTGTAGTTGCTGACTTCGAAAAAACTGCAGTGATTTGTGCCAAATCACCACAGTTTGGCAACTGCATTTTCTTTGCAGTTTCACTAGAGTTTATTTTTAGCTGGGTCGGCCTCCTATAAACATATTTAAAACATTTGATGTGATATTGAGCATCTGCTGCGATCAAATCATTCACTGGTTCGATGCGCTGAATTATAGCCTGCTCATAATCATCATTGCGAGCTCTTGCTGCTTTCAGAATTGTACTCCCATGTGTGGCACACTGTATACAGTATTGCGTTCGCTTGGTGGATTTTTCGCTTGTGTTGCAATGAACTCTTACGAAATGCACAGTCCACATGTAAAACAATTTGTTCGAAAATTAAACTGAGGAGTTGATGATGTTAAAATTTGAGAAGTGCTAGCACTTTGTTCCTCAACTGTCTTCGCATAAGCAGTAATCATCCGTTCATTTACGAATGCTTTTCTACACTTAACATGTATATCTACCGAGGTTTTCCCCTTTAGAAAGACTGCTTTCTATCCTTTCTTTCTGTATTTGCCTTGATTAACGCTGCAATACCTCCACTAACTTTCACTCACGGCCCCTCTTCTAAAGAAGAGTCACAAAAAAAAAAAAAAAAAAAAAAAAAAAAAAAAAAAAAACAGTGACATCGCGCAAAATCACTTTAGCTGTTCATTATATTCACGAAGACACAAACAGTGAATTACTAAATTATAAGTATGCAGTTGCACATGGAAACTGAGAGGAATGTGTCCTCCTGATAAGCTAATGATCTGTGCGACGCATATTTCGAACAGAGGCGAGACTGGCGGGGAAGGGAGGGGGGTTAGTATTCTACTGAACGTGGGCGTGGGATGCGGGTTTGGGCGCTTGACCAATTTATTTCACACTTGTACCCCTTCAATCAAGAGGGAAAGGACAGATGGGATCAGTTAAAGCCTGTTTTAGTTATTTTATTTACATTATTTAAAAGTCAAATTAAGAAATTATTACTATTATTATTTTGTAATAGCAAATGAAGATTTTGATCACAGATATACTCATTTTTATTTATTTTTTAGTTGTGAAAGTAATGATGAACATCAGATTAATAAAATATAGTCAATAGTAATATATTTAGTATTATTAAGTAGGGAAAATTTGCGTAAAATGGTTGTTTTTCATGTTTCATCGACGTAGGTGCTGTAATTCACGTTTTTCAGGGTTTTTTGCTTTTCACACCTATTTTGCGGCTCTCTTACGGCTAAACCATTGATCATAGAAAAAAACTTTAAATACATAAAATGTAGGAAATTTTGTGCTCTTTAATTTATGTATTGATGATTTTTATGTAAAATGCATAATCTTGAAGTTATTTAGAAAAAACGAAAAAAAAGCCACGTTTTTTACACGTTTTTTGCCAAAAAAACGTATTTCCGGGGAGGAATTTTGTTGGTTAATGACAGATTCGTGTTCAGCGACCCAAAAAGCATAAAGGGAACCAAAAATCAAAACTACACCAAAACTTGCATTTATTTTTTACCAAATGCCTGGACTAACAATTGTTCAACAATATCACGATTTGACTTTATTAGAACAAAATGCTTGTGTAGCTCATAAAGCTTTAGATTTACAAGATTTAGTGCAAACTATCTATTTCCTAAAAACAACGCTGATTTACCACATGAAAAGACACAAAAACAGGATATTGGTTCATAAACACCGAAAAAAATTCAGTCAGTTCTGATAAATTTTGCAAATTTATCAAATGCAAAAACTAACAACTGCAAAAAAAAAAAAAAAAAAAAAAAAAAAAAAAAAAAATATATATATATATATATATATATATATATAAAAGCATTACAATGAATGTATTACTAAGGACCATCTCTCACAAACACACTTTTTTCAATGACTGTCACGATCTTTGTTGTCTCGCACGGTAATACGGTCTCATGTAAACTTCAAGGTTACAATGTTGCCACCAAATATCTTGCTATCAAAGTAAAACAAATGAAATAACATCGCTTATCTTTCTTGTATCCATCAAAGCTTTTGCTCTCTTTCGTTTGAAAGTTAGTTTTTTCTGAAGTATGTACGTCTAAATACATGCATAAATAAAAAGATAATTTTGTGAATAAAAACAAGTTAGACGCCCTCTTTGTAGTTGTGTGAATAAAACAATAAATGCTTCAACATGGATACAAAAAAAAATGTATATTCGTAAAATCAAACACTAATGTAGCTACCTTTTTTGAGCCCAACATAGAAAAACTGAGTTACTTTTAAATGATTTATTTAACAATTCTGTTACTCTGCTTTTAATTTTTTTATAAGTGTTATGCAATATGTATCACTAAATTGTGAATCGCGGTTTTAAAAATTGTCAAAATTGTGAAATAAAAATGGGTGATTATTACAGCACGACTTATAAATTTTTTTGCCAACCAAATTCTACTTTCATAAAATAAAATGTTTTAGAAATACTTTAATATGGACTGTCAAAATATAAATACGTTCAAGTGGACACAGTAACTTTGAAACCATTTCTTCAAATTTGATAAATATTGTAAAGTATCTAGTGGCGCAATATTTAATACTAAATAAAAAAAAACCTTGTAGAAAAGCCTATTCTACGAACTTTTTTTTTTAACTTAGTTTTTTTAAATCTCTACTTCCTCTTTAAATGTGAATATTTCTGCTTCGATTTTTTTTCAGCATTGAATAGAATATATTAACATTGAATAGAATATACTATACATTTAGTTCCTCAGAACTTCCAAGTGTTATCCCGGTATTTTTGAAGCACTAAGAATAATAAACATGTTTTCTCTCCCTGTTCCAGTGCTTTCTTTCATGCGTTTTGTATCGTCACGATTGTGCAAGGAAAGTGTTTCCAAACATGGGTTGCTATGTAAATCTGAATCCATGTGATAACCTCTACCTCCCCTTAAAGTTTGTCCAATTATTTCTGGGACACCCCGTATATATAAATAAAATAAACAAATTGTTACCATTAGAACTCTTTCTGCTATAAAATATGATAGAAGGTTAATCACACATGCTTTTAGTAATCGAAATTTTTTTCTTAATTGATGAATTTGTACTTATTTAAATGTTATGTGAACGAAGTCACGGATAACAGCTAATATATATATATATATATATTCGGTGTTAATGGTTAAACGAAAACCGTAAATGTCTTTGCAAAGAAATTTGTTTTATGCTATATACTCTACAATTGTATCTTATGTGTGATAAGAATATTGAGAATATATATATATGTATAATTGTTACGGATAGTTTAATTGTTATGGATTTAGAAGACTACTAAAATTAGAGGAATTTAGAAGACTACAAATTTCTGGCATAATTGTCTATACATAATAAGGAATAAAAGACCTATGAATACATACATTATTTGTATTTGCATTGTGAAATTTCTACCTTGGGTAGTGAATACAGAAAATGATATGGTTATTAAAACTAGATATAAAGATTGAGTAAAATATTGCCAAATGTGTAAATACGAAAAAAAGTTTTTAAATTTATTTTTTATATGAAATGGCTTATATGAAATGTTTTTAATTACAAATGATTTTTCGAAAACAGTATATTATCGTGAATAGTATATTAAGTAAATCTACTTTGAATATGAAATGCATTTAAAAACATTCTTCATTTTTTGGAAACATGTAATATCGTAATTAATTAATTAATTGATTGATTTTTATTTTTTTTTATTTATAATTTTTTTTTTTTTTTTTTTTTTGCTTAAAAGTCTTTGTTTATTACTTGCATCATTTACATGTATATGTGTGCAAAATTGCTTCTTTTTACAATATTTATATGTAATTTACAGTAACAGCAATCGTATTTTTTCTGAAAAGATTAAACACATACGAAGCATTTAATAGGAAATAAATATAGAAGTTTCATGTAAGAATTTCACTTTACATAGATGGATCTTTTTGGAATACTTTATTGAATATTGCTTTCCATTCACTGCTTTAATATAACTATCACAATTTACAATAATTCACATAACAAAAGCAGTCATTAAAAAACTCTGATAATCTGACCTTAATGATAATGTATTGCATTAATTTTTTTTCAGAACATTAACCTGCTGAAATAATTATTCAGGTATACACACTTCTGCTTTAACCTATTCGATACATTTCAAACTACAAATTTTACAAAGTTTTTGTAATTTTAAAGACTATCAATTTTCTAACAAATGAAAATGCTACATAAAATTCTATGGAACGTTCTCGGTAAAATAAAAAATATAAAAACTAAAAATAAAAGATAGTTTTTAAAAACAGGCGTAATATTTCACGACATTTTTAATAGTGTACGAATACAATATATGTATAATATTAAAGACAATTTTAACAATGCAAATTTTCGTAAACTAATAGATCTCTGACAAAATTTTGCCTTTTTTTGCATTTGGAATTTTTTTCTAATTTTAAAGGCTACCAATTCTCCATCAAATGAAAAAGCTTCACAAATGCCTATGGAGCGTTCTCATTGGTTAAAAAATAGATAGTCTTTAAAAACAAGGGTATCTTTTCAGGATAGTTTTGACAGCATAAGAAAATGTTAAATGTTACAGTATAAGTATGATGTTAAACACTATTTTTTACTGCAAATTTTCGTAAGCAAAAAAAAAAAAAAAAAAAAAAAAAAAAAAAAAAAAAAAAAAAAAAAAAAATCTGGCAAAATTTTACCGTTATTTGTGATTGAAAAATTAGTATGAGCTTAAATAAGAATTTATGTATTTTTTCTAATAAACTATTTAATAATTGATTTTAGGAACTCATTTGTTTTAATATTTAAGGAATAAACGTGAACAAAATATGTTATTCGTGTTACAGACAACATTTGCTAAAATAATTTTTTGGTAATATAGATTATGGATTATCTTTCATGGAACAATAAAAGTTCTTATTCAATAAATTTTTAAAATAACATAAGGATAGAAAATCAACGATTAGAAATTCACAAATAACGAATGAAAATATAGCAAACAGACAGTTCGAATTTACTATTAAGAATCTTCATCAGGGCAAGACTCAGTGTGCTTGAGAAAGCAAAGCTGAGCTCAGACAGAGAAGGCTTATATACGATTTACTGGAGCGAACGTGCCAAAAAAGCAACTAGTAACGGGTATATAAGAGTGCGAGTCTCTCTCTCCTATCTTACCGTTGCTTTTTCAAACACACTGAGTCTTGTACTGATGATGATTCTTGATAGTAGATTCGAAACGATTGTTTTCTACTTTTTCATAAATTATTTCTGCATTTCTAATCGTTGATTTTCTATCCTTATACCTTTTTGCACAAAGATTTTATCTGATATATAATATAAAATTATTAGCAATTTTATACGTTTATTAAAAACGATTGATGTTGTTTCTAACCGTAGCGTCGTAGAGAAATATACATAAGTAAGAGGATTTAGAATCGGGAGCCAATGAATTAACATACATCTTTTTGTTGGTATATTTTTTGTGCTACAATTAAAAAAAATCAATTACGTTTTCAATTATTTTATTTAAAAACTTAAAATGTATACATTATTAATTTTTTATCTACGTTTTAAAAATATTATTAATGACTTCGGAAATAATTTATTTAATTATTTTAAGTAGGATAAATATTCGGAATCTATTATGTATATTTTAAAATAAAAAGTAATTGTTTAGAAAAATTTAAAACTTTGTTTATATTGACAGTTCACTTATGAGAAAAATAAATAAAGGGATCCGCTATTATATGAAATATATTATGATCATAACATACATGTATTACCACTGAGTTACATCAAAAGCAATTTAATAAATAGCAGCAATTTACGTTTTAAAGAGCACCTCAGGGACAGACCGTTTATATATATGGAGAAAAATATGGATACCTTTATAACTTAAAGTACAACAATGACACAATTTGTTTCATAAATTTGTAATAAATGAAAATGACGCAAATTATTGTTTTTCTTTTGTAATGTGTCTTACTGAATGTTTGAAATTTGTATTTATTTATGTATACCGAAAATATTTTATTACATACAGAATCTTATTATTATAATTCTTTTTTTTTTTTTTTTTTTTTTTTTTGAAATATTAATATGTTATCGATCAACTTTTGTAATTTTTTGGAATGATACCACGATTTGGCAATAAAAGATTTGGCCACGATTTGGCAGTGCGACAGAAATACAGCAAGTGTCGCAATCCTGCAATTTCTCTTTAAAAAATCAATCAATAGATATTGTTTATAACATAATTATTACTAAAAAAACACAGTTCTATGAAAGCACTTTGTAGGAATATTTCATAAAATATTAGAGATTATTTTTATTCTTCCTTCTCCCGATGGTGCACAAAAGTTAATCTGAGGTACAGTAGGAAAGCTTTATAATCAACGCTAAACAATATAAATATGTGCATTATGACAAAGCGGTTAGTTAATGATAAACAGGAGCAATTTAAATAAATGCATCTTATAGGTATTTGTGTGTGTGTGTGGGGGGGGGGGGTTAGGAATATATAAAAAAGATAAAAAATATAGAAAATTTACTGTTCGAATAGAAAATTGAAAAGAGACTTTTTTTGTGGGGAGGGGGGTGGTATTGATGAACATTCAAAAAAGATAGGAAATATAGATATTTGCCAATTCGAATAGAAAATTGAAAAGATACATTTTTGTGGGGGGGGGGGATTGAAGAACATTTAAAAAAAGATAGAAAATTGATAATTTGAATAGAAAATTGAAAAGACACATTTTTGAAATGGAATTTCAAGAGAAAGGGGCTTTTACAGGCACAAACTCAAAAAAAAAATAAAAATGTGTAAATTAAAATACATTACTGAAAAAAAAGGAAAATAACAATATTTGAAGGGAAAATTGCATAATGTTCAGTTAGGTTAAATAATTAACCCGTTCGCGACGGCGCGCGCATTTTGAATTGCGCATCTGAGGACGGAGCGGGGAAATTCGATTTCACCTTCTGGGCCGGAGGATTTCGAGCAGTTAAGACTAGCGCTTGTCAAAAATTCTTTAAAAATTAATAAAAAATAACTCTCGCAAGAAACTTTTTGAAATTCACATACATGGAATTTGATGTTATTTTATATATTCATTCAAAAAATGATGTATATTGTGTGATATTTTAATTGAAAAAAATGCTTAAATGTAAATAATGAATAGTTAATATCCTGTTTTTAGCTTATAAAATGATATAACATGATAGAAAAATGCTTACCAGGCTGTTAAATATCAACCTATGAAACATTTTGCTATATTAGAAAAACAAACCTAACCATCTTGATATTTAATAATTTTTAACACTTTCAGTAAGTAAAATAAATGTTTTACAAAAAACGATTTATTTAGAAATGAAAAATATTAAATAAAACATACACACAACCTGCTACTGTTGCTTTGTAACACTTATATACATATACACATATATATGTCTGTGTGTAAGATTAGATTAAAAAAAAAACTTAGCTTAATTTTATAATATTTTTGAAATAAAAAAAATATATATAACACATGATTAAAAAACAAACAAACAGCCTTGAATAATAATCAGTAATTATGTGCAAATAAGAGTAAAAATTAAAAATGTACCTTTCCAAAATATGTTTATGTTAAAATTATTTCAGAAATAGAAAATATATTTCCATATGGTATATCGTATAATAAGGTGTATCAAATAAAAATTATTGGATAATTATGAATAAAATTTAATAATGATTTGAAACTTTCAAAACTTTCGTTGATGTTAAAATTATCTTTTAAAATCTATGTTAACATATAATCTAATATATAAGTAAGAAAAAAATCTTGAATAACAATGAATAAAGCACAATAATACTTTAAAATACTCTTTAAAACTTAAAACACTCTTTAAAAACTTTTGTTCATGTTACTAGTAATTTTTAAAATGAAATGTATATATATGCAAGCATGTAATGTAAAACATATTAGATAAATATATAGAATTATAGAAAAAAAACTGGTCAGTAATTTGAAATGAGCAATATATAAATTATGGAATGCAATAGTTTTATATTTTTAAAAATCTTTGTGAGTATGGTAAATTGTAAAGCAATCCTCTACGCAAAGCCCCAAGTCGCATTCTTTGCATTGAAAATACGATGTTTTCCTCTTTGAGTGTTTGCTACACACAACAATCAATTATAGTATTTGAGTCACTATCACTTTCGAAAATTTCACTTTCCGAAGAAAAAGTTTTATTCATAATATCCTCTATCTCATCAGCAGTCAAATACCGGCGTCTTTTAGACATTTTAATTAGTTCATAAACGATATCGTTTAAATATATATTATTAATTTAAAACGAATTAATTTAAACAAGTGTGAAAAGTAAAAATTAATCAAAAGAAGAACGCAGAAAAAATATTCTTAATTTAGCTGCACTGAGAAAGAATGTTATCAGCGTATCAGCTCCCACAATCAGTATGTAACACTTTTCTTTCTTTCTTATTATTTTTTATTTTTAACTGCGAAGCACTCCTAAAATAAAATAAAAAGATAAAAAAGATAAATCTTTCCTTCTACAAGAAAGAAAACACGAAATATTAATGACGTCGGTTTTTGCCACTATTTCTGATCGAGATAAAAGAGCGGGAAAAAAAGCAATGAATCAGATGTTCATGTTATCATTCGTAATCGTAAATGTGCTTAATAATACGCTTACTTACGTGAATTATATGCTTTCTTATGATAATATTCTTTAACCGCAAATTTTTCCTTCTGAAGTTCAGTAGCATTATTTCTAATAAAGAAAAGTAAACTTTTACTAGACGCGTAAAAAGATTTATGAAACAAAAAGACGTGATGAAAAAATAATCTTTTTCCCATTGTAGTATTTCCATAAAAAACTAAATTCGCGTGGATTAAAAAAAAATGTTTTCATTAGCTTTCCTAGTTTGAAGAAGAAGTCTTCTTCCTTAATATACATTCAAATAGAATTAGGATAAATTTTTTATATGCTAAACTGTGAAAAACAAAACGTTCCGTTTGATCGGCATGAATGCTAGTCAAGCGGGATGTGAGTAAAAATAGCGCCAGCATGAATGGTAGTCTCAAGGGATCTGAGTACAATCGGTGCCGGCATATATAGTGGTCGCTCGTCCCCAAGGGCTTAAAGTACTGTACTTAGTTAAGTGTATATGTATTTAAATAATTGCTTAAGGTATCTTGCAACAGATATATAATGCATTTAATTAATTTATAATCATAACAGTCTATATTTTGCTACATCATTTTACGGTTAACTATAGTGTCTGATATGTCTTTCCCTTTTCTATTAATTTTAAAATATTATTACGATTAATTTTAAAGTTTGCCTTTATTTTATTTTGGATTTATATGTGTTGGTGCCTCGAAGTTTGAATTATTTTGCTTTTTCATGACTAATACGAAGATGAAACAACACACTTTATTTGTAATTCCAAAGTATTTGTGGGCCTAGTGTTTGTATTTTGGTTCTAAAAATTTCAATTATATTCATTTTAGTTTATTTTATCTATGTTTTAAATGTAATAATCTGTATTAAATATAATGCTTTATATACAAGGTTTTACAGAAGTTATAGGATAAAGTTAAAGTGGAGGTAGAGGACACCACAATGACTCAAAATTGCATAGCAACGCATGGTCGGAAACGTTTTCGTTCGTCAGTAGGTTGTGCAAAGCATTGAGTGAGAGCATTGAGCAAAAAAGCTTTCTCACATTCGAGAATTTTTATATTTATAATTCATACCAGAAATTGTACATAGCATTTTTAGTTACGTAAATAAAGATGCATCTAGATTTTAACTCAAAACGCTGGAAAAGACAGACCTGCAGTAATTGGATCTTTTAACGCCATCAAACATCGAGTGGCAAATATGCATCTGATTTACGGATTGGCACAGGGAAGTGCCCGAGAAGCAGAAAGTTTATATCGCAAAAGGTACCCACAGAGAGATGCGCCGGACAGCAGGATCTTTATGAATTTGCCACACTATTTCTGTGAATATGGATCCTTACGAAGTAAAATGCGTAGAGTAGACAGACCACGTTTGACTTTAACTCCTGGCAAGGAGCAAAATGTCTTAGATATTGTTCAACGAAATCCAAGTACCAGCGTACGAGTCGTCGCTTCTGCCGTTGGAGGATCTCTGTGTACCGTTCATCGTATTTTACAAAGCGAAGGTTTACACCCATACTATCTGCAAAGAGTACAGTCACTGCTCCCCAGAGATTATCCTGTGAGTGTGCTTTTTGAACAGTGATGCCTCGACGAATGTCGCCAAGCACCGCATTTTTCATCCTACGTTTTATTTACACATGATGCGTACTTCACGCAAGATGGTGTGTTCAACCACCACAATGCTCACTTATGGGCTGGCGAGAATCCCCATGGTGTGAGATCACATGTTGCCCAACATCGCTTTTCAGTGATTGTTTGGGCTGGTGTGGTCGGCGACATTGTAGTCGGGTCTTACTTGTTGCCAGCACCTCTAATATAGGTAGATTATCGCATCTTTTTTTGCAACAGAACTACCAAGCTTACTTGACAATGTACCATAACATGTCAGATGCGATATGTGGTTTCAAAATAATGGGACACCTCCCCATTATGACAGATGTGTTCATGAACATTTCAATCGGGTGTTTGGTCACCAATGGATTGGGCGTGGAGGACCGGTTTCCTGGCCACAACGCTCTCCTGATTTAAGCAGCAGCGATTTCTTTTTTTTGGGGGGGGGGGTGCACTGAAAAATGCTGTGTACGCAACGTCTGTGGAATATGAAATGGATCTGGTAGCAAGATTCGTTAATGCTAATGCGGATATCCAACAATATCCAGGTGTATTTGAGCGAGTCCGCCATTCCATTGTTCGAAGGTGTAATGCATGTATCACTAGCAATGGTGGAGACGTTGAACATCTTCTGTGACATTTTCACATATCATCAACCACAGTAAATGTAATATCGTTGACCAATAAATTATTTCAGATGATCTCAGTCTTGTGTCTCTTCATCCTTTGCACCTGGCATAATACCTTCCCATGACGTTTCGGACCATGGGTTGCTATACAATTATAAATCCTTGTGATGTCCCCTACCTCCCCTTAAAGTTTGTCTCATTACTTCTGGGACACCCTGCATATATAATTAGGTCTGATGAAAGTACTGTGTTTCTATATATTTTGAATATTCCTTTTAATTCATTTTTTTCATGTTCTATTGATCTATTTCGTTTTAAAATTAATGGTTATATATATATGTATATATATATATATATATATATGTATATATATATATATATATATATGTATATATATATATATATATATATATATATATATATATATATATATATATATATAAGAAATAGATTATTATTAATATTCGCTACCATTTTGAATATATTTATAACTTGCATCAGTATTTATCAAACAGACAATTAAAGTTAAATAACATGATATTATAATTCATAAAGGGAAAATAGAATTAGTATTAATATTGGATATGCGGACATAGATATACATGTATATTCTTATATTTGAGTATTTAAATGACTACATAATTTATTCTGATGTGGTTGTCAAAAATCACATCTTTGGTATATTTGAATATTGTTAATATTAATCGTGTAGTGTTAATAATAATACTAATTATACAATGTTAATAATAATATTAATATATAATGTATAACTGTATAACAATGTATTAATATAACTATATTAATATGTAATGTTCATAACATTATTATTTTATTTTAATGATTAAATATGCATATTCTTCGAGTCAAACTAAAATAAATATATGCTTCTGTTTTAATTAAAATGTAAATTTAACAAAAATAATAATAATAAAATTAATAATTTAAAAATATTTCGCAGTTTGTATGAAAGAGCCTGTATAAATACCGCTGTTTTATGTTGTTATTTTAATTATAAAATGGGGAAATATGATTGTTGTTTATATTAAGCATGCATATTATATATATCTATATATTATTTTTACATTTTTGTATGTCGTAGTCTAAGTTCACAATTCCGAGATTATTTATAACTTTTTCAGTTTAATTGCATAATGTTAACTATAATGTTAATGTATGTATATTCCGACAGTCAAACTGAAAAAAAAATATATGTGTAGTGTTTTAATTTCCATTTCAATAAACTTTAAAAATAATTTTCGAAAATAAAAATAAAGCTATTTTTTATATAAATTATTGTATAATATGTATAAAATATCCTGCTTTAACTCTCACAGTTTTACAATAATATTTGTTTTGGAGATTTTTTTTCTCATTTTTCCATTAGTTATTAAGGGTGACAAATAACTTTATATTTTCCCAGAAAAAATATGATAACGTGAAACATGATCATAAATGACAGTCTCCTTTTGAATTTTTTATGTTTAAACGAAGTTTTATTTGTATTAAGTAATACTGTTTTAGTAATTAAGTATGACAAGATTTCCCCTTTTTTTAATTTTATCAAAACTCTTAAATTACAAAAGAAAGGTTTAATGTATTGTAACTTTTTTTTTACATGTAGTTTAAAAATATTTGACAATTTTAAGTACAAAAATGCTTATGCATTAAATATTTATCTAAGAACTCTATGTTTTAAAATCCATTAGTATGGTTTTTATATAATATGTATAAAATATCCTGCTTTAACTATCAAAATTTTGCAGTAATATTTGTTTTTAATTTTTTTTCCATTTTTTTTCAATAATTATTAAGGATAAGAAACAACTTTGCATTTTACCACAGAAAATATGATAACGTGAAACGCGATCGTAAATGACAGCCTTCTTTTGATGGAGACGGCAAAAGTTTAATTTTTCAATAATTCTGACAACTGCTTTAAAAAAAAAAAATAAATAAAATAAAGTTACACTTTGCTAATTTTAAATTAAAGTAATATTTGTCTTTGAATTATGCTAACCAATATTAAATGCAATTTTTATCGTAAATAATTTTGTAGATTTATTATAAAATCAATTAAGCAGAAATTTCGTCAAAATTTGACGAGTTCAATGCCTATAGCATTGGTCATTTTGCGAATGGCAACATTTTTACTTGCAATTCAGTTTTGCAATATTTCTTACTGCAAATTTTATATTTCTAAACGTCGAACGTTTTCAATTTTCACATGGAAGTATTGGAAAAGAAAAAGTACTTTTAAATACAATTTATATGAAAGATATATCGCAATTTATTTTTGATGTATTATTTTTTTACTGTTTTTAAATCGAATTTTGTAATTTTGGCAATAGAAACACGCCATTTTCTCTTAAAATTTATAAAGATTGATATAAAAATTTTACGTCAAGAAAATCATCTGCTATAAAATCAGGTGAATTTCGGTTTTATTTCGTTTTTATTCATCAACTAAATGTTTTTATTTTATAGCAAACTTACTTTATAAGTGATACAACACTTTCTCTTTGCAAAAATGTTTATTAAATATTATTTGAGTGACTTTCCGCCGCATTTACTTAACTTGTATCAGATAAATGAATGAGAGAAATTTTATTTATTCGTGCGTAATGATATTTTCTAGATTTTGAAAAAAAAAATACAAAATGATGTTTGATAAACCAAGAAGCTACTATAAACAAATAAGAGAAGGTCTATGAATCGTAAGATACACCATTTGCTTTTCTGAGCGTCTGGAATATTGTTTCTTGCCGCGTTTGTGTATTATTTCGTTATAATGGCTTCATATGCATACTTTTCTATAGATGTTGTTTAAGACTGGATCCGTAAGAGTGAGATATTTGAGCGGAATCAAATAGTATTCTTTTAAGTAATAGGTTGTTTCCTGGTGCAATATGATAAAGTTAAAATTACTTTCAACGTTAGAACACCAGAATATTCGTATTCCAAGCATACCGGTTTCGGTAGCATATAGTATACCTTCCTCAGTGCTAAAGATAGTGGAAATTTGCTCATATATATACAGGGAGGATGGGGATTCAAGCGACAAGTTTCTTGACCAATAGGAAAACAGAGGACCCTAGGCAACAGCCAATAGGAAAACAGGGAACAGTTAATAGGAAAATTGGGTAGAAAATGGAAAAGATATTGCGAGAATTGCATTAAAAGATTAAGAAAAATTAGTTTTAATGTAATATTTCCAACAATATTAATTGTCAGTGTGGTCTTTCTTACATTGGTCAAACCAAACGCAGTCTAAAATTTCGTATTAAAGAACATAAGCAATATATTGAAAAACAAGAAATCAAGAAATCCTCAATCGCAAAACATTGCTACATTGCTGAGAGACGAGTCATGCTTTTGACTTCAATTCGGTTAAGATACTATCTAAACCTACTTCTATACAAGAACTTAACTTCCTTGAAGCTTTCCATATCCATAAAAATCTTGCTAATCTCGTTAATTGTGATTTTGCTATTCCACCATTATCAGTTGGAAATATTACATTAAAACTAATTTTTCTTAATCTTTTAATGCAATTCTCGCAATATCTTTTCCATTTTCCACCCAATTTTCCTATTAGCTGTTCCCTGTTTTCCTATTGGCTGTTGCCTAGTATCCTCTGTTTTCCTATTGGTCAAGAAACTTGTCGCTTGAATCCCCATCCTCCCTGTATATATATATGAGCAAATTTCCACTATCTTTAGCACTGAGGAAGGTATGCTATATGCTACCGAAACCGGTATGCTTGGAATACGAATATTCTGATGTTCTAACGTTGAAAATAATTTTAACTTTAGTATTCTTTTATTTAAAAAAAACGTGCTTTTTAAATTTTGAATCCGAAATAAATTTTGTAGAATTGTGCTATTTCATCCTAAATATTTTACAACTCTTCACAGATGAAAACATTACAATTATTGTCTTTCCAATTCAAAGCAATCGAAATAATAGAGAGATAAAGCGGAAGATTTTACAAAATTTTAGAGTGTCTTTATAGAGAGATAGTGACATGCAGAGTGTATGATCAGATCGAAAGTTTTTGTTCATAAAATAGTAATAAATATCAAATAAACTAATAATTATCGCCTGGAATAATTCACTTTAATTTTTCATAACTGCCCTGACTTCTCCTCCGAGCTTTCTACTGAAACAATTTTACAAATAATTTTTTTAACTTTTCATTTGATGATTTGCTTTTTTTCTTTTTTCTTGTTATCGCCATTTTATATTTAAAAAATATATAAAGGACATTTTTTGAAAATGGTGGTAATTAGATAGCTTTCGTTATTGCACGATTCAGAGAAACATGAGGTTTATTTATCTTCATTCATGCTATATACCGATAAAATTGAAAAGAAATCGTTTTTTTTAAATTTTAACTAGCTGACCCGCCCGGCGTTGCCCGAATTAACAATATTAAATGAACTTGAAATTTATTATTATGATTTTATTATTAACTCGTTACATGCAGAAATGCATTGTCTGAAATACGTAGCCACTGACTGTGAAAAATCGGTTTTAAAAATAACAACTAATATTAAGCTCTAAAAATACTCAAAATGAGCAATGAAAAACGCGGGAGGAAATATGTATCCAACGATTGCATGATTTTCGTGTTAAAAAGTTTATATTTACCCGAAAAAATCACTGTTATGTCACGTAACTAATTATTATTTTTACATACAAATCCCAAGTGAAATATTTTGAATTTCAAACTAATTATATCACTCTTAAATCCGACTATACCATGAATGAAATCGATACACGATGGTAGCTAAAAGATTGGTATATATATTATAATTTCAGAGCTATTTAACAAAAGTAAGTGTTATTTTTAATCAAATCATGCGTAATGTTCCCTCTGTGTATAAAGTCCTAACCTTAAACTTTTGTACCGTAACTAGAACCTGTCTGTAACCTAACAGCAATTTAACAGTACCCTACCGTAAATTAAATGTAACAGAAATGTAACCCAGCCTTCACTTTATTGTAACATATCCTTATTCTAACCATAACATAAATGCAATTTAACTTTAACCTAACTTTAACCTAAATAATATAATAGAAATTTTCTTAAAAAAATTACTATTTCTTCGTAAAATAAACTTCAGCTGTAATTCATTTCTTTCAATTTGTTTTATTAATAAAAAATTCCTTCCTCGTGCTTTTGTTTGAGACATTAAAATTTCAGTGATAATTGGTTTAATATTGCAAACATTTTATTCGGTTTACTTCGCCTCCACCTATCTTTTTAACCATGGTGTACAGCTTCTGTGATTAAAAAAAAATCCTCATTTAAACTGAAAGTTTGCCAGTCTATGTATTTTAAAGGTCTTTTTTAAATATTTCTTCGAAAATTTTATGCAACCAATCAACCATAAGAAAATGAAAGGGAAAAAAAGCGAAAAAAAGGCGATTTTGAGAGTGAGCTTTGGAATTTAATTAAATACTCAGTTAATAAATAGAATTTTGAAATTCTGAGCTTCAGGTGTATCAGGAAAGACATTGAGCTACTCTCAAAAACATTTTGAGCTTCGTACGTGCTGTAGATTTTGCTTGCCAACGCAGACACACAGACAGACAGAGCGTTTTGTTCTTTTATTAGTATGGATGTCGTTTAAAAAAAAAAAAAATCCGGTATTTCTGGGGAAAAAGATGTGTGCTGCAATCGACTTTTTCTATTTCTATTTGTGACTAAGAAATAACTGTTTGTTTGAATGAAACTATTTTTTAAGTCAAATTTAAAATATTCTTGCGGCAAATATTAACTGAAATAAATATAAGTTTCTATATTTAAAATATACAAATTTATTTATAATATTAAACAATATCAAAGTTTTTAATGTTTTTCTCCGTGTTCAATCGTTTGATAGAAATATTGAATTTTTTCATCAACATTTTTACTGTTTATTTTTTTCTCATTAAAGAATAAAAAGGTAAAATGAAAGTTTCGATACTTAAAATGTACAACATTAGCTATAACGTAAAATGAATTTTAACCTGTAATAGATTTCCTTCATGTTCAGACTGACTAGTAGAAGTATTTCATTTTTTTCCCACAAAATTTTCTAATGTATTTTTATTTTTTAATTACGCATTAAAGACATAACTATTAAATTGCGCTAATCACGTTACTTATTGTTCGTTCTTAATTGTAAATGACTTTTTATATAGTCGTTGCGTTTCTAAGACTAATAATCAAATTTCAAGCATGTACACAAAAAATCTATTTTGTATCAACTTTTAGTGTAATTTTTTATAATAAAATAAACAATTTTGAAGTCTATTACTTCGCATTTTCTCGTAAATGAATATGATCTCCTTTTATGATGATTTTCATTAATAGCTGCCTGATGAGCCGCGCCTGATTTGCTCAATTTTACGGAATGACCCAAATGCCGCCCCGTCATTCAGACGGACTATTTTATAATAATATTGATTAACTATTCATGGATGATTCTAAAGGTGTATGTATAAATATATTTTTTTTCTTTTTCCTTCTGCTACACTTTATATTAGTATTTATTAAAACTGTTATTTCATTTTTAAAATTTAAGACATTAAGAAGAGAAATTTATAAGAATTTATTAATATTTCGTTTTTAGTAAGCTTTTATTACATAATATTAATTAATAACTCTGTGAAACATATGGCATCAAGTATGTATCTCTAAACTTGTAGAAAGTTGATTTTTTCGTACATTTTCGGTACCGATTGTTTCAACCTTTATTTGCGTTGAGATGTACTGAGTCTTAGTAACCCTGAAATGACCCACTAATACAAACATCGCGAACATGCGATCTATCTCAATGGAATTATCATAATCCAGAACGGTACGACACAAAACCTCGTTAAAATATTTAGAGGTATTTTCTAAATAAAAGTAACTTGACACGTGTTGAAGTGAAATAGACCAGCAGTTGCTTTTCTACAAACTACTCATATTCTAACTCTAAATATATATCTTTTTTTTAGCTGAGTGACTTTACGTGATCGTATATATAATCCCTAGGTAGAATGATAGGTCCTATGCTGGACTTTAAGGAGCGATATTTTACTTAATCATCGCCAAAGCGTTGTGAATTTTTAGTAGACATTCTAGCTTATAGGATTCCCTTAAAATCTTTAGAGTTCAATCATCAAAATATAAAGAATAACTACACTCATTTTACTAGGAAGAATGATAAAAGGGAATTTTAAATTAATTAATTTATTTGCAATTCTAAGATGGAACATCCACTAACTTTTTTTTTATCACTGACTATTTTTTTTACGTGCAGAACTCACCAACACTCTCATTCTTCTTCCAACAAGAAAACTGACTAACTTCTCTGGGGAAAAAAACTGGAGGCGGACTTCTAATTATCATATTCAGATTTTTTTTTTGGGGCATCATTCTGGCCTTCGGAAAGCCCCTTAGCCAATCTGTGATTAGCCCCACATCTGATTAGTATCATGAACAAAGCTATATGCACAAGGGTCCTACATGCTCCTCCCCTGGTCCGGCTGAGCTGACATTTGCCCCGACGTCCCTTGCCTCCAACATCTTCCCAGAAGTGGCCCCTTCAAGGGGGTAAGAAAAGGGGCGCAGTCCTGCGGACTGTCATAAATATTTTTTGTGACTGGCTATAAACTATAGCCGACGTATACTGTCAGCCCCATTGTATGGGCTCCCCAGCTTGGCGCCTCATGACTGCTCAACAATTAATTATACAGAAAATCATACATCTCTGTAAACAAAATTAGTTACATTTTTTTTTTTACACAAAATAAAATTTCACAAAATTTTACTTTCACTACAACATCTTCCCCCCCCCCCTTGGATAAAAAAAAAAAAAAAACAAGTTCTGTTGTGTGTGAAATGTTAAAAAAATGAGTTCTGTGCTGCTTTTTATTGCAACGCACCGCTGAAGAATCCAGTTCATTGATCATAGTATGTGCTATCTTTACTATATAGCTATAAATATACAACTCTAGTTAATATCTGAAACACCTATATATAGATATACATATCAAACTTGAAAATGCCATTCTCAAAAATTAATTTTGCCAGAGGTTTACTTTGTGTACCCAGTGAGGTGGGAATAGTTGTTATTATGATTAGATATTAAATTATGTAAGATGATTTTATACTAAAAGTCACCACGAGTTGTGAATAGTTAATTTATTATATACCATAGCAAATGTCCATTACAATTTAGAATCCGAAAAGAGGGTAAAAAGAGAAAAATGATATGAAGTTAACGGAATATACATATGAAAGAAGAGAAATTTCATAAATACTCTAAACATAGTCATAATATATTTTAATTAACCCAAGGAGATATCCGTGAGGGAACTTGGCACCACATTAATTATTATATAAGATGTTGGAGTGAAATAGACCAGCAGTTGCTTTTCCACAAACTACTCATATTCTAACTCTAAATATATATCTTTTTTTTAGCTGAGTGACTTTACGTGATCGTATATATAATCCCTAGCTAGAATGATAGGTCCTATGCTGGACTTTAAGGAGCGATATTTTACTTAATCATCGCCAAAGCGTTGTGAATTTTTAGTAGACATTCTAGCTTATAGGATTCCCTTAAAATCTTTAGAGTTCAATCATCAAAATATAAAGAATAACTACACTCATTTTACTAGGAAGAATGATAAAAGGGAATTTTAAATTAATTAATTTATTTGCTATTATTTATTGCTATTTATTGCTATTAAACTACATACAATTTCCAATACCTTTAAATGTTACATAATTTATTTTAAGCATCATTTAAACTAATCTAGAAACAGATGCTACATATATTAAAGTTATACATTACTCACTTTCCCATTTCCTCATCTGGGTACAAAAATCCCTAATCACAAAACATGTAATATAAATATGGGAATAACAATATACATTAAGCATTACCTGTTCTCTTTTTTTTACATCAGCAAAGATGGAACATCCACTAACTTTTTTTTTTATCACTGACTATTTTTTTTACGTGCAGAACTCACCAACACTCTCATTCTTCTTCCAACAAGAAAACTGACTAACTTCTCTGGGAAAAAAACTGGAGGCGGACTTCTAATTATCATATTCAGATTTTTTTTGGGGGCATCATTCTGGCCTTCGGAAAGCCCCTTAGCCAATCTGTGATTAGCCCCACATCTGATTAGTATCATGAACAAAGCTATTTGCACAAGGGTCCTACATGCTCCTCCCCTGGTCCGGCTGAGCTGACATTTGCCCCGACGTCCCTTGCCTCCAACATTTTCCCAGAAGTGGCCCCTTCAAGGGGGTAAGAAAAGGGGCGCAGTCCTGCGGACTGTCATAAATATTTTTTGTGACTGGCTATAAACTATAGCCGACGTATACTGTCAGCCCCATTGTATGGGCTCCCCAGCTTGGCGCCTCATGACTGCTCAACAATTAATTATACAGAAAATCATACATCTCTGTAAACAAAATTAGTTACATTTTTTTTTTTTACACAAAATAAAATTTCACAAAATTTTACTTTCACTACAACAACACGTCGGGACCATAAACGACAGAATTATATCATACGCGTGACTAATCCAATGATCATTTTTTGCAAAATGATATAATACAATATTTTTCAAACGGTATAATAGAGCGATTTTTAGACAAAATTAGCTTGGCTCCTACGAGTATGCCTAACCAATAAAGTTTCTTGAACGTATTACTCAGCCTCATGGCCTACCAGAATCCCAAAATTGTAGGTTATAAATTCAGTCTAGTCATCGTTACTGTTATTTTTAAGAAAGGATAACCTTGAACTTTACATGTGGTGACTCAAAATAACCCACTTATTGACATTTCTTAATTGGATGACTTCATCGACTTTACATAATCCAAAAATTAGGGTTACAGAATTGAGTCGAAATCGTTTGAGCCTGTTTAAAAGTATGTGCTTACCCTTAAACTGCTAAATTTGCGAAATACTTTCGAATTGTTTTGATTATTTTAAATCGTAGTTCAAATATTTAGGATTTAAAAAACGTCTGATTTTTGGTTTAGTGATAATTGCGAGCAAAGTTATAGCCCAAGTTATTAACCAGAAATGAACTTTTTAAATCCAATAGTGACAGTTTAGTGAGGCTCGGAAAAGAAAAAAATAACTTTTAATATAAAAATATGTGATATATATATAAATACGGGGAGGGGTTAAAACTGTAAACATTGTATATAATTTTTTGAGCTATAATTATATCGTAACTTGCGTTTTCCATTGCATACATTTAGAAGAAAAAATCATTTCTTAACCCCCTGACTGCCCAGCCAAAGGGTAATATTGTAATGTTGTTTTCTCTGTAATTTATTAAAAATATTAAAAAAAGATGTTTTTTCCAACCTGATACAAAATATGTTATTAGTATCGGTGTATAATCTTTGATAGAATCAATCCTAACTTAATTTTTTGGAACTGGGTTCTATTTGTGGAATTATACTAATTTAAGTATTGATTATGTTGCAGTGAAACCTGCAGCTTAGTGTGTGAAAAAATCAGCCGGTGGCAGTCAGGAGGTTAAAAAGTTTTCAAGACATTAATGTAAAATTTTGGCACTTTGTCCTCTCCTATATTAATTTGTTACCAAGCAAAATATAGCAAAATACAATAATTAATAAAATAATTTTAAGAAACTCGTTATAATATATTTAGTAAAGAGAAACAACTTTCTATAATCATACATGTAGACAATTGATATACAAAAATAAATATTATTATTTTAAGAATAATATTAATAAGTACCACAGTATAAGCTTAAAATTTGATCACAGGCTATTTTTTAGCCACAACCTTTTTTCCCTATGCATTTGAGATGTTTATTTAGTATATTTCCTTAAGCATTTCTCAGTTAAATTATTATAGAAACAAATGACTCATATGAACGACCTATTAAAACTCATTTATGGTACAGTTCCGAAAACTGTTTTAAAATATCCTAGAAAATTTTTAAAAAGTCATAAAAAACATTATGAAAAACGAATATCACATCAAAAAATCGATTAAAGTTATTTATAATACTCATTACTTAAAGTATTAGAACTATTCAGTGACAATTTTGCGCAATCTATGTTTATTTAATATATTTTTATTAAGTTAAAGTTTAGGTTAGTTTTGAGGCACATAAAACATTTTAAAATTTAATTTAATAATTTTTTGCCAATAAAAGTAAACATATTTCAAATATCTTGTACAATCTTACACATGATACAAACCCTAATCAAATATAGACTAGTGAAATTTGAAATGAAATGAACAGAAAATGTTCTTGAAACAGTTATCGTTTAGCGCGACAACGAAATTATTTTGTATCTCCCGTAAATGGAAGATAAAATGATATGTACAACACATTCAACTGAATCTAGAGTATCTGAATGATATATATATATAAGTAATTGTATTTAAAGTAGAATAAGTCATTAAAATGCAGTGCAATGTATTTTTCATACAGAAGATAATGCTAAAGAATTTTTGAGTGCCCAAGTGAACGAATTATATATGCTGTATGCACGCAATTCAGGCATCAAATAGACATATGGAGACAGATGGACAGCAAATTTGAATCGATTAAAGTTTTTTATCTACAGTGAAAGATATTAAAAGAAATTTATTCTAATTGATAAATACGATAAAAAAGGATCAGTTTGGATAAACAAATTGAAAATACCAAATAAATCAAGCTAACAAATACCACAACAAGCACAAACATTTGGAGTACTAGCATAGAAGAAAGAAATTGAATATTTTTTGAACAACCTTATTTTTACAACACAAAGCCATATTTTCCCGATTCTTTTGACTTGTTCTGTTATATTTGTGGAAATAGCTTTGAAGTTCTTTTTCCCTTTCTTTATGTAAGTAAATACCAAACATTGGTACGAAAAAATTATTAAGAAAGAATGATCCGAAAACAAAAACAAGAAAAATAACTTCTAAAAACATTTTTCATGTTTCTGTGTTTATATATATATATGTATAATATTAGATATTTATATAGGCTCTTCTAAATTATAACGCAGATAATGTCCGGACACTTTCAGTTTTAGACATTTCGTGGAATATTGAAAATATATTTATCGGATTCCACTGGAACTTCAGGGTTTATAAGATTATATTTGACTTCATATTTATCTACATCAATTATATATATAACATTAGAAAGTTCAACATTCTCATATAAACTATATGACCGTTAATTCCCGGATATATAGTGCTTTTTTAAGTTTTCCAAAGAGCTTAATAAATTTTCACAATTTTCCTACGTGAAACCAATAAGCCTCACAAAAGGTGTTCCAGTTAGCTTTCATATCAACCATTGGTCAAATGTTCGGTAGAAGAACAACCCGAAACCGTTTTATTCTAACTGGCCAAAGTGACATGTTTAGCTCCAAATTGTCTCATTTATTTTAAATTCTTTAAAGTGTATTTGGGTTCGAAAGAGACTTTTTTTACCAACTGATTTATGTCATCAAAAAAATTATAAATCTCATGTAGTGGAGTCTGAATATCGTCGTCACTTTGTATGAAAAAAAGGATACTAATAAATGATTTCAAAAGCAAAAAACTCAATTCACACGTAGTTGAGCCTGGATTTATTAAAAAAACATCATGTGATATTTCACTAAAACAAGTATTGTCTTATAACTCGCGAATAAATTAACACTAATGTTAAATTAAAAATACGTAAACGAGTAACTACTCATGGTTACTTATGATTATTTACGCTTTAAAGTAGCGAAAACTTCTAATATACGTTTCTAAAAATATAAGTCCTTATTAAACCAGTCCGAAAACATATGTTCGTGATTTTAGAAATATTAAAGCTTAAGATACATACACATTATTTCCTATGCGTATTACTATATAGCGGAACACTCCCATTTATTTGAGTGTTAGAGGTCTAGGCGTTTGTTTTCTGAATAAATCCTCGATTATTTGTCAAACAAATGTTGAACAATTGGTCCTAGTTTCATTTTAAATTATCTTCTACTTCTACTTAAATACTAACTTCCAGACACTCAAATCGAATTAATATATATATATATAATATATATATATATATAGATAGATAGATAGATAGATAGATAGATAGATAGATATGTATGTATAAAATTATCAATTAAAGATCTTATGCTAGTATTCAGAAATTAAAAAAAGCCGAATTTATTCTACTTTGACTCAATTAAAAAATCCCCTTCCCATGAAATTTAAACCCGATGCCGTTTTCACCGTATCAAAACTTAAATATCAAATTTTCATAACTGTATTCTTTTTTTAAAT
This sequence comes from Maratus speculifer, assembly GCA_964019185.1. Lineage (NCBI taxonomy): Eukaryota > Metazoa > Arthropoda > Arachnida > Araneae > Salticidae > Maratus > Maratus speculifer. The sequence continues at coordinate 212,569,626 of OZ025297.1, read as the reverse complement.
ATTCGGTATTATAATTTGATAATTTTGAAATCATCTAAAATCAAAACTTGAAGTTTCAATTTTATTAACAGAAATAGATACTAAACTATCTGCCTATATTTTAAAACTTTAAATGATATTTTGTAAATGAAACCAAAATTCACCCAGTTTTATAATAGACGATATTCTTGACACAGCATGCTCGTGTCAGATATATTCTTGACACATTCAGTTTTTTCCATTTTAACGACAAAATGGTTAAATATCCTCATGTAGTTATCATATATCACCACCGTAAGGAATAAAATATCTTGCACTACCATCAAAAAGAAAAAAAAATAGTGTTTTTAAAAGATTGTTTATGTATGTTTCTTTTCACATTTCCTTCCACTGCAGTTTCCTTTTTTTCGTGTCACCACAATATTAGTAAAACAAAACATATTTATAAAAAACTTTTAATTATTAACAGTAACAAAAAAAATACTACAATAAATACTTTATAATATATGTATTAAAACCATTTTTTTACGTATGGTGCATTATATGAAATATTTCATAATTCTCTGCATCAATATTTAAATTTATACAGAAAAAATATAAAATACTAAGTCTTATAAAAATTACGCTCTTATACAATTTATTTTTATTAAATTACATTAGCATATTCAAACAATTATTAAAAAAATGCGATCTCTTCTATGTGACAAAATATATGTATTAATAATATAAAGATAAATGCAATCTAAAAGCAAAATAAATACCTTCCTTTTATAATAATTTTAAAATTTAATTTATTAGATCTACCATCTATTTAAGAATTTATTAATTATAAATTAATTTGGATTTATTAAATTAAAGCATAAGTTGTTTTTAATGAAACATGAAAAGAAACCCTCTGTGCGATACGCGGTCACACTTATCCACTTTTTAATGAATGCATATGGATATTTATGCATTTCATTGACTTAAAGCACTCATGTAGTTATCATATATCACCACCATAAGAAAAAAAAAAGATCTTGCAATACCATCAAAAAGGAAAAAAAAATGATGTTTTTAAAGATTGCTTATGTAAATTTCTTTTCACATTTCCTTCCACACCAGTCTTTTTTTTTCGTATCACCACAATATTAGTAAAACAAAAGATATTTATAAAAAACCTTTAATTATTAACAGTAACAAAAATATTATAATAAATCATTTATAATAGTATATGGATTAAAAACATTTTTACCGTATGGTACATTATATGAGACATTTTATAATTCTCTGCATTCAATATTTAAATTTTCACAGAAAAGAATGCAATACTAAGTCTTATATTTTTTTAATTAAATAATTTTCACATATTCAAGGAATAATTAAAAATAAATAAAATGCAATCTATTCTATGTAACAAAATATATATATTAATAAGATAAATATAAATACAACTAAAAGCAAAATTGGATTATTTCACTTCATGCGTAGTTTTTGCTATTTTTATAAAATTAAAATCTATACATAAATTTAAAGTTCGTGTCAAAATCCATTTAATCAAATGAACATAAAACTAATGTGTGAATTAATTCGATTACCAAGCTCTCAATATTCATTAAACTCTCATACTTGTTATTGAATTTTTAAAAAGAAATCATGTATCTTGATAAGGTATTGAATGTTGAATAATTCAAACATTTTAAAGATGACAATTTAACCCTCCAAGCGTCTTGCAAATGGGTAAAATTGTAATGTTGTTTTCACTGCATTTTGTTTTAAATGCTAATAAAATATGATTCTTTCAATATTACATAAAAAATCTTATTTAGGAATATAAATGTAATCCTTGAGAGTCCTAATCATTCTTCAATGCTTTGAAAATTCATTAAATTTATAGACTTATAATATTTTAAACATTGCTTATATTGCAGTGAAACCTGGAGCTTAGTGTACGGAATTTTACGGGCCAAACGCTTAGAGGGTTAAGTCAAAATAAATTATGCAATTATGATGTCCCTAGAGTTTAACAAATTGAAAGAAAATTTCTCGATCATGTAAAGAGATTTACGATTCATTTCTTGTCAAAACTAATGAGTTATGATCTAATACCTAAAGTATGAATAATTAAAAAAAAAATATTTTTTACATTGCATTATTTTAAATTCTTAATTATAGATAAAATTACTATCTTTTTTTATTTAAATTTCATATAAAATAGAACAGTTAGTATTAATAAAAATTTTTTGCTTAATCTTTACTTATATTAGAAAAAGGTAAAGTTTGTTTATTTGTAGAGTATAAGCTCTGGAAATACCGTATTTCAAAAGTAATTGTGCCACATGATTGTGTTCGCCCCGTTTCAAAAATAGGCTATATCTTATGTCGATGTAACAAACCCAAAGAGGGTGCAGAGAGAAAAACATTTAAAAAATGCAATTCTTGTGTTACTGAAGAGCTTAGGAACATGAAATTTGGCATGTTAATTATTTATAAGGTATATAGGATTATTAACAACATTTGGTAAAAACTACAAAATTTAGGATTCAAAATCCGCTAAAAGCGTTATAAAAACATCTAAATAGCGGTTTTTAAACAATCTCAGAAAGTAATGAAACGATTTCAAAAGTAACGATGTCAAATAATGCTGATACTCTATGCGCCAATATAGGCTATATTTTATGTTTCTGTTGCTACCCCAAACGGAGTGCATGAGCGAAAAAGTTCTAAAATTTCCTTACTGAAGGATCTTTAAATATAGAATGTGGCCCGTTAATTACTTCAAATACATAAATGAACAAGAACAACTTCTAATAATACACAAAATTTAAAAGTGTTGAAAATGCGCGAAAAACGACCTATAACGTTCTAAATTGATATTTTACAGCAATCTCAGGAAGTAATGAACCGATGATGTGAAAATGATAGTGAAAGTCTTTGCTCCAACATAGAATGTATGTAATATCGGTGTCACTGCCCCAAAATAGGTGCAGAAGCAAAAAACGCTCTAACAATGTCACTTTTTGTTACCGATGGTTTTAGTAATATACAATTTACCATGGTAATTATGTAACACGCGCCTACCTATTCCAAAAAAAGAAAAAAAAAATAGACCGTCCCGAGTCACGTGACCTGAGCTCTGCTGAATTAAAAATGTAGCTGTAGTATTTTTCGTTATATATATATATATATATATATATATATATATATATATATATAATCTGGCAACACTAGTTTTATTATAAAAGAAAAAAAAGTTTTATTTGAAGTTATCTTCGAAAATTCGAAAGTTGGTTGTGAGTAGTTTGTTCATGTCTTGTGTTGGTGGGGCGTGCAACTAGAATTATGTTAAAAAAGGGCTATTTGTAAATATTTTTTTTTTATTGTCCTACGTATAATGTGCCGTCTTTCAAGAAAAAAAATATTTTACGAAGAAAACGTAGTCCCCAGAAATCTATATTTACATAAGTGAAGCTTCTTTTTTTTTTCTTGTAAATAACTAAGACTAGTTCTTACAATTAATTTTAAGATATTAATGTTCCCTATCAACATTTCTCAAAAATTCAAAATTTTAAAGTGGTGAAAATGCGCGATAAGAGTGCTAAAGAGTTTCTAAATGACTGTTTATGAGCAGTCTCAGCAAATATTAAACCGATTTCAAAAGTAAATTCGTGGTAATAGAACAGCTAAGAGCCATTATTTTGAAGTTCAGACAAAGAAATGATGTTTTGATAGTTGTATTTTTTGATTTGCTTGATTTTTTTATATGTTGAAGTAGATTATATTTAATGAATAAACTGTGATTTTGAAGCCCTGAAAATTTTTCTCTTTCTTATTGAAAATGTCAAAGTTCAAGGTTGTGAATGGCATTTTTCGTGAAAAGTGAAATGCTGGTATATTTAGAGCACTATATCTCTCGAAAGCAAAACATCCCAAAATTCTTTTGGAATAAACTGTCAGTATAACCGAACTTACTTATTAAAATTTACTTGTTTCCATAGGGCATTGTTAATTTACATTGTTATGTTGCCACAAAATACAGGGTGATTCCAAATTTTTTTTACAATAAAAGAGGGGTGATAGTACACATCAAGACAAACAATATTAAATAGGAGACCAAGGGTCCAAAACGTTTTCTTAAGGAGATAGCCGCCATTAAAGTTTAGGGACCGAAATTTCAAATAAACATAAAAAACGGAAAAATCGGTCGATTGATTTGCGGTTTTCACTAAAATTATTCTTTATGTCGGCATTTTCTTGAAATTAAATTATAAAGATAAATTTCAAAAAATGCCGATAGAGGGCGTTTTACACTTTGGAGTAACTATTTTTTGCCGGTATGGTTTGCATCTCATTAAATGTTTTCGTAAGTTTACACACACACTTAAATTTTGAGCTCAAAATCTGTAGTTGGGAGTGGTTAAGTAACACAAACTGAGCTGTGTTCAGAGGGTTCAAATTTCAAATGATTAAAAAAAAACGGAAAAATTGCTCGATTGATTTGCGGTTTTCACTAAAACTATTCTTTATTTAGGTATTTTCGTGAAAATAAATTATAAAGATAAATTTCAAAAAATGTCGATAGAGGGCGCTTTAGACTTTTAGTAACGAACAACTATTTTTTGCCGAATTGTTTGCATCTCTTTAAATGATTTCGGAAGCTTAGACTTAAACTTAAATTTTGAGCTCAAAATCTGAACAGTAGGGAGTGGTTAAGTAGCACAAACTGAACTGTGTTCAAGGGGGGGGGGGAGGTTCAAATTTAAAGTAATTATAGAAAATGGAAAAATTGGTCGATTCGTTTGCGGTTTAAAATAAAACTATTCTTTAATTCAGTATTCTCTTGAAAATAATTTTTAAAGATAAATCTCAAAAAATTCCGTCAGAGGGCGCCTTAAACTTCACAGTAACCAACAATTCATTTTAACCATTATTTTTTGGTTCTAATTAAATGCTTGCAAAAGCATTTTAAATGTTCTCGGAAGCTTAGATATAAACTTAAATTTTGAGCTCAAATCCTGAATCGTTATGAGGAGTTAAGAAGCGCAAACTGAAGTGTGTTCAGGAGTTGAAATTTAACCCTCTTTCCTCCTCCAACACAATTCAATTTTTCGCTACTTAAATATTCCCAACGACTGAATTTCAGCCCAAAATTTAAGTCTATGCATTTGAAATCATTTATTGAGATTAAAAAGATAACAGTTAAAAATAGTTGTACGCTACTCCAAAGTCTAAGGCGCCCTCTATCGGGATTTTTTGAAATTTATCTTTAAAAATTATTTTCAAGAAAACACTGATTGATCAAGAAAACTGCTGATTTAAAAATTAGTTTTAGCAAAAACCGCAAACGAATCGACCAATTTTTTTTTGTTTTTTACAATTATTTGAAATTTGAACCCTCTGAACACAGCTAAGTTTGTCTACTTAACGACTCCCAGCTATTCAGATTTTGAGCTCTAAATTTAAGTTCAAGTCTAAGGTTACGAAAGCATTTAATAAGATGCAAAAAATAACGCCAAAAAAGAGTGTTTCGTTACTCCAAAGTCTAAAGCGCCCTCTATCGGCATTTTTTGAAATTTACCTTTATAATTTATTTTCATGAAAATACCTAAATAAAGAATAGTTTTAGTGAAAACCGCAAATCAATCGACCAATTTTTCCGTTTTTTATAATCATTTGAAATTTGAACCCTCTGAACACAGCTGAGTTTGTGTTACTTAACCACTCCCAACTACAGATTTTGAGCTCAAAATTTAAGTTTGAGTCTAAGCTTACGAAAACATTTAATGAGATGCAAAAAATACCAGCAAAAAATAGTTGTTCGTTACTCCAAAGTCTAAAGCGCCCTCTATCGGCATTTTTTGAAATTTATCTTTATAATTTCATTTCAAGAAAATGCCGACATAAAGAATAATTTTAGTGAAAACCGCAAATCAATCGACCGATTTTTCCGTTTTTTATGTTTATTTGAAATTTTGGTTCCTTAACTTTAATGGCGGCTATTTCCTTAGGAAAACGTTTTGGACCCTTGGTCTCCTATTTAATATCGTTTGTCTTGATGTGTACTATCACCCCTCTTTTATTGTAAAAAAAATTTGGAATCACCCTGTACAGTCAAAATGATGTCTTTGTCCATTTTCCGCACTTAATATATTATTTAAGCTATAGTACTTCAAACTTTTTCTTATAGAATATGAAAGTGTACTACTAGGACAAGCAAAATAATAGAGTACTGTACCTAGATATTGTTGCTATTAGCAAATACAACCTGTTAAATACTAAAAATTTCAAAATCTGCAACAGTTTAAGTAACGTTATTTCAAATAAGCGCAACAATAAAATAAAACAAAATATGTCACACAATAAGTGAATATATGTACAAAAACATGGAAAAAGAAAAAAAAATGTGGACCCTCGTGATATTTTTATTTAAAAAAATGACAATAAACAATGTCAATGATAATATTTCTTCCCTATCAGAAAATGAAAAATTCCTTTTCTCGTTCATCTTTCTGTGTTTTTTCCCTATGAGAAAATGAAATATTCCTTTTTTGTTACCCTCTTCCAAAAGAGAAAATAAATGTTTCATTTGCTCTTAGGGGAAAATGTGATAATGGACATTGCTTTTCTTCTAACTTTCGTCATTTCACTCCTACATGAATATTCGACAGTGCCATGAATATATCTGAATCCACTGTAAAATCACATGGGATATCTCATAAAGTAATAATAATAGTAATATAAACCCTCATAAGTCTGCATTTATTGAACTCCCATGATATTTTATAACCGTATAAACAGAGAATTATACGTATTACGAAAAATGTTACATAATTAGATCGTATGTTTCCTGCAAGGTGAAAATATTAGAGATTGGATAATATTTAAACAAAATTTTCGCATGCATTAGAAATCCCATGAGTTTTAAAGTTAATAAAATTACAGAGCCAGAAGCGTGCATTTTAGTAAAAAATAAATAAAACTTTTTTTACAATCCTAAACACGAAACGAACTCTGTGCAATTACATTAATTATTATTTTATATCGGGGTTTTTATGAATTTTCGTTTTGAAATTTATAATATGAATTAAAAATATCAACAGTTTACAATTAAGAAAATAAATATTGTGTTCATAAAAACATAATTTTTGTATTATTCTGATAATATAAAAAAAAAATGCTTACAAGAATAGGCAATTAATAGTGATGGCACCCATGTAGAAAATGTGTAATCAAAATAAATGTTTTAATTTCTCCGATCTGTATTGTAATCAGATATTAGTGTACTGACTGTGTGTCATATGCAAATTTCCTCCTTGTGCCAAAATCGAGTTTTTTCTATGGGGGGAGAATTCGCAGAACAGTTTTTTGTGCGTGCATAACATGTCCGTTTCTTGCAATACACGTACGTTTCCAACACTCTTTAGGGTTTTCGCATGCGCTGAGCATTGGGCGATGAAAAAAAGGGTGTTGCCATTGGCAATTTTCGAGTTTCTGTAACTATAACCGTAACCGTAAGCGCCATTTTTTTGCCGATCACAGAATTTCAAGCTCATACCTCTGAATAGCTATATCTGAAATTTCACCTCGATCGGTTAAGCGGACTGGCCTCTAGAGCTCCATATATCGGCAAAGTTTTTTATGACTACCCTGTAAAACATTAATATACCAAAAATAAATATTGTATAATACATAGAATATGTAACTGAATAACTATAATAGGAAAAAATATGTGGACCTTGATAGAAGTATGATTTTTTGTTGAGAATATTGTCTATTTGTTTGAGTTGTTGTCTATTTGTTGAGAATATTGTCTGTTTCCATAAATAAGTTTTAAAATTTTGTTAAATAGAAAATATAAAAAAATAAATGAAAACGAATCTATAAGTTTCTTATATGTCGCAGACAAACATTAAATATTACTTTCAATCTAAATACTTGTTTTATTTTTTAAAAATCTAATAAAAAATTCCAGTTTAAATCTTTGAAATTGTAGATTCTGGATCCTTGGTGTAGTGTTGGACGACTTATAGAATTAAAATAATAAATATAATGATTTTACACATTTTTTATTCACTAAAGGATATTAATTACCCTGTTTTAAGAAGAAACAATACAAGTTTAAATTCATATTCTCGTTTCCCACATACACTGGTGTGCAAAAATTTAGGATGAAGCAGATAAATTAGCATAAAAGCCGAAAAATTCAACCGAACGAGATGAAATTTCAATCATCAGATATATTTAAAACAAATGCATTAGGACGTGCCCATATATCGAATATGGCGTAAAAGGAGGAAGTATTAAAGGGGATAAATCACAGAGGTGGTGACCATTCAACAATTTGGTGAAAACTATTAAACTGTGTAAAGTGATTTCAATGACGTTTATTTTACAAATATTGTATGATATAGACAAGAAACAATCCATGAGATGTTATCTGAATCACATTACCCAAACTCGAATGAGTTGGAAGTTGTAAGAAGGTTAAAGTGTGACAAGTGTGGCACGAGACTGCATTATCGTTCACAACATCATTTTACGAGCCTGAAGTGCAGTTCAAGCAAGCGGATCAGCTGTACGAGCATTCAGCAATGGTCACCCACGAGCAACAAGAACAGCAGAGGACCGTTATGTTGTCCTACAGGTGAAAAGACAAACGGGAGACAGTTTTAGAAACTTTAAGGCAGATTAAAGAAACTGGACGTCGCCTATTACGATTTACCATGGATAAAAGGCTACACAAAGGTGGTCAATACGTACGACGTCCAGTACGGCGTGTAACATTAATGTCTGCTTCTCGGAAACGCCGGTTTCTGTGGTGCCAGAAATAAAAAAAAGTACACAACGAGAGTGGGCTCGAGTACTCTTTACAGATGGGAGCCGATTTAGTAGGACGAGCGATTCTGGACGTTTACACAACTGGAGAGAGCAGGAAATACCTAATTCCAACTCTAACATCATATAACGGTAAGATTTTGAGGGTGCCAGAGTTCTTGTTTGGGATGGTATCATGCTTGGTAGCCGTACGAGCCTCCACGTCTTCCAAACACGTTCAGTATCTGGTGGCCGTTATTGCGCCAAGATTCTCTTGCCTTACTGCGACTTCTTAAGATGCTATCTGATTCCCCAACATTTCAAAAAAATTTTTGATACATCACTTGATTTTCACCAACTTTTCGCGAAATATCCTCCCAACACCCAGTGTGACAGCAAACAGTAATATCTTCCCAACTTTTTTTTCCACAGTTCCAAAAAAGTCTCGGCTAGCCGAGATTTTTATCCAACATCGAATATTTCAATGAATCAAAGATAAGAGATTGATACGAATAGGAGATAAATATTATCGGCTGGTACTAATAGGACTGGTTTTCCTGTTTTTCTTCAACTTTTTCAAAGAACATTGCAACCTTTTTCTCTCTTTGAATGTGAAAAAGTTGAGGTTAAAATCGACTGAAAAGTTTGTCGCGCATAAAATTCGTGAATCTGAATTCTCGAACAGCTTTAGAGATGTTGAGGAACCACACTTCCTCTTAAAGGACGAATACGCTCTAATCATTGTACAGCGGTTATCGAAGATCTCTTGGAGAGTGAAAATATTCAACGGTTGGTTTGGCTTACAAAATCCCCGATCTAAATCCCATAGAAAACACATGTGGGATCTTCTTTGGATACGCTTGACATCACGTGACCAGGCTCTGGCAACAAATCGGCAGCTGAAATTGGGTTACAAGAGAAATCAGAGTCGATGCCTCAACAGCTCCTAGACAACCTCGTCCTCAGTATGGTCAAAAGTTATAAATCCTTTATCGCAGTCCGGTGTGACAATATCCCCTATTATAGACAAAATTTTTCCTACCAGGTACCTGTAAAAAGAACGCTTCTTGCTTCTCTGTTTTTGCGCTCCAAGTGACTTTTGCAATAAAGCTCTTATGTATCATTTTGATTCTTTATTTAAGGTACCCTGGGGTAATAACGCCAGGCGGGGTAATAACGCCAAGTGCTTATATTTTGCATAATTATGAAAAAATCAGGTAAATGACACCCATGTGCTCTGCTCAGAAGGGTTTTGAGTCATAAAACAGCTTCAAGTTAATTTGTTTCATTTTTAGGTCTTATTGTTTTTACAAACAACTAAAATTAACGCTTGATCTAAAATTTGCGGGATACGTTTTGTGATGTGAAGACTATCTTTTTATCCGGAAATACTTTGTTAATTACATAAATTTGTAGTGCATTTCATGTACTTTTAAAATGTTGTTGAAGATTTTGGATATCTTCTCGAGATAATTTGTAATTTAAAATGTACCGCGCAATAACTATACTGGGGTAATAACGCCAATCCTTGACTTTAGTACCTCGGTTGATTCCCTACAGTGGCCGAGCTACATCCTAAATACTGATTCAAATAAACACAGTTAAAACTGTCCGATGTTTCTCATATTTCTATTTAAGTGGTCCTTTTTAAGCAAAAAGAAGCTCACGGTCTGATATTCTTTTGCCTCATCCCCTCCTCCCAAACCACACCTTTATTTTTCTTACACTTTCACAAAAAATTGAAAATTTTCAATAGCTTAGAATGCAATTTGTCAATTTCTAAGTTTGTAGAGTTTGTATTTTTAGAATTGGACTATCTACATGCAATTATTCCATCTTAATTCATAGTTTTGTTTGCATGGCGTTATTACCCATATAGGTGGGTAATAACGCCAAATAGCATTGGTCAAGAAAAAACGCCATTACATTTTATGAATACATATCTGTTAAATTATATTATTTTATATAGATAGTCAATGAGTTGCTGTATCAGATCCTATATTTGTTTGAAAAATACAATCTAAAACCAAGCCGTGAAAATTGGTAGAACCTTAACGTGGCGTTATTACCCCAGGGTACCTTAGATGTTTTTTGACACTTGTCCCGTATTTGCACATCTTGAAGATCTTATGTTATGATTTTGGTAGATGTGAAAAACTTCTTGGTGATTTACATTCGAAAAGCTCCCTCGTCCTTAATTTTTGCACACCACTGTATTTTGGTCTACTTACTTCATGTCTGAACGAATATAAATTTAATGCCAAATCCAATCAGCAATTTTTGTGTATTTTGCCTATTCAACTGATCTTTTTAAAACAGCCATATATTACACTTATAGAAGATTTTTTAATTTAGTAATTAATTACTGTTAATATGTTTTTAGTCTGAGTACATCGTAGCACGTTAAGAATAATTATGTTCTTAGATATTATTTGCAATGTACAGAGCAAATTTTAATATTCTCTTTTATGTTCTGATTTTCGTCCTGTGTCTTATAAGGACTGAAATTTTCCTTGCTTATTGTAATAAATGTTGTGTACAGATGCGTCAGCTTTTTATCGTATTGTATATAATGTGAGTAACTAGTACACTAATAGTTTTTAGCTATTACTGATAATAATCTATAGTATGTTTTTACCTATGCTTAATACATCATGTGTATTGGTAGTGATAATTTAGTTTCTTGCTTATGTGCTGTTCCTGGCTTATTTTAACGTATATGTTTTATATTGGCTGAATAATAGATTTATCGTTAATCATAGTAACTGCCTAGTTATGTTATCGCTATGCATTTCATTATATCAAAGTATCTTGTGATTAAAATTTTAAAATATATTATTCAAATCCTTTTAAATATTAATGACATACATGGATATACAACGATGCCAAGAATATATATCAATCCACTTTAAAATCAAATGGGATATATCTTAAAGTAAAAATAATAATACTAATTTAAATCCTAATAATATCCCATTTATTTAACTCCCATGATATTTTATGACCATATAAACAGAGAATTATATGGATTATGAAATATATATTATTATACTACAAATTTTCTGAAGAGTGAAAATTTTAGAGATTGAAATATAGTTAGACAAAATTTTCGCTTGGAACTGATATCCCTAGAGTTTTGAAGTTAACGAAATTACAATGCCATAACGGTGCATTTTAGTTAAAAATAAAGAAAACATAATTTAACATCATAAACACGAAACGAAATATCTGCAATTGCAATACTTTTTTTAAGGTTTTCATGAACTTTTGTTTTGAAATTTATAATATGAATTTCGAAAAATAAGAATTATCAATTAACAATTAAAAAATAAATATTGCATTTAGCAAAATGTAATTTTTGTATTTATTCTAATCAAATAAATTCTAATGAAATTAACTTTTGTATAATAGTTATAATTCAATAGAAAGAAATATGTGGTACTTCATAGCACTTCATTGTTGATAATAATGTCTATTTATATCCATTAATGAGATTTAAGATTTTAATAAATATGAAATACGAGAAAAAATCGAAACAAATCAAGAAGTTTCTTGAATGTCGCTGAAAAAAATTTAATATTATTTTCAATCCAGACTCGTTTTATTAAATAGTAATAAATAATAATAATAATACAATATTTTATATGAAATCATTAAAATTGTAGATTTTGGATACTTGTGTAGTGTTGGAAATCTAATAGAAATAAAACAGTAAATGTAATGATTTTACACATTATTTATTCACAAAATGATAAGAATAAGAAAGAAAACATGAGAAGAAATAAAGCAATTTTAAATTGAGAAAAATATGGAATTAATTATTTACAAGAGAAGGGGCTGTGGAAATATAACGTTATAAATGTTTCGGTTAATTTTGGATCTCTTCCCTTCATTTCGATATCATATATTATCATCGCTCGAACAACCCCCTCCCGATAATGATAACGTTATCAAACTGTATTATTAATATTAATATCATTATTAGAATTTCTTTTGTTTGGAGTGATATACAAAACTAGTTACAAAAATTTTTCACATACTTTATTGATTCAAATGAAGAGAATTCAATAAATTATTGCTTTACAACAATTAACACTTTAAAGAAAAAGTTTTACTGTCAAAAATATCGTGAAAAATCACCTTTTGTTTTTTGAAGGCAATTTATTTTCTGACCAATGAGAATGCTTGATAAATGCCTACGAAACATTCTCACTAGTTATAAAGTAGATGGCTTTTAAATATAGAACTAATTTTTCACGAAATTTTTAACAGTATATTATTTAAAATTATTATATAATCCTTTTTGAACATAAATGTATTCAAAAGTAATTAAAGTCTTTTTGCACTTGTCTCTAACTGAAGGGCGATGGGGACGGATAAAAATTCTAAATAAAAAAAGTGGACAACATTTTTTTTTATTATTTATTAGTGAACATAAGCTTCATTTAAAATTTACTTCATATATGTTTTCCTGAACCATGATTATACATGCATACACATATGAAAAAATACGAATATCGAACATTGAGGTTATTCCAAGTTTTACAATTAAATAATGTTATAATAGTTTAGTGATTTTAATAAATACTTTGTATTTTCATAAAAATAAATACAAAAACTTTTTAAAAATAGCATACTACTTTGAGTCAAAGATCATGTTACAAATAAAAAGAGAACATTTCGTTTGGATAAAAAATTAAATCTATATTAGAAGACAACCTCCTTCTTCCTAGAAATGTCTTACGATATAATGTACCACACACTCCCTCCACCCTAAATTGGTAACTTTATATATGTACCGCTTCGAAACACCTTCATTCGGGAACAATGCGCATAGTCTGACACAATTATTTTCATAGATCAATAACTCCTTCCTTCCAGGCGATTTGAACCCTCAAAATAGGTGTTGGATTTGCCATGGAACAACTGAGAGGGATTAATCTCTTCACAATTTTATTACTCACTACCAACATATTACAACATTTTTCTCAATACGCCAAGACATATCTCCACAACAGCCAATACCCATTCCTCATTTACTGATATTGTTATAACAAAAAAAATTCTTTATCCTATCACTACTGCTGTTTATAATTACTTAAATCCTGACGATTTAATTATTAAATTAAAAATTTATTTAATTAACTCTCATTAAATCACACTGCCCGCTGGCAACGAATGATCGAAATTCACTAATTATCTTCAAAATACTGACACTACATATTCTTAAATCATCAATACTGAACATTTTGGTTCTGTTGTCAAATTAATAAATTCCCACATATTTAATGCCCAAAATTATTCAACGGTTCGTTAATTTAAGGGCAGTATCGACTTTATTCCTACTATTTAATCAATTGTTGTCAATAATATAATCAGAAAAAAATAATTTAATCAGAATAGAACCAGTAACGGTTCAATCCACGTGCGCGGAAAGCATGACGTAGTGGAACCCCATTGTTCTACAATGAACTACAACGGCACACAAACCATTGTAGTGAACGCTTGTGTATCACATCCATATTTCAAATAACGGCTTCTTTGTCACCTGATATAAAAGCGTATAGGATTTGGCTTTAAACTTCCTTGAAAAATGCTAGATGTCTGCAATAACTCGAGCTTGGCGCCAGGCTCGTAAATGGCACGACCCATTGCCGGACCGTCTTATTAAAAAATTATTAAAAGTGTTATTAAATTAAGTGATATTAATTAAACTCTCATTAAACGTGTCATTAAAACTTATTGCCACAGGCAATAAGTTTAGTAAAAACAGTATTAGCGATAATGACACTTCTATTAACTGAGTTATATGGAATATATTATAATGTTAATGTATATTTTAATGTTAATGGAAATATATTTTAATAAATTTCACAGAAATATTTTCAAAAATCTAGTTTTTACCATTCAGCTTCAAAATTTATGTGGTTTTAAACCTATTTTTACTTTTTTCTATCTTTACAAGTGAAAAGTATTGGATTCATGAAAATTTTGAATTCCGGTATTCGACGGATTCACACGTTTTAGGGCTCAGAGATACCGAAAAACATTTTTTTTACAAAATGTCTGTCTGTGAGTCACTGCTCTGTATCTCTGTATATGGCATACATTTTGTGAGCGCGCTATCTCAAGAACTAATCCACGGGATTTAATAAAAAATTACATTTACTTATTCCTTGATATAAATTAGTGCTGATTAGTTTTTGGTGTGAATCGCTTTACAGGCTACCCTACTGTACAGGATTTCCGCGATAGCTGTATCTCCACAATTAATGCAAGGAATATCATCAATCTTCAGATTCAATTAGTCCTTGACATGGATTGATGTTGTTTATATTTTGTTGTACATAGCTCCACGTGTGGCGCTGAAACACTGAATTTGTTACGATTTCTGCAATAGCTCTACCTTAAGAACTAATGCAAGAATTTTCATAAAAAGTCAGATTCAGTTATTTCTTGACATGAATTGGTTTTGTTTACGTTTTTGTTTCAATCATCTTTCGGGTGGCGCTGTTATAATGAATTTTGTATAATTTACACGGTTTCAGTGATATCAAGTGCTAATGTACGGAATTTCGTATCCTTAGAGTCCACGATTGCTACATCCGTGTAGTTTATTTATTCCAAACGACATTTAAAAAACAAAAATATTTATTCGAATGTTAAAGTCTAAGAGTATAACGTTTCTGTTTCGCATTTTTTATGCTAAGTTCCCACTAATATTTCGTTATAAGTATATTTAATTGATCAAGATTTAATGCATTCGGACAAAACATCTTTTAAGAAATTTAATTGAAAAATTTCAACTTAAAAAGTTTAAATTAAATATGCCAAAGATTCATTAAGGGTAATGCCACACGGACGATTTCCAAAAACAGACAAAACGACGTCCGCTATTGAGAGCATTACTATCTCCTCTTCTTGTCAGACGGGCGACGCGGTACTATTGCGTTCAAACATACGCAAAGACTCACGTCGAAGCCACGCGTTTCCCCCAAGCCGTTGGCCAGCTGCTTGTGTCTGGTGGCTTCTGTTTATTAGATCTTGTTCAGACGAGAGTTGTTTTTAACGCTGATTTTTTATTTTCTTTCCAAGATTCACGAGCTTTTGTTGTGATAGCGTAGTCAAGAATCGATGCAGGTTTTGGGGGGAAGGGAAGCATTTTGAGAAAAACAAAAAGTATTTTTGCGAAATTTATTATATTTTGGGGGGATTTATTTTATGTTTGTAAAAAGTAACACTTTGTAACGATATGAAACCTATTTATATTAATTCGAAACAAGCATTTTTTCAATAATAACTTCTTTAAATTCTTCTTCTATTTTTTTTTTTCTTTCTGAGGAATTTGTTTGCTTTTTAAATTACAAATTTTTAAATCTAACAACATTAGAATAATTTATGATTAGTATGTTTTCATGGAACACAATTTTGTGAAAGTACCAGTTTTAAGAAGCTTCATTTATATTTTTGAAGCAAATACATTTAAGTTTGGTAAAAATAGATTTTTCCTTTTCTTTTTTCCCCTTCTTTCTTTTTTTACTAGCCGCTCTTGGCGACCAGTTTGGTCTCCCTTAAATGTATATTAAGCATTAAATCATATTGCTTTTATACGTAATTTATTTTAAATTGCTCAATTTTTTTGCCAAATTAGAAGATTCCGCCCTGAGAAATAGATGCAGATATCATATGCACTGGCGCGACTGCAACAAAGTAGCAATTATATGCGCCTCAGGCGGTAACCCGGCTATTGTTATTTATTTATTAATAAACTGCTTGTTTACTTTTATTTTCTTTTTTTAAATGATACAAATTGTTTTATTCTATTATTATTATCTAAACTTTATTTCTTATTATTTCCTTTTTAAAATAATAGAAATTAGTTAAAAATATGTATGTAGCTGGTATTTGAAAACGAAATTTTCGTCAAATTGGCGTCAGAAAAATAACGCGCAATGTGCTGCATATATGACATCTGTGCTAATAAATCAAGAGCTCAGTATTTTTATGCTAGCCTGGCGCAGATAATAAATCGACAAATATTGTACCCGTGGCATTTTTTCGTATTTCATTAATTATTTATATATTGTATTATATTATATAATAATATATCGTATATTATATAATATAATAATATATTAATTAAACTCATTTCATTTACAATATATAACTTTAATTTGAAACTGAAAACTTTAAAATTCATGACTTTTATTTATTTTTTTAAGTAAAAAAGAACAGAAAAAGTAAAAATAATGATATTTTGAAGCTTCATAATTGCAGCGAAGGAACAAAACATATACAAATCTAATTTACCACAGTCTAAGTCTTAACAAAGGACTTTTGCACAGTAACCAATAAGATGGGTTTAATTTGGACGTTGCCATTAAGCAATTAACGAATAATCACGATTTTTGTGTCTCATACGATAGCGTAATATATATATATATATAGATTATTATCATAGTTTTTTTTTTTTTTGCTAAATTTTGAGTGGCAACTAAGTTAATATAATCTAGTAAAATGTTAAAAAGCTATTTACATATGGCGACAAATTTGGAAATATTTCACTTTTCAAAATTGTCAATATATAATTTTTGAGCGTTTTTCTTTCTACTTTCTTCTATCTTCAATAGAAGAAAGTATTGTAATCGAAATTTTTTTTCGACTTCCGGTTTTCGACGGATTTACACGTTTTAGGGGTCAGAGATTTCAAAAAACCTGTTTTTACAAAATGTCTGTCTGTCCGTGTGTCTGTCTGTATGTCGCCATTCTACCATCAAAAAGTGTATGAAGTTATGCATAGAATTGAACCAAATTTTTTGTGAGTGTTTTTGGCTGTGGCAAGCAGGTCCTCCTTCAGTTTTGAAATATTCCGCCGGAAGGGGGCGCTGCAATCGCGATGTTTGTGCCATTTTCACTATTGTATCGACCAAAAGTATATGGAGTTATGCATCGAATTGACCCAAATTTTTTGTGTATGTGTATGACTATGGCTAGTTGGTCCTCCCTGAATTTGAAAAATATCCGCCGGAAAGGGGCGCTGCAATCGCAATTTTTGCGCCATTTTAAATATTGTACCGACCAAAAGTATATGAAGTTATGCATCGAATTGAACCAAATTTTTTGTGTATGTGTATGACTATGGCTAGTTAGTCCTCCCTGAATTTGAAAATAATCTGCCGGAAGGGGGCGCTGCAATCGCGATTTTTGTGCCATTTTCAATATTGCACCGACCAAAAGTACATGAAGTTATGCATCGAATTGAAAGAAATTTTTTGTGTAAGTGTATGGCTATAGCTAGTTGGATCGCCCTGAATCTGAAAAAAATCCGCCGGAACGGGGCGCTACAATACCGAATTTTATGCCATTTTCAATATTGTGTATGAAGTTAGTTCTAGAAGTGAACTAAACATTTTGTATATGATTTTTTTTTGGTAAGGCAAGTAGGTCCTCCCTGAATTTGAAAAAAAAAATCTGCCTATCATTCTATTGTCCATCGGCTCGTGCAGAGACGGAAATTCGTTTTTACTCCGATTAATTGATTGAAGCAGAAATTTAAGATGAAAATCAAAGTTGGTAGGGTATTGAATTAAAATTATTAAAGCATTAAAATGAGTAACTTTTTTTTTTAAATATTAAAATGCATGTATGAAATAGAAGAAAGTTTTGGGATTGGCACATCCAACCAGTTTTCGTAAATACCATGGGAAGAAATTTGTTTTTAGTTTTTAATATTGTATGTTTATCAGCCTTGATGAACTTTACACTACATTAATAAAAATTATATTTATTAAATTTTAAATGTATTTTAAAAATGAAAAATAATAAAAAATGTGAAACTTTTTCACTAGATTAAAGTGCGCTTTAATCTAGCATAGAAGCAGTGCTAACAGAACAGAACAACAGAAACAGGGCTAACAGGTTTTGGTTTGTCTTTTGATATCGTTATCATTTTTGACCCAATAAGAAAAAAGAATTCTTTTTTTATTTGTAACTTGGTCTTCACATCAAAATAGTATTTTATCTTTTATTAAACTGTTGTCTATTTTTATGCAAATGCAATGTTATTAAAATAATTAAATGATTATAAATTTATATAATTGCAAAATATGGAATACCCCAACGTTTAGCATTACTATTATTCTGTCATATGTGTATGCATATATTGATTCGCTGTTCGACAAACTGTACACGATGTTATGTTTTAAACGATACTTGTGTTTATAAGTTAAAGAAAAACTTCTCCGTCTGTTTTGTTATGTCCGCCTTTCGAAGTTCTGCCTGCCCCACCTTGTAAGAGAACAATTATAAAAAGACACTATTACTGTTGAAGGTATGTAACAAAAAGCTTTAAAGCTATTTTAAAACACTTTTAAATATTAACTATTTATTTTAAGTGTTGTTTGATATGCAGTTATTTCATATATAAAGTGACATTTTATAGCTTTCTCTACATCTAAATCAGTAAATTATGCGAAAAATAAGTGTAACCATCATTCCAAACAAAAGAAAAACAATCCAAAAAATCAAAGAAATTTTTACACATTATTGAAGATACCATTACTGAGGGAGAGGGTGTTCGGGGAATGATAGTATATAATATCGTAAGAGGGGAGAGGGTCCAAAATTACCAAAAAAAAAAAGTGACAAACTTTTATATGGATGTACAGCCCTAAAAGGAGAAAAAGAATCTACTTTTTGCTCATGGGACGACAGCATATGCTTCTTGATTAATGTAACGAAAATTTCACACTTTGATAATTTTTCGGTCCTACATTTCATTTATAGAACTAAGATGCTTGTTTTGCTACCATGTACTGTAGCAACATTTTTTTAATCAATTTAGTTTTTTTTTTAATTTATTTAATAATAATAAGAAATATTATCTAAATGAAAGTTGAATAACAATTATAAACATTAATAATATTCGCAGTCATCTGTATTTTTCATTTGACATCAGATGTATTAAAGAATATTTCCTGTAATTTAATTTTGGATCCGGTAAATAATCTATCACTTCTCACAGGATGCATCCAGTACCGTCTGTGTATATATATTTTTTCAATTTTCTTGAATAATTGATAAAAAATTACAGAATATTTTATTTCCTTCAAAAGATCCATCTAATAAACATGGAATCAAAAGATTTCTATTATGCCTAGTGACAATATCGTCTGCTTATTTTGACGGAAAGGTCACGTCCGTGTGAATGAGGCAGCGCAGGTGTTTATTTTTCGCTCGAAAGCCAAAGCGTCGAAAAAATCGGTCGTCTGTCATTAGCCTAAACACCTGTTCTTGTTTTAAAGTAGATAATTGATTCGCAAGTTGAACAAAATTTAAAATGTATTTGTAGTTGAACTGCAAACTGTATGTTAAACTTTAAAAAGGGAAAAAAAACCAGCGGCCTTTGAGACCGCTTACAGCGGTTAACACCTTGAGAGTTTTTTTTTATGCCTTTTTTTTTATTATGTTATCTACAATAGGGATATAGGCCGTGAGGGGAAGGGTGCCCTCCGTGAGGGTCTTTTTAAGGGAACCTAACCCGTATTTACGCAAAGAAATCCAGGGTTCGAAGAAAACCAGGAAAAACTTCGAACGGTTGGGCCGACGGTCGCGATTGGGTTTTAACCCAGCTCCTACCGTCTATCAGTTTGGAGGCCCGTAATTAGAGGTACCTTTTACGCATCGTGTAATATCAATTTTAACAAGAAAAAAATGAAGTTGACAGGGATAAAACAATGAAAAAAATTGAAATCTTCGTGAAAAAAAAATCAGGTTTAAATCAACTGACGCATTTAAATAGTAATTAAAGAAGGCAAGAATGGCAAAATCTAAACAAAATCTTAAATCGAAACTATACAAGAGGGAGTTAATCACCTAGAAACTTTTAAAAAGCATTTAAACGTTAAAAGCCCATCTTTGTTTAAAACTAAATGCACTTTTCTGCATTACATGTTTTTATTTCAGTATTTCTCATTTTTAAACTGACATAAATCAATAACCTTCGGTTACGGTAATAGTCCCACGAATTCAATAGTTTTTTAACACCTAAAAAAAATGCTCAACACGCCGAAAGAAGTTTTCACCTCAGAAAATTTACTTTTAAAAATATGATTTGTTTACAAAAAATTGCATTTTTTTAAAATTGGTATTTTAAATAGTTTTATTTTTTTTTAAATATTATTTAAAATGCTGAATCAAAATTGAAAATTAGACATTTTTATTTAATCAAACGAAAAAAAACTCATCGCGACAAATAATATTTTGAGTTATGACAATTTACTCTAAATTTTTTGAAAAAAAAAATTATTAAGAAAGCTTATGATGTGGTAATTCTTACAAATTATGTGGTTAGCCATCACAAAATATTCCAAATTCGAACTCTAAATAAATAAAATAAATGTTTCCTGGATAACTTACAGCAAGATTGTTTCTTCAGTTACACGTATTTCAATTTGTGTCTGATCCCTTGAAACCTCACGATTTATTAAAATTGTCATAACTCTCTGAATTTTGAAGATATCGAGATGATTGTTTTTTTTTTTTTTTTTTTTGTTCAATTTCTTTTTGTTCAATTTCTTTTTGTTCAATTCAGGAATGGATAAGGAAAACTTTTCTAATTGGAAGTTTTATCCTCTGGGGACCGTATAAAAATTTAATTTTCGTATTTTTTAAAATAGACCCCCCCCCCCCCATGGAGTTACAATTTATCTTATCAAAAAATTTACTTTTTTAAATGAAACTTTGCAATTGGAAGTATGGGTCTAGGGGCAATATTTAAGGAGATAGCCTATTGCTTCGATATTTATGAGTCACACTATATTACATATGTATTTGATACTATTTCTGATATTTAAAGATGTGCATACGTTTTCCAGTGTTTGTTTTACACAGTAAATTGTAAAATAAATATTATTATTTATAGAGATTTTATAGTTATTTTTTACGAATTTTAGAAAGGTTTGAAAAATACATAGGTAGTAAATTGTGGATGCATGGTGGCATTTTTTTACATTTTTTCTTAATGTATGAAAACTACACTCAAGATAGAATAATCGTTAATTTAACTTCAATTGTTTTCTGAAAAAATAAGTTTTTTAGACAAATAGGTACATGAAAATTTTACACTAAGTATTTATGATATCGGTTATGAAACACCTTTTGTCACTCTTTGTTTTTCGCAGTGTTAACTTTTAATTAAGAGCATGCATACATAGCAATGAAAAATTAAGGTGGCGTACTGTTATCGCTAGTAAAAGTAAACAGAAAGACATATATATATATATATATATATATATATATATATACATGTGAGTGTGTGTGTGTGTGTGTGGGTATGTGTGTTGAAGAAATCTTAAAGTCAACCTTATAAATGTCTAACTACGTAAACGTCAAAGAAGATTTTGCAAAAGCTTCTTCATAATAATTGGTAAATAGAGAAAAAAAATAAACCACTCATAAGATATTTTGATGTATGTTGCACCGTTCTCTAAAATTTGCTATTTAATTGTTAATTTAGTAGTATTTATTTATTTTTATTCTAATATATTAATCGTCTTATTTTAATTACGTATATTTAATCATAATGATAGTGGCATGCAAACGATTTTTAATACGTATAAATACTGTAACGTTTTCCGTTATAATATATTTTACTAAATATTTCATTTTATACCCATTTGAAATCATAAATGAATTAAAACTATCAAATAAGCAGGTTTATTGACAATTAGAAAAAAGTAATTATTGCATTTAAAAAAAATAAATAAAAAGCCTAAATATTTCGCCTATCTCCATTAAAAACAAACTCTCAAGTAACTTATGTAACATTTATCTTTATAATAACGTAAATGTCATAATTCAATCAATAAAATATAGCCTGTAATACATTCTAGCTATTAATGAATGCGTTTTTTTACCTGACATATCGAGCCATTTAACAATAACAAAAAGCGTTTAAAACAGAGTTTCATAATCCTTTTAACAAAAAATATCTCATGAAAGTAATTTAAAGTATTCGAAAGAATATTTATCATTTTATGAACTGAAGCGAATTCTTTTAAAAGCAAAATTAATTTTAAGAAAAATTTCAAAGAAATAAAAAAAACTAGATATTAAAGAATGATTAATTTTAATTTAAAAAAAACTTGCAAACATTTAAGAAATTGTAAAAGGAACATTAAATATTTTACATAAATAAAAATAAAATATGTTATTTTCTAATGCATTTTATTATAAAATTTCATGAATAAATGGTAGTATTTTTATTAAACAAAGTATAAAATATTATAATATCCTGAATGGACTCTATTCTATTATTCGTTATAAGTACTGAAGTGTCAGCTTAGTATTAATGTCAATACAATGAATATTAGCTTTATTTATCTGTAATTTAGAATCTGTTGATTAAGTTCTTTTCATCTGTAAATATCATTATTATTGTTGTAATGCCTTATTTATTTGCACTTATGTTTTTTTAGTTTTTATTGTAGCGTATCGACAATGTCTGTATGCCATGTTGGCTGTTTAATTGTAGTTAATTATTATTTATGCCAATAGGTCGGGTTTTCAATTGACGATTGTCTGTTTACTGCATTTGTAATTTTTCTTAACAGATTACTGTTTTGATTGTAATTTTTATTTTTTTATTATTTTCTTGTCACTTTGTGTTCGTTGCACATTGTCTTTGTGTTCATAGAATGGCGGTGTAGACTTTTCCCCCAGGACGTAAAAGTCCATAAACCTAACGGTTGGGGTGCTGTGATTTGTCTTCTTCTTGTCTTCTTGCTAACTCGTGTTGCATTCTACAATAAAATGCATTGTGTCCATAATTTTATATGAGTCAAAGTATTTGATCATACTTTAAAGGAAAATCTATTTTTAGACACAATAAAGACAGAGAAATCTGTAAGACAGAGTATCCAAAAATAATAGCTTAAATTATAGGGATCAGGGGGCGATTGTAAGGAATTGCACATTTAACATACACTTACGATAGTTAAGAAATTTTATGTAGTAACTTTATCTGACCTTCAAAAGTGTATTTCAGAATGAGTTTCCGAGAACACAATGAATATAAAACGTCTTCTCATGAACATGAACTGTAAAAAATTTCTGTAAAAAATACAGAGAAAAATTCGAGACTCTCTGTAATTTTATGCTAATTCTCAGTTAAATGTATTTGATTGATTTTTTCTGTCATCCTTTTATACGCATTTTAATTGTATCTTATATCTTATTCTCTGTATAGATTTTAATGTATTTACTTAATCTTTATGTCTTTTTTATCTTTGTTAAAATATGTAATTCAAAGTGCACGTTTTAAAAATTCTATTGAAATTTTATTAGAAATATTAATAAGAAAAATTTATTTTTATTTTTATATTTAATTTTTATTACTTTAAAATAAGAATAATTTAGAAATGGGTAAATCATCCCATCGTAGTTAGTGGGGATTTCCCCCCTCTGTATTATAAAAGACATTTCTTTGTACCCAATAGTTACAGCTTCTATAGCTATATCAGTAAAGTGACCTTTCACTGTTAAGATGTTTTATGTTTAAAGGCCATTGCGGCTAGAAAAAACGGTTTTAAAGATTAATGATACAGCTGTTCAAATTTACTCGGCAAATTTAAATTATTCTAAAACCATTGAAGGATGAGTGATTTACCAATTTTAAAAACTAAATTAAATTATTATAATTAAAAGCAAATTTATACAGTTTTGTGCCTTTTTATCGATGATAATATACAGTGTCTATTCTAAATTTACTGAATAACTTCTCTATTCATTCCTTCTTTCATGCGATAACTAATGTATTTATGAACCGATTTAAATGAAACTTGGCATGCACATAGTACATACAAATATCTCGACCGAGTTCGTTGGCCAGCATCATTCACCATCTTGTTTCAAAATGGCGGCCATTTAAACTTTATAAAAAATTAAATTTAGAATTATATGCGAAAAAATAAAAGTTGAAAAATGCTTTTATTATATGTATTAGATCTTAAAACACTATATCCAGAACACTTTTTACTTTGTCTATATCTTAAAAAACGATTGAGTTATAGTACTTTGAATTTTTCTTATGGCTGACATTTTGAAACGATCTGATTTTTGTCATGCTATAACTAACGTATTTATGAACCGATTTCAATGAAACTTGGTATATACATGGTACATTTAAATATCTCAACCCCGATCTCGTTGGCCAGCATCATCCGCCATCTTGTTTCAAAATGGCTGCCATTTAAAAAATTAAAAATATATATAATTTAAAAATAAATGCGAAAAAATTAAAAGTTGAAAAATATTTTTATTTTATGTGTTAGACACTAAAACACCGATTCTAGAACACTTTTTACTTTATCTATATCTTAAAAAATGATTGAGTTATAGCACTTTGAATTTTTCTTATGGCTGACATTTTGAAATGATCTGATTTTTGGCACATGATAACACTCGTATTTATAAATCGATTTGGATGTAACTTGGTGTGTACATACTACATAAGCCTGGACCGAGTTCGTTAATCAGTTCCATCCGCCATCTTGTATAAAAATGCGACCATTTACATTTTTTTTAAAAATTTAAAATTTGAAATTAGGTACAAAAAAGTGAGAAACTGTAAAAGATTTTTTTTATGCATTTGACCTTGATACAAAGATTCCAAGGCACTTTTTGTTTCGTCTGTATCTTAAAAAATGTCTGAGTTATAGTACTTTTAATTTCTATTGTTGCTCACATTTTGAAATGATCTGATTTTCGTCACGTCATAACACGCGTATTTATACACCGACTTGGATGAAACTTGGTACGTAGATAGGACATACTTATGCCTGGACTGAGTTCGTTGGCCAGTTCCAACCGCCGTCTTGTTTCAAAATGGTGGAATATTTTTTTTAATTTAAATTTTAAAATTAGGTGCAAAAAAGTAAGAAATTGAAAAGATTTTTATTTTGAGTTTTGACCGTGATACAAAGATTCCAGAGCATTTTTTGTTTCATCTATATCTTGAAAAATGACTGAGTTTTAGCACTTTCAATTTCCAGTGAGATTGAAATTTTGAAACTGTCTGAAATTTGTCACGCGTTGATAGGCATATTTTTAAACTTATTTTGATATAACTCTGTGTGTTCATGGTACATAGAAATATCTTAACCGAGTTCACGGGCCAACTTTATCCGCCATCTTGTTTCAAAATGGTGGCCACTTATATTTGTCAAAAATCTTTTAAATGTATAATGATGTATAAACAAAAAATTAGAAATTGAAAAAAGATCTTTCTAAACTATTTATCATAATAATGATTTCCGGAGTATTTTTTGCTTTGTCTTTACCTTAAAAAACGCCTGGGATATAGCAGTTTGAATTTATAATGTGGGGGGCATTTTTTAAAAAAAGTCAATTTGCCCGCGACAGCACTCGTATATATTAATCGATTTCGATGTGAGTGTGCATGCTCACACGAATTAAGATTTTCATCAAGCTCATTGTTTTTCTTTTTTAACCATCATGCTGCTTTAAAATGGATATCGTGGAATTTAGCGACCCTATAAATCGCTTAAAATAAAACCAGGTTGAATAAATGATGACTAATTTCTAAAAATTCCTATTAATATTCATTATTGACAAAAACTAGTATTCAGTCTTTCATAATCGTGTTCCACTATTTTTAGCTTCGTATATTTGATTTATATAATTTAATATAAAATGAATAAATACGTATGTGAACGTTACCATTGCCAGAAGGACTTTTTATATATTTGTCTCTGGTTTTTAGATGGTCCCTAGGCAAATTTTAAATGCATAATTTAGAAACTATTCTATTCTCAAACGTTTGGTACGAGTAAATTTCTTATATTTTAATTAGATACAGAATTCGTGGAGAATGTTATCTAGCTTTCATTAGAAAAAGCAAAAACCTCCCTATTGCAGCCGTCCGGAGGAAAGAGAATTCTGAAAATTTTGGTATATTTTCAGCGATCATGAACCACAGACCCCAAAACAACCCTCTGTTCAAATGTTGACATATATATATATATATATATACATATCTGATTTTTGTCATGCTATAACTGACGTATTTATGAACCTATTTGAATGAAACTTGGTATGTACAACATAGGAGATGCAGATATCTCGAACGAGTTCGTTGGCCAGCATCACCCGCCATCTTGTTTCAAAATGGCGGCCATTTAAATTAAAAAAAATAAATTTAAAATTAAACGCGAAAAAATTAAAAGGTGAAAAATATTTTTTGTATTAAATCTTAAAACTCCGATTCCTGAACACTTTTTATTTTGTGTATATCTTACAAAATGATTGAGTTATACCACTTTGAATTTTTCTTATGGCTGACATTTTGAAACGATCTGATTTTTGTCACGAGATAACATGCGTATTTATAAATCGATTTGGTTGTAATTTCGAGTGTACATAGTACATAATTAAGTCTGGACCGAGTTTCTTAGCCAGTTCCATCCGCCTTATTGTTCCAAAATGGTGGTCATTTAAATTAAAAAAAAAATTAAATTTAAAATTAGGTGAAAAAAGTGAGAAACTGAAAAAGATTTTTTTATCCATCTGACCCTGATACAAAGATTCTAAAGCAGTTTTTGTTTCGTCTGTATCTTAAAAAATATATATAGCACTGTTAATTTCTAGTGTTGCTCACATTTTGAAATGATCTGAATTTCGTCACGTGATAACACGCGTATTTATATACCAATTTGGATGAAACTTTGTGCGTAGATAATACATACCAATGCCTGGACTGAGTTCGTTGCCCAACTTTATCCGCCATCTTGTTTAAAAATGGCGGCCATTCTTCAAAAACCTTTTAAATGTATAATGATGTACAAACAAAAAATTAGAAATTGAAAAACGGTTCTTTCTAAATTATTTATCTTAATAATGGGTTCCGGAGTATTTTTTTGCTTTGTTTTTACCTTAAAAAACGCATGGGATATAGCACTTTGAATTTCTAATGTGGGTGACATTTAAAAAAAAAATCAATTTGCCCGCGATAGCACTGGAACATATTAATCGATTTCGATGTGAGTGTGCATGTTTACATAAATTAAGATTTCGACAAAGCTCATTGGTTTGTTTTATCCATCATGTTACTTCAAAATGGATATCGTGGAATTTGACGACCCTATAAATCGCTTAAAATAAAACTAGGTTGAATAACAGATGACTAATTTCTAAAAATTCCTATTAATATTCAATATTGACAAAAATTAGCATTCAATCTTATATAACCGTGTTTCACTATTTTGATCTTCGTTTATTTTAATAATATAACTTAATTTAAAATAAATAAATAAATATATGAAAGCTACCCCTTCTTCCCGGCACTGCCGGAAGAACTTTTTTAAAATTACAGCCGTTTCTATGGATATACTGTACATATTGTTCAATAGAATACAAAAGTGTAATTTTTAATGTTTCTTTCTTCTGACGAACCCCAATTCATCTCTGTCCTTCTGTCACAGATTACTAGTCAGAGTCATGAATATGTATGTACTTATAGCTGAATACTCCGTGCCACATGATAAATCAAAATACTTTTAAAAAGTTTAATATTTTAATTAAATCAAATTTATGATTATCATACGATCATTTTAACAAGTTAAATTTTAAAAGAGAACCTCAATTTGAATGGATTTCGTGCTTATAGTTATCCTAGCTTATAGGTAAAGCGTTTCGCTAGCAAACAGTAGGACCTGAAATCGAAAACCTTCCCTGGAACCTAAACTTTTCATGCTAATTGGATTTAAGTAAGAGAAAATTCGTATTTTTTGCCAATTTAAGCTCTTATTTTATTTTATTTTATAAAATAAAATGACTATGCTGATATTTATAATACTTTTTTGGAATTTCATTTTCTTCTTTTTTCAACACTTTTGTAAATTATTCATGATTCAAGATTTTTAAATGCATTCAAACTTTTTTTTTTTCATTTTAAGGAATTCAAAATTTTATCATTTTTTCCTTTTTTTTGTCGAAATTTCTAAAAATTTGAAATTTTTATTATATAATATGATTATTATTGTTTTTTTAATATGATTAAAATAATAACATCCCTTCATAATTATTTAAAAATGAAATTTATTGGTGCTACACTCTATGTAAGAATAATTATAAATTAGGAATTTGGTTTTTTTTTATTTATTAAAAGAAAAGTTATTTTGAAAGAAATATTAAACGGAACCCTCTCTGCGATCCGCTATCACATTTATCAACTTGGTATTTCTTGTATATTCGCAACTAATAAAAGTGTCGACTTTATTAATAAAATTGACTATTTAAGTTTATTGTTCAGGTGAATGCTGTCTGAAAAAATTACTTAAAAATTATCGTTAAAAATGTTTATTCTTTCTTCGTTTCGACTTCGGAAAATGAAAGTTGTCAATTAGTATGTGTTACTTTCTAACGAAAGTACATTTTTTTCCACTGAATCTTTTAATTTTATGTCTTTAGTAACAACAGACATATATATTTTTATACAAGAGATTTAAGAGAGTTTTCTAGCATCCATTTTCTTTTTAGTATACCTCAGGGAAATGCGGTTTAATATATTGTTAAGAATGTCACACATTAGGCGATAAATAGCAGCGGGCTACCAGTTTCTCTAAAATTAATGGGTGGTATATATTTTCTGAGATCAGAAAAATTTGTGTTACTCTATAAAGTTTACATTTCTTACTTAGACAAGATGACTAGATTTTGTATTATAAAGTTCTTAATATTAATAGTATATATATATATAAACTTACATATATATATATATAAATATATATACATGAATGGATTTTCGTAAATTTTATTACGAAAAACTAAAGCGGCTGACTAAAATACGCTAATTTGATTACTAGTTAGATAAAAAAAATGTGGTTATCGAAATAAGAGAAATAAAAAAGTCATTAATAAATTTTTAAAGCACTGATAATTTTAAATTATTAAATTTAGGCAAAATAATTTTATTATTTTAGGAATCTGCTGCATTATTTTTTTCTTTCAATGTCCTTTTGATAATTAAAATTAAATTTGAAGATTTATTTTTTCATCAATGAATTTATACTGTAATTTCTTAATATAATTTGTAAAAGAAGTAGAGAAAAGTGACTTGCCGTTTGACAACTTTGCAAAAATTATTTTTTGTTAGCTTAAGTATTAATAATAAATGCATGTTCTTGTTTTGATCGTAATAATCTGTTTTATAATTTTAAATTTTTCAAGGTTCTAATTTTACTTTTATTCAATTTAATTTAATTTAAAAAAAATAATTACATTGTTAGCAATGGTACAACACTTAGTTTTACCTGTGACCATAGGTGTTTGTACCTCTACCCAGGCAATTAATCTAAAGAAAAGCTGCGTTAAAAATAAATTACTTATGTTCCAAGTTATTTTTTAGTCCAAGTTAAGCTTGAAAGCTAATTGTGATTTAATGCTAATAAAGCTTTTAATGCTTATCCGCCTATGCCCTTTATTTATGAAAATATTCAAAATTTTGCTGATAGCACTTCTAAACACAATATTTATACCAAATATATTTATTTTGTAATTAAGCTTTTTTGGTTATTACGACCGGCTAAACATGAAATAAAACTTCTTTATTTTACTATTTTAATGTGAATCAACAGGGTACATTTACTTGGAAAAAGTTATTGAATAATTCAAGGAAAATGTATTCCTTATTTATTATACATAATTATAATTAGTGAATAATTGTTTACTTGCCTTTTACGTTAAATAATTTAATCATTTTAATTAATTACCTTACTTTTTATGATTTGATTTTGCTTTTAGACGTCATTATTTACTATATGAGAAGCATTGATTATAGTTTTCATTGCCTTAATTTATTCAAATTACTGTTTTAATAATGTCAACAAAATAATGGCACAAATCTGTACAACTTCTGATTTCAAAAAGTGATCAAATGAAAAAGCTTATTCTGCTTTTATTTTTTGTCATTTATGAACAACTGAATTAAAAAAAAATATCATTAACCAATTTTACAGACATCAATAGTAAAAAAGTCAGAAAAATTAAAATGTTTAGAAATTTTTTTAGAGTGTTGTACCTTTGACCTTCTAAGGAAAAACAACTGAACATTGTCAGAAGTTCAACCCCTTGCTATTGGAAATTAAACAGCAAGCTTCAGTTTTAGGGTTAGGATAACCATTTTCAGAAGCCCGGCCATATTTATAAAAGTCTATAGCTATCATATTAGATTGTTTCTATCAACAAATCATAACAAAAACAATTTTATTAGACAAAACATTAACAAATCAATACTTATATTTTTATGATAGAAATGGATTATTAATATTCAGAGGAATTCTTCCTCACTTGAATAATCCATAGAAGCTTGCATAAGTCCTCTAGTGAGGGAACTATGCTCTAAATAGACCAAATTCATAAAATAATTCTAGTTAGCGCTACAGAATATGTGATCAAAGGTACCACATTGTCAGAGGAAAACTCCTTCCTTTACTCACTAATGCGTGAATTTTTTGTTTGATTTTATTGAAAAAAAAATAAAGTCACTAATAATAATAAGTTACTTTGAAAACGAATTGGATTTGAAATGTGAATATAAAATTATCGAAATAAAAAAAGGGAATGGCTACTATATTAGAAGAAATATTATTACTAAAAATTGTTACTTTTTTATGATTAGAAACAGAATATATCGTAATTAAAGTACGTAATAAAGACTTCTGGAGAATTGTACAAAAGTTTTCAGATTAAACGTTATATTTTACTTAGAAAGAAAAAGGCTACTGAAATAAATTGGAAAGTTTGTTATTTTTTCGGTGGCATTATTTTTCTTTTAATGTCGTTGTGATCAACAAATTAATTTTTTTTAACTTTTTTGTTAATTTATCAGTTAATTACGTATTATAATGTTCTCAGTATGAATAATAAAAGAGTATTTTTTTACGATTTTTTTTTGTTTATTTTATTGCAAAAAACATTGTAACGAACAAAAT
Organism: Maratus speculifer; assembly: GCA_964019185.1. Lineage (NCBI taxonomy): Eukaryota > Metazoa > Arthropoda > Arachnida > Araneae > Salticidae > Maratus > Maratus speculifer. Next base: position 212,537,845 of record OZ025297.1, on the reverse strand, counting down.
TGCGCTAACAGGTTTTCTGTGGGATATGCAAATTAAATGTAAAATTATCGAGTCATATTTTTAAACTGAAATGTTTTTTTAAATGATTATAAATAAAAAACTTGGAAATTTAAAATTAATATGGCCTCTTTGCTTAAAATTTCCCACTTTTTTAACAAAGAAAAAAACTGTTTACTGAAATAAATGGAGGAAACTCTGTTATTATTTTAACAATCTGCTGCATCATTTTTTATTTCAACGTTGTTTTGCAAAATAAGACTAAATTTGAGTATTTTCAATTAAAGATTGCTTTTCTCAATTCCTTTTGTACATCTTTTAAGTTATAGTACTTAAATCACAATAACAATGTGAAAATAACATTTCAGTGTTTGTGTAATTTAGAGACAAAATTAATAATATATTTTATTTATCCTTGCTACTTTTCCATAAACTACCTTCTCAATACCTAAAATGACAGTTATTTCCCTATACAGTGTAAAAACAAATCCGCTAAATTTACGGCAAAAACTTCTGGCAGCAGTTTTTGCCGGAAAAATTAGATGTTTTTTTTAATACATCTAATTTTACTGTAGTTTTTACCGTAAATTTAGCGTATATATTTTACAGTGTGCGAAAACTACTCACGTTGTTCTTCGTTTGTTTTGAAACCACTTTTAGAAGGGATTTGAAATCTCATGACTTCAAAACACCTCTAAAACTCTTCAAATGATATGAAAATGTACATCATTTGTACAATGTGCAATGCGCAATGTTACATTTGTAAAACGTGCAAAGTACAATGCGCAAGCTACAATGTGACATTTGTGTAATGTGCAATGTACAATGCGACAATGCATTGCATTAAATTTTCTTTCATTCTCGTTTTCATAATTGAAATTAAGTGTTTTCTTTTATTATTAATTTTTTCTTTTATCAATTCAGTTTCTAAATCTTAAAAATTACGAAACTTAGACCATAACAATTAAGTAAAAAGAGAAAAATCTGTGTTTGAATATTTTAGTGATAAAATTAATTATATATTTTATATATCCTTATTAATTTATCCTAAATAGCCATTATAATAATTAAAATGACAGTTATTTCTCTATACTCAAACCACTCTTTTTTTTCCTTCTTGTGAGTATCTTATTTTAGCAAGTTTCCGAAGTGTAAAATCCTTCTGAAAACATTTTTGTTGAATATTAATAAAACTCGAATGAATATTCTTTCAAGTAAAATTTATATAATTCCACATTTATTTTATTAATACTTTATAACATTTCCATTTTTAATTGAGAAGCTGTAGATGCTGCTTTGTGCTTTTAGTTTCCTACTTTTAAAGATATTAATGCAAGTAAAAAGTTTAAAATAAATAACATAATGTTCACTAGAAGTTTGTATAAAGATTTAGGATTAATTATATATTTTAATTATCCTTACGATTTTTCCATAAACCGACTTCACAGTACTTAAAATGATAGTTATTTTTCTATGCGCAGACAGCTCTTGATGTTTTTCGTTTCTTTTTGAAAGCCCATTTAAATGAGCTTTGAAATTTCATGACTTCAAAGCATTGGTAATCCTTTTCAAAAAGAAACAAAGAATATCAAACACTGCAAATTCAGGATCTACATTATAATATCCACTTCAAATGATATGAAAACATATTTTAAGAAACTCCGTATTAGCTTTATCTCTTATTGGAATATGGAAAAAAATATTATCCATTGCATTTGTAGGTAACCTTGTTTAGCAAGAATACAAGATTTAAAACCCTTCTGAAAATATTTTGTTGAATATTAATAAAATTCAAATTTATATTCTTTCGAGTAAAAGGTGTATTATTCCACATTCCGTTTATTAATATTTTTTTTTTAATTTTCTTTCTTAAATCTTTCTATAGATACTGTTTTTTGCGTTTAGGTTGTAAATTTTAAAGATATTAATGCTAGGAAAAAGTTTTAAATAAATGCCATAATGTTAAGAATTTTTTATACTGATTCATTGCTTAGTTATATATCTTATTTATCCCTAATACATTTACTTAAACTGACTTCACAAAGATTAAAATGACAATTACTTCTCTGTACGCAGACAGCTCATTATGTTCCTTGTTTCTCTTAGAAAACACATTTGGAAGTGCTTTGGAATCTCATTGCTTCAAAGCATTGCAAAAGCCGTTTTAAAAAGGAACAAAGTCTATCAAACTCACAAAATTCAGTATGTTTAGTATAATATCCACATCTAATGACATAAAAATGTATTTTAAGAAACTACGCATCAGCTTTATCTTATGGAAATATCGAAAAGAGCTTTGTGCGCTCCAGTTGTAGGTATCCTTCTTTAGTATGTTTCCGAAGCTTAAAATCCTTCTGGAAAATGCTTTATTGAATATTAATAAAACTCGAATGAATATTCTTTCAAGTAAAATGTATAATTTTTCACATTTCCTTTATTAATATTTTATAACATTTCAATTCTTAATTCAGGAACTGTAGATGCTGCTTTGTGCTTTTAATTTCATACTTTTAAATTTATTAATGCCAGGGAAAAGTTTAAAATAAATACGAAAATGGTAACTAGAGATTTTTATACTGATTTACTAATTAATTATATATTTTTTTTATACTTACTACATTTCTATAAACTGCCTTCATAGTATTGAAAATGACAGTTATTTCTCTATACACAAACAGCTCTTTATGGTCTCCGTTTCTTTTTGAAAGAACATTTAAAAGTGCTTTGAAATCTCATGACTTCAAAGCACTGGTAAGACTTTTAAAAAAGAAACGAAGAATATCAAACATTGCAAATTCAAAATCTTGATTATGATATACACATCAAATGATATGGAAATGTATTTTAATAAACTCTTCATCAGTTTTATCTTACTGGAATATGGAAAAGAACATTATGAATTGCACTTTTAGGTATTATTATTCAGCAAGTTTTCAAAGTTTAAAATCCTTCTGAAAATATTTTTGTTGAATATTAAGAAAACTCGAATGAATATTCTTTCAAGTAAAATGTATGTTATTCTACAATTCGTTTATTAATATTTTATACTATTTCCATTCTTAATTGAGAAACTGTAGATAGTTTGTTATTTTTAAAGATATTCTAAAGATATTAATGCAAAAATTTAAAATAAATACCATTATGTTCATACACTATATTCACATCAAATGATATGAAAATGTATTTAAAGAAAATTCGCAATAGATTTATCTTTTCGGACTATGTAAAAAAATAGCTGCAGCATTTGAAGGTATCCTTATTTAGCATGAATGCGAGGTTAAAAACCTTTCTGAAAATATTTTGTTGAATATTAATAAAACTTGAATGTATATTCTTTCGAGTAAAAGGTGTATTTTTCCACATTCCGTTTATAATATAAATAGTTTATAAAATTTTATTTCTTAAATGTGAAATTATAGATACTGCTTTTTTAAGTTTAGTTTGCTAATTTTACTGTTAGTAATGCTAGGTGAAAGATATAAATAAATGCCATAATGCTCACAAGAAATGATTATACTGATTTACTGTTTAAATATATAATTTATTTATCTCTACTACTTTTACTTAAACTGAATTAACAAAACATAAAATGACAGTTATTTCTTTATACGCAGACAACTCTTGATGTTCTTCATTTCTTTTTGAAAACAAACTTAAAACTTCTTTGGAATCTCCTGACATCAAAGCAATAGTAAGCCTTTTCTAAAAGAAACGAAGACTATCAACACTGCAAATTCAGAATCTTGATTATAATATCCACATCAAATGATATGAAAATAAGTTTTAAGAAACTCTGAATCGGCTTTATCTTATTGGAATATTAAAAAAAAATCATTATCCATTGCATTTTTAGGCATCTTTGTTTAGTAATAATATGAAGTTTAAAACTTTTCTTGAAATATTTTGTTAAATATTAATAAAACTCTAATGTGTATTCTTTCGAGTAAAAGGTGTAATATACCACATTCCATTTATTAATATTTTATATCATTTCTTTTTTTTTATTTCAGAAACTGCAGATGCTGCTTTGTACTTTTATTTTGTTATTTTTAAAGATATTAGTGCTTGAAAAAAGTTTAAAATTAATATCATAATGTTCACTAGAAATTTTTATGCTGATTTATTGATTAATTATGTACTTTATTGATACTTACTACTTTTCCATCAACTCCCTTCATTCTACTTAAAATGACAGTTTTTTTTCTCTATACGAAGACAGCTCTTGATGTTCTTCGTTTCGTTTTGAAAGCACATTTAAAAGTGCTTTGGATTTCATGATGTAAGCCTTTTCAAAAAGGGACCGAAGAATATAAAACACTGCAAATTCAGGATCTTGATTAGAATATCCCCATCAAATAATATGAAAATGCATTTTAAGAAACTCCGCATCAGCTTTATCTTTTTGAAATATGAAAAAAAACATTATCCATTTCATTTGTAGCTGTTTAGTAAAATACGAAGTTCAATACCTTTCTGAAAATTTTTGTTGAATATTAATAAAACTCCAATGTGTATTCTTTCGAATAAAAGCTGTATTATTTCACATTCCGTTTATTAATAGTTTATAAAATTTTCTTTATTAAATGTGAAAATGTAGATACTGCTTTTTTGCGTTTAGTTTCTTAAATTTAAAGCTATTAATGCTATGAAAAAGATTTAAATAAATACCATAAAGCTCACAAGAAATTTTTACTTTGATTTGCTGATTAATTATATATTTTATTTATCCCTAATACTTTTACTTAACTGACTTCATAAAGCTTAAAATGACAGTTATTCCTCTATACGCAGACAACTCATGCTGTTCCTTGTTTCTTTTTGAAAGCATATTTGGAAGTGTTTTGAATTATCAGCACTTCAAAGCATTGCTATTACCGTTTCAAAAAGGAACGAAGAATATCAAAAACTGAAAAATCAGGATCTTGAGTATAATATCTACATCTAATGTTATAAAAATGTATTTTAAGGAACTGCGCATCAGCTGTATCTTATTGGAATATGGAAAAAAAAGGCATTATTAATTGCGTTTGTAGGCACCTTTATTTAGCAAGAATATGAAATTTAAAACTTGTCTGAAAATATTTTGATGAATATCAATAAAACTCGAATGTATATTCTTTCGAGTAAAAGGTGTATTTTTCCACAATATGTTTATTAATAGTTAATAAAATTTAAAATTATAAATGTGAAACTATACATACTGCTTTTTGCGTTTCGTTTGTTAATTTTAAAGCTATTAATGCTAGGAAAATGTTGTAAATAAATACCATAAAGCTCACAAGAAATTTTTATTCTGATTTACTGATTAATTATATATTTTATTTATCCCTAATACGTTTACTTAAACTGACAGTTATTTCTCTATATGCATAAAATTCATGATGTTTCTCGTTTCTTTATAAAAGCACATTTTGAAGTGCTTTATAATCTCATGACTTCAAAGCACTCTTAGAGCCGTTTCAAAAACTAACAAAGACTATCAAACACTAAAATTTCAGTATCGTTAGTATAATATCCAGATGTAATGATATGAAATTGTATTTTAAGAACCCCCGTCAGCTTTATCTTATTGAAATATAGAAAAGAATATTATACACTCCAATTGTAGGTATCCATCTTTAGCAACTTTCCAATGTTTAAAATCCTTCTGAAAACACTTTTGTTTAATATTAATAAAACTCGAATGGATATTCTTGCAAGTAAATGGTATTCCTTGTTTAATTTAATATTATCTTATATATATTTTTCTTATTTGGGAAACTTTAGAAATTCTTCGTGTGTTTAGTTTGTTGCTTTTAAAGTTATTAATAATATACAATAATTATTTATCATTTTTTTTACAATAATGTGCACACGAAATTTTCAGATTAATTTCAATTTTTAAAACGATGCATCTTAGTATACGTGATTAGATATAAATCTCACAGAACGTAGCTAATACGTTTCTTCTTAATATACATATATATATATATACATATATATATATATACATATATATATATATATATATATATATATATATATACATATATATATATATATATATACATATATATATATATATATATATATATACATATATATATATATATACATATATATATATATATATATATATATATATATATATATATATATATATATATATATATATATATATATATATATATATATATATTCATATACAGGGTGGTCTTAAAAAACTTTACCGATATATTGAATACTAGCGGCCGGTTTGTTCAACCGATCGAGATGAGATTTTAGGTATAGGTATTCACTGGTATGAGCTCGGTATTCTGTAAACGGCAACAAATTGGCGTTTACGGCTACGATTATAGCTACAAAAACTCGTAATTTTCAAATAGCAATGCCCAAGTTTTTCATCGCAAAATGCTCAGCGCATGTGAAAATCCTAAATAGCGTTGTAATGGTACGTGTATCGCAATAAACGTACGAGTTATGCTCGCACAAAAACAGCTCTGCAAACGGCCGAAAAAAAACACGATCAAAGCGCAAGAAGAAAATTTGCATATGACAGAGGAAAAACACCAATCACGGAAAACGATTTACCTGACAGTCAGCGTAGATAAAGGATAAAAACTGGGATTGGAATGTTAGTTCTTCAATCGGGAGCTCGCACATACTTTCAAAAGCTACTAAAATCTCGTTTCTTAATGAAACTATTATAATCAGATGTTGCAAATTCTACATTATTGCCATGGTAACTGCAACTTAAAATGAAATAAAAGTATTTTCTAAGATTCTTCCTATAAGTGCAATTCTTTTATAATAAAGAACAGAATAACATTTCAAGAATGTTTTTTAAACATATATAACTTTTTGTATATTTCATAAAACAATCTTCTCTCTCTTTAAAGCTTGGAAAACACTTAAGTACTGTAAGATTTATATTGTTTCGCAGCTCTTTTTACAAGATTTTATACATTGTTTATCTTTCAGGGAAATTGTAATAATGTTTTCTTCTTTCTCCTTTTAACATGGAAGGATTTATAAACGTATGTAATAAGTATGGTTCTCGGCGACGTTTTAATAATGTAAGCAATTTGGCTTATTTTTAATAAAAAGAATTCTCAAAGTGAAAAAAAAAATGTTAGCAAAATATTTAGTAAATCTTTGAAAATTCAAGACTTAACCCTTACAAAAAATAAATAAATAAAAGCTTTTTAAATACTTTGCGTAAGTAAAAAAGAAATTATAAGCGCAGTTTAGCTTATTAACGTTCTATGAAATAATATTTATAGTCCCAGCTAATTTATAATTTTTAGATATTGCATTTAATGAATTCGGAAAATCCATGATAAAGAAAACGAAATATGTAGCAAAAATTTTAATTTTCTAGAGTTCTTTTGCTTTTTATGGAAGCCCATTTTTAAAATCCATTTGGTGAATTCCGTGGTTTCAAAATTTTCTTCTTGCTTATTGAGTCCATTAAAACACATGCTGAGATGATGTTCTTGATATTTCCTTTGTATAATTGATTTTTAAATTTAGTTAATTTCGCTTGAATTTCTTTTAATTTTATATTTATAAATTAAACTTTTGATGCGTTCATCCCACTGAAGATTTTCTCATACTTTGCTGGTTATATCACTGTTTTTAAATAAGAGTGTTGCCTGTATTCACACTCAGCTAAAAATGAACTGCAGTGAGACTGTAAAGAAACTGAAGTTGAAAGACTGTGGTGGTTTGACACAAATTCATGCAGTGTTTTTGAAATCGACATAACTACAAATTCACTTCAGTAAGTGTGTAATTCATAACTGTACATTCACTGCAGTGAATTTGAATTTAAGTGAAAAAAATCAACATTGTTGGCGCCATCTATTGATTGAAGAACATTTGAAAAACAGACATTTTAACCTTGGAAACGGTTGGACATGGACCGACGAACCCAAGCACAGAAGAGTCACGCTTTGACCACAGGGCCACTTAGACTCGACGGCGAAGTATTGTAAGAGGTAATAAGAAGAGGCTTTTCGATAAAAGGTGATTTTTCGTTCGTTGTGAATGGCAGGCAGAAAAGTTGCGAGTTTTAAAGTGCTTTTTTTAATTATTTATTTATTTATTGTAATTGGCTTATGGGCGTATATTTAAAAAAAATAATATTTAAATGAATGAAATAAATATCTTAGCGAATTAGTTAAAGCAAATGAATGGGAGTTTCTTATAAATTTAAGAATCAGTAATTATTTTATAAAATAATTTTATTTGTAGAGTATTTGTGAAATTAATATGATTTAAAGTAGCATATTTTTTTAATGATTATGTAGATTTATTAATTGTTAACTTATCAACATTTTTATCTAAAAATTAATAGAAACATTAACTTATCTTTTATACATTTTTTTCTTTGGTAATTAATTTTTTATAAAGGGAGATTTCTGAGTCTTTCTTTTAAATTTTAAAAGGAAAATATTTTTTTTTATACATATGGCTTGTAAAATAATTTTAAACACTTTTAATAATTTATATTTGTATAAAATAAGAAACTTAGTGGTACTTTTAAAATGAATATATAATTAGAAAATGTAATTCAATAACTGATGTTTTTTTTTTTTTTTTTTTTTTTTTTTTTTTTTACTATTTACTATTAAGTTTAGAACGAATAACAATTTTGTAGAGTGATTTAAAAAAATATTTAATGATTGAAATATTTGTACGTTCATTTCGAAATTAAGTAATTATAAGTTAATTGTAAGTCCTTTTCAGTTATGAAGATGGAGAGGGATGGGGGCAGGAAATACAGGGAACTAATTGCCCCTTCTTGGATTTTAAAATTTAATTAAATAAAATTTTATTTTCTTCTTTTTTCAAAAACATTCTGTAAATTTTTCGAGTAACTTAAAAAGAAAAGATGCACAAAATTATCAGTTTAGGGAAGAGGGTATATTCATTGCCCCTCCCTAAATTTTGAAACTTAATTAGTATTTTTTTAATTAGTATTTTTTCTCCAATTTACAAAAACATAATGCAATTTATTATTTTAGAGTAATTTAAAATAAAGAAACAAAGAACTTTCCGTTAGGGGAAGGGGGCATATATGAGCCATTTTTCCTCCCTCGATGTTGAAATTTAACTAATTTTTTTCTCCGATTTTTGAAAAATAGACTAAAATCGATCTTTTTTCTTAGCTTAAAATATAACAGGAACTGAGAATTTTCTGTTAGAAGGGAGAAGGTAGAAGGGAGATGCAGCTCCTTCCTAAATAAATAAATAAATAAACAATTAACAAAATATGCCTTTTCTTTTATTTTGAAAAGCATAGTAAAATGTATAATTTTCAAGTAATTTACAATAAAAAAATAAGAAAAAAATTCCCATTAAGGGCTGCTGAGTGAAATGCCCATGGTCGCTCATAACTTTTGAAACTTAATATATTTTTTTCTCATAGTAAACATTTTATCTCGTTTTAAACATAGTAAAATTTATTTCATCAGAGTAACTTAAAATAAAGAAACTAAAAAACGCACGCACACACACAAAAAAATAGTACTCCCAATTTGGCAAATTTAATCGCCCATTTATTAGCAAAATTTAAAATTGTGTCACAGTTTAGTGCAATGTCGAACGGCAGCGTGAACTCTGGTCATGAATAATAACTTTTTAATTGAAATTCATGTCATTTTGAAAAGTAAATTAAATTATTTCATATAGGCTAAATCTCTACACTAGTATGTGCATATGTTTTATATATTTATCTGTCATATATCCACGTGTTAGAGATGAATAAATTCGAATTGTTGCACGTTTCTTTCGAAATTAACCTATATTATAAAATTAAACCATATAATAAATTGCAATTTGCATCGTTTTATAAATATATATATTAAAACGATTGTTCGTCATTCCCATATAGTATGTGCATCTACATGTTAAAGGTAAATGAATAATATTCGGAAGTACATGTTTCTTTCGAAATGAATGTTAATGGTTAAAAGAAAAACTTCAATTTGAATCGTTAGATTTTTTTTTTCATTCATGTAGCCTGAAACTGTAAGCGAGTAAGTGTATATTTCGTATATATTTATAGTACATAAATCTATTTGTTAGAGTTGTTAGAATTGTAAGTACACATTTAATTGGAATTAAATTCATATAATTGAAATAAATATATTTCAGTTTCAATCGTGATAGTTATTTTTTGGAAGGATTGTTTGGCATTTTATTACAGCCCATAAATCTACGTACTAGAGATAAATGAATACTAATTAAAAGTATATGTTTGTTTCAAAATGAATCTAAATGATTAATAGTAAATACATTTCTATTTCTATCGTTATAGTTTTTTTAAATGCGTTTTCTTAATTTTTTTACAAGTTTATAAATAAAGGATATTAATAATTTGTAAAATTGGATTTCTTATCACAAACCATAATAAAAATGCGTTTCATTCAAATGCGTTCTTTATTTCTATTAACTACACAAAACTAAGAGTACTTGTATGGCGAATTATGTTTTAAGATGAAATTTGAAATAATATTTCCTTAAGTACTCCTTATGTCGCTTTCAATATGGCGCTAGTATCATTGTAAAGTACAGATGATTCTGATAAATCCTTCAAAATGAAATGAAGTGAAATTATGGTCAAATATAAACTGTACGTGCTGAATCTCTCTGAAATAAACATTACAAAATTTATCAGTTTTGTAAGCACATTTCTAAATGAATTTTTCTTTTTCTTTTCCTTTTTCATTTTCTTTTTTATTTTCCTTTTCTTTTTTTTATTATTTTCAATTTAAATACTATTTAAGAGCATCTTATGTGCGTTATGGCATGTATTTATCATAGAAGAGTTTAATATATATATATATATATATATGAAAGGATAAAAACTAACCCCTTTCTAAAACTTTAATTTAAAATTAAAATTCAAAAACTTAAAGGTCCGAATTAATATTTTTAACTTTAATTCTTAAGCTTAAAGCTATTTTTGCCCCGGGTAACTTTCTTTCCCAACCTAACATTTATTACTTTCAGAGATCATTTTTGGATGTTCTTTAAGATTAAAAATGCTTAGGTAAGCGCAATTCTTAATTTGTAGGATCAGCATGCAGCCCTGGACAGCCGCGCCTAAATTACCTCAGAGTGCCCAGATATTTCTTAACCAATTAAATTAAATGTTCCTCCCAAATTCACAACTCTGCCCTCTGCTGGAAAATATGACAATCCCTAACATATTAGCAAGAACACGCGCGAAAAACGAGAGACTTTGCAGTTTTGAGGAGCCTGCCTAACCTCCGGCCATGTAAACTTTCGTAATCACCGTAAAGGGCTCGGGCGATCTCCGACCGGACTCGCGAACTCCATCTGTAAAATGTGCGGCTAAATAAACGAGTTCGATCCAACAAGAGGCTCCCGAGTCCCACTTATTATGCCACGACTACAACACCCCGAAGTCGTTACAATAATATATAAAATTTTTTCACGGCAGGTAACTGTCATGTCGACTTTTATTTTTTGGTGATCGCACGTATGCTTCGCAGGATAAATAAGAAAACAAAAATACTGTCATTTTAATTTATCACGATTTTAGCGCGCATGTAAAATATCAATCACAAAAATTTCAAAAATGTTAATAATAAACTTTAAATCCTGCAAGAAATATTAAATAAAGCTAATAAAAATCTTAAAATAATAAAATGAATTTTGTTAAAATCCCTTTAATACAGTAACAGTATTTTAAATAACCTACTTTAGAACTCCATGAACGCTGTCAAAATTTAAAAATTTTCACTCTGATAACAGTATTTTTTTGTTTCCTTTTTCATTATTAAATACTTTTCATTCACACAAACACTTTCATTTCTTGGTACTTTCGGCAATAACACATTCATAGTCAACATAAAATAAAAAATAAAAACATTGTTTAATGTAATTAATTTTTTTTTTAATCCTTTAAAGAGAATGAGAATATAAAGCATACCTGTACATTCGATTATCCAATTTTTTTTTTTCTTAAGAAAGAAAAATTTAATATTTACAAACTACTAAATTACTATTTTTTTTTTTCATTTCAAATAACTTTTAAGGATAAATAACTAAATAAAACATTCTACTCCATCATAGATCATCATTTGTCCGGTAAAAAGTAAAAATAAATTTCCACATCCTAACTCTTGAGTGAATCATCTGTACGGTGATAGAAAACGGAGATCTCGACCTTTGCTCTCCTGAAAAACACATATCTCACAAACATGACCTACTTCCGCGAAATAGAGAAATTCGGTTTGTTCGGTCCATTCTGCGACTCTGCTTGGAGAGGAGAAAAAATACATCGGTTTGGAATGTCCATGAGTGAATCACTTTTTGAATTCTGCAATTTCTCCTGCAGCTGAGTAGGGGCAAAAGATCCAAATGAAGAACATTAAATGTTAGTACGCATAAGTGATAAATTGTTCAACAACAGACTTAATGTTTTTTTTTCTTTCTTTCTTTCTTTCTTTTGACGATTGTTCTAAGAATATTTGAAACGAGGATAATTTCTCTCTTTCTCACCGACATAGTTCATGGGGAAATAATCCTTTCTCTGGATTAATCTTTTTTTTTTTTTTTTTTTTTTTTTTTTTTTTTTTTTTTTGTGGTCGACGGTAAAAAAGGGTTTCCACGGGAGAGGAATTCTCGTGCACTTTTGAATGTTCGCGGCTTGGTGGCAAGGCAGAGGGAATGGTTCTTCACGCGCTCATTATCCTGCGCGATCAGCATGCAGCCCTGGACAGCCGCGCCTAAATTACCTCAGAGTGCCCAGATATTTCTTAACCAATTAAATTAAATGTAACGACTTCGGGGTGTTGTAGTCGTGGCATAATAAGTGGGACTCGGGAGCCTCTTGTTGGATCGAACTCGTTTATTTAGCCGCACATTTTACAGATGGAGTTCGCGAGTCCGGTCGGAGATCGCCCGAGCCCTTTACGGTGATTACGAAAGTTTACATGGCCGGAGGTTAGGCAGGCTCCTCAAAACTGCAAAGTCTCTCGTTTTTCGCGCGTGTTCTTGCTAATATGTTAGGGATTGTCATATTTTCCAGCAGAGGGCAGAGTTGTGAATTTGGGAGGAACATTTAATTTAATTGGTTAAGAAATATCTGGGCACTCTGAGGTAATTTAGGCGCGGCTGTCCAGGGCTGCATGCTGATCCTACAAATTAAGAATTGCGCTTACCTAAGCATTTTTAATCTTAAAGAACATCCAAAAATGATCTCTGAAAGTAATAAATGTTAGGTTGGGAAAGAAAGTTACCCGGGGCAAAAATAGCTTTAAGCTTAAGAATTAAAGTTAAAAATATTAATTCGGACCTTTAAGTTTTTGAATTTTAATTTTAAATTAAAGTTTTAGAAAGGGGTTAGTTTTTATCCTTTCATATATATATATTTAAAGAAAAAATTAAGGAATCTCTCTGAATTCCCTTTCTTTGAAAAGTTGATTTTTTAAATGCTCCTTAAACATCCCCAGTTTATTAAAATCACCGATATTTTTCATTTATATTTCATTTCATTTATTTTATTTCATTTTATATAAATATATAAAAATTGAACAACATTAGAACATGAATGTAAGAAAAAATTTTTAGAAATTTTTAGAATTCAGCATGATATTTTTGCAACTAAATACTTTTAATTTCCTCCATTATATTTTTCTTCAAACACTATTCATTGTTTTATTGTTTTATTTGTATATGTAAAATAAACGCAGTTTTATGACATACATAATCAAAAATAACTATTTAAACTTTTAAAGCATTCAAACGAATAATATGCATATGGAGAATTTTGTAATAATGAATACTAAAGATATTTACTGAAATAAGCGAAATATAAGATTTAACACTAGAAAAATATTTTCTAATACTTCTAATCGATATAAACAAAATATAATTATAGCTTCAATTGTTTGATTGAGTGATTTTATCATTTTAAAAAATTTATACATTTGACAGTTTTACTTTGAGATACAGGAAGAACATAAAACCATAGATATAGGAATAACTAGATTACGCACGCGGGGAGAAAAGTTGATTCTCCGCGCGCGAACGATTCTTCTCCACTAGAGTGGCAAATGGCCGTCCATCCAATGGTCAATGTATGAAAATGTGCATTCTTAAAGTGCATTTATGTCTATATACACATACATATTTTAAGCCTTCGAGAATATTTCAAAGTTTATATCTGAGTTTTAAATACCAATTCAGCATTTTTTTTTATCGCGAAATTAATTTTTATGAATAAAATAAACAAAAATAATGGATTTTTTTTAACAACTGTTTTTAAATACCTTTTAACCTGAAAGTTAAACAAAACAGTATGCTCATCAAAATCAGTAATTGGCAGTTTTTAGGTGCGTTCGTAATTATGTAAATACGTTGCACCTATAGGTGTCGTTCAGTGCGTCCGTCTGTAGGTCCGTCAGCATATAACAACGCAAAAACTACCCAACCGAATCGTTTGAAATTTAAAATATATAATTATTACTTAATTTTGTCGAGTCATTACAAATTTTATGAAAATCGAATGCATCGATCAATTACAGGGACAATCAAAATATTCCGTTACATTACTGTCAATGGGGAAAAAAGTTTCAAATGCATTTTAACACTTTGAAATTTAAAATATATAATTATGACATAATTTTGTCAAGTCATTTCAAATTTTATAAAAATCGGGTGTATAGTTCAATTAAAGAGACAATCAAAAGTATTCCATTACATTAAGATCAATAGGAAAAAATAGTTTCAAGTAGATTTAAATTATGTTAAATTCTTTCGAATATAATGGAGTTGACATCAGTGGCGTAACAAGCGGGGGGCGGAGGAGGCGGTCCACCCCGGTTGTCACCTCTAATCTGTTTTTGCATGTATATATATATATGTGCATATAATCTTATAAGTTTTTGGAAAATAATTCTGAAATAATATGAAAATTCTAGCGCACAAAGCAACAGAGTTAATTTTCTTTTCTTTCAGAATGTGAAATATTTCCCGATATAGTTGTAAACAGTTCATCTCACCCCCCCCCCCCCAAAAAAAAAAGTGTAATAGGGTAAATACAAAAAAATACCTATTTTAGCTGTGCTATCTTTTTATTTGTGTGTGTGTCAAATAAATAAATAAATAAAATTGTCGTTGCCTCCCCCAACGACAATTTTATTTATTTATTAGCACCGTAATACTTACCCATCGTAGATATGCATAATAACGCATGAAACAAAATCACAATTACAATTACGTGAATCTGCTATGCATTACTATGGTAGAATCGCAAGTTCCACTTGTTTTTTGCCACTCTAATGGATATTGCCACTGAGACGAAACAGAATCAAAAGGTATTGGGAGAATAACATTGAATGCTTAATCTAGTTATTCCTATATCTATGCATAAAACTTCATTAACGATTTCAAAAATTTGGCAGTAATGGTAATGATTTTTTGAAACGCTTTGTGTAATGTTACCTTCGCAACCCATGCAATTATGATTACTAATACTTTTATTGACCCTTGGTTTATATAAACATACGAAACTGTGTATCGAATTTCAAATGTAACATTTTTTTCGAAATTTTAAAGAAACTTCAGTATTTTTGCATAATATATCTGCCATTAATTATCCTTAACTTTTGCAATTGTAATTTGTTTGAAAAATCCAGTCAGTTTTCTGAAATATATAATAAGAATCCACCATAAAATTATTCAAAACATTCACAAAAAAATATGATGAATTGTATTTGCAAACACATATCATTGGCCCTTTTATTGATTATAAAAATGTAATTAAAATGCTACGAAATCGTGTGATCGCAAGAATTCGACTTGAAGTTCTAGAAATATCATAATACTCCTTTATTGTTAATAAACTGTGATGTTTTTTTTCTATTTGCGGTATGTTATTTCCCTTTCAAATTTTGTTTATGATAGAATATGTACATAAATACAGCATAATTGTGGATGGGACTTACAAAACTTGCCTTACCTCAAATTTATGAAATGTTATTTTATCTATCTATCTCTTCAATCTTTAACCTTCACAGAAAAAAAACACCAATCTGAGAAAAAAAGGTTATTATCTTTTTTATTATTGTAAAATCTTAGTTTACTTGTTTAAAAACAAATGGACGCGGTCAGACAATTTTTGATTTTCAGGATAAGGCAAATTTTGGAACTCATATCTTCAACTATTTATAAAGACTTTATTTGCCTGAAACTTCAAACTCATGTTCAAAGCTAATTTTGTGTAAGATGTTGAAGCTCCTACATTATTTAATTACATGAATTTCTTGAATATTATCACCACTCTAATGTTGTATTTAAAATAAGGTTTGAAAAATGTATGATTTTTAAATGTATCTGTCTTATGCGGGACTCCCAAATGGTCCGCCAACTGAACATCATAATTTTCTTAGAGAAATTTTCCTTTTAGATTTTTCTTGCAAATTGACAAGAAACAAACTTTGGAAGTTAATTCTAGTGCGAATAATGACAAAACATATCATGAAATTATCTATTAAAAATATTGATGTTCAGTTCGCGGATCATTTAAGAGCCCTGCATATGTCATAAAAACACAAAACATGATTTTAACTTTGAAAAAATAGATATTAATAGATAATTTCATTTAAAAAATCTTGATACTATAATTTTTCATCAAAAAATATTATTATAACTTTTTTATATAAATTTGATTTATAATTTTTGTTAACTATTTGGAAAAAATAGTTATTCTTGGTAGAGAATTGGAAAATCTGAAGTATATCCGAATATTTTTATTGGTTGAATTCCGCAACTTATTTTATTTTATTCGTTTTCTGAATGATCCAATTTTTGTTCAAAAATAGAATACTTCTTTTTTCTATTCATTTTCTGATTAGTCGAAGTTTAATGTCCAAAAATAGAATACTTCTAGTTGCCATAATATCGAAAAGAGTAATAAAAAATTAATAATAACTTATAATATGAAAACAAATTGTGATAAAGGTTTCAAACAAATTTCCTTAAGAAGTGTATTTTTGTCTACGCAACGGTGTAAAAATTATAAATGTGCCATAATTAGAAGTTTAAAAATTTGCAGTTCTGAAAATTGTAAAACTGAAATTTGATTCAAAATTTGTTTGTGGTGGGTACAGGAATATTAATGTTTAATCCATGTCATACGTATTATGAGTCGTTAAGAAATCAGTCTGATTAACTCTATCCATTAAAAAACGCACATTTTAAACAGTTAAAGTTGTCTATCTATAAACTACTGTTTTTTTAATCACTGATATTTGAATGTTAATGTTTAACGTACGACGTACATAATATATGACTCTTTATAATCATACCAAAACTGATATTTATTATTTCTATTAATTTAAATATAGAATTTATTTATAAGTCTTTAAAATTTTAGTCTTTGGAAAGGTCATTTTCCAAACGATCATTGTAGTTTGTTAAATTGCAATTTATTTTTATTTTTATATAAATTTGTTTTATGAACTTTGTTTATAAGTTGTGTTTATAACTTTTTTTGGTTACAAATAACATTTTTTAAATTTTATTTATTTATTTATTTATTATATTATATTATTATGTTGTTATTTTTTGTTTAAATTAACTATAAAAATATTCTTTGATGAAAAGACTGGTTAAAGATTGGAAAAACTAATATATTTTAAACAAAATTAACTATTAACATCTCTTTTTGATTATTTTAATCGTCTTTTACACAAAACGGACATTTCAAAATCCATATTACATATTTTGTGTTGGATTTATTTTGCCTATTTTTTTCCAATTTTTGTTTCCTAAAATGTAGAAAATTATTTTCCCCCCTATTCAGATAAAATATCGTCAATACCTTTTACTTATCCTTACTTTATGTCATTCGACTGCATTCATAATACCTTTTGACAGATTTTCTCCCCTGAAAAGGTGAATCGTCAGATGATATTTTAAACCTTTTAGGAATTCGCTTTCAAAATGAACGTGAATATTGTACATTGGAATTCTAGATTATCTTGAAAATAACTTCCATTTGAAATGAAAATAATATATCTTAAAGACGCACTGCGTCATCATAATCTTTTGCAAATAAACAACATAATAATAATCCATAACTCTAGAATATATTCCTATTCATTCCGATATAAAGCTTAAGAATGGATATTTCTGAAACAATATTGTACATTGTTTTATATTACTTTCAAATAAAAATCCCATCTACTGCAGCATTTTTTACTAGTACGTGTGCTTCATTTTATTAAATTTTCTTTTCATAGCATGAACATTATTATGTTGATTTTATTTCCACTTTTGATTATTGTTTATGAATCATGAATTTAATAAAATAGAATGGCAAAATCATAATATTCTTATGTTAGATAAATTTAATTTGTTTTGTTAAAGTCAATACATTTATAAACTTTCACCTAACACAAAATGTAAAGCTAATTCAGCAGCTCATTTTAGAAATATTCTAATTTTTTTTATAACGAGTAAATGACTTTTAAGCTGCTTGGTTTTGTCTCATGCCTGTATGTATACATATATACAAATTTTACGGCTACTTTTTTATACTTTTCTTTGATTAAGGGGACAGCGGATCTTTATTTGAGCAAAATCGTCTATCACAAAATCGTCGCAAAAAAGGTCTATTTTGTGGGACAATAGTACCAAAATAATTTTTTCCTTATTAAAATGCCATTAATGAAGGTTTTAAGAAGTAAACAATAAAGATAATCGTATTTATATACTATAAATATGTTTTTCTCAAAACTAAATTTTCAGTGTTTTTAGATTTTTGAAATGCTCCTTGCGACGTAATTTTTTATCAATATTTATGAAATTGATAAGGAAGTATCGTGATATTGTATGAAAGAAATTCTGTAAGTTTTTAAAAACTCCTCTTAATTAAGATAGTGAAATTCGTTTTTTTACGTATTAAAAGGCAAATTTTGGATGAAAATTGATATGGGATTTAGAAAAAAAATCTGTAAAATATCAACTATACAAGAGATTAAAGAAATCCTACAGAAATTTGTTTATAATAGAGTTTTCAGTGATAAAAATGCAAAATCAAGAAAATATCTCAAAAATTAAGATAGTTTTATAATTTTAAAATTTCGTTTAAAAATGTAAAAATTTTAATAAGATTAAAAATTTTTAGATGGTGTTTTATATGCTTTTGGTGAAATGTATATAAGCACACAATTTCATATTTGTGTCTTGGACATAATTAATATATTTATATATATATAACTGACATTTATTTTAAGATATTTTAAAATGAAAAAACTTTTATAACAAAGATATATTTAGATTTTGTAATATTAAACTTGTTTATTATTAGTGGGATATACTTCTTTTAATACATTGGTGTACATAAGGATAACAAATATGGCGAAAATTAAATGAAAACGAGATACAAGTTCAGCAAACGAAGACCAGCACAAACAACAGACTAGTAGACTTTTTTCTCAAATGAAGAAGCGATAAGTATACTTTTATTTATTATTAATAAAGAAATTCCATTTGCATTTCCAGCAATTTATGAATATTTCAGCCAATATCGGTAAGCTAATCAGGGTTTTTTTCAATTAGATATAGATGTATTTTAATTAAGTATTCAAGGAAGAGGCTAATTAACTTAAATAAATTGCAACGTTACTACGTTCCTAGAGTAGTTAGATGAATTCTTCATTCATATTTTAGTTGCTTATATTAAAATATAAATATTTACCGCAAGAATAGAAATAAATATTTTCTTTAATATGGTTAATATACATTTTAATATGAAAAATTGTTTCTATAAGAACTTTTAACTATTTTTTTTATTTAATATAGTTTTCAACAAACTACATTTTTGTTGCACTGCGATAAATATATCAATCATTTTTTGTATTACTTATTATAGGCATATCAAGGCTCATAAAAGTCTTTATATACGTTCTCAAGATATCATGTGCGCAAAGTTTTTCGGGTGAAATAAACAGATTTTTTATATTGAAAATAATATAAATTCTGTAAAATACTAGTCATTATCAAGTGTTGTTATATTAAAAAGCATAAGCCAAAATTTCATGTTTTTACATTAAAAAACAAAGGCGATACACTAATTCAACTTTGTAATGTGTTTCATGATTTTGAAAAAAGTACAAGACCCCTTAAAAGTGCAAGCTATACTATTAAAAATTCGAATCTTTTACTGCATTGTCACTCCAACGCATTTATACAATACACGATTGTTTCCCTGTATTATGGTGCATTTTCAGTGGTCAAAATAGATATATTCTATAAAATCGATGGAGTGATGATGCAGCAATTTTTTTTAATTTTTAGTGGCGTACTTTTCAAAACGAAAACTGAAATTCATGAGCATGAATAAACTTAAGTTTCCACATTTTTCTTCTTTACGAAAAATGTGATCGAACCCAGAACAACCGTATGGTCCCAGATTGCAGGTCGGGTTCGCAAAAGAAAAAAAATTAAACCCTAATCCAGGCAGAAGATAATTTTGTAATATAATATACTATCATCTATCAAATGATTTATTTCATGAGGGAAGGTTAATGCTAGAAATTTTGTATTTTTTATGGGTTTTGTTTTTATTCAAATTTTAGATAATTACTCTATATAGCTTACCACACATGAATATTTTATTAAAAACCTTGCAATTTAAATTTAAATATATTAAAAATAAACTTTGAAATATTATTATGTATTTGATCAGTTCAATGAATCTACTATTTTGTGTATTGTTTTTCAGAAAATGATCACAAACACATTTATAATATTAAAACCAGGATATTTCTTTTTCGTAAAATGGATTAAAATAAGAAGAAAAGGAAAAACGAAATTAAGAAAAAAAATGATGTCAAAACAACATTTTTTTAATCAAAGTTATTTTACAGAAATGAAAAGCTGTTTCTCGCCAAATTTACATGGTAAGGAAAGAACAAGTAAAAAGCCTAGTTATTGCAAGATAGCCGTTTCAGGATTTTCCTTTGTATAATGCCCCAGTTAAGCAGTAACTGGGAGAAACATTCGTCAGTACCTACGACTTTGAAGCAGAAGACTGTGCGAAGACTGTTTTCTCTGGTTTTAAACCCATTAAATTTGTTTATTTTGCTCAAATTTATGTGTTAGACTTCAGTTCAATTTTTTAAATTATAGTTGAATAATACTTAATATTACAAATGTTTGATAATTATGATATATCAGCTTGGTGAAATAATATTTTAATTTGATGGTTGAATATGTTAAGTCGTTTTGAATTGGTTTGCTGAGAAAATGCCCGAATATACGGCAGTCTTTTTTTATTGTATAATGCCCCAGTTAAGCAGGAACTGGGAGAAACATTCGTCAGAACCTACGACTTTGAAGCAGAAGGCTGTACGAAGACTGTGTTCTCTGGTTTTAAACCCAATAAATTTGTTTATTTTGCTCAAATTTATGTGTTAGACTTCAGTTCTATTTTTTAAATTATAGTTAAATAATACTTAATATTACAATCATATTTTGATATGATATATAGGCTTGGTAAAATAATATTTTAATTTGATGGTTGAATATGCTAAGTCGTTTTGAATTGGTTTGCTGAGAAAATGCCCGAATATACGGCAGTTTTTTTTTACTGGCACGCTTTTCTAGTCCCTGCCAAACTACTGCTTTCTAATACAACAAAACATTAAATCATGAGGAATCGTTTAAATTTGACTATGAATGAACATCAAATTTTTAATAGCGATGATATAAATAAAAAAAATTACATTTTTTTTATTCTTCTTGTTGAAAATGCTGCTAGAACATATTCAATTATTTGTAAAATATATATATATCTAAAAAGAATAGGTGAATAGTAAATTAAGTAACATAAATTTTTATGCAAAAATTAGTATTGAAATTATCCCTATTGTTAGAAAATAGTTTGTGTATAAGAAAAAAAAGTAAAATTTGTTTTCATAAAATGTTTATGAAACAAATCATCACTGATCTCAGTTTATAAAGTTAATTCCTAAATTTATAGATCAGATAAAACTAATAGATCCGCTTAAATTTAGATACATTTGTAAAACTTTAAACAGTGTAGGCAAAAATTTTAATATTGGTCTACAAAATTTATTTAAAGGAATATATGGGTATTTTTTTAAGTTAAATTTAAGAATTCTAGTTATTTTTTTAATCAATTAATAATAGAATTGAGATATTAAGTAATTTTTGTTTCACTACTCAAAACATACAGGTATTCGACTTTGAAAATTTATTTACCAACGTATTTATATATTATTTGTATTGTGTTATAAATAACATATTAGATATGTTTTACTTAGATAAAGAATTAAAAATTAACTGAGATTTGTTTTGGTTATGTCATTTCAGTTTTTATATAACTATGTACATTTCAATTGTAATACATGTAATCACATTTGTGAAAAAAGCAATAAGGACAAATTATTCATGTACAGCAGGTTATTTATTTATATTTTTTAAATATAAAAATACAATTAAAGAGTAAATAAGTGGTGCGTGGTTAGATTAGTCTATCCCTCTTCTGTAGAAGTACAAGCGCTCTTTATTGCCTGTATTTTATATACCGTACTTGCATTTGTTTACTAATTCTATATATATACATTGTTTAAAGTCAATTTTAAGTGTAATTTGTTATTTGTCCCAAAGATTCTGAAAAATGATAAAACATTTGCTTTGGAACAAAAAGATATGTTATCATGCTTTGTCTCTTCAGAAAATGATAAATGAAATCTCAAAGTCAAATCCTTTGTTATCTGATACTGACATGTAACTTTACTTAAGGTAAATTTTTCTTTACCTCAAATACTGTGCTGTATTGGGGAATTTATTTTCATTCTAGATTACATAAAGACGTATTCTTTAACTAAAATCAAATCCTAGAAATGAATTAATAATAATAATAATAATAATAATAATAATAGTAATAATAATAATAATAATAATAATAATAATAATAATAATAGTAATAATAATAATAATAATAATAATAATAATAACGGAATGTATACATTTGATTTTCCTATGGAAGCTTTTTTTTCTTTTAATACTTTCCAAAAATGTATTTGAAAAGTGAAGATGATTCAAACAATATAGGTTATTTATACACAAACTATGTTTTCGTTTATCCATATGTAATATTCCGTTAGCGTGTAGTAACTGCCATTCTTTGGATCCCAAACTGCATCTTTATCTAGACCTAAAAATGAATATTACAAAAAAAATGTATTTTTGATAGTGAATTTTTTAATTAAACTAGCAAAAGCCGTACTTTGTTTGGATTCGCGAAGCATTATTTCATAAGATAAATATTTGAAAATAATATTATTATTTTATATTGTTTTTGCATCTTTATTAAGCAAAAACTTTATCTTATGTTTTGGCGTATTTAAATTTTAGAAATGTAAATTCAGCCAAATAATTAAGAATTTCCTCGGAATTTTTTATCTGTGATATAAGACTGGTATAAATAAAAATATTTTCGAAACAAAATTTTACAAAATATTTTTTTTAATTTTTAATCAAAAGTTTTATGTTTTAACATTTCCCAATAGCCTCTGGAGTTATCTGAAATGATTTGAAATAGGTATGTTTTCAATCTTTGTAATTCACATCAAATAATCTTTGATAGCAATCTTAGAATAATACATTCAAACAAAATATCTGGAAAAACATTAAAATCTACTCTCGTTGATACTAAGAACTATTAAATGTAATTTTTTTTTATTCTAATTTCTTCTTTTTTTCTGCATACCAGCATATGAAAATTTTTTATATTGTAGAATCTCAAGTAAGGAAATTTTCTTTTAAATGATAAACCTTGAAGGAATTTCACTCTCGACAACGCTACGTGCGTTAAGCAAACTGGTGTCTCTTTATCCCCAATATCTACTACTGCTTTATCTGATGTCAAACCTTGAGATTTATGAATTATAACTGCAAAAACTGATTGCAAAGGAAATTGTTTTATTGAGCAATTTATGCTTCCATTTTTCCAGAATTTAATTATTGGGGGAATTGGTACGCACCAATTCTTATAAGTTAAATTACTGCAGTATTCAAATTTATCCATGATTATTCGCGGTATCTGGTCTGATGGCTTGTGATTTTCTTTAATACGCGCAATAAAGTCTAAAGTACCGTTCACTAAACCTTTTTCGGTCCACAAATAAGAACGTAACATTACTCTAAATCCAAATGATAAAGTAAGAAATGATTAAAATCCATTTATAGTTTCTGAATCAACCAACTTTGCTTTAGTACATTAATAAAGAGCTTGAATCAATGGCAACAACTTTAAGCAGTTCTTTTAATTTTTCATTTATATGGCAAATTTAAAAATTAATTTTATTTGCTTACAATTCTTTTGTTGCCACTTTACTAAAAAAAAAAAAAAAAATACATAATACAATTTTTTTTAAATGTTTAAGTGTCATCTGTGCAAACGATTTTGCGGAGTGGTGAAAACATATTTCATTTATTAAATTAATCATGATTCTATCTATAATTATTTACTCCATGATTTATATTTTTTTTTTCTGAAAATATTCGCGTTTCATTTTTTATTTTTTTGCTAAAATGCGTCCGCATTGGAAATGCATGTAAAATAAATTAATTAAAATAATAATTTTTTGAAAAGTATTTCTGTAAAAAAAATATTATTCTGCAAATCTACAGATCATAATTTATATTTGTGTTTAATTTCAAGTGAAAATACTGTATAGTTTTTTTGTAAAGTGTACGACAAAGTGTCATTTGAGTGGACTAGTAGAGGATTCGCTTCGTTCATCCTAATAACGCTGTCGTTATATTTCATACTGG
This sequence comes from Maratus speculifer, assembly GCA_964019185.1. Classification (NCBI taxonomy): domain Eukaryota; kingdom Metazoa; phylum Arthropoda; class Arachnida; order Araneae; family Salticidae; genus Maratus; species Maratus speculifer. The sequence goes on along the minus strand of OZ025297.1, from coordinate 212,513,017 downwards.
AACATTTTTACATAGAATATTTATTTACCAATATAATTATATATATGTATACAGTCGAGTCTCTCTACAACTAAACTCCATACACCAAATCTCTCTATATAACGAATTTTAGTAGGAACGGTCCCCTTTTCGCAAGGTTGCATTAAAAACAGTCTCTATATGGCGAAAATATCTATCTCCATATAACGAATTTTTCGTAAATTGGTCATAAAAAACAGTTTTAAAAAGCTTCGATATCATATGGAAGCAATTTTCCATCACTTATTTTTGATTTATCGTCAGTGCTGGGTTTTTATTTTTTTAAATTTTTTTTTAATCATTATTACTTCTCTCCTTGTTCTTTAAATACAACGAATTCGTCCTACCTCCCACACACCTTTCCACATCTTTCTCAAAACAGTGTCAATTGGGTTGATACACATGTAAGAGAGGAATAAATGAGAGGCACATAAGAGAGGCCTTGAAATGGAGGAATATGTTAACTACAATTTTTCATTCCTTGGTAAAATTTGAACATTTTTTTGAGAGCATAACAATTTTAAAATAAAAAAAACAAAAAATTACAGATTTCTTCGTCTGAAATTAATGCAAGTCTTCCTTATTTGATTTTCATTAAGCTTTCAAATAAATGTCTGTTCTCTTTTTTGAAACAGCTTAAATAATTAAGAAATAAAATAATAGGTTAATATTTACTTTTAAACACTTGAAATTCTTAATTCAAAAGATCAAAAATAATACTTGTTCAAATTTCACACATTAAATACGATTTTTAACATCATTCTCTATACATCGAATTTCTCTATATAACAAATTTTTTACTGGAACTGTGTATTTCGTTATATAGAGTCTCGACTGTATATATATATATACATATATACATATATATATATATATATATATATATATATATACAGGGTGATTATATATTTTTTTTTTACAATAAAAGAGGGGTTGATAGTACACATCAAGACAAACAATATTAAATAGAAAATTAAGGGTCCCAAACGATTTCCAAAGGAGATAGGTGCCTTTAAGTTATTAAAAGGGTCCAAAATTTCAAATAAATATGAAAATCGGAAAAATCGTTCGATTGATTTGCGGTTTTCACTAAAATTATTCTTTATGTCGGCATTTTCTTGAAATTGAATTATAAAGAAAAATTTCAAAAAATGCCGATAGAGGGAGCTTTAGACTTTGGAGTAACTAACAATTTTTTTTTTGGCGTTATTTTTTGCATATTCTTAAATGCTTTCGTAAGCTTAGACTGAAACGTAAACTTTGAGCTCAAAATCTGAATAGTTAGCAATGCTTAAGTAGAAAAACTGAACTGTGTTCAGAGGGTTTAAATTTAAAATAATTATAAAAAGCGGAAAAATTGGTCGATTCCTAAAACTAATTTTTAAATCAGCTTTTCCTTGAAAATAAATTTTAAACATAAACTTTACAAAATGCTTTATAGATCGCCTTAGACTTTGGAGTAGCGTACAGCTATTTTTAACTGTTATTTTTTTAATCTCTTTAAATGCTTTCATATGCATAGACTTAAATTTTGGGCCCACATTCTGAATCGTTGGGAGTGTTTAAATTTCAACTCCTGAACACATTTCAATTTGCGCTTCTTAATCCCTCCCAACGATTCAGAATTTGAGCTCAAAATTTAAGTTTAAATCTAAGCTTACGAAAACATTTAAAAAACTTTTGCAAGCATTTAATTAGAGCCAAAAAATAATGGTTAAAATTAATTGTTGATTACTCTGAAGCTTAACGTGCCCTCTTTTTTGAAATTTATTTTAGTATTTTTTTTTTCAAGAAGATACTGACTTAAAAAAATAGTTTTATTTTAAACCGCAAACGAATCGGCCAATTTTTCCATTTTCTATAATTGTTTTAAATTTGAACCCCCCCCCCCCCCCGGCCTTAAAAATAGTTCAGTTTGTGCTACTTAACCATTCCCTACTATTCAGATTTTTAGCTCAAAATTTAAGTTTAAGACTAAGCTTACGAAAACATTTAATGAGATGCTAAAAATATCGGCAAAAAATAGTTGTTTGTTACTCCAAAGTCTAAAGCGCACTCTATCGGAATTTTTTGAAATTTATCCTTGTAATTTAATTTCAAGAAAAGGCCGACAAAAAGAATAATTTTACTGAAAACCGCAAATCAATCGATAGGCTTTTCCATTTTTTGTGTTTATTCGAAATTTTGGTTCCAAAACTTTAATGGCGGCTATCTCCTTTGGAAAACGTTTGGGACCCTTTGTCTCCTATTTAATATTGTTTGTCTTGATGTGTACTATCATCCCTTTTTTATTGTAAAAAACATAGAATCACCCTGTGTATATATATGTGTATATGTATATAATATAAGTTCATCGAAAAATTTGGTTAAATGTTTTATTGTTTATGTATTCCTATAATATTAATTTATTTTGAGGAACCATCAAAATATTACAGCAATTTTTATATATGTACAGCAAAACCCCTATAATTAGGATTAGGTCCCAATCCGGATTATCGAAAATCAGTTGTTGTGACAATTTTGCGGGCCGCATGATCACAAATCCGCTTGAGCATAAGTAATTTGGTGGGTGTAGTCACTACATGATGTTTAACACTAGAACCGAGGGACTTTCGGTATACCTAGAACCGTTTTGCTGGTCAGTTTGACCCAATATGGAAAAGGATATTTAAATATGACTAAATACTTAATTTGGTTACTTAAAATATTATATTTTCTTATAATAATCAATATTCCTTAATATTTACATTTTATTTTACACATAAAGTCAGCAGAAATTACCTACATTTCAGAAAATGCTATTCTTCAAAATTACATATCATTACGTTTAATGAGAATATATTGAGCAAATATTGAACGTATACTTTAAACATAAATAAACTTGGACTTAATAAACATTAATAAAAAATAAATTATCCAATTCAAATAAATTTAGATATAAAATCTAAAAATGATTTTAGAAAAATAATAAAAATTACAAGTTACATTCTAGTTTTACTAATTTGTTTAATTCAAATTATTGTGTGCATTACTTGAAAAACCTGACAGAATATTTTACACATTCACCAGAAACGTGTGGGTACATTATATTTTCAACAATTGTAGTTAGTTTTAATTTATTTTATTTTTTTAATTGAGATAACGAACTCTTTTATGCTTAATTTGTATTTTTCTTCATTTTTTGTGTCATCGTTTGTAATCCTTTTTTGTTAAGATTTTTTTTCTTTCCGGCAGAGAAATAATAAACTATTTTTGTACATCTTCAATTAAGTCTTGAATGAATTGACGCATACTAATACCTATTAGACGTATACAAATAGACGTATGCTAATTCAATTTCCGATTACAGGTTTGCATAAAACGCAATTATTGATAGTAGAAAAATACAAAACATTATAAATTTAATTCACTGTTCTTCCTATAGAAACAAGCTTGACACATGCAAAATTCCTGTCATCTGGAAATCACACAGCTACACTGAATTTATGTGCGCTGTAGTAAACAAGTGTACTTAGTTTAATTTTAAACACGATTATTCAATCGATAAATTAATTATAACAGGTGTAAATTTTCTATCTTTATTTTTGGGTGAAAACAGTCCCGGCCAAGATTCGAACCAGGGATGTATTGGCTATAGCCGCCAATGCTCTACCAACTGAGCCAACTGTTCGTGTCCGGCATGGCTCAGTTGCAAATATAAATTCAAGAAATATCAAATAAATTGATTATCAGCTCGCTTGGTCATTTGAACAAAAGTTACGCACTCTGTCATGGTAGCACAATTTTCTATCGATACTTAATCTGAATTTGAAAAAAAGCATGGTAGTCAGAGAATAAAGCTTTCTCTTACAAAAACAAATTCTAGAAAATGTAAGTTTATAAAGCCGCCTCTTTCCATCTTCTTTTTAAGAATTTCAAAGCTAAATTATGAACTTTCCAAATATTGAATTACATAAGCCCGAAAATCTATTCTGTATCTCTAAAACTAGTTACTTAATAGAATTTTCTAATAAAACTATAAAATATTTTTTACGAAATCAACAGTTGTAATTTTTCTTTTATCTTGGCTATAAATAAATAAGTAAATATAGTATATATTCCAGTCTCAAAATTATGCATATACATAAAGTGTGTTTTTAATTAAGGCTGTTTTGCAGGGATGCCTATAAAAAAACTGCTTCGACTGATATTGTGCATCTGAATGCCGATGTTTTGTTTAACAATTTTTAAATGAGTTTTCGATGGTTCTTTTTATTTGAAATGAAATATGTTAAAAAAAATTAGCTGCAACGTAAATAATTACAACTTTTCAAATATAAAAAATATCGTATTTTTCTTAATTTTAGTTCTCTGTGGATAATATCGTCAGAAATAAAAAGATTATATTTCTGTATAATACCTGAACAAGATGTAAATGATCTATAATTATAATTTAAAACGTGTAGTTAGTATTAAATAGTTTAACTATTTTTATTATGTTAAAAAAAAATTTGTCTACTTATGTTTTGTAATTAATTATTTTTGATAATAGTTATTTAAATATCTAATATTAATAAAAACTATTTTACTACTTTAACTTGCACATTAACTGTCTAATGTGACTGAATGCAAAATTGTATTGCTATCATATGGTCGAAATTGTTATTTCTAAGTTAACCTATTATATAATTTAATTTGTCTAATTATTTCCATTTGACATGATTTTTCTATTTAATTTAATCAATATCAATTCAATTATATTATTACTTTCATTTTCCTGTTCTCAATGGACATAATGGTTGCGATTGACAATAGTAAGTTATCTTTTTCAATATTCAATTACAGTTTAATTATTTTTCTAATTTTTTTCTTTGAAATAGTTTTTCTATTGCAATTATTATATTGATAATTCTATTATGGTCTTATTATTTTTACTAATATTTTTCTTTGAAATGAGTTCTCATTTGCGATTAGTTGGGCAATATGGAAATTATTTTTAGGTCTATCCTGATTTCCATTCAGAAATTAATCGCAATTAATGTGGCTATTTAGTATTGCCCTTGATAACGAAATAAATACCACATGACCAATTTTATTTCTAATTCTGACAACTCCTCTGTATGATATAATTTGCCATTAACAAATTTTTACAATAACTGATGTTGATTTGTAATATTATCTAATGGTTCTATATATATATATATATATATATATACTTATATACGTATACACTATATATACTTATATATATATATATATTATTTTATTTCTTGTTTTAGATGACTAATGGACAGGATTTGACGTTGATAAAAAATAGAGCAATACTTTGAATACCTGAGATTGTAATTTTTATCATTCTATGAAAGAAAGAAACAAGTTATGCTATCACTTTCATTAATATTATATGTTTTGAAAATTATATTTTATTTAACATGTAATTAATGTGAAGTTAAAATTATTTAAAGATTTTCTTTTAAATAGTTTATAATTCCGTGATAATAAGATAAAATCTCTCGTTTATATAAAAAAAAAATGAATATGCATGCATACATATCTATACATAGAAAGAGAATGAGAGAGAGAGAAATGATTTTTCTTGATTTCTCGTATTATTTTAAGAGTAAATATATAAAATAAAATATTACAAAACAAAACCTACAAATTTCAAAAATGAAAAAAATTTAAATATATGGATTAACACAAGTAAAACATTATTTATATAATAATTTTAAAAAAATGTATTATGCATTGATAAAATAAATTTAAATTGATACTCCCAAGTAAAATTCTTTAAAAGGCATTAATATATGTCATGTCAGAAACAGAGAAAATTTATAAAATACCTTTTAGTTAATATGTTTGATATAGCTTCTTTTATAGGAATTTTTTTTCATTTTCCTTGAGCTGGAAATAATGATAAATGAAATGCAAAAATAATTATTCTTTATCTCTGGTTTATGCAACCATTAGATAATAAATTATTTTGAAGTATGCTCCATAAGTTTTAAATTAAAAATTAAAAGTGCAGTTTATCTGATTTTATATAAATAAATGAGTGGCTTTTAGATAAATTATCTCGTTTTAATAATTCTGCCAGGTAAGAAAAAGTTTCTGTACTATAATATCTGTATATTTTCAGCAAATATTCACAAAAAAATCGAAAATTGTCGAATTTTGTAAGCAATATGCTTAAAAATACAAGCACCTGGTAACATAGCTAGAAACCAAGAACGGTTAAAATAATTGCATAAAAAAGAAATTAATAAATGAACAAAAGTGGAAAGAGAAAGAAAAAATAAAACCTATAATTTAAAACTTACCAGAAAACAGAGTCAAACATTATAATATTAACAAATATAATCTAGCAGAAAGCATGACAGTCAACTTAAGCCATGCAGAAATGAGGTAGAAAAAAGAAAAAGAAAACAACTACTAATTACTAAATTATGGGGCTGCCATCTATGAAAACATAATGAATGTAGACCAATCAATTTAAATCTTAGAAAAACTGCAATCTAAATGCTGCATTTTATCAACTTATCAACAAAAAAAAAACACTTTTAAGAAAAAAAATTAAAGATTTGTGGAAATATTGAACAATAAATGTATGCAATATAATAAAGCTGTAGTTATGAAATAAAGAAAAAGGGGAAATGAAACGGTGCATGGTAAATTATTCAAATAACAAATAATGCTTTAATTTTTTTTTTCAGCAGTCTGCTATCCAAAACTCTATAGTATTGCTTACGATTTTATAATTCTTACATATATATTTAAACATTTTATAACTTTTGTGTATTTATAATTTTTATATATGTCGTAATATATAAAATCACGCTGCTTGGCATTCAACAAATTTCTCGTAATAAATTATATTATTATCTCTCTGACACACATACGTGGACTTTACTAGCTGTTATTCCAATTTCGCTGCATGGAGTTTTAGGTAAAATCATAATGACTGAGCTTAATTGTATCATAACTATTTCTATGAAAAATTTAATCAGTACATATACCAGAATATTTCACCAACATTATATGTGAGGTAGTCAAATATTATCACAATTGACGATAGATTATTCTATGTAGATTCCTGAATATCCTATCTGCTTTAATGAAAAAATGTGGAAATTCTGGCGTGCTTATTGTGAAGCGTTCATTCGAATACATAATGCATTGTTAGAAGTTATGTAACTCCTACAGATTTAGTGCAGTATATTAGTCGTGCACCAGATCGTTATAATTTTATAAGCGGACGATACCTCGTTGTGGCTGGAACATGTCGTGAATTCAACTTATACAGGAGTTGAAGTGAAAAAAAGGGGTTTTCAATGATGAAATATTGAGTCATCTTAGGTCATCATAAATTTATTAACAGCATACCATCGAAAACATTTTCCACAATCCATTTAGAAATTCAAATCATACGGTGTTAATAAATCATCACCATGATTTTATAAGTGAATAAAAAGGTACTAACAGAAGAAACTACCAGGCAACAGGTGAAAATTCGACAAAATCTGTGTGGTAACTCCATCTTATCCACTTTTTTCCATACGCACAATAACGTGAACCGTGACGTTGCACACGCTGTGATCAGTGAATGAATTAAATAGACGCCTATGTCATTGAAGCCTACGTCACGTCAAATTTGAATAATTTGGTAAAGAATCGTGTCAAATTGGAATCGGATAGATTTTAAAGTAAAAAATATCCTAGCGCAATAGATTCTTCGATTAAAATACATAAAAATAGAAATGGCTCTGTTGAAAACATTCGAATTCATACTGAATAATAAGAATAGTGAAAAGATATGGTATATTATAGGAAGAAAATAAAAGCTCTATATTAATATTATACTACATAAATTATCTATATAACTATTATATATTATATAAACTAACTCTATATTTCAGTTAATTGAGTAAGATAATATTTAAAAGAAACTTAAAGAGATTTTAATTTAATAAGATTAATGATAGACATTATTAAAGAAAAGGAAATTGGTGGATAGACCAATAATTTTTAATAATAAAAGGGAATCTCGCAAAGGAAGACTTGTTAATATATCTTATATCCATAATTTACGTGCAATCGAGAGCAAAGGATGTTAGATGAGCACCTATTCAGATTCTTGCTTTTTTAGCAGTCTGCTTTCAACTTTAAGTAAAGTGAATAAAATATCAGATTTTTGAATTTCTGCTTACAGATTTATTTCTATCTAACTTAAAATAATCTACATTTTAGTTTAGTGTTTGAAAATGAAATAAAAAAATAGTTTATCCTTAATATTCCCAGTAAAATAAAATTTAAATAATAGTCTTAAATTTCTGATTGTATGTTTAATGTCTGCATAGCAACAAAATAATGTTTCATCTTACTAATTTTATTAGTTAGTCATTTTTTTAATTTTAATTTAACTGTTTGATATTAATTTTGGATACATAAATAGACAACTAACTTAAATAACTTAAATTTTTAAATAATTTCTATTCTCATATATATTGTGACTATATCAAGAAATAGGAGTAAAATGAAATATATTACTTGAATCCTATCAATTATATCTGAATTTTTAACTCTGAATTTTCATATATGTGTTAAAAAATATTTTCCCTAAGATGTTTCTCAAATGAAAATAAACTATTAAAAGTTGACCATGTTTAAAAGATTAATTTTTAGTTCCAATGAATGTTATTGTCAAAAGTCACGTACTTCAAGAAATTATGAAACATGGTTTTATAAAGGGTATAATGTATTTATTAATTTTATAAACCTTTTTTTAATAAAAATTTGAAAATTAAACATTTTGACAAATCAATTTTAACAAAAAAAAAAAAAAATTATGTATGCATACATTAAATAAATATCTCAAGGTTTTAACTTTTTCAGTTTCGTTATTTTCAAACATTTTTTCCTTGCTTTTTTTCATTTCAGAGATTAACATTTCTTCAAACCCTCCAGTTCATGAAAAAATAAAAAATAAATGTGAAAAGTCATTACTTTTGCTAAATTGTTAAAAAAAAACACAAAATTCGAAATATTTATTTCAAAAAACAAATTTATTGGTTATATTGAATGCCCATCTCTAATTATTCTTCCGGAAAATTGATCCTTTACAAAGAAATTTGAAGGGACATGATACCTTTGAATTTTTTCATTCAATTTTCATTAATACTGTAATGTTTATGGTGGCAATTTAAATATATAAAAAGAAAATATACTGTAAACTTCAATGTTAAATTATTGTACAGAAATGTTAAATATACGATGAAGAACAACTGAAAAAAATTCAAATCTATCTAAATTAACAAAAAAATTTAATTATATATCGACAAAATGGGAAAAATCAGTTTAAAGTTTAGTACTGTTATGCCACTAGTATATATACTGTCTGTAATAGTACTGTCATATGTGGTAGCAAAAGACTTATTATTAAAAATTAAATAAAATAGTAATAAAAATATTTTGTAGAACAGACTATTTAATTAAAATTTATGTTTTTAATTTAACTTAAAAAAAATACTATTTTTATAAATTATCAATATCTCTGCTTCATTTTTTTCCACATTCATTTTAATATACTGCATAAAAATGGTCGTGATTTTTTTCAAATATATATATTTTATAAAACACACCCAAAATATATATTAAAATATTTAATTGCTAAAAAGAACGTCAAATGTTAATAAAATATATTAAAAGATCTTAATAGTTTGACATGTTTTGATTGAATTTACTCAATCATCATCCGAAAAACAAAATATACAAATAAGCACAAATATATTTTACTTTTTGATTTTTTTGCTTTCAGAATTTGTTCCACTGAAAATTTAAATGATGAGTTAGATAAAATTAAAACAATAGCTATTAACAACGGATATCAAGTGAAAATAGTTAATAAATTAATTAAAAAGTTTATTAACAAAATGGACAGTGCAGTTTTTGAAAATAAAATCAACACTGAAAATAGCATGAAAAGGGTTGTTATAAATTATTATCCAAATTTCTTTGAATCCGCTAAAACACAAATAAAAAAGTTTGATTTAAATTTAATTGCTAGACCCCCTCCAAAATTAAAATCAATTTTAACCATTCGAATTGACCCAGTTGATAAATTTGATCTGTCAGGTGTTTATATCATTCCATTTCTTAAACAAGGTGGATATAGGAATTATTATATTGACATAACCCAGAGAAAATTCAAAGCGTGATGTAAAGAACACATTGCAGACATAAAATTTAATAGATGTAAAACCGCATTATCAAGGCTGAATAAAATAGAAAACATAAATATTTTGTTTAATGAAAGTAGATTAATTTATAGGTCAGATTTTTATTTGAAACTTTTTATTAGAGAGTCTGTTGAAATTTACGTCAGAAGCTCAATGGTCTACGATGATTCCTTGTCATTTCAAATCTCAAATATTTGGATTAAATTATTAGATAATTTCAAAATAAAAATAAAGCAACGTGAAACATAATTAAAATATAACGCACGCGGTTTTTTTTTTTATTTTATTTATAATAGTTTATTGTCATTTTCCATCTTTGTGTTTATTTGTATATTTTGTTTTTCTGATGATGATTAAGTAAATTTAATAGAAACACTTCAAATTATTAAAATCGTTTAATGTTTTTTATTAACATTTGACGTCCTTTTTAGCAATAAAATATTTTAATATATATTTTGGGTGGGTTTTAGAAAAGATATATTTTTGAAATGTTTTTAATGGACTTATAAGAGAACTTTTGTTTATATTTTAATGTGATTTTTTTTCTCTTTAAATTTTACTATTTTAAAATATGCCTCTGAGTAGAAAATCTTTAATAACTTCTTTTTTTAAAAAATATATCTTTGAAATTTCAAAGTATATCTTTAAAAGGTGTAGTAATAACAATTTAAAAATTTTTATTTTTTGCAATTTTAAGGTAGTGCAGTTCTATTAATGAAACACAAACATTTATTAAACATAAAGGTATTTAAAATGACTGTACAAATTGACAAAATGAAACAAAAATACAAATGAGTAATTTTGTAAATAGACATCATATATTCGAAATAGCTATGTAGGAAAACGCAAATGCCGCGAATTAAAAATGAAATCTTCTGAAATATTCTAGATCCATTACCAAAGATGATGTTTTATGGTCTGTTTATACATAAAATTCAGATATTTGACTTTAATTAATCCTAATCTGTGAATAACGAAGAAAATTTCTTACTCTTATGCATAGCTAAATTTTAAATTTTAGACTAAATGATCAAATCATAAATTGGAAGGATATATTTTAATTCAGTCAGGCCTTAAATTTTCACACATAAGTATATCAGAAGTCTTTCTTATTTTGATAAAATATTAAAAAAGGCGAATCAAGGTTCTAGTCTTAGATAAATGTTTTTTTCTCCTTTTAAAAGTACATTTTATTGCTATAACATTTTTTTAAATCTAAAAATTTCTGTATGTAAAATTTGAGAAAAAAAAATGTTAACACTATTTAAATGAGGAATTTCATTGGTTTAACAAATGTACAGTAACGTGTTTGTAAAAAGTTTAATGCTTTTTTTTCCTCGTAATTTACCTAGTGAGAATAAAACTAATTAAACGCTGAATGTACCATTATTTTTTAAAGAAAACATGTCCTAAATGTCTAACTTAACAAGCAGTAGAATCGCTGAAAGGCCAACCCTAACAGAAATTGTTCAAATTAAAGGACAGAAAATATTTCTGTTTGAATATGTTACAAAAATGAAGTGGAAAACACCGAATGAGTTACACGTAGCGAAGTGCAGATAATTCTGAAAGTGCCAGTGTTCAGATGGGCAGTACTCAATTTGATCATGTTGTTATTCTTTGTATAAGTAGGATATTTTTAAGTAAGGTGAAAATATCTCCAAAGAGAAATAATTATTTTACTAAAATATAAGTTAAATAAACACTAAACAAAAGGAAGATATGTATCTACAGATTAATGTGTTGAGCTAAAAGCCTAAATGGAACGGAGTTGAAAACGCTGTAAATATCAGAAGAAAGAGTTTCTCTTTTTTTCGTCTTCTTGAAAAATATCTTCTCTTGGACTTTCCGCATATTCTAATTTTCTAATTTTAGTCCTCAGTTTTATACCTTGGAAGAGATTGCTTTGAATGTAAATTTTTTAAACATTGTTTATATTAAATGTTTATTGGTACTCTCTCAATTCGTATTCATTTAAAAGGTTTATATATTTATTTATTTACTTTTAATATTCCTCACTTACTGCTTTTAATATGGATTGTTATTTATTCTCTCAATCTGCATATTTTTTTATTAAAATGCTTTGAAATGGAAACTAAATATTTATTTATATATTAAACATTATCATATAGCCTTTGATTATGTGACATTAATTGCTATACTCTAAATACGTATATGAGTAAATTTTAACAATTTATTTTTTTTAAATGTTTCCACACAATTTTTGACAGAAAATCATTTAAAAATTAGTGAAGCAATTTTTAATATTCCGATTAAGCTATAAAAATTTACAGTACAAATATTCTCATTTTTTCTTTCTTTTTTTAACAATTTATTAAAAAAATACCATTTGATTTTTTTTTCTTTGAATTTCATGCTTTTAAATAAAATAATACTTCATACATACATGAGTTACTCAAAATGAACTTCTATCCACATGTCTAAAGAAGGTAAATATGTTTAAGGAATTTTCGCTTTGTTAAATAATTACTTTGAATATGTTTCTTTAATGAGGACTGGGATGTTTGCATAGCATTATTTTGAATTTCTATATTGTTGAAGCAATATGAATTGTCAAGAATTATTTTCACAGAGTAGCAATGTCGGGTTTATTAATTATCGGTTCTTTTAAACAATTCATTTTTGTGTGTGTGTGTGATATTCCGATTAAGATATCGAATATACAATAAACATTTTCTCATTTTTTTCTTTCTTTTTTTGATAATTTATTAGAAAATACCATTGTATTTTATTTTTTTTTTATTTCTGTATTTTTAAATAGAATAATACATCATTCATACATAAGTGATTCAAAATAATGAACCTCTATCCATATGTCTGGAGAATGTAAATATGTTTAAGAATTTTCGCTTTGTTAGATAATTACATTGAATTATGATTCTTTAATGAGGTTTGGGATGTTTTCATAGCATTATTTTGAATTTCTGTATTGTTGAAGCCATATGAATTATTTGGAATATTTTTAACGGAGTAACAATGACGGATTTATTAATTATCGGTTCATTTAAACAATTCATGTTTTGGTTTTTTTCTTTGTGCGTGTATGTGTGTGTGTGTTTCATTTAAGACATGAAATAAGGAAAAAAAATATGTTTTCTAAGAAATTTTGCATAGTAATAAGAAACTTTTGTGTAATTTAACGGGTTTCACTTATACTTTCTAATAAAAAAAAATAGTTTTATAAATAATATAGAACAATAACTCTTTCAGTGCACAGATCGAAAGTTTGAATTTATGAGAAAGATGGTATAAAAATATGTCTTACATTATCGTATAATTGATTTGCAATTAAGCAGAAAAAATAAACAGTTGTTAGTGTGCAGTAAAACTATTGGTAAATAACATTTTGCGTTTGACTGAAACATAAATTTCATATAACTCAAATTACATATTCATAGTAAGAAAAAACAATAAAGAAAAATACTGCGTTAAGCATAAATTCTGAAACACATTGGATCACTTCCTGAAAACTGCTTTATTTAGAAAATAAATTAAATAAGATAACAAAATAAGGCAAAAATGTCATATACGCACCACATTGGCACGAATTTTTTCTGACGCCAATTTGGCAAAAAATTCGCTATTAATTATCAGTTACATGTATATTTTTTAATTATTTTCTATTATTTTAAAAAGGAAATAATAATGAACTACAAAAGTTTAATTAATAATCATAACACGAAACAATTTATATAGGTTTATAAAAGAAAATAAAATGTAAATAAACAGTTTATTAATAAATAAACAGCAATGACCGGGATACCATATGAAGCATAAAATCGCCATTTTTTTGCACTCGTGCAAATGTGGTGCGTATATGACACCTGTGCCCAAAGTAAACATTTTAGAAAAAAGGTTGAGGTAAAAGATTTGAGATCTGATTTAGGCAGTTACCAAATATGTACTCCGATTATTTTAACAGCCTTGTATTTGATCTATAGGTTTATATATATACTATATAATAGGAAAGTTTAGTTTAGCAAAAAAATTACGTAAGTAGTAAAAAGTCGAAAATTCTAATTCAGCTCGAAAGTTCTAATTCAGCATTTCATACGAATAGATGGAGCCGTACTTAAATATGTTTGGTTAGTGCTGTAGTTAACTTAGCATCCTTATTAAATGCTTCTATTTATCTAATATTTAAATCCAACTAAAACACTTTTAAAACTACTGAAATCATATTTCCAGAAATTGTCATCCTTAAAAGGCCGACTATTCAGTCCTGTGTGTGGGCCTGTGATCATTTTATCTATATTTTACGAACATTTCTTAGTAAACTAAACGCCGTTCTGCAAAAAATGCATAACACGTTGAAAAACCATCTTCAAGCAATTTACTCTCATTTTCAGTAATTTTTCCGAATTCTTTTGTAAAGCCCTGTATATTGATTATAGCATTTATACTCTCCAAACTGCATGAATAAATATAATGAAATTTAAAAGCGCATACCATAATGAAAATTGTAATTCTTGCTATCCTAATTATTTTTCCGTGTTTCGCGTATAATATAGTATCTGAAATTTTTTGTACTGCCTTTTAAATACTGCGCACTTCGTATTTAACATAAAATAACTTATAATCAGCTTCCCCGACGTATAGCAATTTCATAAGATATGAAACAGATTAACAGAATTAAAATAAGTTATCAAATTATTTCCCTTATACCATTATGTAATAGAATTCTTTTGTATGACCCTTTAAATGAATAGTAACTGTTCTTTGCCCCGCAAATTCTATAGAAAGAATATTTTATTGCACTTTGTAAATTCATACCAATATTTTTTATGTTTGTAATACCGTATTATATTTAAAATTCGTTCGGAAAGATTTTATTCTATTCGCCTTGACGTAACAGAAAATTTTGAGAGTCCAGGTATAGTCCAGTCATTTTAGCACCTTTTTTTGCAAATAGCGGAAAAAATTAGAACAAAGCTGGATTTTTGCTTAGGTGCTAGTTAGGGTATGTAGTTTAACATATTAAAAGTCCCCATCGATCCGATGTGAGCTTTCGCCTCCAGGGGGCGCTAAAGAGCTTGAAAATCGGTTTTCTGTGAATATCTCACGAACAATGGCGTCTAGACAAAAAAGTTCAATTACAAAGATGTAGATAATTTAATTTCCTACAAAAAGTGTCATTAACATTTTTTTGTCACACCAATCCTTCCCTGCCAAAAATTAAGATAAAGTAAACATTGAAAAAAAAAACGCCAAACACAATCATAACGCGGCGAAGAGGCAAAACAAATACTAAACAACTTCCGATTTCCTCCCCCATTGTCTGTGTTGTTTTCGTGCGCTTGTATAATACGTCATCTGAGAATAATAAGGTTCTATCTGTGCTTTCTTGAAAGTATTGAACTATCGATATAGAAATGTTCAATTTGTATCTATGAAGGCATTTCTGGATTAAAATAATGTCGTAATATAATTGTAAGGTTATATGTAAATTAAATATAACATCATTTTGATGCAAAAATGCCTTCATAGATACAAATAGAACCTTTCTATATAGATAAGTCAATATTTTCAAAAACACAGATAGAACTTTATTATTTCCAGGTTACGAATAGTCATTGCCCTATACGCTATCTCTCTTTGCATTTGTCGAAATGTATCACGGTGCAATCCAATATTTTATTTTCATTTGGTGCTCATTTCGCTTGTATGAAATCACCCTAATTTATTCAACGAAGTATTTATTCTTTGTGAAATTTTAGGAAGGGAATAATTTTATTTTCAATGCATGCTCTAGAAAGTTTTAAATTAGTTATGATAGTTTAAAATGACTCTTTCTTAATTGCTGATTCTGAGCGAAAAATGGAGATTGACAAAATAGCTCATCTTGCATGAGAGGACTGCGTTTCGAAATATTATGTACAAATAGAAAAAAAGCGACTGAAGTCCCTTGTGACAGCAAGTTCGGAATGAATTGACCATAAGTGGAAAATATTTGAAGAAATGGTTAAAACAATAATGAATTTACAGTTCATTCAAAGAGTAAGAAAAATTATTCACGAAAGAATTCTGTTAAACCATAGAATAAATCTATTGCAGAAAAACGACCAACGCCCACACAAATTAATTTTCCATTGAAGGAAAAATTGAGAAGTAACAGTCCGTTGTTTGAATTTAAGGGAAAATGTTTGCTATGTTCTGATACATTAGACGAAGATTTTTTATAGAAGGGGAAAAAAGAAAGCTCTAAAGCATCGCGAAAAAGAATTTTTTTTTTTTTTAATCTAATCATTAAAATAAGACACGCCTCATATCTATGCTTATGAAGAAATTTATGGAGAATGGTTTCGAAGCGAAACAAACAGAAGATGATGCAGACACACTAATTGTTAATACAGCTATTGAAGTGGCAAAGTCTGGTGCGCTTACTGGTGTTGTTGGCGATTATGTTGACTTGCTCGTATTATTGACTGCTTTAGCACTTCCAGAGATGGAGATATTTTTTATTAAGCCTGGAAGAGGACGAATTGTAATCACCCTGTATTCATCGCACAGTTTTAACAATGATGCTGTGTTGAAAGATCATATATTGTTCCTTCACGCTTTTTCAGGTTGTGACTCGACATCAGCAATGTTTAGGAAAGGTAAAATATCGTTAGCAAATTTTTTGAAAAAGGAAGAAGATCATAACATGCAAGCTGCCAGCATTTTTAAAGGTGATCAAGTATCTTAATTTGAAGGCAGGAAAAACTATTTTTCTTGCTTTATGCGGTAGTAAAGCAGAAATTTCTCTGAACAAGTACCGTTATGTATGTTTCAAGAAAAGAGTTGCTGTTGGTAAAAAAAAGCCTTTTATTGTTGCCGTCTACCAAAGATGCAGCTAAATTGTACAGTTTACGTATTTATCATCGAGTACAACACTGCTTGAGCAATAAACTACTTCCTGAGAACTGGGTCTGGCAAAATCCACCTAATTTGTTCCCAATTCCTGCTACCTTACCGCCCGCACCAAAAAATATTATTGAATCTATTTTTTGTACTTGCTCCAAAGGATGTGGAAAAACATGTGGATGCTGAAAAATTGGATTGAAATGTTCTGATATTTGCATAAATTGCTACGGAGTTTCATTTCATTATGCAAGTAAAATTGAATTTGAAGACGAGGAAAATATTGACAGTATCCTGTCCACTGCAAGGGAGGAGGACAGCGCTATTTCTCAAATCAGTCATGATATCGAAAGGCAAGCAAAAAATACTGAAAGCAACACAACAACGAAAGAAATAAATATAGATAATGACGAATGTGAATCGAGTGTAGAAATTGAAGCTGTGCAAAGAACTACTAAAGCAGTTAAATGACTGAAATTGGATTAAGCCAGTCACTATAAGTGGAATATGCCTACGGGGGAACCCACAATAATAATAATAATAAAAAAACGCACTAAGTGCTTTACCTCAAGGGTGGTGTAGAAATAAGCATAAATGTATATTATATATTCACTTTCTCCATACAGAAATGAGAATTATAGATCTGTTTACATATTTTTTTTTAAAGTAGCAGCAGATTTTTTGTATTTTTATAATTTTACTTTCAAATATGTTCACTTTTTTGCATTTTTGACAGGGAAGGGTTAATGTGACAAACAAATGTTAATGACACTTTTTATAGGAAATTAAATTATCTACAACTTTGTAATTCAACTTTTTTCTCTAAATGCCATTGTTTGTGAGATATTCACAAAAAACTGATTTTCAAGCTCTTTAGCGCCCCCTGGTGGCGAAAGCTCACATCGGATCGATGGGGACTTTTAGTATGTTTAACTACATAACCTAACTAGCACCTATGCAAAAATCCAGCTTTGTTCTAATTTTTTCCCCTATTTTTGCTAAAATGACTGGGCTAGTAGATAAACTAAACAAGATGAAAACTGCATTAAAAATAGGGTTTCTTGATAGGGTGAAAAATAAAAACACGACAAAATATATTAGAGAAATCCCAACATATTCTCGAGAGTTAGAGCGCAGACATACTTTGGCCAGAAAAACCGAAGTTATAAAAACTTCTTAAATTTCTCGGAAAGCGTTAGAAAAGTCATCTGCATTTGAAAAATAAACTGTAAATAAAATATATATATATATATATTACATTAAAGAATTCTATTGAAAATCACAAAACAATTTATAGTCAAATTTATTCTTAACAAAATCAAAAAAAATTTTTAAGAATAAAATCTTTTAAATGAAAATCTTTTAAACACAAAATCTTTTAAGCAGTCATACATTTATTTAATATATTTCACGTTCCAAGTAAATCTGCACAATAATCCTTAACTGGAATTTAACTGAATATTTTGCAAAAGAAATAATCTTTACAAAATCTGAATTTGATAAAATTTTAATGATTCGATATCACAAAATGTTTAACCGTTAATGAAAGTAAAGTGATGAAAAAAGAATAAAAAAGATAATGTTTATTGCTTACATTTTAGAATAATTATGCAGAATGGGTTAAGCAAAGTTAGATACTTTAAAAAATATGTCTTTATGACTCGCATGGTTAAGTCGATATTATTGAAAAATATATATTTTTTTTTCTTGGCTTTTAGATATTACACTAAGTCTTAAAACCATTAAAGTATCTGATAAGTTAATAATAAAGATGCATTTCTGTGATAAATTTAAAAATAATAAAACTGAAAGTGCTTTTTCTTGGAAACTTTATCGTATAAAACCACCGAAAGTTTTTCAAATAAATATATGTATATAGTTTGTTATTTCTTTGTTATTATGAAAGCTTTTAACTCAATATTTTACAATGAAAGTAAAGTGAAGTGAAAAAAGTTCAATATATTTTTATTTTTAATTTTTTTTTTTTTTTTTTTTTTTTTTTTTTTTTTTTTTTACATTCTTGAATGGGAGTCTCAAATGATATCAGTGGGGAAGTTTTAATCATTACTTGTTTGTGAACTTCGATTTTAACAATACGTTATTGGTCACTTGATACATTCATTCTAGTTCAAACTTAACTTTTTATGCAGGATTTCAATGTGTTATAGACGTTTATCGCCATTTCACGGTTTTTACTAATTGGATTTCTGTAATTATTACAATTTAAAAATTTAACGACACACGAATTCTACACACACGAGTTTTGGACATCATATTCAAAATATAAAACATAAAAAAAAAATCAAGAAATAATAAATTTTAGGTAACTTAAGTAATATTTTTGAATGTGCTTATTTAAAAAAAATCTGATAATAATTTTTAGGAACTATCGAGAAAAAAAAAGTTAATTATTATAATTCAATCTTAAAACTTTTCTTTTGATCGCTAGTAAAAAAAATTATGTGTATAGGAAATCTTTTAATTTAATTCCACTGTACTTTACAACACCTGTCTTAAACCATTATACACAGTTGAAAAATAAACATATATTAAAAGAATATTATTACATGAAAGAAGGCAATTGAATATCACAAAACACATTAACTGAATAAAAAACTTTCCTTTACGAAATCGAAAAAATCTTGTAAGTAATCATACATTTCTACAATGTATTTCACGCTTTAACTACAAGAAATCCTTAACTGAAATTTCACTGAATATTTTGCCTAACAAATAAGCTTAAAGAATACTTGTTTGAAAAATATTTAATTATTTGATATCAAGAAAGTCTTAGACGTCAATAAAAATAAAATTCTCAGAAATGGGGAAAAATATAATGCTTATTGCTTACATTTCAGAATGATTATACAGAATGGGATAAGCAATATCAAATACTGTTTAAAATATATCCTTATGACTTGTATGGTTAAATCGAAAGTATTAATTTTTTTTGGGGGGGGAGGGGCTTTTGAATCTTACACAAAGTCATAAGACCATTAAAATATCTGAAAAGTTAATAATAACCATACAATTCTAGTATAAATTTAAAAATAATTAAACTGGTGGTGATTTTTATTTCCACTTTGGAAATATTATCATATAAAAGTGACTATAGATTTAAGAATAAAAATATGTATGTTATTTCTTCTGTATGTAGGTATGGAAGTGTGTATATTATTTTTTGCTTCTTTGTTATGATGGAAACTTTTTATCTTTATTTTAAAATGGAAGAAAAGTAAAGTGAATAAGGTTCAGATTTGTTTGATCATTTTGAATCCGAGACTCAAACGATCTTAGCGGGGGAAAGGTTAATGACTACTTGTTTTTGAACTTCGATTTTTCACAATCGGCAATTTTGGTTGCATGATACATTCACTCTATTTCTCACTTAAGGTTTTATTCTGGTTTGAAATACATTATAAACATTTTTCACTCATTCACGGTTTTTACACATTGAATTTATGGATTTATTGCATTTTTGAAATCTAACAACAGACGAGTTCTCCACACACGTGTTTTAGCATATCATATTGAAAATTCCAAACATGAAAAAAATTCTATAATGGATATACTTAGAAAACTTAAGGGAGTCCGGGGCCAAAAACTCTCCAAAAATTGGATTTTTTTTATTGGTTTAAAAAGAAACTGAGCCTTTACCATTAAATACCGCAAACCGCATGTTTTTTATCCTCATTAGATCCAGAGATATAACACATTTTGCCTTGAAAAGCGATGCCTCACCTGCCCTCTGACGAGAACTTTATTTATCTCAGGTTGAATTTTTTCACGATTTGTCACCTTTAAAAGGTTATAGCTAAAGTTCCTTGCAAGATATATGTATGAAATTTTTAACAGAGCTTTTATGCTATATTTCCAACAAGTTCTCTTCAGAAATTTTAAATTTAAGTGATAATTGTAAAAATATGCTAATGAATGAAAAACTCATTCATAAAAAACTTCATTATCTTACTTAATTTTTTAATGAAATTCTTAATTAATATTCTAAAAAATCCTGACGACAATTTAAAATGGCACTTTTTTGGTACACAAAAGTGAAAAAAAAATGTAAATCGAGTAAGTATTTCCAGAGCTATATAAAAAATTAACTCTGTTAAATATTTGAAATTTAAATTAAAAAATATTAAAAGATTTTCTACTTTTTTTTCAATTCAATATTTTTATTATATTAAAAATATTTCAAGAAATAAATCATAACAAAATCTCTATAAATTAAAAAAAATAGAATTTTGAGCACCGGAACCCCTTAATATATTTGCATTGCTCATTTCTTTTACAAAAAATATATTTGATAAAAACATTTAGGAATGATAGAGACAAAATAAGTTAAATATTAAACTTCGTTATTCAAACTTCTTTTTTAATGAATAACACTACCCAACAAAACAAATATTTTTGTCAGTTTCCTTGTTCTAGATAGCCATTTCTTACTAATTTTGGGTTGAAAAAAACGAATATGTAAATGAATTTTCTTTATTAGCTCTTGTTTTTAAGATACAATACAGCCCACTGGAGAAGAACATATAACATCTCACACATCGATTTAAAAGCAAATTGAAGAAGAAAAATATTTCTTATGTAATAAATACAATATAATGGGCTTGTTTCATTAAACAATGTTTATTTTTCAGAAATCAGTGGTTGTTTTAGCCTTTTCTTGCAGGCTTTTCCTTTTGAATAACCTCTTGTATGTCAACGCCAGAGCATCACTTGTAACAGTACAGCAGTAGTCGACCAGCATTGATTCATGCCAACGACCCTGATACCAACTAGAGGATCATTTTGTACATTGTCTCCGCGGTATTTAGATTTCATAATGGCCATTTGTCTTTTATGTAGCGAGAGTTTCTATTTCGACTGTACCAGAAACACAGAAAACAGCAGTATTTAGTACATTAGCATTCCCGGGATTAAAGCAATTATTTCCAAGTCACCACAAATCTGCCATTTATGATACTCGTATTTGATTGACTCGAGAAGTAATCTCACGTTCCTGTAAGTTTTCTAAATGTGAGCGAAATGTCTAATGGGAATGAAAGGAATAATGTTCCCATTGTGTATTAAGACTGATTTCAAACTAAGTTTGGAAGGGTTTATAAATAATCTCCACTTCCGTGGATCCTGAGTTATGTATAATGGAATTCATCAAACCATAAACATCAGTACAAGGAAAATTATCTTCTTTCTTCTTAAAGAAATGAAGAGGTTTCTTGTGACAAGTCCTGTATTCCGTGATCTTGACTTCTGGTTAGAGTAGATGCCATTGCTTCAGTCTTGATGCCAGAATCTCTGCTTTCTCCTTTGGCAAGTCAAGATCTTTTACGAGATCATTCAATTCTGTTTGATTTAGTTTGTGAGGCTCATTCAAATCTTCTGCCTCGACATCTGGGTCATGAGAAGTCTCAGGTCTAGTGACTTCTTCTTCTACATCATCATCATCCGCTTTAATCTCGTAATTTTGAGGTGGTTCAGGAATCGGCAGATTAGCTTCCATCTGATGGGGAAAAGAACGTCGAAAACATTCTACACAGAGAATGCAGTGCAGGGGAATTACAGCTATTTGGAGTACCAACTTCCAAACATTCTATTTCCAATGAAACAGCCATAGTGAGATTCCTCAAGTTGTTTTCTATCATAAAAACAAGAGCCAATTTCAACTTTTTATGTTAATTTTCGTGTTTAGCGATACAAAATACTTCGGAAATACCTATTTTTGAGCCCGAAACATTTTTGATGTTAAGTAGTAATTATATGTTTAAGTGTATGTAAAACTCGTACGTAAAACTTTTGTTTTAAATTCATTACGTTGTACCACACCAGTCTTTTGAAGATGGATATTTTTGTTACCGAGATGAAACATTTTGCAGAGGTTATTTTTTCTATCTACATACTTGCACATAATCCACATTTAGCAATATGTTAGAATATCTTGCACATATCCCATGCAGGTTCTTTTTTTCAGACACCCAATTGAATCGTTATGTATAAAAATAATTTTTTAGAACGACCGTCGAGGTCATTCATTTGACTAAATATAATTGGTACAATTTCCTTAAGTAATTTTTAATAGAAATCCTTTTTATTTTTGGGACCCTTTTTTTTTCATACTGTGCAAAATGCAATTGATTATTTCTAAAATTGC
Organism: Maratus speculifer; assembly: GCA_964019185.1. Taxonomy (NCBI): domain Eukaryota; kingdom Metazoa; phylum Arthropoda; class Arachnida; order Araneae; family Salticidae; genus Maratus; species Maratus speculifer. Next base: position 212,489,761 of record OZ025297.1, on the reverse strand, counting down.
CAGCATTTCCTTAAATTTATATCTAACATTAATTATAAAAAAATAATAAAATTCCACTTTTAAAACGCAATTTAATTATTTAAACATTCAGAATTTTCTTAATGATTAACCTTTTACTGAAATTATTTTCAGATGAATTAACACTATGTATGATTGAGAATATGATATTTTAATTATTAATATTTTAATTAATATTTTAATTATAATAATATTATAATGTTAAAAATGTAAAATTAATAATTTTATATTTCTTTTAAACTTGGCCCTCAGAATTTAAAAGAAATAAATTTTCCCACTTTTCTATAATAAGAAAAAAATATTCATTATAATTATGTGTTATTTTTTATTTTTCATATTAGAATATATTTAGCAACAAATTTCTCTTTAAGTTATGATGAATCAGGGGATAATATTTCAAAAGTCTTGAAAACCCGGCGTTTAAATGAAATGCTGAATAGGATCCTCATATACTTTTCTAATTGTAAATTTCCTTGAAAGCGAGCTTCATTTGAAATGAAATGAAAATTTACACTTAGCAGCAGAGCATCAGAGTCAGTCTTCTGAGAATGAAGAAAAGAATAATATTCCATTAACCTTTTAGATTCATCAACTACAAAATTTTGAATTCTTCAGAATTCAAAGAATTCCTCTGGTGTTTCTTCAAACACTTGAGAGTGATTATTTCATATGAAACGCATATTACTTTGCATTTTCCAACTGTGTTTTCACGTAGAAGTTTTCTCCATTATAGTGTGCTATGTTTAATCTAATTTCTTTTATTTTTTTATTTTTCAAGTTTTAAACGATAAATTTGAATAAATGAAATGCATTAAAACGTACTATTAGTAACATTCCATTTCTTGCATATCTGTATGTAACTATACTTTTGTGTGGTGATTAAGATTTATGCCTAGGTGCTAATGATTCTTAATTATTCGTGAGTCTGATCCAAGATGAACATGTTTTCAACCAAAAATTTTATGTAATATAAAATTTCAGTATGAAATCTCAAATGTTCCTAATAGAAAGAAGACAAGTTTTCTTATACAGATTTTGCTATTTGGTCATGCAAATCTTCGATCAGAATTCAGTCAAAGTTGGGATCCATGTATACGCAATGCATTCTGATGACTGGAATTCCAGAGAATAAACTCCTACGTAATACAAAATATCACTGATTACAAAAAATGTTATTCCTACAATAAAATAATAGAAGTTACAATATTAAATTTTAAGGCAGAAATAATTAAAACGATTTTAATTGTCAAACTAGTACGTAATAAAGAATATATCTGATTGAAAAAATTGTTATTCCTCTAATAAAATAATAGAAGTCACCATATTAAATTTAAAACAGAAATAATTAAAACGATTTTAATTGTCATCTTAAAAGTCACATTAAATGTCACATTTTCATGTTCATTCATCGCCACATTTTGATAAATTAAGTTTGATAGACCGTCGTTTGTGTAAGACTTTAAACATTATTAAGTGTCATAACCAGTCTAACCCTCTCTGATATGTTTCCCGCATCTAATAAATTTGGGTTACTGTTAACCGCAAAGCATTATATTTTAAATGTATCAAATAAGTTAAAATATTTTAATGAGCATACCAAAAGTCAAATCATGCAAAAGTACGTGGCTGTGATAATTGGAAATAAGCTCAAAAAAGTATAAATTAAATCGAAATAGTAGCAACGAGTAAGCGACTTTGCATTTACTTAAAAACTAATTGTTTTAAGTGAAACATTTTTGTTTGAAAATTATATTTAGACGTTAGAAAAATATGTAATATTCCCTGATTTGCCTTCGAAATCCTCTATTTCCATACTTTACCTTTCAATCTCAATGCAGCAGAATCACTAATCAAATTTCAATATGGTCGAAAAAGAAAATAAACATTATATAATTTATGTAAAGGAAAATTCTTTAATTTTTGCAATATTGCAGATATTTTGTACATAAATTTTATTAACAGTTTGGAAAAAGTGTCCGATATCTAAGATTTTTATGAAATGTCGGGCTGCTCAAATGCAGCAGAAAATGTACATTGAAATTTCCATTTCAATGTACATTTTCTGCTCTTTGTCGTTACATAAAAACAATACGTTATGTTAAAATAAATAATTTTTTGATTACATACTTTTTAATGAAAAAAAAATTCTCAATTTAGTAATTTCATACGCAATTTCGCAACAGAAAATTCGTGAAATTTGTATAATAAAACAGACACGAAATTAAATATTTGAAAATTCATTTTAATTCTATCAATATGTTTTTTTTTAATGTGATGTAGCCATTTGAGAAAAACTTAATTGGAATGATGCATATAAAAATACACATTATAAAGAGAGGTAAACAACAACAACAAAAAAAAAACGTTTCTGTTCTATGATCTTCTGGAATTTCTGTTTTATCTCAGACTGCAGATTCTTAACAAAAGTCTTAATATTACTTTATACAAGATTTGTTTGCATATATAACGTATATTATGAGAATGAATTATTAATATCATGAATATTATTATCATAAGCCAAGAATTCATAGCTTTTTTTTTTTTTTTTTTTTTTTTTTTTTGCTAGAATATAAGGGTAACCCCTGACATTCGATTCCCCTTACATTTTCTTATGCACTAGTATAAGAAAAGTTCCCATTTCAATATTCTAAAAAAAAAAAAAAAAAAAAAAAAAAACATTGTAAATATTGAAAAGAAAAATACATACAAATTTCTATAAGTATTTTAAAGCTGTATTTCTTTGCAGTAGAATAATGTACTTATTCTAATACTTTATCTAAATAATTATTATAATCTACAAAAACCTGATTAAAATACATTTTTGCATTGGTATACGAGTATGAACATCAACATAGTGAAATCCATCATCATCACAGTCACTACCGTATCATCCATAAATAATTGATGAAAATTTTTTGAAAGAACCAACAATTACTTCTTGCGCAAATTCAAGCCAAAAATAGTATAATAGTATATTTGTGGGTTTTGTTAACGATTAACTCAATGCAAAATGAGCGGGACCGAGTTAAACATGTCTAACATCGTACACAAGACAAAGTAGGTAAAATCAGTAATTTCGGAGAGCTCATTTTTTATTATCTTTGTACAAAAGAATGATAACTTTTGGTTTGCTGAGTTGTTCCACACAATTTTTAGCATCGGTTTTGTAAGCGGGTTTCCTATTTTGGGGATTTTCGCTGAAATTCGTATACTCAGCTTACACAGGCATCAACTTATCTACGGAAATATACCACATACATATACATATATATATATATATATATATATATATATATATATATATATATATGTGTGTGTGTGTGTGTGTAATAAAATAAAATAAAATTGCGCCATTTTGCCCTCTCTCAGCTTTTAATTCTAAATATGTGGAAGATATTTTTAATCTTAGTTTCGTAATGTATTAATATTTTAACAGCTAAAGGAGGGGCTAGTTTTTTCGTGAAGTGTCAGAGTTTCATTCTAGATTTTTAGAGCATGCAGAATGCATCTGTCTTTTGAACTGGTAGGACGCCCGTTAAATTTTTCCGATAAATTGTAATATAGAATGATGTAGCTTAGTTCACGAAGGTTGGAGTACTCGATGTGTGCAACGCTGACGGCTGGAATAACTTCGTTTATTTTATGAGTTCTAATAAATATGAAGTCAAGACTGGGTGACTTAAATTATTTATGGAGAAATACCCAATGACATAAGTCCACTGCTTGTTAACATACACTTACGGCTGCTTAACCTGCATTTAGTGCTTAAGGGAATGGGCATGGAATTTCGACGTCAGACAACACCATCTCTGATAGGTAGACGGGGCGTGGCCTTCCCTTAAGATCTTTATACTGTCTCAGAAATAGACTAACATCCGCGCAAGGACACATCGGCAGACGATCTTAATAAAAAATAAAATTAAATTCTCGATAATACTCTAAAAAGGAAAAATAAACCTCTACATGGAAAGAATATTAAGAAAATGTGTTCCACAAATTTTGAATTAATGGCTCAGAAAGGGCAAAATGGCGCAATTTTTTACTTTATTTTATTATATATATATATATATATATATGTAGCATTTTGGTGGGTCAATTTAAGATAGTAATTATTGTGATAATTATGAGTTCTATGAATGCGACTGCTGGTGAGGCTCTGGGCTTTGTCAGGTTTACTAGTGCTATTTAAATTAAAATACGGATTTGGATTTTTCGTACGAACTGATCTGTTATAAAGATATTTGTTTTAACTCTTTTTCTGTGTCTATTTTTGTTTGTTTGTTAGTTGTTACGGTTGATTAGTTATATATATTTTGTCTTGACTCCTTAGTCTCCGGGTTTGGCATTCAGTAAAATTGGTTTAGATATGATGGTAATATAGCGTATGCTAGGTTATTGATGTATGTTTTTTTCGGCATATATTGTGTTGATTGCGTATTGGTTTACTATGCTTATTTAAATAATGAATATTGAAATAATTAAGGAACATGGTACCGGCAAGATATGGTTTTTTAATAAAGACCATAGTGCCCGGTCGACTCCCAATTTTATGGTAGGGGGTGGGTCGTCAGAATATGACCATCATTTAAGTTTTAGTGTTGGTTAGGATGATAGACATATTAAAATTTCAGATTGCTACGGTGAGATACGGAGGAGGGCTAGTTTTTATAAAAATACAAAAGAAAATAAAAAGTTTAAGATAAGTGAAAAAAATATTAAAAATTGTGATTCTGATGTAACATTAAAAAATGTAGGTTCATATCGAAATAAATATGGCGGTTTTAGATATAAAATCAGGTTTTTTTTTACAATGGCAACTTTGGTCAGGATTTAAACTTTCATACTTGCAGCAAAGAGATCTATACTAAATATAAAACCAGATGGTTTTATAATAAAAACTTATGAAGAGAAATTAGACTGAGGGATTAAAACTACTTCCTTGTTCAGATAAACGCTGTAAAGTGTGTGTGTCTGCCGAGGGTTTATCTGATGATGAGGGAAGTGGAAATTGTTAGAAATTTTGCAAGGTGTATAATTCTGTGTATAGATTGAGATGCGGGATATGTAATATGTCTTACATCGGAGAGACTTCTACTGCATTGAATGCAAGATTTAATAATCATAAAACAAATGTAATAAAACAAAAAAGTGGTAAAGAGGTGCAGGAAATTGAGATTACACATTTTGAAAAGCATGGAGTAAATAACATTAGGATTTCAATTTTGGATATCGTTCCAAATAAAAATGAAAGATTAATTTGGAAAAGAAATACGATGGCTAAATATGGTACGGTGTATCCTTACGTTTGAATGTCACTTTCGATGAAAAAAATGTAATAATGCATTTCAGAGAGAATTTATTGGATGTTTCTGTGTATGAAAGGACGAAACATATATTTAATCACGATAATACTAATAATTACAACATATACATAGATTTAAAGAATTTAAATATTGAAGGGATTTTGAAAAATTTTGGTGACCATATGATACTTAAATTTTACTCCGACTCTGTCTTGCTTGGTTACCAAGGATAAAAATTACGGTACAGTCCCACTGAATGAGTCACAAATGCAATCTGTCCGATATTTGCCATATTTTAGCCATGATAAACTTTTACAAACTTATGGGTTGATTACCTTTTATTTTACTTACAAACATCCTTACATGCAATATTTTAAACATTTAAAACTGGGAAGAAGATGACCAATATACTTTTATCATAAACATCGGCAATAATCTTTTCATTCCCTGTTGTTTATAATAATCAGTGCAAAACATTGATGAAATCACAAGCGATGAAGAAGATTTATAGATATTAATATATCTCTATACACAAAGAGTGCAAATTTCGAGAATTTGGCCTTAATATCCAATTTATTGTAGATACAAACTGACAGTCAAAATTCGTAGCCGATATTCAATCTTTTCATATTCAAGTATTATTTTTCCCTTTATCGATGAATACCAGAGGCAATATTCGATTCTCTGGCAATGTTCCGAAACCATGGTAAAATACGTGTTCAGAAAATGAAAGTTCATCCTTTTGGTTTTCAAATTACACTAACGTTTTGCTTAATGCACATTCTATCTGCACTAATAGAACAATCGCATTTTTTTAATAACAAATACTCACTAATTTTAAGCAATACCTATTCCAGCACACAAAATATAACAAGACAAAATTATAAATAAAATTTTTAAAAATAACTATTGAAATGTATTTTTTAGGAGATTAAAAAAGGTTAAATTCTTATCCCCGTGTTTAAAGCTCTGTTATATTTCGTTTTTAAAATTGCATCAGATTTTTTGTAATTGCAGATCAGTAAATTTATTTATTTTACAAATTTAAAAGATCCCATTTTCTTTATTAGTAAAGATTTTTTTTTTTTAAATGGATATTTTTATGTATAAAGGAATTTGTTTTTTAAAAATATTTATAAAAATATTTAAAATTAGGTCAATTAATCTTTTACATACAAAAATTTAAATAAAAAAACAGTTACAATGATTTACATTTAGAAAAAGAATGAAAGAATGAAATAGGATGTTCTGCGCTATTAACGCCTCGTTCATGTTCTACCAATTTTCACGGCTCAGTAATAAATATTTTTTTTCAATAAGAGATAGGACATGATACTGCACTTCTTGACTACGTATTCAAGAAGGAAAATTTTTGAGGATAAATATTCATAAAATGAAAAGTCATTATTTCTTGACCAATAATATTTGGCTTAATATTCACCTATGTAGCTAATAACGTCATGCAAACAAAACTATAAAATGAGATGAAATAATGTCTCATAAATTCTCTAATTCTAAAAATACAAATTTTACATCCCTAGAGATTGACAAATTAGTCTCATTATTTATTAATTAATATATGAGTTTGCAGTAGTTATTATTTGATATTTTATTCTTTTGACATAAAATAATAGAAACACTTAGGAGTTACATTAAAATAATAGAAACACTTAGGAGTTAAATTTTTTTTTGTCTTCAACAATGCTCTCTCATGCATAAGAATAAAATTTAAATTAAATACTCTTCGAATGTAGTTCCAGAACTGAAAAGAATCGGAGTAATAAGTCCAGTGAATGATGCTATTATCCATGCTATACTTATTGCGCAGTATATTTTAAGCTGTAAACTATCCTCTACCATATCCAAAATCTTCCACATCCTATTGAAATCCTATTTGAAAGTGCATGAGATACACTACAAATTTATATAATAAACACAGAATTTTCAAATAAATATATGGTCCTCAAATAAAAAAAAACGTTTGTCTCAAATTTCAGAACTAGCTTTGACACTTACACGCTTCTTCTAGCGATAAAGTTCACAAATAATACAAATCAACTTTAGCAGTTTATTTGTGATTCAGTTGCTTCAGAGCCCATCTACGCAGAAACCGTAGGTGCCATCTCTCGGATTTCTTAATAATTACGTGTAATATTTGCACTGAATATGCAGTTTTACACTATATTGGAAATTAACTGAAATATTTCAAAACCTGACAAAAATAAATACTTTTATTAATAAAATACCATGTTTTATATTCTTGTACCTAAAGAGCAATTACATTATTTCATATAGCTTATATTCTAATTCAGAACAAAGTAATAGGAAAGGATTTTAGACAAAATTTTACTCATATGTAAAGCATTCTATGTAGTGAAATGTTTATAGTTTGTTTGTTATCTTAAATGATTATGTAAATGTTGTTTTAAAGCAATGATAGTTTATTGCACAGGTGAACAACATAATAATGGATTTTCCAGAAATCGCATTTTTTTTTTCTGTATTATTTCTTATCTATATGTATATCCTATGTATTTTACTTTATAAATTTAGCATCATTATCCAAGTGTAAATTTTGTTTTATTAGGGTTTTTATGTAAAAAATGTAAAAAAAAGTTAATAAATAAAATAAAAATAAAAATATGTAAAGAAACCTTTTTTTCTGCTATTCCGTCACACTACTGATATTTGACTCATTGTTTGTTGATTATTACATTGGCCATAACACATCTTTTAGAAATCAAAGCAATAAATTAAAACATATTGGAGATCGCAAAAGATTGCAATTTTAGATGTAAAGCAAATTTTAAATTCTGTCACCAAAAGGGACATTTTAATGTAGTCCTATACTAATACATTAATTTTTCAACTATTAACTTGAATTAATAATTAAATTATTGTTTCTCATTTACGTACTGTAACGATACATTTTGAATTTTTTGCTATTGCTTATATGATGATTTTTTTTATTAATTTCTTCATGAATAATAATTTAAAACGATCGTATTTAATGCTTATTTTATTATCAAAATAATTTTAATGTATGTTTACATATGTAAACAGGTGTCAACATTTCCCTTTATCGCACATAATTAGAAATTATTTTCATGTGTTTAGGTCTTTAAAATTGATTCTGTAAATAATGTGATAGAACAAGCACACAAACAAATTAAGGCCCTATTTACGCTTTATAATTTTGTACTGGATAGCGAACCATTTACACAAAATAAGGATCACATGATAATTTTCAATTTAATTATACCTGAGAAAATTATGTTTGCGTTTCCTTTAAGTATGGATAATTTCAGGATAATATTAGCTAAGTGAAACAGAAAATTTCCTTTAGAAGTAGTAGTTATTCAATTAAATATACACGGAAGAAAATGCACGAACTTTCACAACTAATTTTCTCAGATGATCCATTTTCGTGATTGCATCTATGATCTTTGCTTTCGTTGTTTAATTATTTACATTTAAATTTTAGCATTTTTCTCTAATAATTAAGTACATTTGGGATTATATTCAGGAATTTATTCTTACCCTTTATTTTACTATGCTAAGTAAAATGTCTAATTATGTCATGTGGAATTTGCGTTTTATATTTACGTAAATATTTTACATATTATGAGAATGTATCTTTTTTTCTTTAGTAAAGACAAAATAATTTATTTATACATAATTTAACAGCGCATTGTACTTTTCATTTATTCAAATGAAGTAAACGCGTTAACTGATATAATTTCATAATATGAACAAAAAATCCATAATAAAAAAGAAATGCTTTTCAAGTTATTGATAACATTTTTTAATTGAATTATATTTTTCCATATTTCATGGAGGTTTTTGAGAAAAACAACTTTCTATATTATTGTTATTTTTAAGAAAGAAAAATAACTAACTTTCTTTTGTTTTATTATAAAAAAACATTATATATATGCATATGACAGCACGCAGTTATGGATACATTAGTTATACATTCAAAAAATGTGTATTTAAAATATAAATTTTTTGTGCTTATATCAATACACACGCATCCTCCCTTTTTTTTTTTTTTTTTTATAACTATACCTAATTGGATTATATGAGACTATGGAACATTTTTAACCACATTGGGAAAATAGTATGTTGAATAATTTTATATCTTACATATAAAAATATATCTCTTTATGCATGATCACTTAGGTTTAATTATAAATCATTAGAAAAAAAAAATATTTCAAAGAAATAAAACATTTAGTTTCAGATATCTACAACAGAAAGCAGATCTAATAATTTTAAATATTTAATGTAAATTCTTAATATATATATATATATATATATATATATATATATATATATATATATATATATACGTATGTATGTATTTATTATTATTATTATTATTATTATTATTACGTACTTTATATGCATTTTGAAATTTATTTTACTTTCCACAATAATAATTTGCATTGGGATAATAAGGCTGCAAATCAATGAAAAACACAACAATTCAAAAAACTTTCACTTAACTGAATTTTCAACTGGGAACTAATTTTGAACCAGCGGTAAAAAATTAAGATTTCAACATTGAGATAAAATAGATCTGATTGTTTTATATAACTTCATACACAATTTTGCCACGGCATTTTATGTGGCTTCTCCTGACTATCTTGACAGATAAACAGACAAAGGACATGATATGCCGATCTTGGTCCCGATCATAAACATGTAGACACTACAGAACAAAGTAAAATTCAAAATTCATAATATTCAAAGTCGGTAACTGTCAAAAAATCCTCTTATCTCTAAATTTATTTAACACTAAGAGCCAAAAAAAGCATACCATACAATATTAATTATTGTGTAAGTGCATGTTAATAGAACTCTGGGTGCATTATTATCGAAACGAATATTGCATCTCTTCTCTCTCTAACAAAGTTCTCTTTTCAATTAATCTATGGTCACGTTTTTCAAATAGCATGTGTAAAATCCGCTGATAATAGATATGTGCAGTTTATGGATACTATAATAATATTAAGTATTGGTGTCTTAAATGGTTTATTTCTAAGGGGAATTTAGTAGTAATTTTGCAAACTTATATAGTCAAGACAATGAGCAGATTAAGGAAGAATATATTTAATAATAGCAATTCACGATATTGCTCGGACAGCAACACTCAAGCAGAAATTCGTCATGACATCATTTCTAATATTCTAAATGATAAAAAAAGAGTACTGTCAATGAGGACTAATTAGCGGCAGTGCGAATTTAAATATACAGTGCTCAGCAAAAGTTTAGACAATGATCGATTACTCTTCTATATTCAGAAGTATGTACCGAATTTTTGTAATTCGTCTGTCATACATTACTTGCGACTTATCCTTTATTGACAAACAACAAATTTAAAATTTTACCTTTTACATAATATATAATGACAAAAAAAATCGAAATTAACATTGTGGCAAAAGTATAGACAATTCGTATATTTACAGAAAAATTATTACAAATTAAAATCGAGTTGCACCCACATTGTCCGCAGTTAGTGCATGAATCTGTCTTTTCATCAAAGAAACTAAATGCTGCGTCACTTGAAGGTCTGTTTTGTACTAAACATGCTCAGCAGCAGCTCGAAGCTCATTAACAGAAAAGTATAGCTAAAATTTGCATAAACCTTATGACATAGGATGTTACAAAAGTTTTCGATTGGGTCCAGGTCAGGGCTACTCGCCAGGCCAGTTGAGAACAGTAGTATTTTCAGAGTTAAACGAAGTTCTTCTTTTATATGCAACATGAATAAATGCATTATCTTGCTAAAATCTACACTTTGGACCAGCTAAATGTTCCCCAAATGACTAAAAATTGATCTCCAACGTATGTATGTAATCTTGTGTTGCTTGGCAACCATTGAATAACTCCAGAGATACACGAACATTAAAGCAAAGTGAGGATCAAATCATTAAAATGTCATCTCCTTGCTGTCGACTTAAGAAAGTTCCAGGATCTTTACGCAAGTCGTGCCAATAGTATGCGTACCCGTTCGGGCCACTCAAATTGCACTTTTTCTTTGTTACTTAATATCATAGCGTACCATTTGGATCTATATGACGTATGTTTGCAAGTTCATTGCATTCTCGCCAATTTGTAGCGGAATTTTAAAGCTGATTGTTTTATCATTTTCATGTAAATTGATTTACCTCTTTCTTTAATTCATCTACGAATCATATCCGTCGACACAGAAGGTCCTTGGTTGCTTTTACCATGAATAACAATCATCGTTTGTGTAAATACCATTTTATAGATCCTTTTGTCATCTCATTTTCTGGTCACAGAAAGTCTTCCAGATTCATATTTTGTTTTGAAGGTGTCACCCTTAGTCTATACTTCATAGACAGACCACTTTGGACGATTCAATGCTGCTGAAATTTCTGCAATAGTCTTCCCTTTGCATTTCATCATTCTTTCTTCAATTACCTCATCTAAGTGAATATTTTCAGCTCGCAGCACGTTCACTAATTGATGCTATATCGAGCTATACTTAAATACATCAGACATGTGACATCATAACTTAGAAATTTGCATTTTTCCATGAACAGTTGGCAAAAAATCGAAAAAGTGTCTAAACATTTGCAATATGCTAATTTTACTTTTTTCAGTTAAATTAAATATTATCTGATATTATAATCATTATTTTCATTCTAAAATGTTTAAAATATATTTTAAAAAGTGTATAGCCATCTGTATAACCCAAGAGTACGTATTTTTAATTTAAAGGTTAAATAACACCAATGTCTAAACTTTTGCTTAGCACTGTAGTATGCGTTTATACACATAATTTGTTTAACGCAAGTCTAATTTGCTACGTATCTATAAGTTTGTAAATTAGCATAGATCCTTTAAACAGATGGTACAAAATAATTCCGATATTTTTCTGCTTAAGATTATTTCTGCAATTGAGTTATGCATAATTTGCATATACTATGCTTTTTACCAATTGTTTACGCGACCTTTTTATTTCTATATATTTAACGGAGAAGTTTTGTTTGAATATTTTTACTAATATGTAACACCTGTCAAAATGACAGAATGTTTACCTGCGTTTCATAACATTGAAATTGAATATTGAAGATCTTTTTAATTTTTAACTTATATTATTTTTATAAATTGAATGAATCGGACCAGGAAACTACCCAAATGGTATAATAATACAGAAAAAAATCAAGTAGCATTCGAAAGGGCACATTGAAACTTGTTTTGAAATGCATAAATTTTTTGCCCTCGTCTTATAAAGTTTTAAAATTTGTAAAACAAAACATCTAGTTTTAAAATTGCAGAGGCTTCCTTCAAGATAGCGAGTGAAATAAATAAATAGATAAAATATAAATAAACGAATAAAAATAATGTATTAGGGGAATCGCAGTTTTGCACATTTATACACATTACAGTGATGTCTTGCAACGGAGGTTCTTTTGAATAGAGAAATCTTTAAATTGTAAAGCTAAATTTTTTAAATGATTTTAGCGAGAAATTGCGGCAGGCGATGATAACAATCTTGACAAATATGACAAAACAAATTTTGGTGAAAAAGCCTATAAAACCGCATCATCCAAATCCAGTTAAACTATAAGTAAACTGAATAAAAATAGTCAAAGTAATCCTACTGAGGAATATATGAAATATCATTATAAAAGAATATTTAAATCGATATAAAATACATAAAATAATTTAAATTATATAAAAAAATCCTTATTTAGAGTAATCTTTATTTTACTACTCGTCAGATGTCTAAAAAAATATGGCGTCCTGGATTCCAGTGTAGATTATTTTTAAGCATAACTTAAGAACGGCTAACAAAATTAGCAATTAATTTAAATGAATATAAATTCTATTAATAAATTTCCGTTTCAAAGTTCATATGTATTTAATTTATTTTGAAATATGTAGTATAAGTTAACTTCTTTATATAAATCAATTTCTTTTACAAATATGCTAATCTAAAATTTCGCATCTTAAACGTAAGATATTTTTAAGTTATACTTAACGCTTCATACAATCTCGCAGTGCAGTCTGTATTCCAACAATTAAAAAATAAATACCACATAGATAATCACAAGGTTGAAACTTCTATAATTCCACGCAAAACTCAACTATGGCATCAAAATTAATGGCTTGTTTTTTTTAGAATTACTGTATGTGTATGACCCATAAGCGATGTTTATGTCTAGTATTATAGTTTAGTTTTTTCTGCGGCACATTTTCAAGGATTCACCAATTGATACTCTGTTCAAGTTGTATTTTAAAAATTAATCAACCTGTTATTTTTTAAATTACTAAACAATATGATAATGCAACTATATAATAATAAAAAAATTTCCCCACTTTCTCGTTTTGATTTTTGTACAAATTATTATAATAATTTACTTTTACTTATATTTCAGTTATATTCTAAATTTTAATTATAGTCTAAGTTTCCCCTTTTCCTTAATTCAGAGTAGTTTACTATTTATTTTCCTAAAAATTACTCAATGGTATTATTAAAATGTCACTCTTTTATTTAGAACTCTTAATTTTATTATTTCATTTTTCTTTTTTAGAATAAAAAATATTCTTTCGGAAGTTTCATTTTTAATATTTATTAAATATCGTCTGCTATTCCGTAATTCTTGTCAATCATTTAGCCCGCCCACATCTTGTCAATTTGGCATTCTCTCGCGGCTTGAATATAGTTCTAACGTGATGTCCTAATTTTTTAGCCAATAACGTAATTGGATACACTCTGTTCCCATCCCCAGACACACGCTCATTCGTTTTCGGCGCTGAGGCTGTAACTTTATGCCCACTTGCCCCCTTTAAAACGGACTGAAACTAGCTCAGAGCTCAGAAATTTTCTGCCCTTGCAACTCCCAAAAGAACGCTTTCGAAAGAAGTAATCAAATCGAACGTTTTGCCATTTTGATTTCAAGATGTTGAAGTTTGATCATTCCACATTTTATGAGTGGCTTACTTATTAATATTCGGTTATGACATGGAGTAGTTGTGTGTACTTATGCAACAATAAATCGCTAATGGCTCTATCCCTTGTCTTCATTGGAGAAACTACCTCTTTTCATATTCATTTGCCATAAATCTCCGGCTATGAAATCTTTGAGAAAATCGTCCGTCCATCTGTGATAATAGGGATTTCATGTCATATATATACAAAATTAATAAAGATATAGCATGTATATGTTAGAAATATTTTGCTTCGGTAATTTACTTTATTAAAGATATGAAGGACAACTTTAATTATAATTATCCTGAACATATAAGCATTTATTTTAATCATCATATAGAAACGGAAAAATATTAATATTTAATTATGTGACACTGTACTTGGAAACACACCTGTAAATTAAAACAATACCCGTGTACAGAAAATCAAATTAAAATCAGATACTCATTCAATAAATATCTAGAAAATACTAATTAATTTTCCCAAAATGATGGAGATAAAATAAACTTTACATTTAATTATTACTGAGGAAATTAACTCTCCCTTATCTGCAAAGGAAAATATATCAGATAACCCTTGATCCACTAATCATAGAGTTTTAATTTATATAATAATTAAGTATTGAGGCGAGATCACAAATAATCTTTCATAAGCAAACTCCAAGATGAAATTCTTTATCGATTATTTGTATGAACTTTGCTTTAATATTTCATATCATTATTTTGAAATCTTATTAAATAATCGAAAATGTAATTATGTGACTTTATACACCATGTTACTACTCTCAGTTCCTTAACAATTATTTATAATTATATTTTTTGTTTTATAATTGATATGAGTATCTGCTACAAATTGCTTCGTTAGACTTTATGGAAAACTCAGAATTTTTGAAGAAAAAGCTCTCTCATAATTAGATGAAATAATATAAATAATTGTATTCACGTATGTTCAAAGTAATGTCTTAAATAGAATTTGTTTACATTTCTAAACAACATTATTATCTTTTAAATTTAAGCAGTTATACAGTAGTGTTTCTAAAATATGTGTTAAACAAAGAAAACGGAAAATTATTTTATTGTTTTCATGTTGAAGATTATAATTAATTTTTATGGAGACGTGAAAGTAAATGTATCAAATAAATTCATGAAAATTTAAGCTTTAAATTAAAAATATGCATATATATTTAAATTGCCTGTTTTCAAATTAAAACATTTAAAAAATTAAAAAGTATTTGAAAAAATAGTAAAGTTTAAAAATGTTAATTTTAAATATATATGATAAAAAAGGGAAAAATAAGTGATCTTGTAAATATTTACCAGTATTATAAACATACGTTTAATGAACATATTGGTCACCTTATCTTAAAACTATCATTTCTTTACTTTCTCTTTTACGAAGTAAAGGAGGTCTGTGCACCTTGAAGGCATGTGTACCTTGGAGTCACAATAATTGTACTTTGAGAGTCATTAATTGTTGAGCACAATAATTGTCATTTTGAAAGGTAAATTTAAACTGAAGTATTAGTTACATTTATGTGTTACTACAGATCTTGAGATTCTAGTAACACATTCATGTGACAAATATTTTAGTTTATCACTCAAAATGACTACACAATATAAGTGCCTCCAAACTACACGTGCCTCCAGGTACACATACCTTTAAAGTACACCACCTTGTCTCATTTCACACGCAGTTCACAAAATCATATTTTTCTTCAATCTTGTACAAAATACTGTTTGTTTTGTTATTGATTTCAATTTTGCATTAAAAAATTAAATGTGATAAAAATGAAATCCTAGTAGAACATTTTTTATATAAAATAAGAATAATAAATTTAAAAAAAATAAGTAATTAAAATTTATCACGAGTTACTCCATGTCAAGTATGTCACATGTGAGATATCTTTTTTACGTATTTCTACTCTCTTAACAGTATTACTATATCCTCAAATAAATAAAAAACATTAATAAGAAAATCTAGAAATTTTTTGTTGGTTTTATTGAATAGGTTGTATTTCAAAAATACTAATTTTGCGATGCTATTTTTTATTCTGTGTGCAAACAAGCAGAAAATAAAAGGTATCACAACAAAACTATGGATTTTTTTTAATGGGCATACCGTAAAAAAAAAAAAAAAAAAAAAAAAAAAAAAAAAAAAAATTAAAAATTTAAAATTTAAACACAGCCATTTGGGCAGTTTATAGTTATTTGATCAATCAACAAAGCTTATTATTCTTAACATTTAAGATATGTGCCTACCGTAATTGGCTGTTTTTTCAAAAATATTATTATTTTATTGTTAATAATATTAAAAGTTTTATATAATTATAATTAGTTTATTTATTAACTAGCTGACCCGCCCGGCGTTGCACAGTTCCGAGATAACAATATTAAAGCAACATGAAATTTGTGATTTTATCTCTAACTCGAAATATGTGAAAGTACGTTGTCTGAAATACACGGCCACTGACTGTGTGAAAAAATGGTTTAAAAAATGAACAAATAATATTTAGCGGTAAAAAAATTCAAAAGGATTGCATTGGGAAACGAGAGAGGAACTACTCAAGTAATAATTAGAAATTTGAAAATCTCAATGTCAGATGCATCAGGAGAGGCTTTGGGGTACTTTCAAGAAAGTTTTGAGACTCGTAAGTGCCGTAGATTTTGCTAGCCATCGCACGAAAACATACATGCACACAGACAGTGCGTTTAGTAATTTTATTAGTGTAGGCTACTGTGGATATTCAAAATCATTCCTTTAATGCTAATTTTTGCCTTTTTTACATGCAATTTAAAAATAGATTAGACCATGATGCGTACAAAAATCTGTAATACTGACAAAACCGATGCTAAACGCACAAAAAATCGCTAAAAACCGCATCGAAATTCGTACTGAAAATCGGAATGAAAAAAAAATCATTGAAATTGAAAAATCATACCAGATAAAATTTAATTAATTAGGCTTTCAATAAATTTTGTTTTTATCATTGTCAAAAAATAGCCGCAAAATGCGAAAAAACACTAAAAATCGCATTAAAAAGTTCGCTAAAAATTCAAAAATCACCGCACGAATTCCGAATAAAATTTATTGAAAAGAGAACAAAAATTACTATATTGAGTGAAAAGAATGAAACCGTATTCCTTTCACTAATATGGAAAAATCGCCTCCTAACATAAAAGGATCGCTAAAAATCGCCTAAAAAATTAATTTAAAAATATTAATCAAAAAATCAAAAATCTTGCTTCGAGGTGCAAAACTACACGTATAGAAGTACTTTTCCTCCAAATTTTATAACTTTACATGCAGCGGGTCTCTTCAGAACAGCGTTGATACACAAACATACATGTCTCTTTATTATTATAGATTATCAGCAGTGAAATTACGCTTTAAATTATTAAATATTTTATAAGTGAACATCACATTGAACATCACGTAAAACCAACATAGTGAAAAACACAAGTAACTTGTAACACAAAATTGTTGCGCTACAGATTTGTGTGCTTATGTAAACGTTTCCATCTTCTGCTGCAGATGCGGCCTTACCAACAAATTGTGAGTAAGAAATGCCAAGTCCTCGGCTAGTACATTTTTCAATACTTTGGCTCTACGCTTAGCTACCAATGTGATGTTCAATTATTATTTATTCAATAATTTCAAGTGTGATTTCACTGCTGATATCTGTATATTTTAAATTATTATAATCATATATGAATATAGTTTCTGGGCTTATTTGTGACTCATGTTACGCCACAGGTTTTTACACTCATGTAGATATTTCCATCGAATGCTGCAGTTGTAGTACAACTAACAGAATGTAAGTGAAAACTCCAATGCTAGGCATCATCCTAGTAGATTAAAAGGCAGAGCACTTGGAACGCTATTTCAAGGATTCTGTGTTCGTTCCCCGGCATATACATTTTTTGCTGGTTCTATGTCTTGCACTGTAAAAAAAATCTGTAAAGGTACTACACTTTATCTAGGAAACTGGGATTCCAAGAACTTTTCCTGTAACGGTAACAACAAAAACTCAAGTTTTAGAATCGGTTACATGGATTTTTCCTGTTATCGTTACATGAAAAGTTCTTGAAATCCCAGTTTCCTAGAAAATGTTTAGTACCTTTACAGATTTTTTTTTTTTTTACAGTGTGCTTGCAAGAAGTATGATGTTCACTTATTAAATAAAGAAAATTTTAGTTTAAATATTTAGGCTTCTAAAAATTTCTTACTTTTGGTTCAGTGATAATTAGAAACAAAGTACTTTTGATTCCGAAATAAACTTTCTTATTTCAGAACTGAACATAAAAAAAACATAGAAAGGTAAATACATTTTAATGCATAAATGCACAATATATAATGCATACAAAGATATGTAACCACCTACAAATATGACAGATTTTTATGTTGAAAATCCTATACATAATTTTTTATTCTATATCAAAATATTTATTTGTCCTTTTTGGAAAACTGAGTTCTTCATTGTCTACTTTTTTTTAAAATCATTTTTTTTTAAAGTTAATAAAATATTTTTTTTAAAATCTGCTCATCTACTAATACGTTATGAGGCAAAATGTAACTTGGAATTTGGTATATATTAATATCAGAGTTATTTTTGTTAAAAAGTACATAATTTAAATTCAATAATGTTTTATATATGTTACAGGCCAAACCCGATTTTAGGCCAAACTAGATTGGCCTAGGCCAAACCGGTCTATCCTAACGCCCGTCGGATAAACTAGTTTTTCCTAGGCCAAACCGGTCTATCCTAACGCCCATCGGATAAACTAGTTTTTCCTAGGCCAAACCGGTTTATCCTAACGCCCATCGGATAAACTAGTTTTTCCTAGGCCAAACTAGTCTATCCTAAGGCCCATAGGACAAACTAGATTTTCCTAGGCCAAACTAGTTTGGCCTAACTCTTATAGGATAAACTAGTTTAGACTGCTGATTATTGGTCTGAACTAGTTTATCCTAGGCCGATCTAGTTTATCCTAGGCCAATTCAATTTGGCGTGATTTTATTGAATTCAATGTCCGCCTCAACGCCAACATTCTTATTTGTCCTAGGCTGATCTAGTTTCTCCTAGGCCAATGTAGTTTTACGTGTCTTTAGCTCACGGGCGTCAAAGCCAGGGAAATAAGGGGTTCACAGGCTCAGTATGTATGTATGCATGTATGTATGCACGCATGTATGTACGCATGTGCGTAATGCGATAACTCTTGATAGAAATAATGTAATTTGACGTGTTTTTATCTCATCAGGCAGCCAAAGCCTGAGAACTAAGGTTCTGTATCATGTATTCACGTAAGTACGTAACGCAATAATCCTTGATAGAAATACTCGATTTTCATCAAAATTTCAATGTAGGTTTATTTTTATGAGGAGCTTTTCTGATTAGTTTTGTGGGGTCATTGGAGAAGAATAAGGGGGAGGGGGAGAACGAGAGACTGATTCGCCCCTTCCCTTCAAGTAAATAGGTTTCCATGCATTATTAGCATATTTTATTCAAATTTTAGGTATAGGAGCATTCTCTGGAGGCGCCTCCATGATTAGTTGTGGGTGTTCATTGTTTAAATATAAGGGAAGAGTGAAATAAAGGTAACGCCCCATAATTTATGTAAATGCTTTTTCACGCAGAATTTACTGATTTGCTTCAAATTTTAGAAATAAATTCATTCTGGTAAAGCGCTTCCCTAATTAGTTTTTGGGGTTAATTGTATAAGAACTACGGGAGGAACGGGGGGGGGAATCCCGCCTAATTTTTGCAAATGGATTTTCCATGCAGAATTAATCGATTTGCTGCAAATCTCGGATTTGTTCATTCTGATGAAGTGCTTCACTCATTAATTTTGGTGCTTCTTGTGTTAAATATAAGGGGATAACTTGCAATTTATTTCCTTTCTTAAATTAGATAAATTGATTATATTACAGAATTATCCAATTTGCTTAAAATTTTGGACATGAATTCATTTGATCAGGCGCTTCTTTAATTATTTTGGTTTTTTTTTCCTTTTGGTTAATTATAATGGGGTAGTGAACGTTTTATCGCTTTCCTTAACTTAGACAAGCAGGTTTTTATGCAGATTTATCCTATTTGCCGTAAATTTTGAATATAGTTTTTTTCTTTATAAGGCGAATCCCTGAACTGTTTTGAGGGTTTAATGATTAAGTAAATGAATAGGATGAATGGGGGATTATTCTCCTTAAACCAGATGAATGTTTTTTTTGAGCAGAATTATCGGATTTGCTTCAAATTTTGGATAATTCTTGAATTTTATAAAGCGTATCTGTGATTAGTTCTGGTAAGTATAATTGGGGGAAAAGGGAATAAATAATCAAACTTACTTTTTATTTTTTGAGGGTGTTATTCTTTAAAAAAAATAAGGCTGTAATACACAATTAGTGTAAACAGCCTGTGAATGCAAAGGCATCAGTTTAATTGGGCAATATTCTTTTTAATATTGATGCCAACTACTGCTGCATAGCTAACCTTGTGCAAAGTGGTTTTGTCATCATCCTTATATAATGCATTTTATTCGAAGGGTTGCAGGATACTGTCAGAGGTTTGCACGGGCCGGAATTTAGAGACCAGGTCTCTGCCCTTCCCGAAGGAATGTTTTTGCCGTGAAAATTAAAAGTTAAGCCCGAGCACTGCCTGTACAAAAATCAGTGAAAAGAGACTCAGTCCGGCTACGATCTGGCCCTATTCAATTTCTGCAAAAAATTCAGATTTTACTTCAATTAGGATTACTTTAGAAAATATTGCATACATATTTATTGAATAAATTTACAATGTATTTTTAAATTACGATGTGTTCACAGAATGGTAAATACACAATGTAGTATTGATTATTTAGATTCCTAAACCTTTCAATATTCAAATAATGATTCATTAAATAATTAATGTAGCTTAAAACAAAAGAAAAAAAGAAGAGTTATAAACATCATAACTATTTAATCTTTTCAGTAAATAGTAGATTTGTGAATATGTTTCTCTGTCATTCCTTAAGGCTTTTCTCAAATCCAAAAGATCTACATCCTAACGCATTTAAGAACTCATTTATTTTCGGAAATGCATAAGATTAACAGGCATTCTCACTCAGAAAATATGTAATCGAATGGCGTTAACCATCTTTTCATAAAAGCGATGTACCTATGAGAAAATACTATCAAAGCTACGTTTTGAATTGAATTTCCGCTTACGACTTTACAGAAAAGAAAAACTTGACGCCGTGACAAGAATAGCTTACATGTTGACTGGTAATTCATTTCCCAAAAATGGAAAACGTTGTTCGATTCCAAATTATGTTCAGCTCCGATATGGCTCGAACATGCAATAATAATAATAATAATAATAAATGTAAGTCTGATCTCAGTTGGCACGAGTCTGCAGAAAAAAAAATAAGCAAACACCATGTCTAATGCATCATGTCTCTACGGTGGACATGTTAAATTTCTGTATTGATGTTATAAGCAATGACTCTTTACACACATTATACTTATTCTTGTGAAAAACATGTTTTTAACCGGCCAAACCCGATTTCGAGCAAAATTAGATTAGCCTAGGTCAAACTATTTTATCATAACGCCAATTGGATAAACTAGATTTTCCTACGCCAAACTTGTTTATCTAAATGTCCATAGGATAAATTTAGTTTTTCCTAGGTAAGAGGATAATCCTTCATTTCCCCCTTCATACTTAACCATTAAACCCTCAAAACTATTCAGGGAATCGCCTTATCAGAAAGAGCCTATATCCAAAATTTAAAACAAATTCGTCAATTCTGCGCCAAAAACCATTTATCTAAATTATGTTGTGTTACCTACATTTCCCTTTCTTTTAGATTTAAACAATAAACATCCACAACTAATCACGGAGGCGCCTTATCACAATGATCCTATATCTAAAATTTTAATGAAAACTGATAATTCTGCATGATAAATCCAATTCTCTAAATTAACGCTGGTCCTATTAGTCTCCCGTTCGCCCCCCTCTATTCTTATCTAATGAATTCCCAAAATTAATCAGAAAAGTACCTTATCAGAATGAACCTACATCCAAAATTTGAAGCAAATCGGATATCTCTATCAAGAGTTATCGCGTTACGCATATACGTACGCACATACTTACATACATGCGTACATACATGCGTACCTACATGCGTACATGCATATACAGAACCTGTGAGCCCATTATTTCTCAGGCTTTGACGCCCGTGAGCTAAAAACACGTAAAACTACATTGGCCTAGGATAAACTAGATCAGCCTAGGACAAACAAGAATGTTGGCATTGAGGCGGTCATTGAATTCAATAAAATCACACCAAATTGAATTGGCCTAGGATAAACTAGATCGGCCTAGGATAAACTAGTTCAGACCAATAATCAGCAGTCTAAACTAGGTTAACCTATAAGAGTTAGGCCAAACTAGTTTGGCCTAGGAAAATCTAGTTTGTCCTATGGGCCTTAGGATAGACTAGTTTGGCCTAGGAAAAACTAGTTTATCCGATGGGCGTTAGGATAAACCGGTTTGGCCTAGGAAAAACTGGTTTATCCGATGGGAGGTCGGATAGACCGGTTTGGCCTAGGAAAAACTAGTTTATCCGACGGGCGTTAGGATAGACCGGTTTGGCCTAGGCCAATCTAGTTTGGCCTAAAATCGGGTTTGGCCTGTAACATATACAAAATTTGGTATGAGTTAGTAAAGTTGAAATGTGTTTAAAATCTTTTATTTCAGAAAACAGGTAAGAAAAGTGAATCGTTCTGAATAATTTCGATAAAGATGATTTGGCATAAACGCAATTTTTTACATACATTTAACTAAATATTGACTAATTTTCAAAAGTTAATTAATATTCCATTAATTTTTTTTTAATATATGTATAGTTTTATACCCTGTTTTAACTGCAAACATATGTGTTTTTCAAAGTTTCAAATTTTTCAAAAAAAGGTTACCCAAAGGTTGGCACATTTCTTAACTTGCTTCAATTGCATATGGAAATTTCCTTGAAAACCACCAACATGAATCCTAAAAAGTTTTGCATTGTAACTTTTCATATATATATTTGAAATAATTGTTTTTTTAATAAAACTTTAAATGTGCATTTTGGGATTAAAAAAAAAAAAATGCGAATAGTTAATGTATGTATTCATATGAAAATTAAAAAGAAAGAAATATTTAATAAGAAAAAAATGTAAGTGACATTTTTTATTTTATACACATATTATTTTAATAATAAAGAGACATAACAAAAAGGTTGTCATATTCATTTTAGGGAAACAAATACAGTACACGTATATAAAAATAGGTGAATTCAACTGAAAATCATATTTTTTAAAAAGGATTTTATAAGAGAATCTTCTGGAAATCAAACGCTTATTTCAGAAATAAGCGTAATTTACAGAAATAATATAGTTTTTGTACGTAGTAAATTTAGGAAGTAAATTTTGAGCGATTTATTTTTATGGTTACAAAACAGTATTGTATGAAAAAACACTATTGTACTTAATGTGTTTGTTCTGTAAAAGTTTTTTTTTTTTTTTTTTTTTTTTTTTTTTTGTTTCACTTTATTATTTTCCAACTTTTTATTTCTGTCTTATTAAAAAGCACAGTTAAATCTCGAAGAGCTACATACAAGAGCAGTTCATGATGTTTAAAATCTATCTTTATACCTTAAAATCTATCGAGTAAATCCTCTTTACAAAGTGATTAGTATAAAGTTTCGCTCCAATCGTTTTGTGACAATCACAGTGTAAAGAATATCTATTCCGTGTTGCGGCTTAAAACTTGGGATTTGGTCTTGTATGTCAGTGGTCCTGGTTAAGGCAAGTAGTATTTTCACCTAGGTATAACAAATCTCATTTTACCATCTAAATATAGGTAAATCTATTTTTTCTTGTGTTCAAAAGTTACTCTGTGTGTGTGTAACTCTTGAATATATAATTCTTTTTTCTGTCGAAAATTATGTCAATATATATACCTAATGAATAATCGAAATTACACTCCTGCCCATTACATATGGTATTGTCAAACCAATTTTCTTGTTGTTTCAGCTGCTTACTATAAAAATAGCAAGCTCATCTTTACGGTCAGATTTTAAATCTTGTCTCTCAAGTAATTAAACATACATAAGAACTCTGATCTTTTTTTTTTTTTTTTTTTTTTTTTTTTTTTTTTTTTTTTTTTTTGTTCTTTAATTAATCCAAATTTCATGCAGGTGTAATTATGTGTATTCCAGTTTCCTTTATTGTTATTCTTTTGTTTGAGGTCGTATTTAAAGGTGTATTTTAGCATGTGCCTTAGATTAAAATTATCTCTAATGTTAATTAAAAAAAATAATTTTTTTTGTATGCAGTGCTAGGAACCTCACACTGTGTTTACTTATTTTTTTTAACTTTAAGCAAAAATAAGAATAATCAAATAAATAAATATAAAAATTCTTCTATACTAGATTTTGTTTTCCGTTTATAAAAAGAACATAAGAATACACTTTCATAAATGATTCAGATAAAAACTTTGAAGTAAAAGGTATGAATATTCATTAGCAAATAGTTTACCATCACTGAGATAATAATAAATAAATATTATTCATATTAAATAAATAAATAAAAATTCCTCTATACTAATTTGGTTTTCCTTTTATAAGAATTATTATAATAGTTCGTCAGGTTCCTGCGTCTTTGCAAAAACTAGATTTACAGATATAGTATATCTTTGTCATACAGTGTACTGATAAAATTTCAGTATGCATATATATTTGTGTCATTTTATGAGTGTAAAATTACAATTTTTTCTGTGATGATAAAGCAAGTTTAGTAAAGACTGATCGTCTTCCCTTCAGCAAGTTTCACATGTTCGATGTAAATATTGAAATATTTCTGCTGTCTGTTCTTCTTATATTTGTTGAAGAAATGAAATTTGCTTAAACCTACGTCATAAATTTTGAAAAAAATTTTTTGTTACTCCGCGCATCTGACAGAAGATTAATTTAATACAAAGACATCTGTAATTTTTATTATCGTTTGCCAAAGGATACATTTAATTAAAAAAATGAATCTACATCTCATACAAACTATAAAAAGACAATTACGGTTTCTTTTCTGATAATATGTAACATAGTAGGAAAGAAAATTTTCTAGTGTTAATTTTAAAATAAAAAAGGACTTTTTTTACTACGCAATGCAAATAACAGCACACACTGTTTGCCTTTTTGTTTAAACTTCAAACAAATAATAAAAATAATTAAAGAAAGAAAGAAAAATTCCTCTATACTAATTTTGTTTTCGTTTATATATATAAAAAAAAAATATTATAAGAGTTCGTCATATTAAAACATAAAAATACACTTTCATAAATGATTTGATAAAAACTTTAAAGTAAAAGGGATGAATATTAATTAGCAAATAGTTTTTTAGGGGTATTTCACGAATTATTCAATTTGGACTGATATTCATAATATTTCTAAAACACTTCGCTGGTTAAAAGTAATGACATCCTGTATCCAAGAAAATTTGCATAAGAGGAAGTCGAATGTACTTTATTAGACAATTATTTTTCGTATATATTTTCAAAACTTTTTTTTCTTTGCTGGACAAAAGAGTTTGTTTAAATAATTACTTATGCATTCAGTAGTTTTAAACATATTATATTCGGGCATTATTAAAGAATGACATGAACTTCCAGGGAAATGTTTCTTTTTTATTAAAAATTACCTTACTTATTAATAATATATGCATATAATATATATATATATATATATATATATATATATATATATATATATATATATATATATATATATATATATATATATATATATATATATATATATATTAGTCAGATTGGGGTATTTAGACAAGTGGTAGCTGGAAATTTCGGTTAAAACGAAGGCATCTTTATCATTTCATCATTTTTTCAGTTTATTATAATTAAGCTAATTAAACACACATATATGTAGATATATATGCGTGAATCTGTATTAAAATAGCAATAACAAAATACCACTTATTGAAGAAAATCGGTGTTCAGAAATGCAATCACTGAAAGGAAAATAATGGAAAGAAATGTAAAGAGTTACTGAAATGTTTCTGAGAAACTGGGAATCTTAGAACATTTTTTGTGTAATAAATAATGGCAATAACAAATATATATATAAGGGAAACGCATTTGTACTATAAGTTTAAAAAATCTGTAAAATTGTAAACATTCTTTCGGAAACTGGGATGCCTAGAATTTTTTATGCGAATGCAACCTGAGTTATCGGTAAACCTTTTGTAATATAACTGTAGTTTTAATATTAAATTTAATATTATAATACAACTTAAATAAATTGCTTGTAATGTTAATTATGGATTAGTTTGGATTAATTGATAGAATGTTTGCTTCTTGATCAGCGGGCTCGGATTTACTACTGGAACGTGCTATGTTTATTTATAATTTTTTTTCTTTTATAAATGTAGTTGTAATTATATTGTAATAAATTTCGTTGTCAATTAAAAATTGCTCATGAAATATAATTTTTAACCACATTTTTTTTTCATTTATAGCTTAATCGTTGTATGAAACACAAAAAAAAAAACTGTAATTTTATTTTTATTATGTCTTTTTTGATCCACAAAAATGACATTGAAACAAGTACAAATTAAAATTGAATAAAAAATGTGATAAATCCGCAACTCTATTTTGTAGAAATATAATCAAAACAATTTAGAATATTAAACAAAATTGGTCGTGTTGAGATAAGAATGATCACTTTTATCTCAACAATTATTTTTTTCTAAAATTATTATTAAAAATATGGTAGAAGTCAATTTGGCACACTTTTGATAATTTTTTGAACCATTTGATATTAATTTAGTTATTATTATCTTTGAAAGTTAAAGCATATTTTAAAATTTAATTTAGTAAATCTTTCTTTGCTTTAAATCCCATGAGACATTTAAATTATTTATTTTTATTTTACTCTAATGCACAACACTTGAAAAATGTATAGAAAGTATAAAATTAGATTTATTTAAGCATTTATTATTTAATAAAAGTCTTTTTTTTTTTTTTTTTTTTTTTTTTTTTTTTTTTTTTTTTTTTTTTTTTTTTCTTTTGCCTTTCCATTCATTAAGATTTTATAAAAATTTAGTAAATGTAAAATTTTTACTAAAATTTTTATTACATTATCATTATTTATATGTAAATACAAAACAGATACTGTCTCCATCTGTAATTTATACATTAACTTACTTGTCTTATTCAGAAAAAAATAAATTAAATCTAAGGATGTTTCTCTTATCAGAGTGCATCTTTAAATATATATATATATATATTAAATGAATTCAGTTTAAATAATTGAAACAATTTAGTTTCTTTTAAATTATAATAAAATAACTGTGAGTAAACAAAAGTGACATTAGAAAAATGGAATTTCAAAGTTTGAATGCATTTTTAAATATATATATTTTTAAATCTTTAACAAACTTTTTTAAAAATAAAATTGCGAAATAAAATTG
Source organism: Maratus speculifer (assembly GCA_964019185.1). NCBI lineage: Eukaryota > Metazoa > Arthropoda > Arachnida > Araneae > Salticidae > Maratus > Maratus speculifer. The sequence goes on along the minus strand of OZ025297.1, from coordinate 212,461,975 downwards.
TCATTTCAAATGATTTGAATAAAATTATCTTCTTCGACATACCCTACATTGTAGATAAATTTTATTCTTAGCAAATTGCACAAGTTGTTGGCAATATAAGAAAATTGTATGTATGCAAAATTTACATACATTTAATGTCATTGTTCTACCAGAAAATATAGCTGACAACCACAATCTATTAAAACTCTTATAAAGAAATAAAGTAAAATCTTAATTGAAATACGTGTCGAATAAAAAACACTCGTTTAATCGAATATGTTTTATCTTTCAATCAGAAGAAATAAGTATAAGACATGAAGGACTCTGAAGACTATCATGTATGAAAAAAGATCTATGTAAACTTAAACATATCGTCTAGTTAAGAATAAAGTACACTGTCAAAAAAACTCATCCATACGTCCTAAATTATTCCTAATTTTTTAACAAATTATTTCCTTTAAAGTTACTAAGTTTTTTTCCTATTATAAAGTTTATTTGGCAATCCATATTTATTAAAATTTTTATAAAGGTATCGTTTGAAAAACGGAAATCAAATACGCATGACATACAAAAAAGACACCTTTTATTGAATATATTTTATATTTCAACAAAAAAAGAAAAGAAAGAAAAAAAAAACAGAATTGTAATTTAACAAATTACAACTACTATTTTGAAAATGATATTTTCAAAGACTAGAATTTTAAAGATTTATAAATAAATTTTATATTTAAATTAATAGTAATAATATACATCATTTTTAGGATGATCATAACGATGATCATCGTTATGATCATCCATATATAACAATAAATTTCTAATTAATTGTTAGATAAGAAAATTAATTGTTATATATGAATGAATTCAGTTTAAATTCATTCATATATAACGTGAATGAATTTGTGTTACATTGTGTGGGTGAATGTGTGAATGTGTGTGTTTTCTAAGAATCACAAGACTGTCAAGTATGGCTAAATATTTATGTAATTTTATACATAGCACACAACTGAGAAAATGCACACACTGGAAAACACTCGTCTAAGTACACTAAATTATTTCTCATTTTTTTTAATAATGATTCCTTATGTTTAAAAACATTAAATTCCAAAAATCCAGTTCATTCCAACGTACGGATGTGTATTAGCTCTATAAATACTAAAATCCGACTTTCTTTATTTAAAAATACCTATAAAAAGAAATTTCTGGTTTTATTAAGAATGTATAACTAATAAAACTAGTATTTACACAAGGAAATAGAAGGTTCGGAAAAAAACTCTGTAAACACTGAAAGATTAGTCCAATTGGTGCAATTGGGACCGAATCCAGCACCTTGTCTACCACTTTCGAATGCAGAACCTCTCGACCACCAGTGGTGCCAACAAAGGAAACAAAGATGTACCAATTTAAAAAGAAATAACAATTAATTTTCTCATTTATTTAAATGGATTCGATTTTTATTACTTTTTTTAAATTATAAAACAATATTCGCATTTCAAGTATATCGTAAAGGAGTGCATTTAAATTAGACATTTCCATTAAATATTTAGCGAAACAAGCTTATTTTTACCTCTCTGTTCACCTCTATAAAAACAAAAAATGATTTAACGCAAAATAAAAACGTCGACATAAAATGACATAAAATGACATAAAAATGTAATAATCATATCTTACATTTAGCATTCTACATTATAAAAACCTGTATAATTTTCCTAAACAAGTTTACCTCTAAAGAATTACGAACCCAGCCAGAATCTTATTAAAGACAAAACTTTACAGAAAATAAATTCAAATCTCAAATTAAAAAAAAAATGAAATAATAATAAATCAGTCAATATGGCCATTCATCTGAGGCAAGTATGTGTACTTCGAGCAGTTTCATACTGTCTAACGTTAGCCAAATGTTTAAATTTCAGTTCTGAAAACAATAAAGCAGCTAGTTCAATCGCAAGGCCAGCACAGTTTATTTTATCTCCATTTCATGCATTTATCGTAGATTTATTTTTCTATAAAAAATACTGGTTTTGTCCTGAAAAAAAATCCCTGAAGCGTATGACCTCTGATAATATTTTATACAAGAAAACATCCTGCAAAAGTTCTGTTATTATTTTTTTTAACCTGTTTATTTTCTCGTCGAATCTGTAAAAAGAAATAAGAAGTCGATAGAAATTATGCTGGATACTACAAAATGTTAATGTACGTTATGCCAACTTGAGAGTAATTGTTCAAATTAATGGGATCAAAGAATAGAATTCTCAAGAAAGGACTTTCAAGATTTTTTTTTCGAAGATTTAAATGTGATATAATTAAAAATGGATTGCATCCTTAGAAAAAAAAAATTAAACGTACATGTTTTTTTTTTTTTTTTTTTTTTTTTTTTTTTTACTTATTTCGGAGGAAATGAGTAACTTTGAATTGTGATGAAAAATAGAAAAATTGGAGGTTGTCTCGTACCATAGACAAATAATTAAAAGCATTCTATAAAAATATAGTGATTTAGTAGTCTACGCAAGACACTTAGTGAAAACAAAATTTATATTTAGCGGTAAACTCTTATTTTGCATTTTTTCATATTTCGATTTGTTGCGTTCGAAAAGAAGTTCTCATAGTTCTAATTCTGAAATTTTTATATGTTACTATAAAGACGAGTCGGCATTGCTCAGATTTCTGGTGATTAAAATAGAAAAAAAAATAAATGTCTTTCCTTTCCCCATAGGGTAATCTGAGATTTCACACTCGAAAACGAAATGTTACTTTTCTTGAATGTTCCCTTTATGTATACTTTAAAAAAGGGATTTTTTTTTCATTTTAACTTTGTATATCCTGAATTTTGAAAAAAAAAATCCTTATGTGAATAATTATTTAAGTTGATGTCTAATATATTCAGAACACTACATGTAACATGACCAACAAGATCCTGATTGCTTAAGACATTCGCTGCCGATCACGCGCTTGCGCGTGATATGGCGCCAGCATTGATGTGCCACCCACGGGCCAGCGCGTGATGTGGTGTGATGTACAATGGCCAGTAATGTCCAATGGGCGCAGGGAAATCTTTCAGTGATTCTATATTATAAAAGTAAATCGGCTTCTAGGAAAAACCCACGTCTACAGTGTGGCATTAACCATCATCACATCTTCACGTAAGTGGCAGCGAACGTGTTAAGAAAGTCATCCGATCGATTGAGAGAATGATTTTTTTTTTTTTTTTTTTTTTTTTTTTTGCCTGTTTAAATTCCGTATTTATCTATCGCATTCTTATAAGTTAATTGGCAACACAAAACCTTGTTGTAAAATCCCGTATTCTTGTACTCGAGAGTTATTCGAGAGTTAAACAGGTTTTTTTCATCTGCTGAAGAATAGAGTTTTATAGAATTTTAATAGAATTTTAATGCCAAAAATAGAATTGAAAAGTATTTTAATGTCATAAGGTGGCATAAATATAATATATTATTAATATATATATATAAAATCCCTGTCGGCTTGGCCTATATTCTGAGGGCGATTTCGAAGTTAAGTTCTCATAGAAACAACAAAAATTAAAATATGATTATAAATAAACATTGTTTAACAACTTTATTTGGCCACTTTTTAAGAATTTTTAATTTCATTTTTCTGTAAGGGTTGCTTATATCAGAATCATCGTAAGCGATATTCGGTACAAATGTCCAATTTGACAGCATATTTTTAAAAATGTATTCCGACTTTATGAAAAAATCGAACAATACGGCACATTATATAGTTCATAAGTAAGAGAAAATGTCGGTTGAATACATTTGAGAGCAAAATTGAATTTATAAATGAGTCATAAAATAAAAAATTTGTTATTTGAATACATCCCCAATTCTTCAATTAAGATCGCTTCGTGAAATTATGTTCGAATTACCCACTTTGACAGCTTTTTAAAAAATATATTCTGCCTTTATCAAAAACCTGGACAATATGACATTATTATACAGTTCCTAAATAAGAAAACCTGTTAATTGAAAGCGTTCGAGATCAAAAATGATTTAAAAATGAGTCAGAAAAATAAACAATTTTTTATTTCAATACTTCAATTTTTCAGTCACGACCATTTCAGTAAATTCTGTTCAAAATGCCATTTTGACAGCATTTTTTGAAATATATTTTGCTTTTATCACAAAACGGATCGATGCGCCACAGCATATAGTTATTAAATAAGAGAACCTGACAATTGTATGTGTTTGAGAGCAAAATGATTGAGAATATAATCAGTTTCGAATTCATATTTTTTCTACAACTAGTATTTTTGTTAAATTTAAGAATATAAGCAGTTTCGAATTCATATTTTTTACTACAACTAGTATTATTGTTTAATTTATTTTTAATATAAGAATGGGTTCTATGAAAAACTTGTCAGTATAAAAGTTGTAGATATTATTCAGAAGATGTATGATAAATTTAATCAGATTTGATATCTTAAAAATTGACGAGGTTATGGATTTTTTTCTTAATCTATCCCCCTTTGCCTTTTTGTTTCTGTTTATATTTTATTTTATTTTTTATTTATTTTTTTTCAGTAAGATTTGCTCCTATCAAAAACTTGTCAATACGAAAGTTTTAGATAGTATTAGGAGCATTTATAAAAAAAAGTTGGATTTGATATCTTGAGAATTGGCAAAGTTATAATTTTTTAACTCCCGAAAACCCTATTTTTTCGTCCCTCTAGCTCATTATTTATTTTATGAAAAATCTGTTATGCAGAAAATGTGTGTCCATTTTTAGAAGTAATATAAACTTTAAACTGATTCGATATTTATTTTAATAAAAAATTACAGGGTATTTTCGGTCTTCACAAAATCCCTTTCTTTTTAGAAACCCTTGGACCAATTTTGCCCATTAACTAACTTGACCGAGATTTTATACCCCTTGATTTTATGTATCAGCTTGGAAGAGATCTGAGCAGAATTAAAAAAGTTATCGTGTCCATAAAAAAGTGACATAGACCAATAGATAGATAGAAAAATGAGAGATAGATAGATAAATAGATTGATAAAGATTTTTACTGAATTTAGTTTTGGGGTCTAGGTGACATGATGTGAGCAAATCTGCAAAACTTTTCAGAAATTTCAACATGTGGGTGATCGCAATAGGTAGTATTTCATAGTGTATAATGTTCACCTTGGCAAAAAAATTAAAATTTGCAATACACACACACATATATATATATATATATATATATATATATCTAATATTTTTTAATTGATCTAAGTTCTAATTTAGATTTAAAAAATAATTATATACAACATAGTGCACGATATAAACACATTCTCTTGATTATGTTAAAAATAGTTAATTCTTAAAATTAATACACTCCGATAAATAATTCATTTTATATGATTAAAAAAAAATTTCTTATCTCATCATAATTTCTTAAATACCCAACATTGCGATTTTTCTTTCAATTCCAATTTTTCGTAAAACACGAGACATATATTTAAAAAAAAAAAAAAAAAAAAAAAAAAAAAGTACTTTTTATACAATTTTTTTTATTGTTATGTATTTAGTACAATTACAATTATATCTTATCATGCTTCTGACATAAAGTCAAATTAACGGCTGAGACATGGACCTGAAGTATCGGTAAGCACACCTATGGGAATAATTGTTTGATATTTTGAGAGAAATATCACACATTTTGGAGTAATCCGAAAAAATATCTCAGTTATTTTAAAATTAATGGAACAATGAATTTTCTGTTATCAAAAAAACTATTCTACGTGTATAGTATTTAGCTTTTCTAATAAAGATAAAAATAGTTCGAAGTACTATTAAATGTTATGAATATAAATGGCAAATAGAAATATAATTTCATACGTATCTTTAAAGTATAAGCGTATATAAAAACAGGTAAGATTTAAAACTCGTCTCATCCAGAAAAACAAATCCCTGGAAATCGCGAAGGTCCTTAACTTGCGTACATTAATTTTCATACGATTTTTTTTTAAATTGTAGTGTGCTTTCTTTACAAATAAAAAAAATAGAATACATTAATATATTTTTTTCGTTAACCTGTTTTTACCCTTTAATCCTAATTTTTCAATTAACTATATTGATATTGTTTACATCTTGAAGGAGTATCACTTTAGGCTCTGTAATAGGCTCTGTAATAGGCTCTCTTGTGTTTTGAGTGAGTTCGGTATGTCATTTACCTAACATTTGTGGCACAAAACATTATCATTAGTTTATGCAACTTTAATTTTTCGCAGCATGTGTGGCGCACTGGGTTAACAATTAACTGTGGTTCACGAGTTTTATGCAAATTTCTTGTCCAGTCTTTTCAATCTGAAAAGTATAAAAGCTGGGAGTGCAGATGCATGGCTGAGACTATGGTAGCTCTCTATCCTTGGGTGAATTAGACAAGTTTGCTAAAGTTTTGGATCCGCCTTGGCGGTGACTAACGACTCCATTTCGTGTTGACGCTGGTGTGGAGTTCAGAGTAAGAATAAAAGGAGCCGTACTAAAACATTTTACAAGTAATTTAATAGTTCATTTTTTACGTTGAAAATAAAGTGATTCAGAACATCCACGGACTATCATTCTGAAAGATAGCTAGAAGTGTTCCTCAAGTTTTGCAGTAGACAATGAAAAGCGCCATGAAAGTATTTCAAAGAGATTGTGAGTAGAATTGTTTTACTATATAGTAGTTGAAATTATACGTTTTTAGAATTAAGTCGTTCTATTTTTTTAAACTAACTCCCCTTCTCTAGTCTATTTAAAATTAAAATAAAAAACGTTAGTGTTAATTTTCAGCTTTGTCCTTATTTGAACGTGGTGGTCTAGCTGGTGCCGTCAAAGCGTTACTAAAATGGTATTTTTTATTTATAAAGCTTAAGATATTAAATTAAAGAGGATTTCTTAAATTTAAATAGAAAAATATGAGTATGAATTATGAAAAAGTCATTAAAAAAGTTTGGTACATTTACAAAAGACTGCAAAACGCTATTCGATTTTTGTGGTAAAACGTTGAAGGAAGGGGAGAAATTAATGACATGTCAATATCACTTTTTTAGTTTAAATTTTAGGGATATTTTAACCAATAATTCCTTTGGGATTTTTTCTCTTGTATTTCATGGTGAAATCAGTATTGTTAATAAGAAATCCCATCTGATGGAGCATGATTATGACATTATTAAACATACATTATACAGTTGCTATTAAACATAGATCTTCGCGGTGCATTTTTATATTGCTAAGGGATATATCAGTGTTTAATAATAGTTTTTTTTTGGGGGGGGGTTACTTTTAAATTAGATTGATTGGTGCCCACTTTGTCACTCCATCTAACGATAACGCATTAAAAATAAATAAAATTCAAGAAGCATAATGAACATAAATGGCTATATTAAATTATACCCACACCAAGCAAAACTTACATTAAGCTATAGCTTTATTAAGCTAAACCTATGTTGGGCAAAATTTTTGAAATTTAATTAATTTTCCCAATGCTAAAAAAATGTCACGGAATTCGAAAGGTCGCTAAAAATCACATTAAAAAATCATTAAAATTTAAAAATCGTGGAAGAAAAAGTTAATTGTTGTAGCATATAAATTGTATACCAAACTCCTTTTTCGAATTTAAAAATATCACCATGGAATTCTTAAAATTCTATTCAAAATGTATTAAAAGTCACTATTCAAAGATAACAATGGAAAAAATTTATTATAATGAGATAAAATATTGCAAACTGAATTCTTTAATTTATTACGCAAAATCTTCATAAAACACTGTATTCAGAAATATTTCAAGAATAATTAAAAATCGACGTAAAATGTAAAAAAAATCTTGAAAAAAATCTACAAACGCATTAAAATTCGCAAAAAAATAGCTCATTGTAAAATATGCTATATTAGGATTTAATTGTCAAGGTAATGTTTAAACAAAATTGCGTTTCCGAAAGGGAAAAAATCGCAGATGGAATCAAAAAACACTAAAATTTGCGTTGAACGTGAATCAAAATCGGTCGAAATTTTTTAATAGTAGGGAACAAAATTATTAATAATGGAGTAAAAAATGGAGACTTGTATTCTTTAATAAATAGCAAAAAATCGGGGAAAAGTGCATAGAATCTCTAAAAATCGTTAAATACTGCATCAAAAATTACTGAATTCAATGATTTGTAAAGAATTCAAAAACTACTACTTTAAGCTAAAATGTTGAAACCAAATTCCTTTTTACCAATGTGAAAAAAAATTCTGTGGTTGTCATACAATCTCTAAAAATATCAATGAAAGTCACATTACAAATCGTTAAATATTTAAAAACAGTCGCATAGGTCAATAATGACTATAATAAAATAAAACACTGTAATCGGAAAATTTTTATTAATGCCAAAACATCAAAATAGAACATCAAAATCCTGAAAAATAGCTAGATGGCAAAATAGACAAATTTATTTTCCGATTGTAAAAAAAAAAAAAAAAAAAAAAAAAAAAATGCCGTGGGATAAAAAAAAAAAACTTCAAAATGTCACATTATTAAATACACTAATAATCACTAAATATTTAAAATATTGTACGGGTCATTATTTACTCTAATGGTGTAAAGATGGTATTTAGAAAAGAATCATGATTGACAAAAAAACGTCAACAAAACGTATAAAATATTTAAAAAATCGCTAAAATGTCATTGAAAATAGTGCTAAAAATTGCATTAAGAATCGCTAAAATTCAAAATTCGTAGATGAAAACATTTGTTATATTAGCTCAATAGTTTGAAACCAAATTGCATTTTCAAATGTCAAAAAATCGGTGTAGGTCTCAAAAATCTTTAAATTGTTCATGGAAAAATGCATTAAAATCGCGAAATATAAAAGTATCTTATGAGGAGAAATTTTTTTCTACTTTTATAAAACATTGCAAAATCGTAAAAATAATTCATGAATGCTAAACAATCGATGTGAAACATAAAAAAATCTCGAAAAATCGCAAAAAGTGCATAAGAAATCGTTAATATTCAAAAATTGCTGATGGTGAAATTTACTATATTAGGCTAAAATTTTAAAAATAAATTTCTTTTCTCATGTGAAAGAATTGCCGTGGTGCTCGAAAAATGCTAAAAAGGGCATTGGAAAATGTGGTAAGAATCGTATTTAGAGATGTTTTAAAAATTGCTATATTAAAAATCGCAGAAGTGGAAATATACTCTGATTTATAAATAAATGCAATCTTATAGCTTTTGTGTATGATAAAAAATTGATACCTGAAATAAAAACCTTGAAAACTCGCTAAAAATTGCATTAAAAAAGTAAATTTCAAAACAGATAATGACGAAATCTAAAATATTAGTCTAAAAATTTGAAAACAAAGATTATTTTCTAATGTCAAAAATTTGCCATTTAACAAAAAAAAAAAAAAAAAAAAAAAAAAAACACTAAAAATCGCACTGAAAAACTCACTAAAAATCGATAAATATTAAAAAATCTCAGGAGTCAAAATTTGCTCTAATGGGATAAATGTTCATGAATGAAAAAAAAAAAGAAAAAAAAACGCTTAAAGCAAAGTATCTCGAAAAATGCTGTTCTTGGTTATCCCATTAAAAATTGCTACAATTCAGTATTGTACATGGCGAAATTTACTATGTTTTGCTAAAAGTTTGAAACCAAATTTAATTTTCGAAATCAAAAAATCTTGGTAATCATCTCACATGAAATATGTTCCAACTTTAAACGTCGCTCCAAAAACAACGGTTGTTGTCAATGGTAGGCTTAAAATGCAGCTTAATTTTTTCATCATGTGAAAAAAACATAAAAAGAAAAATTTGGAGATTTAAACTATTTTCCGTTTTTCACTTTATAACCCAATCTGTGTTTAACGATTCGTTAATTTTAGTTACAAAAATTTTATTTGTCTAATATTTAAAATTCTTAAAGATTATAAAAGAGAAGCATTTAGAATTATTTTACAAATGCATGTATTATTAATATTATCAATGTCATATAAATTTTTAAAAAGTTCAAAAATTCGATAATGATCTCTAACTTTAAAACTACCATGACTAACAATTAAAACATCACCTCCAAAATACGTATTGGTGATATAGATACAATTTATTGCACTTCCAATTGCAAATGTTTAATAATTAATCAGATGATGAAATATCCATGTCGAATGCTTGTAAATGTCAAAATGTAAAAATTCTGCACAAAACAATCTATGTAAAGAACGTTTTTTAAGTAGATGTGAAGCAAGCAGATGAGAAAAGTTCCGTAAAAATGAATCAAAATATAAAAAGAATATTTTAGAGTTTGTATAAAATGCAGTCATTTTGAAATGTATTTTTTATACTTAATACGGTACTAGATTTTTTTTGTGCACATTTTTTATGGTAAGTATACATGTCAAATGACATTTATTTTTATCATAAAATTCTCATTAGACGTAATGAATATGTAAGGTAAGTATAATATTTCATAAAATATTTAATTCATGAGCAAAATTTAAATACTATTTTATCTGAAAATGTTAAAATTTTAGAACAATTCTCATCATGAATGTCATTTGCCACACAAACATAAGAAAAAAAGAAATAAAGAGGAAAAGAAAGAAAAAAAACATGAACTTTGCATTTCAGAAAAATATTATGAGCGAAATTTAATATTTATGATTAACATAAGCAGTTTTATGTTAAACTTTGAAGAGGTTTTAAAGGTATATTTCAAAAAATCTCATTACTTCATACATTCTGCCCCATTTTATTTTAGAATGACATGAATTTTAATTTTAAATTGGATATCATTTATTTCATTTCTTTTTTTATTATGATTTCTGAATGTTATCTTTATCATTTGTTTATAGGTATACTTTTATTTTAAAATTAAACATAACTAGCTGTAAAGAAAAACGATCTGATTTCAAGACTCAAGATTCAATACATTTTTTATATATATTTTCTAATATATAAACAATTCATAAATAAAACTTAAAACTTTATTGATAAATTAGTGTCACATTATGTAATTTTATATGCATACAATATGAAATTAAAGTAGATATTTGTAAAACAGATAGAAAATGAATATCTATCAAAATAGGAAATATTTTAAATCAATAATTAGCTGATCCTCAGACTTAAAAAAATCATATAAACAGCTATGTTGGTTGTACAAAAAACCTAATGCTGTTAATGGTACTATTATGGCAAATCTGCAGGTGTAAATTTCTACTCGTCTAAACATGCTATCTTACACGCTGCATATGGGGATCCTTACGATCAACAGGCAACTTGTTTGTAAGTTTCCGTTGAAAACTAAGGCATCGCTCAAACTAAACTTCTAACTATTACGAGTATCAGCTTCATTTCTCGTGGCATAGCTGTGTGTTTTTTTTTAAATCTTTAATGAGTTTTAGAAGAAGGAATCTGATGTCGTGCAAAATAGGATACATTCCTTCAAAAAGAGTTCCGAGCTTTATTATCTAACCTATTGTAGATTTTCCGATATTCTTTAGTGAATAAATCACAAAAGAGTCCTGAACAAAAAATTTCGTAGAATACTATTGAAGGATGGTAAAATAAGTATGTGTCTGCAACTCAAGACTTCCAAGTACAGTCGTCCCTACTTAATCGGATAAAGCGTTGTTGCATACATCTAATTACATGCATAGAAGAGAAACGGTACCATAAGGTTCATGTTAAAAATACTCTTTTTATCGCAAAACAACCGATAGTTAATTGCATAAAATATCTCCTTTTTTGTAATCTTGATTTTTTGAATTCCTGAGAATGCGATGAATGGAAAAAAACAATAAGAACAGAAATATTTTCTTTTGTAATAAAGTTTTGTTATCTGTAAGATCGACGCGCAGAAATTGGTGCAAAGGATTGAACTTCATTTTCTTAATTCTTGGAAGAGCTTGGAAGAGTTTATTTTGTAAAGGTGTGATTTTCCTTTACGGCTGGTCATACATATAGCGACTCAAGATGACAACGGAACTTCTTTGAAACTTCTGAAATCTGAGGGTTATACTATAGGATTTGTCGGGTGAATAAAAGAACTTTATGTAGTAGAGGAAGTAGAGAAGTAGTGTCCGATATAGGAAAAACAAACTGAAAAAATATTCGCAATGAATAAAGAACAAGTTGGCAAACAATGAAAAATTAAATGAATATATACGGAAATATTATTAATATTTTCATAGGTATTATCTTGAAAAAAAAAATATATTATTTTAGTTTCCTTTTAATTTTCACTTAAATTACCTAAATTATAATGAAAAATTAAATCATGTAACGTAGATAGTATTATAATACACCACAGTTTGGTACATACATTGTTATAAATAAAGTAATCATAGTATATTGATAAAAATTATTATTATAATAATTTATTTTTCAATCAATTGTATAATTTGTTATTGTTCATTGATAGTTATCGAACCCATAGTATAGAAACAAATGATGATCTATACTAATAACATTAATTGCTGTTCTTGCTTAAATGCAGTACCCGCTTAATTGCATATAATTCCTTGGACAAATAGTATGCAATTAAACGGGTAGACTTGCCTAGAAGCATTGTGTAATACAAGAAAATTGCAGAAGTCGGAATGGATGTTACACACTAGTCCACATTAGTTAAAATTTTCACTCCTTGCTCGATTTTATACGGACATTACTACGTTACTTTTTCAGTTACGTATTAGCCTTTTCTTCATCCCCTCATTTCATTTATCTTCGTCAAAAAAAGAAAAATATATATAGTTAATCTATCTATTAAAAAATCTATTAATATTGTATTCTTGCCTAATATCACTGGATGTTTACACTTCAATTTTTAGAATACAAATGTGTTTGTAAGCATTAGACCTTTTAAGAAAACCCTATAGAAACGGAACACGTTAGCCCAGAACGTCCTATTTTGAAGGGATTTGAGATTATATACAATATTATAGTAAGGTAAAGCATGTATTCATGCATATGTGTAAGCGTGCACAGTCATATTCGAATCACAATTTCTCTGTCTGGAACAAAAATTTACGGAAAATAGTTTATCCCATCAGAGAGTAAAAGACTGTGCTCTATTAGAAAATCAAATTCTACACCAACAACTTTTCTGGAAAATACCATATGAAGATTTATACTTCAATTTGCTGTTTTTTATTTTATTTTATTTTATTTTTCATCACAGACTTTTGAGACATTCAAAGAATTTAATGTATATATATATATATATATATATATATATATATATATATTGATAAAAAATATACACAAAGAAATATGTTCTCAGACATTTTTATTTATGTTCTGTTTTACAAAAGAAAAATATATATATATTTTTAATGCATATTTTAGCTTTGTAACTTACATAAAAAATATATTTTGTATGTAATTTTAAATCTTTGCAACCCATCCATAAAAAAATATTAAAAATTACTTATGTTATCATTGGTTTATCTAAAGCAGCATTTTATTTAAACAATGTTCATGCAGAAAAATCCGTATATGCACATACATTTAAATGGTATATGATAGACACCACACGGGCGAGGGCGAGATGTACTATAATTGATCAAAAAAGAGTTAAATGTGCTCAGAAATATATCATTGCAGTACATAATGGTATCAAAATATAAATGTATCTGAATCGAAACATATATTTATATATATATATATAAATTAAAATATGAAAGAGTTTGTAAATTAGTGGATTTAAAATTAATAATAAAAAGTAAATATAATGAACAGCACAGCTATTATCAATGATCTTTTAATATTTATTTTATGAGGCACATTCTAAAAGTTCAAAATAGATCAAACAATTTTTACTCGCTTATTTAAAGTATAATTGCGATTATTTAAAAATCTTTCACTCTGAATGAGAAATTAATTTATTCTTTTTTAAGTTCATTTAAATTCTTGAATATATAATGCTTAAAAATGGTATTTTAAAGGGAAAAGTTCTTCAAAGGAAATGAATATGTATGAGAAAGTGTAGTCCTATATATTTTATTATTTATTTAGAATCTTTGTGTAATGTGCTATTTTTAACTTACCATAAACGAATAAAGACTGAGCAGATAGAAAATAGTTAGAATTGAATATGTGAATAAATATAAAATATCAGTGAATTAATAAAGGAATTTCTTTAATAAATTGGAAATGAAATTCGCTGTATAAATATCATGGTTAATATTGGTATCCACTAAATTTCGGATTCAATTTAAAAGGTGGAATAATTTAAACTGATATCATTATTTAAGTAGATGATTGGTTGTGTTTATGACAGCCAATTATCTGCATGAGGGATATAGGCCCTAGTGGGATTGTCCTCCGTTGAGGTCTTTATATGTGGACCCAAAGGACAACAAGTGGATCGTATTTAGGCAAGGAAGTACAAAACGAAGGGAAACTGTGAGCAATGAGATCGACTGGCCCGATTGGGATCGAACACAGTACATCTCTCCTACCAGTTTCGAGGGCAGAACCTCTCGGCCAATGGTGGGGTTATTACTTCAGTGTTTGGACATTATATACGAAGACGTGACTTTCAAACTCGCTTTATCCAGAAAATCAAATTGCGAAACCCTCTGACTGTGTCCATTGTTTTTCTTTTTTTAAACTAAATTTTTAAAACGCTAGGAATACAAGATAAATCTAGTTTTAAGCAGATTGTATTTTTTTTTTTTCGATGTGGGATCAGCGATAGTGAGTTTACAAACTCGCATCCTCATTCTTATTATATTAGTATCGACATTTATATATATATATATATATTTAATCTATATATATATTATGCTAACGTAAGTGGCACAAAAGTCACGATTATTTGTAAATTGTTTAATGGCAACATCCAAATGAAACGCATCTTATAGATTACGGTGCAAAAGTATTTTGGTAAGATTTAGGCTGTAGTAAATTGGATTTATTTATGTTTTGTTCCTTCGCTGCAATTAAGAACTTCAAAATACAGTGAAACCTCCAAATAAGGGACACTCCGAATAAGGGATACCTCTATTTAAGGGACAAAAGTTCCCGTCCCAGTCCCTTGACATAGGAAGTGTAATGTATTTACTTCTGAATAAGGGACACTCGATTTAAGGGACATTTTAAAATGAGATTAATCCTTTCGACTCGGGCGTTTCTTACACAAATTTTATTCCATTGATATCACTTTTTTAATAGAAAGTTTCCTTCAAGTACATATTTTTTTAAACTTTAATTAAATAACACAAATTTTATTTTCCTTTGTTACTTTTATGACAAAACAAATTTTGGAAAGAAACGTGCTGCCCAGTCACACTGGACATACGAGTGCAAAAGGTTAAAGGGGTTGGTTTTAGCATTTGAGATAATGAAGCGGTTTGTGATGAAAAGACAAATACAAAATTTTCTGAAATTATCAGAGAGGTAGTCCTGTTAATAGAGAGGTCTGCAACTCTTCTGACGACCATTTATTTATCCACAATTCAGATGAAAATATCGAAGTGCATTTATCCCTATTGGAGCCAGAGGTGGTTGTGCAGACAATAACTTGATCGAGTTTACAGAAGAAATTTCCAGAATTAGTTAAAACTCGATTCATATATTAAAATACAAGTGGTCTGCCAAGTCATATCTTGGTGGAAAACCCATATAAACCCGATTTTAGCGGTTGTTTCGTAGGTTTACAATTGGAGTATCCTATACCCAGTCTTCCATATTTTCATAGATTTGAGTGTAGGAAAACGTAATTGTAAACCTACGAGTCAACCCGTAAATTCGTATTTTTAGATATTTTTTACCAAGATACGACTTAGCAGACCGATTATTTTTTAACATGCATATCGAGTTTTAGCTAAATCTGGAATTTCCGCTGTGTACTCAATGAGGTGATTGTCTGTGCTGCCGCCTCCCAGTCTATATTGAAAGGAATGCTGAAAATTGTGAAAGATGACTCTGAAAAGGAAAGAGAAAGGAAAATTGTGAAATAAAGAACTTCATAGATGCTATAAAACATGCAAAGCAGTTGAATACTTTTTTCGTAAATATTACTTATACACTATATTGCCATTAATTATTGGACATTTACGATTTTGGACATTTTACTAAATATCTAGAAAAAATACATGAGGAATCATCTTGAAACTCTTAGTGTATAAATATAATAGTATACGTCATACATCTCCGTGAAGATTTTTTACCGAAACTCCATAGGGGGCCGTCAACAAATTAAAAAAATGAATATCTTTTGAATAACCCTGTCAAAACTAATGTAGCAAAAGCGCTCAAACTCCAGATTATGATTGAATGCCTTATTTTAATACACTATGCAAATAGCATGCATACTCGCAGAGTAATTAAGGTTTTTATAAAAATGGTCCCAACTTTTTCCAAGTTTTTTCCTTATAATTTTCAGCGTTCTTAATATAAAATAATATTTTTTTCAGAAAATATGACAAACAACATTGCACACAGTACCCCGTAATCAGAATTAAAAAATAACGAAAATTGTATACAAAATGAGTTGGTTTACTAAATAATTTTTTACTGCGCATGCGTCAACGATATCAAAATTTCATTTGCATATTATGTTAGCTAAATGTATAGAGCAACTTTTGTGAAAGTCACAAAATCATAACTTGAAAATTCTGAAAATAATCGTCAATTGAATAAGTTAAAAATCCGTTATTCTCAAAATGAAGCAAAAACAAGAGGGGTTGTATCCAAATATTCATTGATAAGTGTCAATATAGAATACACAATACGGGATGTTACGACTACTTTTGGATAAAATCCCTCATTTTTTTGCTTCATTTTGGAAACAACGGATTTTGTCCTTTTTCTATAGACGATTACTTTCAGAATCTTCAAGCTATAGTTTTGAGACTTTTATAAAAGTTGCTCTATACATTTAGCTAACATAATATGCAAATGAAATTTTGATATCTTTGACGCATGCGCAGTAAAAAATTATTTAGTAAACCTACTCATTTTTCATACAGTTTTTATTATTTTTTAATTCTGATTACAGAGTACTGTGTGCAATGTTGTATGTCATATTTTCTGAAAAAAATATTGTTTTATATTAAGAACTCTGAAAATTATAAGGGAAAAACTTGGAAAAATTTGGGACCATTTTTATAAAAACCTTAACTACTCTGTGAGTATGCATGCTATTTGCATAAAAATGAACACAGTGTATTACAATAAGGTATTCAATCATAATCTAGAGTTTGAGCGCTTTTGCTACATTAGTTTTGACAGGGTTATTCAAAAGATATTCATTTTTTTTAATTTGTTGACGGTCCCCTATGGAGTTTCGGTAAAAAATCTTCACGGAGATGTATGACGTATACTATAAGATTTATACACTAAGAGTTTCGAGATGATTCCTCATGTATTTTTATAGATATTTAGTAAAATGTCTAAAATCGCAAGTAACCAATAATCAATGGCAATATAGTGTAATGAAGGACTAAAACTTTTAAGTATGGTAAATAAATGTCTGAAACGTTTAGTAGTAGAAAAATTGAAATCTGCAAAAGAGTCACTTGTTTTATTGATTACTTCGTAAGTATTTTTTTTTTAATATTATTGCACTTTTTGCATTATGCAAACATTTACGTAAAAAATACTAATCGAAAATGTAATCGATAATGTAATCGATAATGTAAATGATATGTAGAAACGTATCATTTACTAATTGAATAATCAATTGAAAATTGATATTAATTAATTCCCTTTTACTTTAGTATCTAATTAATGTAATTTATAACCTTCGGATAATTTTAAACCAATTTTGATATTTTGTTATTTTTTATGTCCTACTGAATGATTATTATTTTTTTTAAATATAAAAACTCCGAATAAGGGACACCTTCATTTAAGAGACAAAAGTCCTGGTCCCATAGGTGTCCCTTATTTGGAGGTATAACTGTATAATTATTTTTTCTGTTCTTTTTACTTAAAAAAATAAATAAAAGTCATGAATTTTAAACTTTTCAATTTCAAATTATATTATAGTACAGTACAGTATATTATATTATAGGAGATCGAAGCTTTCTTTCTGTTTTGTTTATAATCACTCATTAAAAATATTTTTATTTTATTATCTTCTTATATTAATCCAATATTTACCACGTCAATATCAAGATTGATTTTTCATGAATCATAAGATTTTAGATTATTATTTATGAAATTGAAATTCGTCTAAATTAACATTTATTTATTATATATTTAGAAATCCATTTTTTAATCAATTTTGACAATTATCAAGGTTTTAGAATTTCATCGCATTAGCAAATGAAGTCAAGGTTTAAAAAACGTTTTAATAAAATTTAAAAAGGCGGACGGAAATTCATTAGTAAAGTACTATTTTTATACGTTCTTCAAGTATTGAATTTGAAATATTATACCTTTATAATCTTCAGTTGTTCTTCTAGAATAAGTAAAAAAAAAAAAAAAAAAAAAAAAAAAAAACTACTTTATGTATTCAGCATAATTTGCAAATTAAAAAAAAACTTGTAAAGATAGAAGAAAATAAAAAAAAATAATAATAATAAATAATAATCCTTAACTTCGTTTATGAAAAGCTTTACTCATAAAAGCAGTTTAGAATGTTCTACGCACTTAATCAAGACTGTCAGTAATATTCTTTTAACAAATGTAGTAAAAGAGGAAAATTTATTATAATTTGGCGAATATTTTATTTTATATTTTCGCAATCATAAACATATTCTGAATTTCATAAGAATTTTACTTAAAAAAGCAAAGTATAAAAATAAGATATGAAAATTATCTTAATTCAAATCTTTAGAAGGAAAGTTGCATTCATTAGTAATTGATTTTTCCCTAGAAATCCTAGAAGTAATGAGTTTGGAGTGATTTTTCTTCTATTTTTGTGAAACTTGGAAGGGTTTATAATAATGAATCTTTAATTTGGAATGAATTAAATAGTTATTTTCTCAAATGCAAATCTTTATGAAATTTATAAAGTTTTGGAAAGTTTAAAAAATGTTTAAATAATATTTTTTTTTTCATTTTTTTGCCTACAATGATTTTAAGAAAATGTTTGGTAATAACACACATTTTAAAATATTTTTAACCATTAAGAATATGGTTCTTAAACTTGTATATCATAATTAAAAATGTATGTTCTACCATCATCAGTAGTATTCAGTAGTTCAATTAGAATATACTATCCAATATATTTGGCGTGGCACTGAAAATGCTACGCACTTCGTATTATAAATGTAATAACTCATTGTAATCCTAACCCACGTCTAAAAATTTCATTATATATGAAAGGGTTTAGCAGAATAAACATAAAATGACAACCTATGTCCATATTAAAGTACACGTCGTAAATGCATGTTGTTTTTTAGTGTTTGAAAGGCTGTAATACCTTTAAAATTAATTTGGAACGATTTTTTTTTCACATTGGTTATAATGTAACGGAAAAGTTTTGACTGTCCTGTAAACGAACTAAACGTGCTACAAACTTCATTTCGAAAAAATCTCGTGCTAGGGTAAACGTAAATAAAATGCAGAAATTTAAGAAGAATCCCAGTATATTTACTTGAATTTGATCGCGGACAGACGGACAGGATGGCAAACAAACTAATGAAATAAAAATAATTTATCTTTGTTGGGACGTGTTAAAAATAATAAAGACTGAAGGAAAAATGAGCAGGATTACTAAATAATTCGTCACTGCGCACGTGCGAATACTATCAAATTATAATGTGGATAATATGTTAGCAAAATGCATAATGCAACTTTTGCGAAATTCTCCAGAATATAACTAGAAGATTCTGAGAATTTAATATCGAGAGAATCAGCTCAAAATTTATTGCTCAAAATAGGAAGCAAATTGATAAGGCAAAATATGAACTACGTGCAATATTGTATATGCCTTATTGACACTAATCAATAAATATGTGGATACCGCCCTCATCTTTTTGCTTCATTTCGATAACAACGGGTTTTGAGCACATTCTGTTGGCGATAATTTTCAGAATTATTAAGCTATGATTTTGAAATTTATAAAAGTCGATATACATATTTATCTAACACATTATGCCCAATCTATCTTGATTGCATTTGCGCAATCATAATGAAACATTATCTACCACAAAAACGTTGAATATTTTTTTTAGTTTGTATGTCACTATTCTATTAAAGGAAACACTTTTTTTGTATTAAGCATGAAATGATGTGGTATTTTGCAATCCTTCTCAAAAATTAATCTTTTTCTAGCTGCATGGATATCATTTATTCTAATAAAGAAACTACAGCGTATGTGTATATGCTGTTATTTGTTACATGGCAATTTTATCCTTACAAAAGGCTGATGGAAAATTTATATTTTGTTTCAATTATTTTTTATTATCAGAGAAAAAGAAAAAGAAAAGTAAGTAAATAACCAGTGATTTGTGAAAAAGCACATTTGAGTTAAATTTATTTCAATGTTTCTGATTAGCTTTTGGAAAAACCCGTTAGTTTAAAACTCCGTGTTTCAAAAGATTAGTTTTTACATTTAGTGCATGTTTGGATACTATAGAATTGCCGTACAATATGTAATATATCAATACTTGGTACACAAGGACCTGCAACCAAGCGTAAATCTGCCATAGAATTACCAAGTAA
Organism: Maratus speculifer; assembly: GCA_964019185.1. NCBI lineage: Eukaryota > Metazoa > Arthropoda > Arachnida > Araneae > Salticidae > Maratus > Maratus speculifer. The sequence continues at coordinate 212,441,412 of OZ025297.1, read as the reverse complement.
TCCCAACAATTGCCGCGTGTATTGCTGTTTTGATACAAATTACTGGAAAGGCATGGAAATAAAATCTGACTATCTTATTACAGGATTTTGAAAGCTAATATTATAAAACACGTATTAATAATTAAATCTCATAATCTGCGATGCTAACAGTTTTATCCTTACAAAAGGCTGATGGAAAATTTATATTTTGTTTCAATTATTTTTTATTATCAGAGAAAAAGAAAAAGAAAAGTAAGTAAATAACCAGTGATTTGTGAAAAAGCACATTTGAGTTAATATTATTTCAATGTTTCTTATTAGCTTTTGGAAAAACCCGTTAGTTTAAAACTCCGTGTTTCAAAAGATTAGTTTTTACATTTAGTGCATGTTTGCAGAGCCCGATCAAGATGAAGTTGGGCCCAGGGCCTGTTAAAAAGTTGGGCCCCCTACCTACCCATTTCTGGCGATACTTTCAGAAAAAAAGAAGGTTCATTTGATGAGTTGACAAAGTTGTTTTGGTGAAAAGTGCCTAGGTTAAAAGCTTTTAAAAATTTTATTGAGTCATTCAGAATATTTAAATTTTACGTTTCATATTTTATAAAACAATATAATTCGAAAAATACTTGATTAAGGGGAAAAATCAGCCACATAATTTGTGGGCCCCTGAAATTGATGGGCCCAGGGCCGAGGCCCCGGAGGCCCGTGCATTAATCAGGCCCTGCATGTTTGGATACTATAGAATTGCCGTACAATATGTAATATATCAATACTTGGTACACAAGGACCTGCAGCCAAGCGTAAATCTGCTGTAGAATTACCAAGTAATCCCAACAATTGCCGCGTATATTGCTGTTTTGATACAAATTACTGGAAAGGCATGGAAATAAAATCTGACTGTCTTATTACAGGATTTTGAAAGCTAATATTATAAAACACGTATTAATAATTAAATCTCATAATCTGCGATGCTAACAAAGTTCAGCACAAACATATACCATTTTATTGTTTGTTTTGTTAATCAGACTTTCTTCAATGTTGAATTGTGGACGATTGGAGAGATATAATTTTTAAGGTGGTGTGCCTGATACTGTTTTAGGAAAACTGTTCATAGACAACGGTTTAAAAAAAAGGTAAAACAATATTTTTTTTTCAACGATTATGACAGTTTTCAGACCAAAAATTAAAACTTACTTACTTAATATATTTTTATACTATTTTAAATCGTGTTTTTTCACACAAATTTAACTTTATTTAGGATTTTATTCTTTTTTAACTGACTGGTCGTCATTATTCAAAAACCGTATTAAAATAAATAAATAAAATATTGATTCATATATGTATATATATATATATATATATATATATTATAATTTTTAGTGCATTAAAAGTTTTTAAAATTAATCATTTTTTTTCTATACTAACTTTTAATGTAACGCCTTTTTCTTAAATTAATTCGCGATGAAAAAAAGATGATATAAAATTATTCCTGATTTTTCTTTGTTTGTAGGGTACTTCAGAAATATACGTATACAAAATTTAACTTACATTAACGTTGCGAGATATAACTCTTGTGACCACCTTCGTTTCTTTTTTGTCTGTTTCTTTTCTCTTTAAAAAATAATTTTTATTTATTTCCTAGATGTACGAAAAATAATTAAAGCAATGTATTCGGTAAAAACTCATCCACATGATAACATTTATACTTAGAACGAATATATGATGAATTTTGCATTTAATTATAACTCAGAAAATTACGTTTGCATTTACTCCAACTTAAGGTTACATCAGATGGAATTATTTATATGAATTAGAAAAATTTCCTTTAGAAACAGCTGTTATAAAATTAAGCATCTACGAGAGAAAGGGGATAAACCTTAATAAGTAATTTTCTAATATGATCCACTTTCATTTTTTTTGTGCGAATTTTGTATTTATAATTTAATTATTTGTATGTAAATATTAATATTTATATCACACGGGAATCTAATTTATAGCAGATTACGTGAAGATTGAATACAATATATTTATTAATATTTGTAATTATGCAATTTTGGTTGGCTAAATATATTTAAATAAGCTGATATCCATTAGTTCAATATTAAAGAGAATTTACATAAAACAAGGTAACGAATTAAATGCACGTTAACAGTTAAACACATATTTTATGAAATAGTCACCTTAATATGCACCTTCAAGGTGGTTTTTGTATATAAATATGAAATTTCTCTAATCTACCTTTAATCAAATTCTTTACCGTCAACCGGGTTACTTAGGGCCACTTTTTCTTGGTTCCACTCACACTTCTGTATTTAAAAAACAATATATATAATTTTTCAACGGCAAAATTGAGTTGTAAACAATTAAAACGAAACAATGAATTAAATTGTGTAATTTTTAATATATATATATATATATATTACAATTTTTAAAGTTTTGGAACAGAGTACCCTCTGTGGGAGGCTTCCTTGGTCCATTCACTTTGTTCCTTATCAAAGGAATACATTTCTTATGCAGGTGAATAAGTTTTTATTGAAACCCCCTTACAATAACATCTGCTAATGAATAAATACTATAAACTCGATAAAAAAAAGTTTAACATTTTACTATAGTAACATGTGAATAAAAGTGTTTTGGTTGTATAAAAAAACATTTCAAAGTAATTGAGGCTATTTTCGGACGAAAATAGGCCTGGCAAAATTAAGCACCGAAATACTACTTTTCATGTTATTTTTATAGAAACGTAAATATTTCAAGTTAAATAAAGAGTTAAAGGGAAAAATGTGACAACACTAAGGTTACAGGTTATTAAAGTTAATATTTTCACACTTAACTTAATTATAGCTCTTATCCAGAATGTTTCATTATAGAATGTTTAAAAGTTACGAATGTTAGAGTATTAAAATCTACACATGAAAATTGTTGCTTACAAATGCATCAAGTGTTGCCACCAGAAAATTAAACTATCCCAAACTTTTCAAATATCCTACAGTAGAATATAAAATATTTTTCAAGTGAAAAACTCCAAATTACCTTGTATTTTTTTTCCATAATAATAATACATATGTAATATATCTACATATGGTATGACCCAAAGTAACAAGGAACAAAGTAGGCTGAACAAAAGACACGGTTGACGGTATTTGCTAGAAATATAAAATAGAATTATCATATGTGTTAACTATGGCAATATCAGATTTTAATTTTTTAAAACCTGATTATGAATTAATAAATTAATTGTTAAAGAACTTTTTGTTAGCCTTTCGTGTAATAGGTATTAAATCGCCAATTTTTATTTGTAAGTAACGGTAAAAAAATCAACAAATTATGGTTGTAAAACTGCTGCTAAGAAACATTTTAAAGGATATAAAAAAGAAAATAAATTATAAATAAAAATAAAAAATAAAGATTGTAATAAAAAAAATCATCATTTAGTAGTTAGGCTCTAAAAATTCAGATGTTTCATAAAATTCGAAAATATTTCCGAATGATTTAATGAATCAAATATTTCCGATTGTGATTAAAATAATTAATCACAAATGGAAATATTTGATAAACGCTTTAAGTAACCCAATATTCCCAAAAGTGGCCTTTTATCATTGGGTACTCCAGAAAGCAATTTAATTTTAAATTAAAAGATGATTTAAAAGAAAAATAATTTTAATTAGCTGCCAGTTCGGAAATGCTTTTACAATGTATCAATCAGTTCTCTCTACACTGAAAATATGTATGTCGGATGATATCAGAACTCAACTAGACATTTTACGTGTATAACTGAAATTATGCTTAAAATTTTAACACGAAAATATTAATTTTACTGTTAATGTATATTATATTAATTCTATATGTTTTTCCATTAAACACTTCGGCAGAACGTGAAAATATTAACTTGCGACCTCACAGATTCAGAAAACCCTGTTTTTAAGGTAGAAATAACTTATTAATCCTTTGAGCGTCCTGCAAATGGTTAAAATTTTAGTATTTTTTTAATATAAATTTTGATTTGAATCCTCAGGAAGTATGATTATTTCAACATTATAAGAAAAATCTTAATTACAAATACGAATGTAACATTTGACAGTATTAATCATTTTTAAATGTATCATTCTGTAAATCATTGAAATTCGTTAAATTTATTAAATCCATAGAATTACATTACCTTAAATATACCTTATATTGCAGTGAAACATGGAGTTTGATGAACGGAATGTGAAATTAAGAACACTTGTAGGGTTAATGAACCATAAAAAGAGAATTATTTTTTAAAGTGCTTTATGTTTATGTTTTTAAAAGTCTGCAAAGAATGCGAATATTTTTTTATTTAAGTAAAACAAATCATATGTTAAGAGGAAAATATGAATTAATAACATATTTAATCACAAATATTTTATTATCTGAGAAGTTTGTGTTTTTTGGACTTTTATTTTAATATTTTAGACATTATTTTAATAACAAATGCTTGTTTAATACTCGTAATAATAAATGAATATAATAACAAATGCTCTTTAAAAATAGTTAAATAAGTAAACATAAATTATAAATAAATGCTTTCTCAGCTTCTACTTTTTATTTGAGAAGCCTTTCGGAATAAAGTGTTTTGTTTCATCCTGACACTTCTGTGCAAAATTTAAAAATAATATAGCAAGTGTTACAAATAACAAACACAGTTCATTTTTTTCTTTAGTTAAATCTAATTAGAATGGAGCTTTTGTTAAAAATACGTTTTACTTATAACTTATTTTATACATATTTAAAAAATTCAATCTTCATAAAATTAGTTTATGCTAAATTATAATATAAAAAAACAACAACACCTATTTTAATTATAAAATGTTATTTGTTAAATTAAAAGGAAAATGAATATATTTCTTTATTTTTATACGTAATTGGGAAACAAATGTATTTTATGTAATGTATTTGTAATTCATAATATATTTATTAATTTTATAAATTTATTCTTAATTAATATTGTGAAATTTCATATGAAAGTTTTTGTTTTTGTGTACTAATGAGCAAGGTATCTGTTTTTAACAAATGCATTTTTTAGTAGTTAAATATATCTTATTTGTAACAATTGGCATATGGACGTATACAAAGTCCGTAAAAATGTAATTTTATACACAATTAACTTTTTGGAGAAAGGTAGAATTTTGGAAGAAATTGATACAAATTGACATCATAAAGACTGATATTGTTGAATCCTGCGAAAATATACAATAACCAAGAACGCAAATATATAATAATTTCTTCTGAGTCAACCAAGATTCCGAAAAAAAATATACATATATATTCGAAATTTTAATAAAAAAATTATACGATGTAATTAATTAGCTAATTAATAAAAATAATATAATTAAACAAATTTCAACCGTCATTTGAGATGTAATAATTTCAAAGACTTATAAGTAACTAACTTATCTTGACTTATAAGTAAATAAATTCTATATTAAAAAAGTAATAATAAACATTATTTTTATGATGATCAAAACGAGGCTTACGTAATAACAGAGTACATTATACATGGTTCGTACGAATACCGTTATTTTTCATGTGAATTACCAGAATTATTTTACCTAAAAATAAATTTGCTTCAAACATACGAAATTTCGCTCAATTTAATGGGAGATCTTCTGCAAGAAAATACTGGTACCAAAAAATTTCCTGGTCATTAAATTCCAGGATCCGTACGAACCCTGTTATATTATATACATCATGGATTAAACATAAATATTCCTGGACAATACTTAAAAAAAATGTCATTTCAGTTTTACAATTTTCGACAGTGTGAATCTTTAAACATACATTTCAATTTGTACATTTTCAATTTTTTTTTTTTCGCCGTATAGGGAAAAAATGTTCTTTTAAATGCAATTTTTTGGAAAAATTATCACAATGTATTTTTGAGTTATTATTATTATTATTTTTTTTTTGTATTCTGTATTCTGTAATACTTTTTGTCATCGTAGCAAAATGAGTATTCCAATTCTGGCCATTGAACATGGACCAATCAGAAAACGAATAAAATCCGGACCACACAAAATTTCATATATGCCTCAGATATCTCTACTTTCGACCCACAGATACAAAGATTTTCCAAATGGTTAAAAGAAAAAATTAACTGTCCTCAATTTTCGAAAACATTTCGTAGTGCATAAATCAAGCCGTTCTCTTTTATAGTGCATAAATCTATTTTCTGAACACGAAAAATCGTTATTTTTAGATTTCATCAATTTTCAAGAAAGGATTTTGAGCTGCATAACTGAATTTCTGCCTCTTTGCAACAAAATAATATTAATTTTCATTTTAATATTAATGCTGTTAACTTTTAGCTTCCGATGCTATTTCTTTCAGACAAGCTAAAAAATGTCGTGTCGTCAGTCCTGAATTTTCTAGTCAACCGATTTTGTTAATTATTTTTTTTAATGAAAGCCATTTATTTGTAGTTGTGCCCATTTTAGCTATTTTTTAATTTATTTCCATTTTTATATTTTATTTTTAATTTTAAATGCTTTTTACGATATTTCTTAAGTATGGTGGCAACTGAGTTTAGCTTTTCTCTCGATAATAAAAAATTATTTTCCATTATCACTTTCCACGAGTCAGAAGCTTTATTTCATCAGTGAACATGTCCTTGCATTTAAAAGAAAAAAGTCAATTGTTTTCGTAAAATTTAACCACACTGAAATGATTGCGTATAATTATGCACTAATTGAGGTAAAAAAATATATTTACTGAGAAATAATAATAATAATGTAAATAAAATAACAGAAAATAATTTATGATAAAAATTAATGTCTAAAGAAAAATTTCACATGAGGAAAATGATGTCATTCAGCAACCAGATAAATGGGAATTACAATGTTATTACGGATGCCTTTTTCATATGACTAAAAACAGTAACTTTTAAAAAACATTTGAAGAAAAAATGACGTCACTATTTAAAACATCGCATTTTTACACATAACGATATTACATTTCAATATTTCTTTTCATTATGGACACTGAGATAGAGATTTTACTTTCAGATGACTTCAGTTAGTGAAAATAATGCCACAATAAAAATAAAATTAGTTTTTTTTTTTTTTTTTTTTTTTTTTTTTTTTTTTTTTTTTTTTTTAATAAACCTATTTTTCTGTGAGTGCCTAGAAAATAAAATTTCTGGATTTCGGCGGCACTCAGATTACAATTTTAACTGAAGATGTGCGAATAATTGCATGTAAAAATGTAACTGGCAAACTTGACATTAAGTTTAAAAATATATTTGTTATACATTGATTCAACAAAGTAATTATTTTTGCCTTTTTTTTTTTTTAAACCAAATCGATCGGGTCTTTTAAACATTTCATTCGTCGAATTCGATGGGATTCCACTCGTTTTATTGTTAAAATGCATTTCCTTTTTCTCAGCGTCTATAAAAAAGTGTTTAAACTAAAGAAAAAATCCGTTTTTGATGAATTTAGTCAATGAAGAAGTAGCACGTCAAATTGTATCTCTTTTTTAATCCGCAATTCGAATGACTCAGAGAGAAATTGCTAATCAATTGGGTACTTCACGCTGTTCTGTTTGCTATTATATTGATGAACACAAGAAAAATGAAGTTAGTTCATTGCATTCTAAACGGGGTCGCCCTTCTAAAAGACCCTATCGATTTTTTTCTTCTAATCGGAGGCGAAACTGAATTCTGCAATGGCAGAATCTACATTCAACTTGTATATGTTTTCTTTTAAACATATTTCCTAAAATTCGAATATTTACCAGCAAATTATGAACATAAGAAAAATTGATATTCCGTCTTTAGAATAATGATTTTGGCAATGTAAATGCCATGTAAAAACATTTCCAAAAGTGACGGTACTCTGATAATAATTTATGTTTTATAATTTTTTGTTTAAATTTCAAAAAATACAGAACACGCTATTAAATATTTTAGTTATTTATTAACATTTTTGTAGATTAAGAATCATCTGCATTATTTTCCTTTGCATTAACAAAATTAAACCATGTCTCCTACATTTCTGCCAATACTGAAAACACCCAGCACACTTGTCTTGGTTTTCAAATAAAAAAGAAATTATAGTTTGGTAAAATCTGTCATTTTTAACAGATATTTGGACGACTTTGGAAACAAATTTAACCCACAGCATTAAATATTAGATACAATTTATAAATAGATTCCTCAAGATATTGCAGATACTCATTGCAAGAAATTATATTTGTTACAAATCAGTTACATTTGTAAACAATGACTTGAACGAAAATTATTTTGGGATGTTATTGTTATTGTTAGGGATTCATTCATCTGACGAAACACTCTCGTCACTATGCTTTGCCTGCTGTGCGTCACAGAGTCCTTATACAAAAGTTATACAAATCAAATATTTCAAATTTTGTGTACTTACAGCTAAATACCTCGTGTCACATGACAACATATAAAAGTTTCAAAAATCTATTATTTGAACTAAATAAATTTCTTCATTATCATGCGTTAATTTTTCTGAATAAAATTTCAAAAGAAAACCATCATTTCAACGTTTTACGTGTGGATATAATAGATTTTAGATAAAGCTTTTCGCTATTAAACAGAGGGTTCTTTGTTCAAACTCCGTTGCTGGAAGTGGGAAGGCAGATTACCATATTACTAAAAAATATATGGATAAATGGACATTATATAGCCAGATTAATTCATATATTACCATACAATAAACCAATGAAACCAGTATTTTTACAGTCATCTTAATGAAAACAGTTGAAGTTTGAAGTGAAATAGAAGGCAGATTACCAAAATAATGAAAGGTAAATAAATAAAAAAGGAGAGTAGAATTCTTTTTTATTAAATTACTCATCAGGGGTGCATCGTTTAACAAAAAAGCAAAAACGTCCAACCAGTTTCTGTTATGAGTCGTGCTAAAAGTTAAGAATTCGACTCACAATGCACCCGACTGGCTGAAAGCTATTTACTATTACAAATTAGTAAAAAGATACTCATTGAAGAAAATAAAAACAATATGACAAAATGACAATAATATAATATTCTTTAAAAAAGCATATATATACTAAAATATCTACCATACCCAAATCCTAGCATGCTTTGTAGTTCAAGTGAATCTACAGTAGATATAAATTACATATGACTTTGTAACAGTTAAAGTTATGGTCAAGGTATAAGTCATATAGATAATAAAATTGTAACAATAATAATAAAAATTAGAAGAACTTATATTATACTATAAAATTCATAATATATTTAGAAAAAAGTAAATGCTACTATTAGAAGTATTATATTTTTAAACAATTATTAATATTACTATATCAACTGTTTAACTAGAGTATGTTACTTCAACTTCTAGTACAAAAAATGTTTTAGTGCTGCCATCTATATGATTAACATATTAATTAAATTACATACTTATGGTGCTGCCATCTTTTATTGAAAAATATTATTGGAATAAAAATAAATTACTTAATAGCTAAGAATTTCCAAGAATAATTTCTATTCAAATATTTTACAAATATTTTCTCTCTCTCTCTCTTTCTATATATATATATATGATATATGTATATAAGGGTTTACTTTATTGTTTATTGTTTGTACAATTTTCATCTTTATATATAGTAAGAATATTTCTGTTCTTGTAATAATGAATGAGATATTCTATATTTATATTGTAAATTTTGATGGTTGCTGGGGATATAACTTAATGTGAAATGGTAGAAACACACGAGACACGCATTTTCTTGAATATCTAAAAAAAAGGTAGAATAAATCATTCGAAAATTGGGGACAAACTCTATACTGCACTTCTGTTTAACAGAAACCGCTGCTATTGAATACAACTATTGAACTTCATTCCTTCACGTTTTCGAAGTTCCTCGCTTTTTCCAGCAATCCGGAAAAGACCAGAGGTTAATATTCAAAAATATGTTTCTCCCTCAAATTTTGCGGCATGCCGACTAATGCGGGGGAATACGGTACATTTTTTTTAAATTTATTCTCTTTGAACTGATTTTACCTTTATACTTTTTTATTATGTATCTCGAATTGCTCTAAAAATTGAAAGGGGAATTGAAAACATTTTCATTATTAACGAGAAAAAAATATTTAAAATGTGATTTTGGAATAAATATTGGTATTATTTCAAACTAAATTGCTTTTAAATTTTTTAATACTACCATCTATTGGTAAAATAAAGCTTATATTAAACGTCAGCAGTCGTTGTATAGTCAAATATAGGCCTATTGTCATTTATGATTTTATTAATTATAAATTATCAGATTTGATAAATTGATTTAAGGGTAAACGGATTTTTTTTAAAGGTAATAAACGGAACTCTCTCTGCGATCTATGATCACGCTTACGAATTGTTTTATGAGTGTAGATAATTATAAACTTGTTTTTCTACTTAAAAAAATTCTGACGCTACCTACATTTTTTTTTCAACATGTTTTTATTATTTTTTTTTCAATTTATAACAAAGCTTACAACTCTTAATATTGAACCAAACATACTTACATTTTTACACTTCTTAATCAATGTCCCCAATACTGACAGATAAAAGACGGAGCCATACACGGAAATTTTCAGTTATTTAATACCCCAAATATTGAAGCTGTTGAACAAATGTTAGGAGATGCACATACGCATTACCGTAACAGAAGAATGAGGAATATTTTTTGCATCATAAAATTAGAAGATATTTGTATATAATTTTTCTCAGTAAATTTGATTACCTAACTTTAATTACATATTATTTTATGCCAGATTTCTTCGTAACACCTGATTAAATTAATTTAAAAGAAAATTGTGCAATATTTAGTTTTTTTTTTTTTTTTTTTTTTTTTTTTTTTTTTTTTTTTTTTTTTTTTAAGCATGTAATTAAAGTGCGCCTTTGTGTCTATGCAGTTCGAATTTTGCGTACTATTATTAGCACTTGTCTTTTCACAGAGTATTAAAATGCCTCAACAATTACTTTTGATACTATCTCCATATAGGAATAGTAGTATTTGTCTATGCATTTCTTACAATGACTTCAGCTAATTTCTGGCATTTAGTAGTAATATTAATAATTAAAATTTGGTGGATTCACTTTGTGTTGTTGGTGATTATTTTATTTTTAATACATATACCAACAATTTAAACTAAGAATTTACGCAACTTTTCTAAAAGTATCATGTGTGATAAAATTAGAAAGAATATTATAATGTTGTACTATAGGTTAAACATTTGTAATACGCTATTCTCCAACCGTTTACACAAATTATCTCACAGCCTATTTTCATATGAATATCGATTGAACATTACATAAAATATTTACTTTCGTTAAATGTCAGACAAGGACATAATCTTTAAACACTGGAAAATAATTAAAATGATGAAGTAAAAGCATTTTTTTTAATAGAAAAGAAAATCGGACCTTAAATGTTTAAACTTTGTGAATGTTATAAACGAGGATAATAATACTTCTTATTTTGGGTAATTTCAGTAAATATTATACATAAGAAAAATAATGTAATTATGTGTTTTGTGTTTCTGTAGTTTATCATGAGTTATTTCATTCTACTTTGAAAATTTCCTATATTAAAGCATGATCCACAACTATTCCACTTCATTCACTAAGTATGTCAGGAATGCAAATAAAAGTTCCTTTACTATATTTGCGTAAAAGAAAGTAAATTAAAAAAATATATATATTTCGACGAAAGAAAAAAGCGTTTTAGTCTGAATAGTGATATTCCAACATGTTTATATAACAAACTTTTCTCATACTTAATTTAAAATATTTTAATTAAGTGAAATTAAAATTTAAGAATGAATATGTAATTTGATAATTTACATACAGTTATATTTTTTAAGCTTACAATAAAATAAATTAAACTTATCAACACTGTCATGCATCAAAAATAAAATAATTTTTTTTTAAGATTAAGAAAAATGTTCTGAAACATATAAAATATTAAATATTACAACTTATATCAAATGATACAAGATATAAAATATTAAGCAGAATTCAGCAGAAATTTTGATATTTGTCTTTAGTTTCAGAAATTTTACTTTTTGTACATAAATAGTTTACGGTAAAGTAATTAACTGGTTGAGAAAGCAGTCGTAATTGAAACGATATTCTTATACCAGGCGTTTTTTGTTATTATAAAAATCAGAGAGGTAATGACATTTTTCAATTATGCATTTTATGAATACAAGAATTTTTTTTCAATTTGTGATACATCTTACATAATTATCCTTCTAATAAATCTTCAGCTGGCACAACCCATATAGTCCATGTTTCTCAGGACACCCTGAGGAAGATTTGCAGTAAAATGCCATTACCCACCAGTCAACTCTGAGAATGCAGAAATTTGTACCACGAAGACCTCAGAAATATAAAATATTCACCTTACAGCACCCTCGGTAGCTCCCCAGGCCCTCTTTCAAGGTCCTCATCAGAAGGTTCTGTAAAATATTTTAGAATGTGATATTAGATGACTTAGAGGAACTTCAAAATTGCTTAATGTGATAAAAGTGTTTTTAAAATATGGTTTAAAGTAATATAGAGAATAATAATTATTTTTTAGAAATAAATACGTAGAGGGAACCGGGGCACATTGATACAGCTTTTTTCTAAAATTTTTTTGGTGTCTAGAAAGCAGAAATTTCAAGTTATTTTTCTATGTGATGCAGCAAAACCTGTGTAGTGTGTTTCAAAAATGTACAATCATTGTTTTATATATTATTTTTACATGTAATTAAAAAAAAATAAAAATAATAATTTGTATCAATGTGCCCCATCCCCGGAGCAGATTGATAAACTTTGATACGTCTGGGAAAAATGGAGACAAAATAACAACAATGAATATTTTTCATAGAAAAATAGTTAGCAAGCCATTTTATATTATATATAAAAATTCAAATCACCCACACTTTATTTGTAAGCAATATTAAAGCAATTAAAATGAAATGTCTAGTGACCTGATGTTCTGGCTGTTCCTTGTCTGATTGTTAGCTGTGGTAACTTTGTCATATCTGGTACTTCAACCACAGCATTATCTTCTTTCTTATGAAAGATGAAAAATTACCAAGTTTTCTGTTTATAAATCGGTTTATAAACGGAAAATAAAGGATAATTATATTAAAAATTATGTTTTTAATATAATTATCCTGTGCTGTTCTGCAGCTTTTTTCTCTTATGTAACACTTTTCATGTAAAAAATACTTTTTTCTCTGGAGAATTGATATAAATTTGAGACTTTCAGGCTGCCGCCCTTTTCTTTAATGAGTTCAACTACCACTATATGCTGGGTAAGTTCGTACGTCTCCTCTTTGCAAAAATACTATAAAATGTTCTAATGTAAAGAAATTAAAGCTATTTCACTTCAATAAAAATTAATATTAGAAATTTTTAGCAAAAAAAAAAAATGGTTGGATTAAAGGGTGCATTGTAAGATAAATAATAAAACGTAATGAAAATATAACTAGAAAAGGATTTAGGTTGTGCCATATACAGCCATTTTGAGTAAAATGAGTCTCAAATCCAATACTTCATAATTTATCTAACAAAATGATAATGAGAAACTGATAAAGAGTAGTTTTACTTGCCAGGGACAGTATTCTTTTCGGTTGAAAACACTAGAACAGTTGTATAATACCATATCAATTGTGCAACTCAAATTTACTTTTGATCTACGAATACAATAAATCACTCATCCCGATTCATCAAACTATTGAATCATTCCAACAGTTTCTGTATTTAGTTTAGTGCACAAGCATCACCTTTTGGAGCTGTTGTGAAACTTCCTGTAATGACCCTGTGAGCAGTAGAGGGTGCACCACTTTTAGAGCCATCAATCAAACACATTCATATCAAATAGGAAATTTAATTACCAAGCAAGCACTAATAATAGGAAAAACTGCATCTGAAAAAAATCTTACCTTTATTCTGACTTTCGAATTTGACCCGCAGTACTTTCGATTATTAGACTCTAACTCTATGCATTAAGAACAGGACCATTGAACAAGGAATTTTTAAAGGTATTCATACATTTTTTTTCTCCTGTTTTAAAACTCAAAACTAAAAAAAAATACATTTTTGTGTTCATATAAGCCAGGGTTATGGAATTTCTATTGCAAATCCAATCGCATAATGTCTTATATATATATTCAATATAAAAATAAATTCATAAGTAGATACAAGGCTTATCAATATTTATTTAATCTTATATTAATAAAAGAACAAAACGCTCTGTCTGTCTGTGTGTGTGTCTGTGTGTGTCTGTGTGTCTGCGATGGCTAGAAAAATCTACAGTACGTACGAAGCTCAAAATTATTTTGAGAGTAGCCCAATATCTCTCCTGATGCACCTGAGCTTCAGAATTTCGAAATTCCAATTATTAACTGAGTAATTAATTAAAATCAGGAGGTCACTCTCATAAAAAATCATCTTTTACCCATTTTTTTTCTCTTTCGTTTCTTTACGGTTGGTTGGTTGTGTAAAAATTTTCGCAGAAGTAATAAGAAAGCTGAGACAGAATTAAAGAAACTCATGGAGGAATAAGATAAGTGGAGGTGAAATAAGCCTCAAAAACGTTTTGCGATATGAAACCATTTATCGATCAAATTTTAATGTGCCAAACCTAAGGATGTGGAAGGGATTTTGTGTTATAAGACGAATTGAAAGAAGTGCATTACAATTGAAGCATATTTCAAGAGGAAATAGCAAATTTTTTAAAATGGTCTTTGTTCTATTATTATTTATTAGAATAAATGTTCGCTTTTAAAATGAATGAAATTCGAAAATTAGCAATAATTAAATATCAAATTAAAATTAAATAAGATATTGAAAACATTTGAAACTAACTAAAAATTTTATAACTAAAAGTTTCCTTCATTAATGTAATTTTAAATACTTTATAACGTAGATGAAAAATGTTTATGACTTAATAATTGCATGCAAATAAATATTTAAAATATAATGATGAAAATATTCTTTTAAAATCATGCATGAAAACTTAAGTAATATATATTAATCCGAAATATAAATTTCTGACTGCAGACGATTTTAATGTACTAACAAAATAATGTTATATTTTCAAGCAAAACGTTAAAATTATTTTCTATATTGATATTTAAAACACATATGATAAAATAATTAATAAATTGTTACCGGTGAAGTGATAAATTAGTTCTTTTTTAAAAAAACGAGAGAAAAAAAATACGGGTTTAAACCTGTTTTAATTGATAAGCGTGTCAAAGCACGTGCTTTTGTTGGTACTTAATTGGACTTAATGTAGGGTTACTTTTTAAGCATGACCTCCAGAAATAATACTTCCACTCTATTAATTTCTTTTTACTCCATAAAAGAAACCAATTTGAGATTTTCACATTTCAAAAGTGATGTTTTTTTTTTTTTTTTTTTTTTCCCAAAGACCTTAAAAATTCATAGACTGGCAAAATGTCAGTTTAACTTAGAATGTATTTGTGGTTAGCTATATTGCAGTTAATATAAGTATATGTATATATGAGGCTTTTTAGCAGTTTTTTTTAAATAATTGATTAAATTTGAATGCATTTATTTAAGTTAACATTTTATTAAGACTTTAATTTGTTTTTAAAACAAAAATGAAATGGCTCTTTGACGTACAATTGTTCGAATTGGCAGACGATTCATACACCGTAACAAATTATCAAATAGGAAAATAAATTATATATAAAAAAAGTCACTAAAACAATTGTAGGAAAACATAATGTTTAGGTGTATTAACACGTACCCGAAAAAAAAGACCATACTCCGATTCAAGCAAGACAAAAATTCCATGAGCATAAACCCGACCCGAACCTAAAAATTCCATTTGAAAAAAAACTATGGATTTGATATATGACCCGAATCAAATCTGAATCCCACAAAAATATTCAAATGAAGCATACCCCAATCCGATCAAGGAAAAATGATGTTCGTGTATATGCAACCCGACCCGAACCTAAAATTTGTCTTTGAAAAACCCCGAAAAATGACCAGAACGAAACCTGAAATCGATAAAAATATTCCAAAGAACTATAACCCGATAAGAGCAAGACAAAATAATTTCCGTGAACATAAACCTGACTCGAACCTAAAAAATTCCATTTGAAAAAAAAACCTGAAATTTTATGCAAACTACATCTGAATCCAACGAAAATATTCGAAAGAGCCACAACCGGATTCGAATAAGAGAAAATAATTTCCGTGGATATGAAACCGATCCGAACTTAAAATTTCATTTAAAAAAAATGAAATTGGACCAAATATGAACCTGACAAAAATATTCCACAGAACCATACCCGGATTTCAACAAGACAAAAAATTTCCCTGAACATGAACCCAATCCGAACCTTAAAAAAATGAACTAAATCTGAATCTGACAAAAATATTCCAGAAAAGCATATCCTTATTCGAACAATGCAGAATAATTTCCGTTGATGCGCAACCCAACCTGAACCTAAAAATTCCATTAAAAAAGCCGAAATCTGAAGTGAACGACATCTGAACCCGAAAAAAATATTCCAAAGACCCAAAACCGGATCCGAGCAAGACAAAATAATTTCCCTGGACATGAATACGACCAGAACCTTGAAAATCAATTTAAAAAAAAATACTTGAAATCTGAATCGAACCAAATCTAAATCCGGCGAAAATATTCAAAACAACTATAACCAGATACGAACAAGACAATATAATTTCCATGGACATAAACCAAATCCAAACTAAAAAAAAAAAAAATCCCGAAATTTGAACCAAACCTAATCTGAACCTAACAAAAATATTTCAGTTAAGTATAACTTCATTGGAACTAGGTAAAATAATTTCCATATAAGTACAACCCGACCCGAACTTAAAAATCCGATTTGAAGGAGAAAAAAAAAACCACGAAATCTGAATTGAACCGAATCTAAACTGAACAAAAATATTCCAAACAACCATAACCGTATCCGAAGAAGACAAAATAATTTCCATGAACATGAATCTAATCCGAACCTAAAATTCGGATGTTCTACAAAACATAATGCGCTCCATAGCGGTGGAAAGTGAAACTAAGTACTTAGTACGAGATGGTTAAGATATTTCGTTTATAGTTAGTGTTAAATTAGAACTTCGTTACGGTTAGGTAACAGTTAGGTTGCAATTACGTTCAGGTGAGCCTTTTGTTATATTTATTTTCCGGTTAGGTTACAGTTAGATCATGGTTAAATTACAGTTAGATTAAGGTTAAGTTGCGGTTAAGTTGTGGTTAGATTATGGGTAGGTTATGATTAGGTGACGGGCACGTTACATTTATGGTATATTTAAGTTACAGTTAGGTTACTGTAAGTAGTTAAGTTACTGTACTATTTAAGATACAGCTAGGTTAGAGACAAGTTATGATTACGATACAATTAGGTTACGGTTAGGATTTTGTTCACAGAATGAACATTACGCATATTTGATAAAAAATATACACCTATTTTTGTAAAATGGCTCTTAAATTATAATACTATATACTAACCTTTTAGCTAATCATCGAGAATCGATTTCATTCACGGTATAGTCGGATTTAAGAGTGATATAATTAGTTTGAAATTCAAAGTATTTCACTTGGGATATCTATGTGAAAAAAGTATTTAGTTTAGTCACTTAATAGTAATTTTAAGAATAAATATCAACACTTGAAAACGAAAATCACGCAATCGTTGGACACATATTCCCTCCTGCGTTTCCCATTGCAGTCATTTTGGGTATTTTTGAAGCTAAATATTAGTTCTTTTAAACCAATTTTTGACACAGTCAGGGAGCACGTATTTAATATAATGTACACTGTAAAAAATTTGGCCCTTTTGCTGCATCATCACTCCCCTGCTTTTATAGAATATATCTCTTTTGACCTAAGAGAATGCTCCATAATAGGCTGAAGTAATCATTTTCTACAAAAGCGGTGGAGTGACGATGCAGCCAAAGGGTCAAATTTTTAACAGTGTATTTATACATATTTCGAGTTAAAGGTAAAATCATAAAAATTTCAAGTTTGTTTAACATTATTATTACGTACCCGGGCAACGCCGGGCGGGTCAGCTAGTATAATATAAATGTGCTTGAATTTTCAAATTCCCACATGTATATAAAATTAAGAGATGTCTGTCTGCCTGCCTGCCTGACTGACCGCGAATAAAGCCGTAGTTAAATTAACCAGGTCTCTGAAATCTTTGTCATGTGTGGATGCTAACACCAAAAAGTACACATTGCAGACGGATTTTTAAATTTCAATTTATATAAAAAAAATATATATATTGAGTAAAAGACTATTGGTAGTTTTCCAACATTCCACGGCAATGAAGCGGCCAGGTTAGAGGGTATTTGAAACTCACAACCAATCCGCGGTTATGAAGCTGTCAGCCAATTAGAATAGGCGATAAATATGGAATTTAACGGCTGCATTTCACGGCTGAATGCTAGCAACAAATTGCATACGCTTATGTTAACTTATCTTGTTTTGATGGTTTTGTTTTTCTAATTCATTTACAATCAATCTTCAAAAACCATACATGGAATCATCCAAAAAAGTACTAAATTGGGTATTTATCTTTTTATATTTCCTTAGGGTTTGTTCAGGTGTGCAGCGCACGTCGTGCGCGTGTTCAAAAGATTTTACTTGGGGTAGGTTTCATAGAATAAAGAAATTTTAAGTACTTTTGCGGTTCAAAAGAGCTAAAATCAATGACAATATTTCTTTATTCTTCCAAAACATGTTTTTTGTAACATAAATACATACCATTGTTTACTCAGATAAAATTTAAAATATTCCAAAATATAAGATATTCTCGTGTAAAATTTAAAAATTTTATCTATTTTAGTATAAATGGAGATTTAAATATTCGCAATTTGTTTGAAAACATCTGTGGTCTCAGGCAACGCAGTGCGGATTAGCTAAATGAATTATATTTTTAAATATCAGTATTATTGTTTCAGCTATTATTATTTAAAATCAAGTGAAAATATTCTGTTTTCAGAAAATGCATTCTGTGATATTTTTCATCCAAAATAGAACGTTAAAATCTCTTAACATTTAATTTTAAACAGAACTGTGGATTAAGAAATATTTTAACCACTTTGTTTAATCTACCTCAAATTTTTGTTTCAAAATATGAATGAGCTATACTCTTTTTACATAATTTCTGAAATATTTTTAAAATTACATAAAATACAGTGTTGCAAAATATAAGCAAACATTTTCCCCTTTCGCTAACATGTTGATTTAATTTTTTCTTTAGAAAGTTGAATGCAGAGATCAAAGAATATTTAACTACAATAAATACAAAGAATGTTCGAAGTGCAGAGAATATAAGTAATTAGTAAAGGTAAATAAGATAGCCATCACAAATATTATTCATGCGTATTTAATATTTACTTTTATTATCCCTTCGTATAAATGGAAAATAAATCAAACAACACTTACTCACAAATTTTAAATGTAGTTGTTTTACATCAGAAGGCTTTCACTCGATTCTGGAGTTAATTTATTCTTTTAAAGTTCACTTTGATTTCTTGAATATGAAATTTTTAAAAATGAAATTTCAGGGAAAAAATTCTTCAAAAGGAAATGAATATGTATGAGGAATTTTCGGTATCTAAGTTTTTCCTCTTATCTTAAATCTTTGTTCAGGTTGATATTTTCATGTTGCACTTAACATTTATAATAAATCTGGAGATATGAATGAAGAAACCAGTTTGAGTTCAAGATATGAATAAATATTAATGTGTTGAATGACTAAACGCGATTGACTAGCGAATTTCATTAAAATAATTCGAATTTGAAATACATCATTAAGAACTTGTCGTGGTATTTTCATATGAACATAAAAATGAAAAACAAAACTTTGGTGAAAATTAGCTCATATTTAAAACGATAGATTTAAAATGTGCAATATAAAACAAAATCTCTCCCTCTTTTTCTTTTTTTTTAAATATTGGAGTATAACTTTTTTAATTAGTTCATTTTATAATATCATATTTTATCGTGCTTAATTTATCTTTATAGATCATACACAAAAACAGTCATTGGATGTATTAAAAACAGCTGATTTGACTTTAAAATATCTCAAACAAATTAAAATGAATGAAAAACCATATAAAAGAGCATCGAAACTGGTTTTTAAAATTATAATTCAGTGTTCTGTAATCTTTTACAAACCGATCAAATAAGCGTGTTTTTAGGATATAAATGTGTGTGAGTGGAGCATCCTATTGAATCAAGCTTAAGTATCAAGCTCAATAATAATCAAGCATATCACCTAAAGTTATAATGCATATATGTAAAATAAATCATATAGTCGCTTTACTTGTGAAGTCACAATATATATGACTTTTTATTCACTTATAAAAACAAAGGAAAAGAAAGTACTCGAACCGAAATATTTTTACCGAAATTTAATCAGCAAAAAATCAATTGCATTTGTCAAAAGTGACATGTATTTTGAAAAAATATTTTGTGGACAAAATATTAAAGATTATATTGTATTTTCAAAAAAAGTTATTTCTACTTTAAAGGAAATTTAAGAGGCGAATTGATTTAGAAACAACTGAAAATTTTATTTATCATATGCTTATAAGTGTGTATTTTTCAGTAAAAAATCATTCCACTTAAACAATGCTTAACTTTAAAACGAGATTTTCATATACATTTTTATCAGAATATTCATAGCAATTTCATATTGAACACGCATAAAATAATGCGCCAGAGAAATAACTAATCTAATTTATATGAAATATGAAAGTTCCATTTAGAGTTTTATATATTTCTTATTATTTAAATTTAAAAATGTCGTTTAGCGTTTACATTATAGTATAGTTAGTAAAATGCTGTCATATGAATGAAGTAATAAATAAAATATGTATCCTACTGTGGTTTTCTGTACCTAATATCAATAACCTTTTCGTATAAAGGAATATAATAATCTTATTTAAAATTAAGCTTAAAATTACGATGGATTTGCATATGCATAAATATTATTTAAGCAAATGTGATGTTCTCTATAAATTTTAAAGAAACGAGTTTTTTATACTTTGTTCATTTAAATGTGAAGTCTAAACCTGTTTTTTTTAAACATGAAATAGAATAATTTCTGTGCACAACAGAGGAGTTTTCTAAAAAACAATTGATTCAATTGTCACTTTTTTCTCCTGTACTTACAACATAATAAAATTAAAAATAAAATTAAAATATTTAATATAGAAAAGCAAACACGGAAATAATTAGTTTTTTTAAAGGTCAATTTTGTAAATTTTATTTTTAAATGTATATTACTCTAGAAATTTGAAAATACTGAGATCGCATCTATAAAAATATCTATAACTTTAATTCCACATTTAGTACACCACATTTAGTAACCCTGACACTTATTCCCCCGATTTAACAATGTCGGACATGGAGGAAGATTAAATTTGTTCATGGATTAAATAATTTATAAGGCGTCTTAATATTGTCCTAACATTTCTATTAAAGATTTATGAATGTTTCATGCTGACAAAATTTGAAGTAAAATTTCATTTTAAGCATGCATTTTCATGATGAATTAAATGAAAAATAAATGTAATTGTAGTATTTTTTTTTTTTTTTTGCTAATGGATATTGTAATATTATTCAAATATTTCTAGTCATTTATTTCTTTATAATATTTTTCTCTTATCATTTATCAATTTCTAAGCCTTCTTAAATCTTCAATAAAACATAGTTGATTTTAAAATTGCGTTTTATTTTTCATGGGAATTTTGTATTTGTATTTTTTTGTTACAATATTACTATTTAAAATCTATAGTAACATTAACATGTATAATTATACATGTATAATAATAGACATAAATTGAATAACGCGCTTAAATCTCTGAAATTCTCAGAGCATAAAAGTTGCTGTAAGTAGCAAAGTCTTGGGCTTACTTTTAGCATAGCGCTATTACGAAGATATTGCTTTCGGTAAATTTCAAAACTTTATTCGATTGAATAATTCATTAAAATATGTTTTATATAGTTTGCGGCAATCTAAAAAGTATATTACATGTAAAATAAAATATTTGTTTTCAATTTTATAATGTGCTTTTCGCATGAAATACATAACCCGGAAAACCCGAGTAAGTTTTCCAAAATTCTTAAAAAATGGATAATGTAATTTCGTTAATTTTCTGTATTTTCTAATATTAAAAATCTATTCAACAATACAGTGGAGCATTTAATTCCGGCTATGTGTATAGTGAATAGAAGCATAAGTGTCTTTTTGTAAATGTGTCCTATACTGGTGGTTATTATTGCAGTAATTATAATTCATTTAAAAATCGGATCCATTGATAAAAGTTAGTAGCGTTGAAGTCATTTTATATTATATATTTCGTTGAATATCCAAAAATTATGTACTAGAATTAAAGAACAGAAGTTCAAGAATGAGTAAAAAGCAGTTAGTGAATATGGAGGAAAAAAAATAGATGGGGGAACAGTATGATCTAAAATCGGCCTGTAATATGATGGTCGTTATAGCTCAAATTAAAATGTCCTAATTAGGTCCAAGCAAAAAAATCACGTAGAACAGAAATATAATTTGTTGACATTAGCTATACATTTTTTCTCAAAATGGAAATTATTTGCTTATACTTTAGAATTAAATTAACATTTCAGTGTATTTTGAAATAAAACCCCTATTACTAAGTTTTTTCCTCATTTCTTGCAAAAGCATGTGGTTCTGTTTGAGCTTAATATAGCGGATTTTAGGATTACATTTTTGGCATCACCCCCAGACATTATACTTCCAATCTATCCTTTCTTTTTTCTCTATGGTTAGTGAATTTTCTATTTAGCTATGCTATTGCCCATTATGATGTTTTGAGTTTGATTATGGCTTTAAATATTAATGTAACATATTGATTGTTAATATTTATTATTATTATTATTATTATTATTATTATTATTATTATTATTAAGGAAAGCTAATGAAAAGAGTATTAATGGAACAAATTGCACAAACTATTTAACAAATAAATATAAATTATTTTAATATACATTATATTTATTTCTACTTGTAAAAAAATTGCACATTTTTATTTTATACATACATAAATATTGTTCAAGTAAAGGTACTGGAAAAAACGTATAAAAAATTGCTAATAATGAACAACCCTTTTTTGTATAATTAATAAAATATTTATGCAAATTATTTTCTTAAAACAGAAAAAAATCTTTATTAACTATTATGTAGCAGGCAGTTAGTTTTTACAATTTAATAACGTAAATATTATTAAGAAGGATTATAAAAAAAATAAACCTCTGAAAGATAAAGAAAAAAGTTTTTTGAAAAGTCCCATTTTTTATATCGATCTGTTTTCAAAACATCTACTTTAAAAACAAAATCCTGAAAGGTTCATAATCTTCTGCGTGTATTTTTCTTTTATGTAGCGAGAAACTTTTTTTTCTGTTTAAGTTTTTACAAATACGCTTGTCAAAACAGTTAAAAAATTGTCTTAGTATCCATCCAGAAAGATACTTAAACATAAAACTTTGTATTTAAAATCTTAGTTAAAGCCTGAATGTGTTACAATTAATCGATATGTCAATTAGATAGATTTCTTAATTGATGTAATGCAATATTTTAAAAAATATAGAATTAACTCACTATGAGAAATTGGAACTATAAAATATTTTAAAATAATTTTAACGCAAAAAACAATACTCTTGAAGACTGAAATACAAACAAACACACACTGTCATGATATAGTGCGCACACACATATATTATTTATGACTTCCTTAAATTAAAAATTTTAAAATGTAAGAGGTTTATGAAAATATCGGAGAAAGAGAATCGGTGAAAAACTAGTTCAAAGCACTGCCGATAGAGAAAATATATCGCTGTTGTAGATTGTTCAGCAGAGAATGAGTATAAAAAACGTGTAAAAAATGAAAATATAGAAAAAAAGACTCGGTGAAGAAACAGTTTAAAACACTGTCGATAGGGGAAGTATGCCGTGGTTGTATATTGCGCAGTTAAGAATAAGAATGAAAGTGTTACAAATGAAAATGAAAATGAAAATTTTTGACTATGTATGAAATGGCAGCGTCATTCATTTAAGTTGTATGGGAGCTGCGATAACGTAAGATTGCTATTTAAAATGAGATGAAAATATTCCTCACAGATTTTTGCATGCATTTACAAACAAAATTATGACCTCTGTTGTCTGATGCACAAGTATAAATTTGCCTTTTTTTCGTTATCCTTCTTGAATGCCTTTTCTTGGCTGAGTAGTCTAAAATCAGCGTTATTTATATATATTTGATTATTTATAGACGGTATTTTCAGCTATTTTTCCCTGAAAATTTTTTGCATCACATTCCCTTAACAAAGTTTAGTATCATTCCTCTTATTAGCAAAATCTACTAAAAGAAAAAACAACACATGTGCATAAGGAATCGAGAATGGATATATAATGAATATAAGTTTAAAATTCCACAAAAACTTAATCCAAGACTCGAGTGTCAGCTAGCGGAAAAAAAATAATGATACTCTGCTCTGTCTAAAAGAGTGGGTTGAAACTATGCAAAAATTGCTCTGCAATTCACAATATCATGAAACTTTTGCGAATTGGAGAGACTAAAAATTATGTAATAATAATAATAATAATAATAATAAATAAAATTGGTTTATAACTTCCGGTCGCACATGCTGTGCAAAATACGATATGTGGAAAAATTCACATTATTACTTTTTTTATAATAAGCCATTTCACGAATTTAATAGCTGACAATCTTATGTGTTATAATAAAAAATATAATGCTGAAATATTATTGAAATCCATCAATGTGATTTTCCAGTCGCGTATTTGCTCAAAAAATTGGCAAGGATCACATTTTCCTGATAATCCTTCATCTTATTTGGCTTGTCGATATTTAAAAGTAGTTGCTATTTACAAATTTAGAACACATCTGGAGAATGTTAATGGATATAAATACAATTTTAGTCATGAGTTTTGTTATTATAATACATTTTTTTTTAAACTGATGTTATTCAGAGACGCCAGTAGCTCGTTCTAATAACTGGAATGACACAAAATTTTATAAATGGTGTAATAAAACCACGTGAAAAAACATTCCAACAAAAAGTAAATTAATAAATAATAGTTCCAATCACCGCTGATATTGGAATATTTGGTGCTGTACAGGGAAAAAAATTTCGGGAAAAAATTAATAATTTGAATAAAATTTCATGTTTTATTCATCAAATTCACTTTCTCGATGAGGAATTCGACCACTTAATGCGACCACTGTTCTCTTGCACCAGACCTTAGATTCTTTGTCAAAACATTTTCGACGTTCGAGCATAAGATGCCACATGGAACAGCCCAAACTGGTGATCGGAACTATTTTATTTTCTTGGAATCATTTTCTCTTGGTTTTGTTAGTCCGCTTATAAATTAAAAAAAAAAAACATTTTGTACATAAGAATTTTAGAAAAGGATAATTTTGAAAAAAAAAAATAATGTGATTTTTTTCCATTTCGGTATCTTTTAGTGCATTTGCGAACAGAAGGTACAAAGCAGTTTTGTAGCGGAGATTATCGCTACATATCTTTTCCCCTTCATAAATGCAATAATTATTTCCCTTTAATAAATTCTTAGTTTTATTTTGGATGCCCTTTCACTAATAAACCCATTAGTTAAATTAATCCTACATTTAATAGTTAAGTTCTGACTTTCATACTCCCACTAATAGAAGTTAATCTTTTCATCTTTTGGAGCTCTCTGTAGAAAATTAATAATAGAACTTCCTTTCTCACAAATTTTCTGTTGCATCTGTGAAAAACATCTGCCCATAGATACCGCACTTATTAACAAAATAAAGAATGCTTTGGGCTTTGTTCATCATAATCTTTTATCCGTTACATTTTTATTAACATCTGCCTTCCACACCCTGTTTTCATTCTCACAATTAATGCTTAAAACTAGAAATACTTTTATCTCTGTTTATCCTGACTGTGCTTTCTTTCTGTTCAATTGCGCATCTGGGTAATATAATTGTGGTCAGCAAAACTCCAATTTAACTAATGGCCTGCTTTGCCCTTGTCTATTTCCCAGGCGTAAGATATTTCTGTAACCCTATAAAATATTCGCAGATGTGAAAATAATCCTTGGGTTCCCAGACCGCAAATGTAGTCACTGATACTGAACGTGTGGTTTATCAAATGTCGCCAAAATTCTTTGTATGAAAGACTTCTGATGCCTTTTGGCGATAAGGGCTATGACGTTGTATCGTCACTCCACTGATTGCCATCATACAGACAAGATGTAGCTCACTAGAGCTCTGAGAATTCCCCCCCCCTTATGGGGAACCTACTGTCTGTTAATGGTTGCAAAATAAATGCGTCCTAAAATGTAACTCTCTTTTCGGAGTTTTTTTTGTGTGTGCTTCTCTTGGTAAATCACCTGGGCCTATGAACAAACACCTTTACACAGTTTTATATATTTATTTATTTTAGACACAATTTTTATTCTTTAGAATTCTCAACATTTCTGAGGTATTTCGAACTAAAAAGCAATTTTTGCTTTTTTTGGCTCACTTTAAAGTCCAATAACGCAGAGTGCAGTTGGCAGAGCATAAGCCTTGAACACGAAACATCTGCTTCGAGGATTGCAGTCTGCTAGTAATCCCCCATAAGCATTAATGGCATCCTGCGAAAATAATATCCGTCCTGGGTGCAAAGTCCTCCAATTTTTCTGTGAAGTTAACTCTGAGGGTGCCCAGCCAGATGAAAGTCTCATAAGCCGATAAAAATTCTAAATTCCATAACTAGATCGAATATGGAAGTTCCGCCTTCGAAAGTCCGACAACATGCATAATCGTGTGTAATTTATCGTGAAATGAAAAAAATAATTACAATTTGTCTAACTACCCTACATATAACCAAGAGAAGATTAAACAAAACTGTCATTAAGACGAGAAATGTCTTTCCGTAACACACTTTAGTCACGCAATATATTGACGATTTAACCCATTTTTTCCTGCATTGAAACCCATAAAACGCTATTATAGCCCCTTAGGTGCACAAAGGCTGTTCCATGCTATTTTTTTTATTTCACGCTATTTAAAGCTTCCGGTACCTAATTTTAATTACCTGAACTGATTTAATATTTATAAGGGGAGAAATGAAACCAAGGGAAAAAAGATTCCGGTAGAAAAAATATTTCCAATAATCAGTTAGTGCTACTCCATGGGACATGTTATGCTCGGCCGTCGAAAATGTAGCACAAAGAATGCAAGGTTTGGTGCCTGGTTGCGCTTTGTTAGCGGCGGGTAAAAAAGAAATGAGCTATAGATGTCTCTGAAAACCTCCCATTAAAAGAGAAAAAACAGCATGTACAACAATGTGTTATATGGTTAATGAGAATTTTGTTTTGGTGTCGTAATTTTTACATATGCACATGCTTCCTTGACTATCTGTGTTAATCTAACTACATACATTATCAATGATAATATTCTGAATTCTTGGTACTACATTAGCTTCAAAAAGTTCAGCGACAATGACTCGATGATTCGATAGTACATGGTTGGTTGGTTGTTTAGGGTTTTGTGGCACAAAATCCCTTGAGGGACATGCTGCGCCAAGACAAAGACAAAAAGAACAATATCAGGGTGTCTGGATGGGGTACCCCATCCAGATATGATAGTACATGGTATAAAGAAGAGTTTCTTGAGGGATTTTGGTAGTTGCATATATATGTTAGAAGGTTTAGAAGAGGTATGATCAGTATAGAATCAGTCCAGGTTTGGATGCTCGAAAAAAACCCCACGATGATTGCAAAGTTACACTTTATTTTAACATCTATTACGAAGGGGGGCGCACTTACAACTCTCGGAGAAAATCTCCGAACGAAGAATAGCAGGTTAACAAGACGAGCGCAGAGAGTCAAATGCCTCGTACATAGCAACAAATTGCCACTTTTGGCATGATAGAAAATCGCCAACATACAAAAGTTCGCCCATGCACAATGGATAGTATACGCCAAATACAGTTAAAATGCAGCCGGCAAGATAAGAATTCAATTTAGATTCCCAGCTGGGATGGGAAAGGAAAAGGTTGCCAAACAATAAAATGTTACACGTGTTGTTTCGTCTAATAAAGAAGCACACCGAAGGGACATGAGATTTTTCTGCGCAGATGTTAAATTCTTTATAGGGTTTTGTCGAGAAAGGAAAAGAAGCGTAAGCATAAATTTTAACTGCGAAACAGAGATGATGTCCATATAAGGTAATGCAGAATTGCCTCGATCGGAAATAGCAGACATCTGGAAATAGCTTTAAACGGTTGATTAATATGTGAGTGTATTTCTCACAGACAAGGTTAAGCAGCTGCCGATTTTTCGGTTACAGAAAAACTATGCGAGGGAAAAAAAATGGAAAGTGAATGAAGGACACTTAAAACTGATTTTGAATTGAAAAGAGACAGGGGGGAAGGAATAATTTAAGAAAATAACCAATATATAACGAAATAATCGTTATATATATCACCCGGTGCACCACAAAAAAAACTTTTGCTGTCCAATGTGCATAGGCTAGCATAAAATATTATAACATAAAAACATACATAAAGGCAAAAGTTTTTTTTCTTTTATATGTATATGTAGAAATTTAACGTCATGATAATGGAGACTTTTGTATTCAAAAACAGTCAGCAGTTCTAAAGTCTCTATATTTTTTTATATTTGTATTTCATGGATCCAAGGTAGTACTGTATTTTATATGTATAAGTTGAGTCGACTCAGACAGTACAAAAATCTTACTGCAGCTTTGATTGTTATCATGACATAAATAAAATTTTGAAACATATACACAAAACATGAAACTAATACTAAATGAATATAAAATGGCAATACACAAAAATAACATAATAGTACTATATTTTTCAAAAAAATTAAAAAAGAGTAATATGATGTATATTAAAAAATAAAAATGTTTTTGTAAAAATTGTTTCATGCCGAAGCATAGGATGACAAAAAAAAGAGGTGCTCCAAGCACGCCCATAAAAATATGCGTCACCCTGAATCTTGTGTACAACACAAGTATTATGGCATCGGCTTAGGGCCTAGCCTTAGATGAGGAGGGAATTGTGATGCTCCCCCGAAGACACTAGCGGTCTTCTGAAGGAGCCCACGTCGAATTACATGAAAAAAACTTGAATTGTTGTGAATTGGAATCACAATTCAAAAATTTGAATCGAAACTCCAATTCCAAAACTTTGTCTCTCAACACAATGAAGCTTGAACCCTTAGGGCCTTAATTTTGAACGGGAACAAGACTTCAAAGGGAAGAATTCAAAAACAAAAAAAAACAAAAAAAATGTATATCATATAATAACTAATATGGGCAGACAATCCTAGAGTGAAGAGAGACGAAAAATATGTCACAATCGAGTGGGGTGATGAACAAGTCATATATATAAACTGTGTTTTATTTAATTACATGAATCTTTTTAAAGTACAGTACCTGTTTATCTAACTATAATATGTTTGACTTACAGTACAAGAAATGTTAAGTGGGAGGTTAGTTAGTGGAAAAATGCTGATTTAATGAGTATTGTCAAAGAAATTTTAAGTGTACTGCAAAAAGAAAACAAAATAAAAGTAAATAAAATTTTAGTGAGTATGAAGACATATCTAAGTGTTAAAGGATAACAATGATACCTAATATTGTTCCTAAGAGATCTTCAGAGCAATACTGATGGACCAGCCATGATATTGTTAAAGATCAGTCAAGAACAACATACACACAACCATGAGCTCTTTGGTTGGATATGTGGTATCATAAAACAAGACATAAAAAAAATAAATAGTGTTTTTACATTAGCTTCTGTTTCTTAGATTGTATGTGTGTGGTTGATAAAACGTATTAAAGTTAGTGTTGTTTATATGACTTGATGCATCAAATAAATGTCCATAACGAGGAGGTGCAAGTAAAAGTCTATCAATATGTACCCGAAATGCTGTGTTATCAGGAGTATACAACCTTTTAATTGAGAATGACACAGGGGAATGTTTACAAGTGACAATATATGGACCAGTATACCTAGCTTTAAACTTGTCATTTGATTTTAGATATACAATATCTTTTAAGAAAATGGATCTTAATTTAGCTTTCTGACCGTAATATTTATATCTTTTATCTTGAGCAGATTTAATGTTGTTATAGGCTTTGTGATATATCTTACTCAAATCATCAAGTAATTTGTGGACTTCAATATGTTTATCAAGAAAGGGTTGGTTGCACGACTGATCAAAAGTGTCAAAAATTAGAGAAAGTTCACGTCCAAAATGAAGAAAATTAGGAGAATATAATGTAGTTGCATGTTTCGAACCATTATAAAGTGATTTGTGTATAAATACTGCATTTTCGAATGAATGACCTTCTTGTAAAAGAATATTAACTGAATATTTGATTGACTTATTGATTCGCTCTGCAATCGCATTTGATTGTGGTCTCGAGGCAGAACTGTGTAATACCTTAATGCCCATTGTATCATTAAAAATGTTATATACCTGAGACGTGTACTGGGGTCCTAAGTCTGATAAGACAACCGAAGGTCTCCCAAAGGTGGTTATGTAAGAGAATAAGCATTTAACAACCTTACTCGCAGATATGTCATTAAGTGGAAAGAGTTCAATATGTCTCGAGAAATGATCAGTGATAGTTAAAACATATTTTCCATTAGCAAACGGTCCAAGGAGATCTGTACTAATAGTGTGACCAGGGTACCTGGGAGTGTATGTGGGCTGTAAGGGTGCAGGTGGAGTTTGGTGATGTTTAGTTTGAAGACATTTGATACAGGATGCAACAAAGTTTAAAGTGTCTACATACATACCCTTCCAAAAATATCTACCTGACAAGAATTCATAAGTTTTATTAAAGCCAAAATGGGATAAATGTGAAATTGTTAAGACTTTGGTTTTAAGTGAATTTGGAACAATAATGTGATACGAAAAAGTGTTATTAAAAATATTTTCCTTCTTTAACATTAATACTTTCGAATCAGGATGAATGAAGTAGTTAGGAAATTTTGAGAAGATCCTTTCTTTAAGATTTCTTTATAAACAACAGACAAAGTAGGGTCATTTTGTTGTTCAGTAGCAAATGTTTCATTCGAAATTTCTAATAAAGGGTCAGGATTTGTTTGTGTACCAGAAATAAGGCAATTAACATGCATATTATAATCACTCGAGCTGGAGTGTGGAGTATCACATTCTACAATAGGTAAGGGTTGAGTGTCATGAATAAGTTCAGGGTTTGTAGCTAAAGTCTGTTGATTATTTTCAAAGTTACAGCGAGATAAATAGTCAGCGAGTACATTCTTTTTACCTGGAATATGTTGAAATTTGTATGTGTATTCTGAGAGATCCATGAGCCAGCGAGAGATAATATCAGCCGGATTTGTAGTTTTGTTGTACTTTTCTAATGGTTTACTATCTGAAAGTATTACAAATTCTCTGTTGTATAAATAATATTTGAAAGCAGTAACTGATTTATGAATTGCCATGAGTTCTAATTTAAGTGCAGGATATTTTTTTTCGGATGCTTTTAAAGATTTTGAAAAGTATGCAACAGGTAATAGTTGTTTATCATGTTCTTGTAGTAAGACGCCAGAAATGGCAATATTTGACGCATCAGTATTTAAATAGAACTTTTTGTTCCAATCAGGTAATCTAACCATGGGTGGATTAAAGAATATCTTCTGTATGGTGTCCATAATTTTTTGATGTTTACTTGTCCACTTAAATTTAGCTTTTGGAGTAGTTAAGTTTATGAGAGGTTGTACAAGTTCAGAAAAGGATGGAACAAGAGATTTGTAAAATGTAATGACGCCTATGAGTGCTTTTAATTGACGTTTTGTTGTAGGTGTTGGAAAAGATGTTATTTT
Organism: Maratus speculifer; assembly: GCA_964019185.1. NCBI lineage: Eukaryota > Metazoa > Arthropoda > Arachnida > Araneae > Salticidae > Maratus > Maratus speculifer. The sequence continues at coordinate 212,409,498 of OZ025297.1, read as the reverse complement.
TACAATGTTGGAGTGAACAGGAGAAATAGTTTGATTTTCTATGTGAAATCCAAGATAATCTAAACTGGTTTTGTGAAAAGTGCATTTGTTAGGGGACAGCGTTAAATTATATTTTACTAGTATTGCAAGAATTTTATCCAACTTATCACACATTTCTTGATATGAATTGGCACCAACAATGAGATCATCTTGGTAGGTATAGACACCTTCTACTTGTAATTCATCAAGTAACGAGTCCATTAAAGCTTGGAACACTGAGGCGCTCGTTTTTAAGCCGAATACTAATCTCTTATACCGAAAAGAACCAAACATTGTAGTAAATGTGAGCTGATTTTGAAATTTTGCAGGCAAATCAATCTGATGATATGCCTGATGAAAGTCAAGAGAAGAAAAAAAACGATATTGTGAAAGATTTGAAATAATGGTTTGAATTTTTGGAAGTGGATAGGACGAACCTTGAATTATAGTATTAACCATTCTGAGATCTAATGCGAGTCTATATTTCTGTATACCTGTACCGTCTGGTTTCTTTTTAACAAGAAGCATGGGGCAGGCCCATTCGGAACAATGACGTTCAATGATTTTGGCATCAAGTAACTGTTTGATTTGATTTAAAACATCCTTTTGCACAGCTTGGGGGAGAGGGAAAGGGAGAGTCTTTATGGGGTAATCATTAATGAATTTCAAATCAGGTACAATTTTATCAGTATGACCAAGTGTGTCTAATGATTTGGAAAAGGCAGGATAATAACTAAGTAGCAATTTAGTTAGGTTCTTTGCTTCGTCAGATTTTAAGTGAGAAAGTTTAAAATCATTAGCCGATAACTCCTGCTTTCTTTTTTGTAAGATTTCATTAGACGCCTGAATAAAATTTACAAAGTGCTGTTCTGAGTTATTTTGCTTGTCAGACATTTCAGAAGTATAGTCGCGAATTTCCTCAATCTCAGATAATTGACCTATTTTTGTGTGTTTAGGGAGATGAATGGTCTTTTCAGAAGTGTTTTTAAGTGTTATTGAGAAGAACTGATGTATTTGTGAAGTTTTCTTTCTTTTATTGGATAATTTGTTCATTTGAATAATGGCATCATTTCCTATTAATTCTTTCGTTTGTGCCAAATATTCAAATAGATAATTTCTGTTATTGTTGATGTTATTGGAAGTGTAAACAGAGCACCATATTTGTTGTTGGGGTTCTAATATAATTTTACGAGTTAAGAACACCGCTTGATTCATTACAACATCACTCAAAGAATTGCATGATTTTGATTGTTTCTCTCCAGAAGATTCTTTACTGGTTTTTAAAGGAACAGAGAAATTATTGTTGACGTGGAGACACTTGTTAAAAGTATCGATGACAACATTGTATCTAGTTATGAAATCGAAACCTAAAATGCCTTCAAAACTGGAAGACTCGGGTATGTCAACAATATAAAAGTGATGTGAAAACGCTTTTTGTTTGAGCTTAATGGATGTTCTGATGCAGGCGGAAAATGAAACATCAGAATTGACAGTTTTAATATTGACGTCAGTGGACAGTCTTTTATATTTTAAGACAGGTTTAAGTTGGTTGAATAATTTTTGTGAAAGTAAAGATATACTACTACCAGAATCAGCCAATAAAGTAATATCATGGTTTGCTATAGTGGCTTTAACAAGAGGGAGGGATGGTGACATAGTGTTTACACTACAAATTATCTGAACATTATCACTTTCTGTTTGTGTACTGATGTTATTTGCTATCTTAATAGAGTCAAAAGTTTGGGAAGCTACTGAATTAACTAGTCTCGAGCTTGAAATTTTAGGTAATACAGGGTCAAAAACAAAAGTTGCTGATGTAGAAGTATTAGATTGAGACACAACACCATCAGCATAAAAATTGTATCTCTGTTTCAGTTTTCCTGAAATTGTGGAGTGGAATTCGTGTAATTATTTTTTCTTTGAGTGTTTGCTCTTTTCCATTTAAAACAAGAGAGAGCATCATGATTGTTTCGTCCACATAACTGACAAACAACTGGTTTTTTTTGTGAAAACTTGTGTGGGGAATAACGCCTAGTGTAGTTTCGATTTTTGTAATTTTTTTTGAAGCGTGAAACACCTGCGAAATGTTTTGGTCTAGTCTGGAGATTTTTTTGCCCAGTTTCGGTTTTAGTATCAGGAGGGGCAAAGGATAATGCATTTATTTTCTCGGAAATTTCTTTCAGTTGCGATTCGATGAGATTTTCTGGTCTGTGTACCGAAGGTAAGGAATGTAAGATTTTCTCATTCCTTAAAATTTCATGAAGGGTTTGTGCTCTTTCGACTGCTGTTTTATAATCATTAATGCCTTCTTCCTGTAATTTTTTTCTAATATTTGAAGGAAGGGCTTCTAGAAATTTCATAAGTTTAATAGTGTTGCGTGCACTTTCGTCGTTGATATCTGCATAAACAGTCGCCGCAAGAACATTTAGTCTATGAGCTAAGTTTTTTATCGTCTCAGAAGGCATAAGTGCTAAACTGGACAATTCAACAGAAGCAACACATTTACTAGGGGGGGCGAAAAATGACGCAAATTCCTTTTCCAACAAATCAAGGTCTGTTATCTTTTGCAGGTCGGGATTTTGGGCTAGAAATTTTTGTGCAGGCCCAACTAACTTTCCCTTTAAGATTGCAATTGTTGTTTGTGGGTTGTATTTATTAATTTCTGCACAGACGCGAATTTGATCAAAGAAAAATTTAAGTAAATCTGGATCTCCATCAAATTGAATGATATTTATCGGAATTTGTTTTGCCGCCATGATCAGTTTTTTTTTTTTTTTGTTTACGCTCACAAGTTTTAGAGAAATTGTTACACAGACCTGACTTATACTCTAAAGCACATTGAAAACAAGTAAATTTCCTAGCTAGTAAAAATATCTAAACTAGCAAAATAAATAGATTTTAAAATATACCTCACTTTAAAGATATCTTATTTGAACCTTTTATGACAGTAACGCAAGGAAGCACATACAAAATTAACACATTTAGAAAATAAATTAAATAAAATGGCAAAATAATTACACTTTGAAACATATATCTATATATTCCTTCACTTTAACAAAGTACTTACTTTAGATAATAAAGTAAAGAAAACTCTATAGAAAACCGCAAAAACTGTTAGCAAGCAAGAAAAAAAAAATCCTTTAACTTCTTTACTCAAGGAAAAAAAATTCCTTTTTTTGTAACTTAAAACCTTCTGATTTATTTATATGTTTTGGATGAAAAAGAATGTTCTTATTTTAACCCTGTAATTAAAGTTCAAAACTGGTTAAACACATTTAAGCATATTAGAGAATCTAAATACAAATTAAAAAAAACAAACAAAAGGGGTGGGACGTAAAATATGAAACACTAGCACATAAATGTAATAACTGATAAAAACTGCATAAAATGTCATAAAAATAATAACTAGAAATGACAACAGTTACCGTGCTTTCGCAATTTAAAAAAATCTTTGCAAAAACACAATAACAGGATTATAATAGTTATGTTGAAAAAAATATGATTTAAAAACACCAAACTGCAATATTGATTATGATGAACTGACTGTGGAAGCAGAACATAAAGTAAAGAAAATACTTGGGGTAACTTACAGATTTAGTTTAAAAAAAATATATATAATTAAATGATTACTAAATTAATAAGACAAAAACTTAGGGAAATGGGGCTCGATCTGCTCCCACATTCAAAATGTAGATTTTTTTTAAGTTAATTTTTGTGTTAGTGCACTTTTTTCTCTTTTTTTTTATCACTGAAGGCTAGCAGAAATTTTATATTGTAAACAGGTACTTTAGTAATCACTTATCACAGGTGGTGACACATCTTTTTTTTAGCTTTAGTTGGAATTCTGTTATTTATTTAATACTTTTTTTGTGCACTGTTAACTGATACATACGATGAATTATTTCTGATGTATTTTCACATAATTGAAGACATATGTATTATATGTGGATTTTTTTTTTTTTACTTTCTTTTGCCGACCACAATTAATGAATCACTATTTTGTACGATGTATGACTTTACGATGCATAATAACACAATGAACTTTCTTTAGATTACGTTCACTAAAGGCACAAAATACCACTGGTATAGAAGCACACCACAAAACACCACTGGTATAGAAGCACACCACAAAACACCACTGGTATAGAAGCACACAATGCGCACATGCAGCCCTCGATATCTGGCGGCGATGAACACGTCAATCACACAGAGAATGCACGGAGATGAAAACGGGGGGCGCCCAACGCTGAGGTGACAATCGGGCGCTGATTTCTTTTGAAGATGGAATCTCGAGGGGAGACCCTCCGAAGCAGTTGAGATGGAGCACACAGGGGAGGAAAAGGGGGTGTCCAGGAAAGGAATCACATTTCGACGTCGACCGCCGGTGAAGCTGGGGAATTCCACCTCTGTTGAGACATACCAGTCAAGACTCCAAGCCGTTGCTTTTTTTTTTTTTTTTTTTTACCGGGGATGCAGAGAAGAAAGAAGAACCAAAATTATCACATTCGCCGTAAAGTCGCAGTTGATTGTACCCCCCTCCATATTTTTTTTTTTTTTTATGTGGGGAAAAACGAAACCGTCAGGCACCAGTTATTTATATAAAGAAGAGTTTCTTGAGGGATTTTGGTAGTTGCATATATATGTTAGAAGGTTTAGAAGAGGTATGATCAGTATAGAATCAGTCCAGGTTTGGATGCTCGAAAAAAACCCCACGATGATTGCAAAGTTACACTTTATTTTAACATCTATTACGAAGGGGGGCGCACTTACAACTCTCGGAGAAAATCTCCGAACGAAGAATAGCAGGTTAACAAGACGAGCGCAGAGAGTCAAATGCCTCGTACATAGCAACAAATTGCCACTTTTGGCATGATAGAAAATCGCCAACATACAAAAGTTCGCCCATGCACAATGGATAGTATACGCCAAATACAGTTAAAATGCAGCCGGCAAGATAAGAATTCAATTTAGTTTCCCAGCTGGGATGGGAAAGGAAAAGGTTGCCAAACAATAAAATGTTACACGTGTTGTTTCGTCTAATAAAGAAGCACACCGAAGGGACATGAGATTTTACTGCGCAGATGTTAAATTCTTTATAGGGTTTTGTCGAGAAAGGAAAAGAAGCGTAAGCATAAATTTTAACTGCGAAACAGAGATGATGTCCATATAAGGTAATGCAGAATTGCCTCGATCGGAAATAGCAGACATCTGGAAATAGCTTTAAACGGTTGATTAATATGTGAGTGTATTTCTCACAGACAAGGTTAAGCAGCTGCCGATTTTTCGGTTACAGAAAAACTATGCGAGGGAAAAAAAATGGAAAGTGAATGAAGGACACTTAAAACTGATTTTGAATTGAAAAGAGACAGGGGGGAAGGAATAATTTAAGAAAATAACCAATATATAACGAAATAATCGTTATACATGGATTTCCGAATATTTACTAAATTTCTCAGCAAATTTTCACAAAACTTCAAAGATATAAAGAACATATTTTTTTCATATTTTTTTAATAAAGATTTATCTGCGGAAACATTTAGGGGTATAAAAGTAATAAAATGATATTTACAATCAATTATATAAAAAATAATGCCTAAAAAGTTGTTTCTGAATCTAGAAAATGACACTGTGACTGCTGCTCAACATTTGTGCGAAAAATTCGGATATTTCAAAATATGCTAAAAAATGTTATTCCTTTTTCACAGCATATAGCGTTTTCAATCAAATTTAACACATTTTTTTCGAAAATATTAAGATTAATTGAAAAACAGTATGCTTACATAAACATAATTATACTCAGTGTTTAATGAAGTTTAGGTATTTGTATGAAATAAAGATTGACTGCAGATGTTTTAGAAATTAAAAAATACATATATATTTCCTAATTTGGCACTCTGAAGAAGCCGCTGATGCTGATGCATTATCGTATCAAAGCTGTGATTTTCTCTTGCAAGAAATCTTTCAAACAAGTAGATAATAATATCTCCAAATTTCACAAATATCTTTGGCGCCCTTCCGCAAAAAATACAGGAATACAGGATTTCTCAGATAAAGGTTTCCTGTTTTTTAGGTAAGGAATGAAGAATCACCTTCGATCCAATAATTTTGCAAAAATGCATTTTTGTCCAACAATATATTGATTTCCTGAAAGCTTTTTCACTGACATCTCCATTGATTTTCTATGCCCTGCTGTTTTGGATAATATAATATGGATATATGTTTAAAATTTACTTAAGTGAATATTGTTTAAATTATATCTTATTACTTAATTAAATATACTTATATATATATATATATATATATATATATATATATATATATATATATACAGGGTGTCCCTAAACAAATGGTATATACGCTAGGGGGTGATAGAACACATCAAGACGAGTAATAGTAAATGAGAAACCAAGGGTCCCAAACGTTTTCCAAAGGAGATAGCCGCCATTAAAGTTTGGGGTCCAAAATTTCAAATACACATAAAAAACGGAAAAATTGGTCGATTGATTTGCGGTTTTCACTAAAATTATTCTTTATGTTGGTATTTTCTTGAAAATAAATTATAAAGATAAATTTCGAAAAATGCCGATAGAGGACACTTTAGACTTTAAAGTAATGAAAAACTATTTATTGCCGTGATTTTTTGCATCTTATTAAATGGTTTCGTAAACTTAGACTTAAACTTAAATTTTGAGCTCAAAATCTGAATAGTTGGAAGCGGTTAAGTAGCACAAACTTAACTGTGTTCAGAGGGTTTAAATTTCAAATGATTATAAAAAACGGAAAAATTGGTCGATTGATTTGCGGTTTTCACTAAAACTATTCTTTATGTCGGTATTTTATTGAAAATGAATTATAAAGATAACTTTCAAAAATGCCGATAGAGGGCGCTTTAGTCTGTGGATTAAAGAAATAATCCACCCTAATACTATTTTTTGCCGTTATTTTTTGCATCTCATTAAATGGTTTCGTAGGCTTAGATTTAAACTTAAATTTTGAGCTCAAAATCTGAATAGTTGGGAGTGGTTAAGTAGCACAAACTGAACTGTGTTCAGAGGGTTTAAATTAAATTTCAAACGAAACGGAAAACTATAAAAAAAAACGGAAAAATTAGTCGATTCGTTTGCGGTTTTTGCTAAAACTACTCTTTAAATCAGTGTTTTCTTGAAAATAAATTTTAAAGATAAATTTCGCAAAATGCCGATAGAGGCGCCTTAGACATTGGAGTAGCGTACAACTATTTTAAACCGTTATTTTTTTAAATCTCATTAAATGCTTTCAAATGCTTAGATTTATATTTTGAGATCAAATTCTGAGTCGTTGCGAGTGTTTAAGTAGCGCAAAAGTGAACTGTGTTCGAGGGAGGGGGGGGGGGGGTTAAATTTCAATTCCCGAACACACTTCAGTTTGCGCTTCTTAACCCCTCCTAATGATTCAGAATTTGAGTTCAAAATTTAAGTTTAAATCTAAGATTTCGGAAACATTTAACAAGTCTTGGAAAGCATTTAATTAGATACAAAAAATAACGATTAAAATTTGTTGTTGGTTACTCTGAAGTTTAAGGCGCCCTCTAACGGAATTTTTTGAAATTTATCTTTAAAGTTCATTTTTAAGAAGATACTGACTTAAAGAATAGTTGTATTTTAAACTGCAAACGAATCGACCAATTTTTTCGTTTTTTATTATCATTTGAAATTTGAACCCTCTGAACACAGTTCAGTTTGTGCTACTTAACCACTCCCAACTATTCAGATTTTGAGGCTTAAAATTTAAGTTTAAATCTAAGCCTACGAAAACCATTTTAATGAGATGCAAAAAATAACGGCAAAAAATGTTATTAGGATGGATTATTTCGTTAATCCAAAGTCTAAAGCGCCCTCTATCGGCATTTTTTGAAATTTATCTTTATAATTCATTTTCAATAAAATACCGACATAAAGAATAGTTTTAGTGAAAACCGCAAATCAATCGATCAATTTTTCCGTTTTTTATAATCATTTGAAATTTAAACCCTCTGAACACAGTTAAGTTTGTGCTACTTAACCGCTTCAAACTATTCAGATTTTGAGCTCAAAATTTAAGTTTAAGTTTAAGCTTATGAAACCATTTAATGAGATACAAAAAATCACGGCAAAAAATAGCTTTTCATTACTTCAAAATCTAAAGCGCCCTCTATCGGCATTTTTCGAAATTTATCTTTATAATTTATTTTCAAGAAAATATCAACATAAAGAATAATTTTAGTGAAAACCGCAAATCAATCGACCAATTTTTCCGTTTTGTATGTGTATTTGAAATTTTGGACCTCAAACATTAATGGCGGCTATCTCCTTTGGAAAACGTTTGGGACCCTTGGTTTCCTATTTACTATTACTCGTCTTGATGTGTTCTATCACCCCCTAGCGTATATACCATTTGTTTAGGGACACCCTGTATATATTAGTTTCAGTTGCCCTCACTTGTAGTGCAGGCTAAGGAACCAGAAACAGATGTCCTATCATCAAGCCATATTTCAGTCGATCGAGCAATTATAGAGATATATTTTTAGATTAAGTGCTTTCAATGATATTCAGTGCTTGCTATAGACGCTTTATGTTTTGCCGAAGAAATGTGTTCCTGGTGTAAACAATTGTCTAATATAGTAATCCACTATGACGTTTGTTTACAAAAGAAAGTTACGAATCTAGTGTGTGTAATGTAGTTTGAACAAAAAGAAGAGGAGGAGATCAATACAAATATTACTGAAATTATTTGGTTTCAATAAACTAATGAAATAAAAAAAAATATTTAAATAGCTTCATTTTAATTAATGGCAACACCTAGCAAAGATGTATGGCAATTTTTGATATGTTATCGCTGTTGCTATCATGAAAATGCATACCAATAATGGCCTATCACCTTAGCTGGCATAAAAAAGCTTATTTTTGAATAATGATGTCTACATTTTTTGTACAGCATAAGAATAATTGCAAACAACTAATTTTGATTCATCTTCTTGAAACTTTCATAAACAACGAAAAATATCACGTTGTTCATTAAAATCTTTCTAGCAAATCATTTCTAAAAGATGAGAAAAAAATCTTCGCAAGAGAATCGCTCTCTTGTGAAATGCAATGATTTGTTCAAACTAACGCATCAAATAACAATCGAAGGATACTTTTATCTGTCATGCTTGGAGTTCAATGCGAACGCTAAGCATTTCTCTTCTAGATGTGTAGGAAATTTATATGGGCCAAAACTGGTTTACTGGACATCAAAGGTGATCTTACCCGATATTTAATTAACATTTACATACATAGGGTCATTTGGGGTAGTTATGGCCACCTCCATATCGGCAAAAACTGTATACAATAAAAAAAACCTTCAGTAGATATTGAATTTATACTTTATTTTTCATTTTATATATTCTTTATCACCTGTCTGAAGCATTTTTGACTTCCAAATAGTAATATTTGAAATAAAATCTACCAAAATTTTTCATAAATAGATTTGTCAATTTGGAGTTCTAATGGTCACAATTAGCCCAAACAAATGTGTATAGGTAAACATGAAAGAAAATATAGTGGTCCTCATTAGGGGCCATAATTACACCAAACTTTTGGGATTGAGGGATTTTGATACGGTATTGTTACCACTCTTTTAACTTATAAAAAATTCAGTTACGAAAATTTAAACTTTAAAGAGGTGTTCTCAAATGGTCAAAGTTACTTCCCATGTACGGAAAACACCGCTCTTCCGAACAGAAAATTAGTTGGATGTGCCCATCCCAAAACTTTCTTATATCTCATACGTACATTTTAATATTTCAAGATTTAGTTATACATGTTAATGCGTTAATATTATTAATTCAATAGTATACCAACTATGATTTCTATCTTAAATTCCTGCTTCAGTCAGTAAGTTGGAGTAAAAAGGTGTTTCCGTCTTTGCACGAGCCGATAAACAATAGAACAATCGACGTATTTATGTTTCAAATTCAGGGAATATCTATTCGCCGTACCCAAAATTAATTATGCACAAAAAATTTTGTTTAGTTCGATGCAGAACATCAAACACTTTTTGATGCAAAATAATGAAAATGGCACAGGTATCGCGGTAATAGCGCCTCCTTCCGGTGTTTTTTTTTTATTCAGCGAGAGTCTGCTGACAATAGCTGAACACTTATGTAAAAAAAAAAAAAAAAAAAAAAAAAAAAAAAAAAAAAAAAAAAAAAAAAAAACCTTGAATTTTATGCACAAGGTTATAAACTTTTCTGTGGTAAAATATTTAAGTGACACAAAAAGCGCTGTTGAAGCGCTTCTTCCGGCGGATTTTTTTTCAAATTCAGGGAGGACCAACTAGCTATTGCCATACATTTACACAAGCAATTTGGTTCAATTCTATGCATAACTTCTACACTTTAAATTGGTAAAATATTGAAAATGGTTATTGAAAATGGTCAATTGTTACCTCATCGCCCTCTTCCGGCAAAATATTTCAAAATTGAAGGAGAACCTGTTTACCACTGCCAATAACATTCACAAAAATTCGGTTCAATTCTATACATATTTTCCTACATTTTTAGATGGTAGAATTGCGACACATGGACACACACAGACACCCAGACATACAAACGGACAAACAAACATTTTGTAAAAAAAATGGTTTATTTCTCTCACCACTAAAACGTATAAATCCGTCGAAAACCAGAAGTCGAAAAATGTTTCGACTACAATACTTTTCTCTATAGAAGATATAAGAAAGTAAAAAAAAGAAAAATAATAACAATGTTGAAAATGTAAAAAGGTGTCATTATTATACCTCCTGACCGTACGTGAACTATGAAGTATTTCAATTTAAATTAACATAACAAAAAATACTTTTCTGTCTGGAAAAATATTGCCTTAAAATCTTTTGAAATTATTTATAACAATAAATCAATGATAATATAAGTTGTATTTATAAATAAAAATTTATACACATATTAATGTGTTCGAATATTATTCTAAAAATAAAAGAAAAATGCATTGAAATATTAAACAAAAATATATCGAAATTTTATTTTTTACACTTTATTTTGAAGTTATCCGTCATATAAATTCAATCTTAAAATGAAATTCTTGGAAAAATTCTGAAGTTATGAAATATTCATAAGACATTAATGTATATGTAAGCGAAATATTAAGATGTTTTATAAATTATTTAATGCATCAACAAATTTAATCTCCTGAAATGTCTGAAATCCATAAAAAAATTTGAATTAGTGTCAGCGTGAATTATTTTGCTGGTACTATCTTTCATTTTTAAGTTAATAAAGAAATATTTTCCAATGGAGCGACTGAAAGTAATATTACGCTTTAAAATTAATAAGTTTCGTATTCCAATTACTGCCGAAAATAATGAATATTTGAATACTTATTCAGTATGAATATATTCAAAGAATTTTGAAATTTCTTATCCCTTTGTATTTAGTAGTTTAATATGATATTATTAATTGATTTCGTGTGATGATTTTTATGAAAGTTAATTATGTGTATGAGAAATAGAATCCCGAAAGGGGGTTTGGTACTGTCATTGGATGTTATTTTTTTAGGGGCCCTAGCCCGTTAGATTATAAATTGAGCATAAATTTAAAAAGTGATCTATAACATAATGTACAGATATATTTTGGGTAAACGATATTTATTTCTTTTTAAAAAAAGGGAAAATATTTTACGCTGCTGGCATACGCACATTTAAAGTGACTATTCACAGATTTGCCCTAAAATATTTAATTGTTTGAGATCTTTTATGATATTTTCTAAAATTTTAAACATTTTTTGATGTCAGAATGAATCTAAAATTATATTTAATGTTATATTAAAAGCAACAATACGCCTTAAATAAAAAGAGTATTTTTTGAATTGTTTTACTTCGAGATACATATCTTTTAAATTTTTTCGGCTCGATTTAAAAAAAACATGTAGACAGTTTAATAAAAATGTTACATAAATTTTTTGTTTAAATTTTCAAGTGTTCGAATATATCATTTTGAACATAAAAAAAGAAAAAAGAATTCATTGCGAAGGATTTACCTACAGAAGTTCCACATATTTTTACTTTCTTCTATTTTCAATAGAAGAAAGTATTTTAAACGAATTTTTTCGGTTTTCGGTTTTTAGCAATTTACACGAAGAGATTTCAAAAAACATGTTTTTACAAAATGTATGACTGTTCTTGTATCTGTCTGTGTGTCCATATGTCGCCATTCTACCATCAAAAAATGTATGAAGTTAGAATTGAACCAATTTTTTTTAATGATTTTTGCTGTGCCAAGCAGGTCCTTTTTCCTTTTAGAAATATTCCACCGGAAAGTAGCACTGTAATAGCGATTTTGCGTCATTTTCAATATTATACCACCTAAAAGTTTATGAAGTTAAGCATAGAATTGTAAGATTTTTTTGTGAAAGTGTATGGCTATGGCTAGTTGGTCCTGCCTGAATTAAAAAATCCGCTGGAAGGGGGCGCTATAATCACGATGTCTGTGCCATTTTCATTATTTTACCATAAAAAAATGTGTGAAGTTATGCATAGAACAGATATAAAATGTTTGTTTATGATTATTTTTGTGTATGGCAAGTAGTTCCTCCCTAAATTTGGAAAAGATTTGCCTATCTTTCAACAGCTCGTGCAGAGACCGAAACTTGTTTTTACTCCGATTAGTTGACTGAAGCAGAAATTAAAGATGGAAATCAAAGATAGTATAATATTGAATTAAAATTATTAAACCATTAACCTGTGTAAGTTTTTTAAATTATTAAAATGTACGTATGATATAGAAGAAAGTTTTAGGATTGACACATTCAACTAGTTTTAGTTACATGTGATTTAGGATTGATAGTAAAAAACAAGATATGTTATAGCTGCTGGTGTTATTATTTTACAAAACACTTTTAGCAACAAACACACAAATAAACAAACAAACGAACAATCATTGAATTAAAAAATCAATCAAACAAAGTCAGTCATGCAATTTGACAGACAAACAGACACTCAATCAACAAAACAATTTAACAATCAATCAAACAAACAGTCATTCAATCAATCAAACATCAAACAAACAATCAAACAAATTAGCAATCAAAGAAACAAACATACAAATAAATAAACATTCAAGCAATCACGCAATCAAACACACAAACAAACACACAAATTAACAAACAATCAATCAAAAAAAGTCAATCAATCAATCACACAAACAAACAATAAGTTAATCAATCAAACAAACAATCATGCAAGCAAGCAAGCACGCAAGAAATTTAAAAAAACCGCACGCACACATGCATTTACCCTCTTTTAAATTTTGAAATTTTATGCAAATGCTAGAGAACATTTAAATTTTATAAGTAATTACCATGCTGAATTTAAAGCTTGTATTCCCTTTAGTAGAATAAAAATCTCATTTTTAGAAAGTTTTTTTTCCTCCTGTACCCCCTTTGGATTTGTTGCATCAATGTAAGATATAGGCTATGTTTGATTCATAGCGAACACCATTATTTTGATACCATTACTTTTTGAAATCGCTTCGGTAGTTTCGCAGATTATCACCAATAACCAAATAAACATTTATACAATATAGGTATAAATGTTTGATTCCGGGCGAACACCATCATTTTAATACCATTACCTTTGAAATCGGTCGGTGGTTCCGATGATTAGCCCCTATAAACAAACAAACTTTTCCTTTTTATAATATTGTATATGTTACAGGCCAAACCCGATTTTAGGCCAAACTAGATTGGCCTAGGCCAAACTAGTCTATCCTAACGCCCATCGGATAAACTAGTTTTTCCTAGGCCAAACCGGTCTAGCCTAACGCCCATCGGACAAACTAGTTTTTCCTAGGCCAAACCGGTTTATCCTAACGCCCATCGGATAGACTAGTTTTTCCTAGGCCAAACTAGTCTCTCCTAAGGCCCATAGGACAAACTAGTTTTTCCTAGGCCAAACTAGTTTGGCCTAACTCATATAGGATAAACTAGTTCAGCCTGCTGTTTATTGGTCTGAACTAGTTTATCCTAGGCTAGTTCAATTTGGCGTGATTTTATTGAATTCAATGACTGCCTCAGCGCCAACATTCTAGTTTCTCCTAGGCTGATCTAGTTTGTCCTAGGCCAATGTAATTATCCGTGTTTTTAGCTCACGGGCGTCAAAGCCAGCGAAATAAAGGGCTCACAGGTTCTATATGTATGTACGTACGCATGTATGTACGTATGTACGTAACGCTATAACTCTTGATATAAATATCCGATTAGCTTCAAATTTTGGATGTAGGTTCCTTCTGATAAGATACTTTTCTGATTAGTTTTGGAAATGCACTGAATAAGAATAAAGGGGGCAAAGGGGAGTCTAATCCCCCACCGTTAATTTAGAGAAATGCATTTATCATGCAGAATTATCAGTTTTCACTTAAAATGTTAGATATAGGATTATTCTGACAAGGAGCCTCCGGGATTAGTTGTGGATGTTTATTCTTTAAGTGTTAAAGAAAGGGCAATGTAGGTACTCCCCCATAATTTAGATAAATGATTTTCAACGCAGAAATTACGGATTTGCTTCAAATCTTGGTTATAGGTTCTTTCTGATAACGCATTTCCCTGAATAGTTTTGAGGGTTTAATGGTAAAGTATGAAGGGAAAATGACGGATTTCCCTCTTACCTAGTAAAAACTAGTTTTTCCTACGGGCATATAGATAAACAAGTTTGACGTAGGAAATCTAGTTTATATAATTGGCGTTAGGATAAAGTAGTTTGGCCTAGCCTAATCTAATTTGGCTCGAAATCGGGTTTGGCCGGTATAAAACATGTCTTTCACTAGAATAAGTATAAATGTGTGTCAAGAGTAATTGCTTATAACATCAATGCATGAATTTCACATGTCCACCCTAAAGACATAATGCATTTTACATGGTGTTTTTTTCCTGCAGACTCGTGCCAACTGAGATCAGGCTTGCATTTATTATTATTATTATTATTGCATATTCGAGCCAGATTGGAGGTGAACATAATTTGGAATCGAACAGCGTTTTCCATTTTTTAGAAATTAATTTCTTGTCGACATATAAGCTATTCTTGTCACGGCGTCAAATTTTTCTTTTCCGGGAAGTCGTAACCGAAAATTCGATTCAAAACGTAGCTTTAATAGTATTTTCTCAAAGGTACATCACTTTTATGGAAAAATGGTTAACGCCATTCGATTACATATTTTCTGAGTGAGAATGCCTGTTAATCTTCTGCCTTTCCGAAAATGAATTAATTCTTAAATGTGTTAGGATGTAGCTCTTTTGGATTTCAGAAAAGTCTTAAGGAATGACAGAGAAACATATTCACAAATTTACTTTTTACTGAACAGTTTAGTTATGATGTTTATAGCTCTCCTTTTTTTTTCTTTTGTTCTAAACTACATTAATTATTTAATGAATCCCCATTTCAATATTGAAAGGTCTAAGAAACTAAATAATCAATAATACATTATGTATTTTTCATTCTGTGAACACCTCGTAATTTAAAAATACATTGTAAATTTATCCAATATCTATATATGCAGTATTTTTTAAAGGAATTCTAATTGTATGTTAAGTAAAATCTGAATTTTTTGAAAAAATTGAGTAGGACCAGATTGAGCAGGACGGAGTCTTTTTTCACATATTTTTGTAGAGGCAGGGCTCGGCCTGAACTTTTAATTTTTACACAGGGTCACGGCAAAATAATTTTCCTTCGGGAAAGGCGGGTCCCGAAACTCGAAATTCTGGCCCGTGCAAACCTCTAACAGTATTCTACAACGCATCGAATAAAATACATTCTAATGGTGATGACAAAACCACTTTGCACAAGATTAGCAATGGAGCAGTAGTCGGGATCAATATTAAAAAGAATATTGCCCAATTAAACTGATGGCTTTGCATTCACAGGCTGTTTACAGTTCATTGTGTATTTCAGCCTTATTTTTTTTTATAGAATAACACCCTCGAAAAATAAAGTAAGTTGGGTTATTTTTTCCCATTCCCCCCACTTATATTTAACCATTGAACCCCCAAAACTAATCACAGATACGCTTTATAAAATTAAACAATTTTCCAAAATTTGAACCAAATCAGATAATTCTGCTCAAAAAACCATTCATCTGATTTAGAGAGGGTGATCTCACATTCCTCTCTTTATACTTAATCATTAAACCCTCAAAACAATTCAGGGATTCGCCTTTTAAAGAAAAAAAACTATAAGCTATATTCAAAATTTACGGCAAATCGGATAAAACTGCATAAAAACCAATTTATCTAATTTAAGGAAGGCGATAAATCGTCTACTAATCCATTATACATAACCATAAGAAAAGACCCAAATTAATTAAAGAAGCACCTGATCAAATGGATTCATGTCATAAATTTTAAGCAAATTGGATAATTCTGTACTATAACAAATTTATATATTTTAAGGAAGGAAATAAATTGCTGGTTCAGACCAAAAACCAAAGAACCACCAAAATTAATCACTGAAACGCTTTATCAGAATGAACAAATCTAAGATTTGCAGGAAATCGGTTAATTCTGCATGAAAATCCCATTTAACAAAATTAGGCGGGATTCCCCCGTTCTTCCCTTTGTTCTTATTCAATTAATCCCCAAAACCAATTAGGGAAACGCCTTACCAGAATGAATCTATTTTTAAAATTTGAAGTAAATCAGTAAATTCTGCGTGAAAAAAGCATTTACATAAATTATGGGGCGTTACCCCTATTCTCCCCTCCCTTTATACTTAAACAATTGACAGCCACAACTAATGAAGGCGCCTCAACAGATCCTATATCTAAAATTTGAATAAAATATACTAATAATCCGTAGAAATCCATACATTTGAATTAACGGAAGGGGCGAATCAGCCTCTCGTCCCCTCCCCCCTTATTCTTCTCCAATAACCTCCCAAAATTAATCAGAAAAGCTCCTTATAAGAATAAACATATATTGAAAGTTTGATGCAAATCGAGTATTTCTATCAAAAATTATTGCGTTACGTACTTACGTACATACATTGATACAGAACCCACGGGCACATTAGTTCTCAGTCTTTGGTAGCTGATGAGATAAAAACATGTCAAATTACATTATTTCTATCAAGAGTTATCGAGTTACGTACATGCGTACATACATACGTACATACATACGTACATACATGCGTACATAGATACATACAGAACCTTTGAGCCCATTTTTTCTTTGGCATTGACGCCCATGAGCTAAAAACACGTAAAATTAAATTGGCCTAGGATAAACTAGATCAGCCTAGGACAAACTAGAATTTTGGCGCTGAAGCGGTCATTGAATCAAATAAAATCACGCCAAATTTAATTGGCCTAGGATAAATTAGATCGGCCTAGGATAAACTAGTTCAGACCAATAAACAGCAGGCTAAACTAGTTTATCCTATAAGAGTTAGGCCAAACTAGTTTGGCCTAGGAAGAACTAGTTTGTCCTATGGGCCTTAGGATAGACTAGTTTGGCCTAGGAAAAACTAGTTTATCCGATGGGCGTTAGGATAAACCGGTTTTGCCTAGGAAAAACTAGTTTATCCGATGGGCGTTAGGATAGACCGGTTTGGCCTAGGAAAAACTTGTTTATCCGATGGGCGTTAGGATAGAGTAGTTTGGCCTAGGCCAATCTAGTTTGGCCTAAAATCGGGTTTGGCCTGTAACATATATATTACCATACTGAATTTCATGCTTGTAGTTCCTTCAGTAACACAAAAATCACATTTTTAGATCGTTTTTTTTGCTCCTGCCCCTCCCTTTTCTCCTGATCCCCTGCTCCTGAATTGTGGCATAGACATAAGCTATAGCCTATGTTTGATTCCGGGCGAACACTATTATTTTGGTACCATTACTTTTGAATTCGGTTTGGTAGTTTCAGAAGTTAGCCCATACAAACAAACAAACAATCTTTTCCCATTTATAATAAAGGTATAGACTATGTAGAACAATATATTCCATACTACAAATTATTTTTGAAAATTAACAAATTAACAGTGCAATTTCCTTCAAAATCGTATTGTAGAGCTATTTAAAAAGATAAATATTTGTTAAATGGATTAACTGATTGCGGAACCCAGCCTCCCTCCTCTATGACATTATAACGAAGCATTGTAGAACAATATGAAAGTAATATCTTTCGGTGGAAATATTTAGCGAACAGTATAAGTTTCATCGAAATCCATTTCACAGAATCTTTTAAAAAGTTAAAATTTCATAATGGAATTCATCTGATTATAGAATTTTTTTTTTTACCGAAATTCCATAAATAGGGTGGAGCGAAAAAACAAATGTTTTTATTTCCGAATTGCTATAATGCGGAGAAGTTGCAATTGGTAAATACAAGAAAAACTAAACAAAAATTTTTCAAAACGGACTTTATCTTCCGATAGCGCAAACCACTTAAAAAATCAATAAAATTAAAATTTTCGGATTTTTATCAGAATTAAAAAAAATATATAGATATACATATATTTTATCACTTTAGTGAATTATATTTGCATATTCCACAGTTTAATAATAATTAAAAAAATAAATTGCGTTTAGAGAAATTCTTCCAAGCGCGCAAGATCATTAAAAATCGGGAAAAATTCAATTTTCAGTGATTATGATGTATTAAGATAATAATTAAATAAGTTCAGTTTGCGGTCTTCCGTTAAAATTTCATATATCATATATTAGGAGTTGCGCGAAATACTAAATCTTTTCGCGATGCAGCGATCTCGTCATTGTAAGATCTAGATTGTTCAAAAAGGGCATAATATGCTCAATGTATTAATTTGCATTAAAATTTTAACAGGAGACCGCAAACTGAATTCATTTAATTATTTTCTTAGTACATGAAAATCACTGAAAATTGATTTTTATCCGATTTTTCATGAGCTTGGCGATCGGAAAATATTCTCTAAAGGTAATATATATTTTTTATTATTATTATTCGACAGTACGATATGCAAATATTTTTCACTGTAGTGATAAAATAAATGTACATGCAATATTTTTAAAAGATTGGAAATTTCATTTTTTTTTAATTATTAGGTGGTTTGCGCGATCGGAAGATAAAGTCCGATTTGAAAAAAAAAAAAAAAAAAAAAAAAAATAGTTCTTTTCGTATTTATCAATCGCAACTTTTCCGCACTATAGCGATTCGCAAATAAAAAAAATAGTTCTTCTCGTATTTACCAATCGCAACTTTTCCGCACTACAGCGATTCGCAAATAAAAACTCTTGTTTTTTCGCACCACCTTAACAAATAACCAACGCATAATGTTATGTTACATACTGAAACCTTCCATGAGAAATTACCTACGAGTACAAAGTCGTCAAACTCGAGTTGTAACAGATGAAACAAAATTTTCATTACTATTAAATTACACTAGAATTTAAATATGTAACTCTGTTTTCCTAATATTACCTGATATCTATATAATTTACATTTGAATGCATCAATTTACTGAAAAAAGGAGTTGTACACTTAAAATTTTCTAACTAGTATGAATATCAATCGGGCCGATGTCATACTCACGCCTTTTGAGCTTACAATCAAATTGTTTGACGACAAAGACGACAAAAGTAAAATCAAAATCTTAATGTATTCGTAATATATTCTATTATATAATATCCTAAAATATTAAGAAAAAACCCTTTTACATATATATATATATAAAATCTTTAAAAAATAATTTTTTAAGGTTTTTTTGTGCCAAATATGGTAAAAAAATAGGATAAATCGCCAGATCTTATTCAAATGGATTGACATTTAAAAAGAATACTTCTTTTAGAACATATGAACATTTCTCTCAATTTATGTAAAATATATTTTTAAATAATATTATTTCTGATTAAAACGGCATTTTTTTAAAATTTCAAATAAAATCATTAATAGTTTTTTCTTTTTCTCTTTCGAGCTATTTGTATCTTGTAATTTCGAATTGATATGCATGTTTCAATTTTTACAAAATGATAGAATAATATGCTATTGTCAAAATAGTATGCCAATGGTAACTTCCTTTTCCAAAATAACAGAGCTTTTCAATAATTCAAAAAATAATTTATGTAAAACAATGTACTGTATATGAAAACCTTCCTTAATATCTATCTAACTGTGTATATTACATCAAAATCCCTTCATTAGAACTAGAGGGGTAAGCGGAATTAACGAATTTTTCGTTTGCATTATATATATATATAAGTAGATTATTTTTCACGTATTTCTATAGAATGATCTAAATGAAATGCTCAAATTCCTGCAAAAATTATTATTTAAAAACACAATAATAAAACTCCATGACATAATAAAAAATTCTTAAAAGCGTATTTATATAATTTTTTCTCAGGCAGGGTTTTGCAGTCACTCTAATCTTTTTTTTTTTTTTTTTTTATTATGAAAAGAACAATATGAATCGTGCATTAATATACTAAATAAAACAAAAATTTATAATTTAAGATTTCGCATTTTATTAAACTAGATTTAAAAAAGACGAATACATAAAAAATTACATATTGGAGGGTTGCAGTTTATTAACTTTTGCTCAGCAGCTTGGACAGCAACTATACAATGATGCATGCTAAAGCCGCATAGTAGCTGTACCCTATGTAAACTTTACTAATTGTACAAAAAAAGAACTAGTTAGATATGATAACTCTAAAAACTTACTCTGTCTGAAGCATATTAATAATATCTAAAAAAAAGCAGCATGGCAGTGCCACCGATTATGTTATTTAAACCAAAATCTAGTCAGTAAAAATTTATGTCTACTTCCAATTGAATCGGAAATTTGATGCAAATCAGAGCTTTAGTTTCTGAGATAGTTCTATTACGGAAATCTTTTAAAATGCTGTATAACAGCGCCACTTGGAGAACGACCTTAATAAAACACTAAATAACATTAATCTACAATAGTGACTACTGAATCTGACGTTTGATTAAAATTCGCGCATTAATTATATGGATAAAGATATTGCAATAATTATATACAATGCGACATAGCAACCCTATCTTTTAGAGCGAGTTGCGCCAAAATGTGTTCAACTTCAACTTATATTTAGCACTAACTGAATCTTACGTTTTATGAAATTTGGTGCATTAGTTCATGAGACATTGTTATTGTGGAAATAGTAAAAAAAATCAGAGTAGCATTGCCTCCTTTAGAAGGATATACGCTAAAATATAATCAGCTCCGGTTTTTAAATTTGTTAGAAATTCCGTTTATTAATTCTTGAGATAGATCACCCAAATATTTCACATACAGGCTCACAAAGTGACAAAGTGACAGACGTACTCACAGGTAAGACATTTTTTAAAAATATAATATTTTGTACAGGATCTTCTAAAAAAGTATAAATCCATCGAAAACAGGAAATCGAAAATTTCCACGAATCCAATAATATTTTCTTGTAATGATAGAAGAAAGTGAAAACACAAAAAATAATTTAAAAAATAGAAATGTTAATCATTTAAATGGAAATATACAGAAAGGCAGAAACAACAAAGCTTTTCATACATGATTGCCGTCATATACTTAAGTAATTTTTACCACGGACAAATTTTCCGCACGGACATTAAATTTCATCAATACAAACTTACATAACTACGTTACTTCAGAATATATTTCTGAAATGTCAATATTATTAAAATATTTATAATACATGTCAGGGATTATTAATTGTAATTTTCGATTTATTTAGGGAAACAAATTTCGTTCTTTGCATAACGTAAAAATGTAAAAATTAAAAGTTATTATTATTTTAAAAGTGCTAAATAGAATAAAAGATTTAAGTAAAATATTGCTATTGCATACAGAAGTGTACTAAGTATATCTCAAATGCATACACAACATTTTCCTGCATCTTTCGTTACATCAATAATTAAAAAAATAACCAACATTATAAATATTTCTTAATAATTCGCCAGAGAGCTTGTGTATTTGCTTATATTAAAGAAATTGCTATTTCCTTTATGTTGAAATATTGTAGCATATAGTTTGTGAATTCATATTTTATTTGAATTTATTGAATATTTTTGCTGAAGAAGCGCGAAGTAAAACTTTTATTAACAATATACCCCTATTTCACTTTAAAAATAAATCCCTCAACGAAAAATATTTTTGATGTTGTCTGCTATTTCAAATATAGTAAATGCCATATTTAGTCTTTTTCTCTTTTTATAACAAATAAGACGTCTATTAGCATTATAGATAAGTGCTAAGTTTACAAAATCATAAACTGCGACAGCAATAGGAAAAACAGCAGTTTGCTCAATGCACAATTTCTCTATTTTGTCTATTTAAATAAAGTATTAGTCTGTCTAGACGACAAATACATAAAAATGAAAAATGGCAGCTAATAAACGTTCAGCTTCATGATTTTCAGCGATTTTTTTTTCAAGAGGACTTTTTCCTTTCAAATTGATCGATACTTTCGATTTATCAGGGAACTTTATTTTTTATTTCTTTCTTTTATTTTTATTATATTTATTTGTTTTTTATTGAATGGAATTATAATTTAAACTTCATTCATATATTTAAATATGTATTCGTTTTTTTTAACAATTCATAAATAATTTATTTTTATGTAACGTTAAAACAGTTAATTTAACCATACTTAAAATTAAAATAATACTCAATAAATATTCGTCTTTTTGTCTAAAAAGCGTACAAGTTCTTTTATAAATAACTAGCATAACCAAATTGTTGACTGAGACACTGATAATAATATTAAGTATATCTAAAACCAGGGATTAATAATTGAATATTTTAAAATTAAAATCACTCATAACTAACTAAAAAATGACTGAAATAGTAACTACCAATTTGTGTTAAGACAGATAAAAATATTAATTTTTGAATTTCTTAGAAATTTCTAGAAAGTTTCTAGAAATTTTAAATAATGTACTTTTTGAACTAGCCTATATATCTTCGAAACATTAATTGTTGTCTTGACACCGGAGAGCTGTTTTATTGACGGATTAAGCAAAAACTGCAAGCTTCTTAAAAATCAGTTCGTATCAAACTGTTCCTTTAAATATTGCATTAATTTTTATAATAACGAGTTTTTTTTTTTTTTTTTTTTTTTTTTTTTTCTGTAAATTATATAAAGCATTGTTAAAATAATATATACGTGCTCAAATATTTAAATTGCTGTGAAAATGTCTGTAATATATACACATATGCTAAATTAATCTAATTTCAGAGAGTTAAAATATGTTTCACCTTATGTTGGATTTTCGTTACTATTGGGATATTCGGTTTTGTTTCCTTGCGTTATATGACTTTTACAGCCTTCGAGTCAAGTTACCATTTTTTTAAACATACTATCAATTTCCACTATAAGGATTTTTCAATTATTTAAAAGTTAGCATATAAAAATATTCTTAAGAAGATTTCTGCAACCATGCGTTATAAGTATTAAAGAAGAACATCATTTTATAACAGGGTAGCGATTGGTCACCCTGGTTAAACCGAAATAGGAGTAAAATATAAGTAATTTTTAAAAAAGGACTCAGCATCTTAAATCCCTTAATAGTAATTGAAGTATTTTCTATAAAAATATTGGCAGTTTCCTATTTTTTAATCGTGTTTTTCCCTGACCGCTGGCCATACTTTATAATAAAAATTGCTTGCTGAATTAAATGTCAGATATTCTTTTTAATTTGTCATTAATTTTTTGTTTCTTTTGCATATTTTTTTTCCCTTAACCATTCTTCTTAAAAGGTCTTAATAAACATATTGGACTAATCTCATAGAATCGTGTGACACGATAATTGCTGTTTTTTCTAAACTGTTTAAATTGTATTTCAAAATAACTTTGGACAGTCAGGCGTAACAAATTACAGAAGATTAGAGAGATTTTGAAATCAACTATTAGTTAATTTCAAGTTATAATGAATCAAACGAACAAAAAATAAAAGATTTATTATTATTCTTTTTCATTCAAATTATTTAACTATCACACAAACATATATATATATATATATATATATATATATATATATATATATATATATATATATATATATATATATATATATTTATAATGTAGGGAAAACTTTATTATTCAGATGGTGGAAAATGAAATAATTTTTATCTACTCCACATTTCAGCCTATATAGAACAAAATTACCCAGTTTTTTTAGAATTAGCAAGCAGATTTTCTTGATGCACACCCTTAGCATTTAACGTAGCAAAAACTGAGTGTTATTCTTATAATCTGGGTTATTTACACAATATACGGAATAACAATTTGCTCTTGGAAATAGGAGAAATAGTGAGCCTATTTATTTGTTCTTGTTACTACGTTCTTAAAAAAAGTACACACAAAAAATAATCTTTTGTTAAAACATTTACGAAAATGGGCATTGCTAAAAGTTATATAAATTTCTTCCGCTATTAAATAAAATTAAGTAATGATTTTCTGAGAATGTGTTGAATTGAAAAAAAGATATATAACAATTCTGAAATTGCAATCTCAGAATACCAATTTTACTTGTTTGGAAAATGAATCAGAAGGAATTGAAACCTATAAACACTTAAATAAAGTTATTTTAATGCTTTTAAAATCTTAATTTTTGAACTTTTTAGGAATTATGTTATGAGAAGGTGTTAAATTGTTATATATTTATAAGACTACTTATTTCTCTAATTTCAATCTTGCCAACATTTTCCTTTTTGTGACTCTTAAATTGTAAAAAATTGTTTTTTGTAATTTTCACTGATAAATGTATAAAAAGGGACAGAGTAAAAAATTCTAAAAGAGTACGATAAAAATCATCTATGTCACATAAACTTCTCGAATAATATTATTAGTAAGATTTAACGCCTACACTAGTCAGTCAAAAAGACTCGGATGATAATGTTAAGTCTATGGAGGCGTTATTTTAAATATTTCGCTCAAAAAAAAAAAAAAAAAAAAAAAAATCTGATAGCTGCGGACGACCTACAACAGGGCCAGTTTTTGCTTTTTCGATTTTGGTTTTATATAGAGATCTTTTTCATATTAGGATGGTTTCGATTTCGGAGCCTGTTTTAAAATTTAAAGATTTTCTCTCTTTTTTTAAATGTAAGGCTAAAATTTAAAAAGTAAAAACTAGCCTGGTTATAGATCGGCCAAAGCTGTAACTATGCGAAAAAAATGATGTAAAAGTAATAAAGTCTGACAGAGACATCTAAAAATAACGCCCCCATAGATTTAATATTATCTTCCTGGTTTTTTTGTGTGACTCGTGTAGGCAATTAACTGGTTTTACAGTATTAAGTATTACATTTATGACAAAATTGGACTAAGTGTTTTGGACAAGTTATTGTAAAAATCAAAGTTAAAGTCTATTACAATCGTTTCAACAACAGTTGAATCCAATAAAGTTTTATAAGATATCAGCGTGAAACATTTTAATAAAATTTAGATTGAACTATAATGTATTTAAAATTCATACTCCTACAAAGATATAGTATTTCATTTAAAATTAACTATAAATTTAAGTAAAAAAAAACGTTATTAAAACTAACTATGTTTAATCCTTGTAAAAATAATGTTATTTATAAATTAGGCTATGATTTATATAGTAATTTGAAACACTAAAAATCATTTTTATATAAATAATAAAATATTACGAGAAATTTGAACAGATTTTTTATTCAAATACGCCAATAAACATATGTTCAAGTACACTAGGTGGTTATAGGTCCAATTACAGATAATTAATCTTAAGGTATGATTAGCTATAAAAACCATCACTTTGGTACTAAAACTAATTTCTTTTTCGTCCAGATAAATACTATAAATATATCTGCCCAGAGAAACATTAATCCTGAACTATAATCTTCTGTGGAAGAAGTATTGAGATTTTATAGTTTTTTAATAAATAAATGTTTAAGTGCGTATTTCTTTTATATGTTTATTAATATTGCGTTTTATCTTTTTATTTCATTTGATGAAGTCCTAAATTCTCTGTGGAATATTGGCTGAATTAAAAATTATTTTTTCCTTTTTAATTGCTGAATGTTTTTTCTTTCTTTCTAACAGATGACCAGGCCCCTACCTGTCGAGTTACCTATGCTTAACGGGTTAGGTACCAGGTATCGGTTCGGGTGATCGCCTAGCTGCCGCTTCGCACATCATCATATCTGCTGTACTTGCTTCTCGTTTGAGCATACTTTGTTTTGTCGGTTGCTTAACGTTACATCCAGTTGCTTGTACATCAAATGACTACTCAAGTTTGTCTCGTAATATAGAACCTTGATCAGATGACAAGACATTAACCTGGCAAGGCACCTCCAGAGGTATAACATACAGGTAATTTGGAGGACTTTGCACCCACGACGGATTTTACATGCACAATGTGCCATTAGCTTACATGTTAATTGCTGAATGCTTATCAGTAATCGGGCTGTACGCAAATTGTCATATTCGTATGATAATGAATGCTCGTCACACCAAATATGCCATACACTACTGTTTAAAACGATATCCAATCATTCATATTTTGAGCGAATATTAGGCAGGCAACTTAATTAAAAATATTAACCTCCAATAATTTTTAATGTACTTCTAATGAAACTTTCTGCTTTATTTTCTGACCTATTAAACATAAAGTATGGAATTCGTTGATCTAACTATTGAAGCTATTTGAAAAAAAAATGAGTTTCCATTTTTTTTTTTTTATATATATATATAAATTACTTATCAAGTTATGAGCAATTGTGATTATATAACAACCGATTTTTCATGGCTTATTGTGGTATTCTATTTAGAATTAACTAAAAAAATCAAATTTGCCTAGTAACGGAATAATTTGTTTTTAGATATTTAACAACAAAACGTCATGTTTGGCCGTATACTGTACATGCATGCTTTCAATAAAAAAAATCACCAATGTATTTTATACTTAATAACTCTTTATTTTAAAATACATTCAATAATTACTTCAAAGCTATTATATAGAAATCCTTTCGGAAAATGTATCTTCTGTAATAACATTAAACGCTATCTGACTTGAATTATTTCCAAAATATTGTTAAACGATTTTCATAAAAATATGGTTAAAAATAAATAAAGTTTAAAGTTTTTTTTTTTTCATTTTAAAGAAATATTTTTGACAAAAAACAGAAATATTGGAGATTAATTTATACAGACTGTCAGTTGCATTGTTCATACTTGAATTAACACAAAAACAGTAATTTATGCTTTTATTAATATATCTTACTGCCCTTAAGCCGCAAAAAATCTTTACACTGTATTTCGTCATAAATAGCATTGTCACTATATTATTCAGTACATATGTGAGATCAAACTCAATATATGCTGAATATGGTTATACGAAATTAGATTTCGCATCGACATTTTGTAAATGAAAAAAAAAAAAAAAAAATGAATTGCACAGCAGTTTTTTTCTTAAGTTTTTTATTTTATTTTATTTTTTTTTTCATGAAGTAACTTTAAGTAAATTAACCTTCTAATATAGAAGGGTCAGATGGAGTAATTATGACCATCCGTATGATGATGAAAATTGTGTATGGTAAAATTTTATTTCAGGCTTAAATATTAATTTCATAATTTTTAATTTTTTACATTCTTAGGCAATGGTCACTAGTCTAGAAACATTTTAGAGATTCAATTAGGAAATTTAATAAAAAGCTTACCAAAATGTTTTATAAACGGATTTTTGAAATTCAAATGGTCTTTATAACCGCAAAGCAAATGTATGTATCCAAGTATAAAGAATAAATATGATGCTCATAATTTTCCCAGTAGTGTCCTTAATTTCCTCGAACATTTGTCATTATGAATTTTTAATGGGGTAATTTTAATCATTCTTATAACTTTGAAAAAAGGGTTATAAGTATAAAAAGATTTAAAAAGTTTTCGTAAAAAGTTATGCATTTAAAAAAAGGACTACTACTAATTTTAGAAGTAATATTAAAACAAAGATATTTACAAGAAAAATTACAATTCAGAAAATAATTTTCAATTCTCCTGCATGAAACATTTTAAAGTTAACTTAAAAAAAATTCCTTCTAAAAAAAATCACTTTTATTAATTTGTATTCATGAGTTTAATGAAATTACATTTTCATAACTAAATTCTATTCCAAATGTAAATGCTTCACAAAATCTATCTTCTGTAATAGCATTAAATACTACCTGACATCAACCTGATTTTCTGAAATATTGTTAAAAGATTATAACAAAAATATGATTAAAAATAAATAAAATTTTAAAAAATGCTTACGCAAAATTTTCATTTCAAAGAAATCATATTTAGCAGACACATAAAAATGGGAGATTAGTATAAATAGAGTGTAAGTTGTAGTGGTTATATTTGAATTAGCACAGAATCAGTAATGTATACACTAATTTATATATCTTACTTCCCTTGAGTCATAAGAAAGTCTTTTGCACTATATTTCACCATAATTAGCATTGTCAGTATATTATTCATTACATATGAGAGATCAAATTCGATATATGCTGAATACGGTTCTACAAATTAGATTTCCGCATCGACATTTCTTGAAAGAAAAAAATAGAAATACACAACAATTTTTTTGTTAAGATGCTTTTTTACTTTTTTCCTGAATTAACCTACTAATGTAGAACTACATTAATAGGCATGATTATCTGCAATTTTATTTCAATTATGTAATTTGCACATGCATTTAAATGAAGATTGCCGATAACTTTAGATGTAATATTAAAACAACGATACTTACAAGAATAATTACAATTAAGAAAAATATTTTATAATTTCCTGCAATTATATTGCTATTATATAAATTTCCTCCTTCTTAAAATAAACTTGTAAATAGGAATAAAAAATAACTTTTTTAAGGATCTCATTTGAATAATTTATTTGATGAGATTAAAGAAATAAGTTTTTTTTACATCTTCAGATAAATTCTAATGAAAATGTAAGTCTATATTAAATAGCTTTAATAATATAATAAAAATAAAATTATAAATTTAGTATAAATTAACCCTTTTTAAAAAGAGAAAACAATCATTTATAAAGTACAAACAGAATAAATAAAACAATTAAATAAAAAAAACAGTAAATACAATAATTAAATATGATAGCATTTAAATATTTTTTAATTGTTGTACATACATGAATACGCCAAGAACATACTGGTCCATATATATCTATTTTATATATATATATAAAATATTATTGCATTATAAATTGATTAGCATATGAATTGAAATCGGGTATTAATAAAAAACTCGTTAGTCTTTGGAAATATATATATATAAATAACTATGTGTTTGTATACCTATACATACTTTGGATTGAAAAATTACAAATATATTTTTGCCTTAAGAACTCTTTATTTTAAAATGTATTTAAAAACTGTGCCAAAACTATTATATACAAATCCCTTCGAAAAATGTATCTTCTGTATAGCACTGAATGTAACCTGATATAAATTATTTGTAAATTATTATTAAAAGATTATGTTAAAATTATGGTTAAAAAATAAATAAAATTCAAAACATACCTACGCAAATTTTCCATTTCACGGAAATTATGTTTGGCATATCTATAAAAAATGGGAGGTTAGTTTATACAGACTGTCAGTTGCATTGTCCATGCTTGAATGCACACCAAACAGTAATTTATACAATATTTTACATTTTTTATCACCCTTAAGCGAGAAAAAGTATTTCACACTGCAATTAACAATAATGAACATTATCAGTCGATCATAAATTGCATATGCCATATAAAATTCGAAATAAATGCTAAATATTGTTATATAAATTAAATTTCGTATTCGACATTTTCTTAAACGAAAAAAGAAAGAAAAAAAAAAAAAAAAAAAAAAAAACAGAAAAGCACATTTTTTTTTTGTTTTTTGTTTAGGATATATTTTTTTATTTATTTTATTTTATTTTATTTTATTTTTTACTTTTTTTAATCTGAGTAACTTTTTGCAAATTAATCTACTATTGTCGTACTTACATTAATAGGAAGTGTTACCTACAATTTTATTTGAAATATGTAATTTCTACGTGATTTTAATAAAGACAGCTGCTAATTTTAGATGCAATATTGAAGCAAAGATATTATAAGACTAGTTACAACTAAAAAATATTTTTTTTTCCTGCAATAAAATATTCTAACGTAAAATTATGAATAAAAAATAAGCTTCTTAAAGATTTAATTTCATTTTTTTTTTTCATGAGATTAATGGAATAAAATTTTCTTAACTTCAGATAAATTCTAGTGAAAATCATTTGAAATCATTCACTATATGCAAATCATTTCGCAAAACGTGTCTTCTGTAATAACATTAAATGTTACCAAACGTAAATTATTTCCAAAATATTATTAAAAGATTAAGATATAAATATTGTTAAAAAATAAATGAAATTCCAATAACATGCGAACAAAAATGTTTCATTTTAAAGACAATTTTCATTTAATGTTTGATAAAAACATAAAAATAGGAGAAAAGTTTATACAGACTGTCAGTTGCATTATCCATGATTGAATTGCCACAGAAATGGTAATTTATACATTAAGTTATATATCTTACTGCCCTTAAGTCGTAAAAAAGTCTTTCACACTGTACTTCACCATAATTAACATTGTCAGTAAATCATTTATTACATATGCGAGATAAAATTCATTAGATGCTGAGTACGAGGGGTCCAACAACGCTGTAAATCTGGTACACAGTAGATTTACCGCTATGTAAATCAGTTGAAATCAGTAAATCAAGATTTAAAAGGTAAAACCTGTAATAAATCAGTAAATCAGTAAATCCGATAGTAAATCTGTACATATATCCGATGGTAAATCAGTAAATCCGATAGTAAATCAGTAAATCCTTTTATAAACCAAGTTACAATCAATAAATTCAATAGTAAATCAGTATATAATTTAATAAATCAAGTTACAATCAGGAAATCAAGATGTAAAATGTAAATCTTATAGTAAATCAATAACAAATCAACAAATCCTATAATAAATCAAATTAAAATCATTGAATCAAAATTTAAATTGTAAATCCTGTAATAAAACTATAAATCAGTGTAAAATCAATAAATCTCACTGTATTCGAATGAAAGTATTGGATTCGGGAAAATTGTCGAATTCCGGTTTTCGACGGATTCATACGTTTTAGTGTTAGAGATTCCAAAAAAAAAAAAAGTTTTTTCAAAACGTCTCTATCTATGTGACATAAATCTTGTGGGTAGTCTCTCTCAAGAACTAACGCACGGAATTTCACAAAATCTTATATTCAGTTAGACCTCTATATAAAATAGATCTGATTAGCTTTTGGTGTATATCACCTAACAGGTGGTGCTGCTATGCTGCCTTTTTCACGACTTCTACTATAGCTATATCTCAAGAACTAATGGACGGATTTTCATAAAACTTCAGATTCCGTTGGTCCTTGATATAATATGTTTCTGATTACATTTTGGCATAAATCCCCGGAGAGGTGGCGCTGCTATGCGGCATTATTCATAATTATCACAATAGATTTATCTCATAAACTAGGCTTGTTGATTCGTTTATTTCTTTTATTATGGCAAGAAAAAGAAGTAAACTGTGGACATATTTTTCTGAAGCATTAAATGGTAAAGCAAACTGTGATTTATAGTTGTGCCAAGCGAAGTATTCAGTTAAAGAAGGTTCAACAACGATTTAAGAAACAAATAAAAAAATATATTGGTAAAACATTGTCTATAATATGCACAGGGAGATTCTATCCTCAATTTAGAGGGCAGGGGGTCATAACACGTTTTCTTTGGGAAGGGACGATTACATCACTTCATGATAAATTATTATCTTGAAAGTTATTCTTAAATTAAAAGAGACGATTTTTTGTGATACTTCCTCTAATTTACTTTCATTTATTTAAAAAAAAAGCGTTAGTATTTTTAAAAATAAATAATTTACACAGATTTCATTTAGATATGAGGAAATTGATATGTTTCTTATTTTCTCATAAATGTAAAAAATGATTTTGAAATGTTCTTAAGTTAGCATTTTGCGATTATTTTTAAGATTTGACAGTCAAAGCAAAGTCATCATGAGGGAGCAATTAGCAGCGGCGCGCGTCCGGAAATTTAGTTTAAAATGCTGAATTTCATGGATTTTTTTTAAAGTTTCATTTTAAAATTCGCTTTTAATGAAAAATGGAGAATACTTTTTAATAACACAGTTTCCGAATAAGTAAATTTGATAATTTCTCGAGATTGGTAATTCTTTAACAAATGAGTCAGAAATAATCGAATTTTGGTTTGAGTAGACCTTTATAGAATAAGAAAGATTCGCATTATTGAACAGTGCTGGGGGTGAGGATTTAAGGTATACAGGAGCGTGTGAGGAGAAAACTGCACCCGGGCCAGAAGTTTGGGCCCAAAACTTTTATGTCCTTCTCCCCCAACTTTTGTTTGTAACAGACCAAAAATGACGTTCATAGAATAAATTTGGTGCCCCCTAAATTTCCGCGCCAGGAGGCGACCGGAACCCCTTCGCCCCCCCCCACCCTTTCGCACGGCACTGAAAGTATATTTAGTTTTTAAAACAATTTTTAAAATATTTCTGCAATTCGGTGGGGGGGGGGGGGGTGTTATGATTTCCGTGACCTCACCGTTGGATCTGCCACTGATCATACGATAGTTTCCCAGATTTTGCGGATTTAGAAAAAAGTATCTATCAGTCATCTAAAAGAATTTTTACAAAATAAGGCTACATCTTACATATTATTTAAAGGGTCCCCTTTGTAAAACCAAAAGGAATGGAAAAAATCATATTTTTAAACACAAATCAAAGAATTTTGAAATAATAATGCGACTGGTGTATACTGTTATTTTTCAGATGTTAAAGTCTAGAACAACACATTTCTTTTAAACGTTTTGAAAATTTTCAAGCAGTTAAATATTTACAATTTTGCTTTGAGTGTATTTTTTTCTATATATTTTTTTTTATTCGTATATTTAAGTTTTATGTTAAAAAAATATATATATTTAGAATAAAAACAAATTTTTAGATTGCTTGTAAGAATGTTTTTATGATAAATTTTATTTATTCATTTATTTTGTGTTGCTTGTAAGAAAAATTTTTGTAATTGTGTTTTTCAATGTCATATTTAAAAAAAAGTATTTCTAATTATAAATAAAAAATTTCAGAAATAATAACATGATTAAAGTATAATGTTATTTGATAGAATGATCATGTAATAAATTAAACATAAAAAAAGCCTTTTTAAATTATTATAAAAATTAAATTTTTACAATGCACAATTAATTTTAGTTTAAAATTTATAGGTAAACTTCCTTGTAAAATTAATTATACCATATTTATGATATAATTATTTTGC
Organism: Maratus speculifer; assembly: GCA_964019185.1. Lineage (NCBI taxonomy): Eukaryota > Metazoa > Arthropoda > Arachnida > Araneae > Salticidae > Maratus > Maratus speculifer. The sequence goes on along the minus strand of OZ025297.1, from coordinate 212,376,112 downwards.
ATCCTAAATAAATGAACGATTTGAATGAATGAATTTGCATTTTTTAAGTAAGGCTTAGAAATTTTATTAACCGTTTAAAAGCGAGTGTTCCCAAATGGGAACAAGGCATTATTTGTAATTCAAAACATATATTTTCCAACATAATAACGATTTTTTTTTATTTTTCCTATAAAATATAAGGTTCATTTCAACTTTTGAAAAAAAAAATATTTATGTTTAAGCATTTATTACAGGTATTAAAGAATATGTAAATTTATTAATTTGCATAAAATATACATTATTTGCTATAATCTCAATCTCTATGTTACATACATTTGACTTATTAGCGATCTAAATGTTTTTAGAATTCGAGAAAATGTTTGAGACCAATATGCAGTAGAATATAGTGGAAAATAATTTGTTATATGAGGGGTGATCAAAAAGTAGTTTACACGGCGAAGGAAAAAGTATTTATTAACAATAGAAACGAGATACAAATGGCAATCAAGAGACACATCTGGCCTTTACTTTTACACATAGTCGCCAAACCTGTTTAGGCATTTGTCAGAAAGTTCGACTAACTTATAATGTCTTTTTAGTAATCAGGGCCCTGCTCATTGAGCCATTTCTCGGGAGCTTTTTTCACTGCATCGTCGGATTTGAACCGTGTTCCGGATAAGTTTCGCTTCAACGCCGGAAAAAGGAAATAGTCTCTTGGAGCCAAATCGGGGCTGTATGGGGGGGTAATTCCAGACTCCCCACTTAAACATTTGCAGTAATTCCTGAGTCTGGCAAGCTGTATGGGGCCTGGCATTGTCACGCCGAAGAATGACTGTGAATTTGTCTGTGTATTTCGGATGCGGCCACATTCTTGGCCCAGAAGAATCGAATTACGGCTCATACCTCAATGCGAGACCACTTGTCTGAACGTAGTGCCATTACTGTCGCTCTCAAGTGTCTGCGTACTGATGCTACTTACTCGTAAAACCGCTGTAGGACAACTAGCGCCACCTGTCAACCACCCTGGGGGGAATATTCGCTGCACAATTATTACGTTTGAAATGCTTCTGCTTGTACACTTTTTTTTTGGATCAACCTACTTATTTGCATAAGTTGTCAATCAAAACTCGTGATCCAAAATGCGAACACTAAAATGAAAAAAGCCAAAAATACCTGCAAAAATATTTATTTTTGTTATTTTCTAAATTTGTATGCATAAATTACCCATTTGAAGCTGCCAGAAATAGGAAAAACAAAATTAAAATTACATTGCGATATTAATTCGGGGTGTAAAAGATAAAATGTAAATTGCACCTATAGATGGCAGCACATGACATGTGCAAATTCGTCTAAAGTGATTTGAGGGAGATGTACAGTTTTGTACGATGTACTTACGATGATGTTAATATACCTGATTTCTGAACTGTTAGGAAAGAAACGAGTTAGGAATACTTTTTAAGAGGTAGCGAATCCGAAAATAACCCGCGAGTAGTCGCGACTTTTTTCACAATGTCATTAGTCGCGCTCGGTCTTTTCGCCTCTGCCCCCCCCCCGAATACCAAATATGTAAAATAAGAAATATTTTCAACTAATATACGAAGATAATCTTTCAATTAATATATAAATTCGCAGTTTTCTTAATTTATGCATTTTATTCAAGAGATCTAAAGTAATTAAAAAAGCAAAAATGAACTGACATTAGTGATTGTTACGTAGACTTTTTAGCCAATTTCTACTTTCTTTCTAAAAATGTAACTGAAAGAAAAACAGGTGTCCTGTTACTTCACTAAGGTGGTCGAGAAACTTTCAAAGTCAGCTATCCGGTAGATCTCCGCTGTATTTGTAATGTGATACAAGTTAGGAGAATATAAGTTATACGGGCGGCGAAAAGACCGACACGCGACTACTGACGGGATAACGATATCATATGGGTATTTCTTTTGTCTTTATTTTTACAGCATTATACGAACATCGTCACGTCATGTGATCTGAAGAGCCAATCAAAGCAATGCTAACCGCTATAACGAGGCATGTAAATGGCAAGTAAATCAATAAATCAGTAAATTGCAAGTAAACGAGTAAATCAAGAATAAATCAATAAATCTGCAGTAAATCAATAAATCAATTAAAAATTAGGTAAATCAATTTGATTTATAAATCTCGTACGCCAAAAACTAGTTTGTCAAACCCCTCGGCTGAATATTGTTATACAAATTAGATTTAGCGTCAACATTTCTTAAAATGAAAAAATAAAAAATACACAGCAATTATTTTTTTAAGATTTTTTTTTTTACTTTAATCGGGAGTAATTTATATAAATGAAATTAATAACGTAGTACTACATTAATAGGGATAGCTATCTAAAATTTTACTAGAATTATGTAATTTCTACAAGCATTTAAATGAGATATGATGATAATTTTATATGTAATATTAAAACTACGATGCATACAAGAATAATTACAACATAAAAAAATAATTTTATATTATCCTATAGTAAACTTTTTAAAACAAACTTATAAATATGAATAAAAAGTTCCATTCTTAAAGATTTCTTTACATTAATCGGTTTTCATAAAATTAATGAAATATCTTTTGTATAATTTCCAAAAACTTTATAAATATTTACATATGTATGTATATATGAATACATCCATATACATGCTCTCAATAAAAAAATTAACATATATACTTAACATATAACTCTTTATTTTAAAATATATTTAATAATTACGTTAAAATTATTGCATAGAAATACTTACAAAAACTGTTTCTGTAATAACATTAAATGCTTCCTCATGTAAATGATTTCCGAAACTTTATTATAGGGTTACATTAAAAGAATGGTTAAAAAATAAATAAAAGGTATAAACATGCTTATACAAATTTTTCATTAAATATGTATATATATATGTTTGACAAAATTAAAAATGAGAGATAATATTATACAGACTGTAAATTGCATTGTTCAGCTTCAATTAACACAGAAACTGTAATTCTTACAATAACTTATATATCATACTGCTCTTAAGGGTATTCTCAACTGCTCCGCTCATGAAACACAAAACTTTTTGGCACATATACAAATTCCTTTTTTAACAGAAATATATAAAATTGGAAGGCCTGACTATGGAAGTTATATTAAACATTACTTATTTTCCCATTTTACGTCCATTAAATTACCTGCCCAGATCTAAGCTATTTCGATTACGTGATCACTCGTTTTTATCCTGCTTTTCGGCTAGTTTTTCTGCTTTCGTCGGGAAATGTGCTCAAAAACGTCAACTTTGAAGGCTTGTTATGAAAGATCTATTGTGTTAAAAAAAAGAAAAGAAAAGAAAATTGAGTGCAAATAGACACTTTCTCAATAACAATACCTGCTGTTTTCATGCATTTTAAAACAAAAATAAATTAAAGTATATGTCAGAAAGTTGCCTTTTTTTATTTAAGAACACCTTAAGCTATAAAGGAGACATTCATACTGTATTTCACCATAATTAGCATCCTCAGTAGATCATCCATTATATATTCGAGATCAAATTCGATAAGTGCTGATTATAGTTAAATAAACTTAATTTCGCATTGACATTTCTTAAAAGGAAAAAAAAAGGAAATGCACAGCATTTTTTTATTTTTGTTTCCTTATTTTCTGAACTAACTTTATATATAATAACCTACTAATATAGTACTACATTGATATTTATAATTTTCTAGAATTTTACTTGAATTAAGTAATTTCCACAAGCATTTAAATGAGAATTGCTGATAATTTTTGATGTAACATAAAAATGTGATATTTAGAATAATAATTACAAAAAAAAACATTTTACATTATCCCACAATAAAATTTTAAAGTAAATTATGAATATAAAATAACCTTCTTAAAGTTTAAATTTCATTAATATATTTTCATGAGAGTAATGAAAAACAATTTCATAACTTCAGGTAAATTCTAATGAATATGAAAAACCCTACGCAGAATGTATCTTCTGCAATAATATTAAATTCTACCTGACGTAAATTATTATCGAAATATTATTAAAAGATTATGGTTAAAATATGGTTAAAAAATAAATAGAATTTAAAATCATGCTTATGCAAAATTTTAAATAAAAAAAAATATATATATTTGACATAAAAATAAAAATGAGAGATTGGCTTATATAGCGTGTAACTTGAATTGTTTATGCTTTAATTAAGATAGGTACAGTAATTTATACATTTATTTATATATCATATTTGTCTTATGCCATAAAATAGTCTTCACACTGTATTTCATAATAATTAGCATTATCAGTAGATTATTCTTTACATTTACTATATAAAATTCGATAAATGCTGAATATGGTTTTGCAAATTTGAATTGGCATCAGCATTTCTAAAAAAAAATAAAAATAGAAAAGCGCAGCATTTTTTGTTATTATTTATTTATTGATTTATTTATTTATTTTGCTATCATTTATTTATTTTATTTTACATTTTTATTTTTTTATAAAGTAACTTTATGAAAAATTAACTTAGGACTCTAGTACTTCCTCAACAGACATGGTTATCTACAATTAAACTTGAATTATGTAATTTCTACATTAATTTATATGAGGACCGCTGCTAATTTTAAATTTAGTGTTAAAACAGTGATATTTAAAAGAATTATTTCAATACAGAAAGTAATTTTACATTATTTCACAATTTTTTATGCATAAATTTATTAATATGAATAAAAAATTTCTGTCTTAAAGATTTCATTTCATTAAATTGTTTTCATGAGATTAAAGAAATAGCTTCAATATAACTTCAGATAATGTAAGATTTCATTAAATATGCTGAAAAATATCATTGTGTTTGATAATTATATACAATTTAACTTGAATTATGTAATTTCTACATTAAGTTATATGAGGACTGCTGATACTTTTAGATGTAATATTAAAACAACAATACTTGCAAGAACAATTGAAATTAAGAAAATAATTTTATATTACACGCAATATTTTTTTTTTTTAAGAAAGCTTTTGAATGAAAAAAAATCTTCTCAGATATTAATTTTCATTAATTTGTTTTTATGAGATTAGTAAAATAACAATTTCATAACCTCAGATAAATTCTAATGAAATTTTAAATCCTTTTACAAAATGTATCTTCTGTAATAACATTATATACTACCTGACATAAATTATTTCTATAATATTATATGCTTAATTATAATATTATAGAAATAATAATTTAAAATGTTGTTAAAAATATCGCTGAAAAATAAGTAACATTTAAAATTATGCTTACGAAAAATTTTCATTTTTAAGAAGTCATGTTTTGCAGATGCATAAAAATTGAAGATTAGTTCATAAAGAGTTTAAGCTGCGGTGTTCCTGCTTCAATTAACGCAGTAACAATAATTTATACATTAACTAACATATATTACTGCCCTTTAGCCATACAAAAGTTTTTCACACTGTATTTCACCATAATTTTCATTGTCATTGGATCATTCATTACATATGCGAGATCAAATTTGAAGTATGCTGATTATGATTATACTTAATGGATTTCGCATCGACATTTATTTAAAGAAAAAAAAGGAAAAAGAAAAAAAAGAAAAAAATTGCTGCGCAATTTTTTTAAAATGCTTTATACTTCTCATTTTTATTCTGGATTACATTTCTGTAAATTAACCTTCTAATATATTACTACACTATATGCATGATTAGCTACAATTTTATTTCAAAATATGTATTTTCTAATTGCACTTAAAGGAAGACTGCTGCTAATTTTAGATGTAATATGAAAGCAACGGTAGTTACTAGAATAATAACAATTGTCAAAACAATTTTATTTTATCATACAATAAACTTATTTTTAATAAACTTGGGAATAAGAAGTAACCTTCTTAAAGATTTCATTTCCTTAAGTTTTTAGCATCAGATTAATGAAATAACACTTCCATAATTTCAGATAAATTCTAATGAAAAAATGAGTCCTTTAGTGAAATCTATTTTCTGTAATAACATTAAATGATTCCTGTCGTAAAACATTTCCAAAATGTTAGTGTAAGATTATATTAAAAATATGGTTAAAAATTAAATAAATTTTTTTCATTTTTCATTTTTAAGAAACGTAAAAATGGAGATTAGTCTATACAGGCAGTCACTTGTATTGTTGAGTTTGAAATAACACAAAAAACTGTTATTTATATAAAATTTTGTGCTTTTTACTGTCCCTAAGCCGTAAAAAATCTTTCATTCTCTATTTTACCTACTTTAATGGCACCTATCTCCTTCGGAAGACTTTGGGACCCTTGGTTTCCTATTTAAATGTTGTTTGTCTTGATGTGTACTATCACCCCTTAAAGTTTGGACCATGAATTTAGAAACACCCTGTATATATATATATATATATATATTAATGAAAATTAAAAAAACGAAATAATTATAATCAAAACGTAATAACACTAAAAAGTATCTTTTGTAATAAATAATAAATTTGTAAAATGTTACACCAATCAATTTATATCTTTCACTTCCGCAGAAGAATTAGCTCTCTGAAAAATCGCAAAAAACGCTTTTTTTCATTTTTATTTTATTATTATTTAAATATAGTAATACAATTTCGAATAGATCTCAATAGTTACAACAATAATTAGTAATATAACATAAAAATTCCATTATGGTGACATCATATTTTTTACTTCCGCAAAAGGGCTAACATTTCTAAATAATGTTAAAAATAAAAAAATTCCGTTTTCATTATTTTTTATAGCCTTTATGATATTTAGAAATTTTTTACGCTTGTAATAGACTGGAAAAATGATTTTTTTTGTTGTTGTTGTTGTTAATTTCATACAGATAGCTTACTGCAATCGCTGTAATTCAATGAAAAACATTCATCTTCGATATGAATACCTAGAGATGATTGTATTTAATTTTTTTCGTTGTTTGAGAAATTTATTTCACTTGGTTCATTTTATTTGTAATATACTTCCTTACTCTACGTTTCGAAGTCTCTAAACAAAACCATGCCATGTTAAAAAAAGAGCTAAATTTCATTGTCACTAAATCAAGCAAGAGCCAGGCTACAAGGAACCAGATTGACATTTGAACCTTGTTCCCATTATTTTGCTTGTTTGTCATCAACACCAGCCATGGCGACTTCTATATGCAATGACAATTCAGGGAGAAAAGGAAATTGTAACAAAAAAATCCACTTGAACCTGATGGAAGTAGACAGTTCCATCAGGTCCAATTGGAATGAATAAGCAAAGAGAAAATTGAGAGAAGCAAAGATGGTGCTATACGTTTGTTTGAGAAAGAGTTAAAACAACTCCAGTGGCTTCCTTGCCTATATTTCAATGAGCTTCGGCTGAGACATTTTTTTTTAATAATTTGATAAACATACTACGCGTTATCTGCCCTATTGCGATCTAATTGTAAAATCTTTGTGTTTTGCGTATCATTACTAATTGCAATAATTAAGCAAATCAAATCTGATCGCCAGCTGTTGATTAAGTTTATTTGTCAACTGACCAGAAGTATATACGTTTGAAAAAAATACCATCTGTTTCAACAGGTTAGCGTTCATCATATTATTTGCCGAAGTCCAGGACCAATATCTCAAGCAAGGTTGATCACAATTCTTATTCGAAATTTCAGACTGCATGTTTAAACACATTAACCTCTTCGGAATTTTTCATGCTAACTGAGTACATCTTGATAGCATGTTGCATTGGTTGTTTTGCAATTAAAATAAATCTACCTTGTTTCCATGATGCCCAGAATATTTAATCGCAAAAAGTTCGGACTTCTTTTGTAATTTTCAGTCTCTGCAAATCTTTTATTGTTCGTATTTCTTAACTCATTCGGCGTATGTGTTCCATCCCTATTTACATGATAAAAAATCTTTGTTAACTTTATTCCAAAATTGCACTGATCAAACCTACTTGTAAAATTTCAACTTTTAATCTGCTAATTAACTGCTATAATATGCTCACAATGCTTTTTGCAGCTGTCTGAGAAAACTATGACATAATCAATATATGATTAGGCTTAACTCCGTTACGTATAAAGAACATTTTTTATCTTCTTTTGGAATGTAACGGCGCCAATTATAAGTCCTATATGCGATGTAAATGTGCGTAAAGCTTACAGTAATTTGTCATTTTAATCTGCCAATAAAACTTCAATAAATTATTCAACGACAAATACTTAGCAGCTTCCGCAGTCGACATGATTTCCCGTGAATCTGCCATAAAAAAGGATTGGTATCTGCGTTACTGAATTTAAAGGCCTATAATATCTACAAAGTTTAATAGTTGCATCAGGTTTCGTCACGCAAACAATCGGCTAACTAATTTCTCCATGTGATACTTCAAATAGATTTAATTCTAACAACTCTTGGACATGTCTATCACTTCTTCATTATAAGCTATAGGTACAATATACAGTTTTGGATTTTTCCAGACTACATTCGATTTAAAAGAAAATATTGCCTTATTTTACTGCCTCTGATTGCACAGGACCCATTAACACCTCCTTATTTTTCCAAAAAATGGATTTATGTACCTGACTTTGCTATTAGAGAAACCTGTTATTTCAAATGTCATTTTCTATGTGCTATTCAACCTCTTCTTACCTGTTTAAAACAGGAATTTCCCCAATTTCTCGCAATTTCTCATCACTTTCAAAAACAATATCAAATACGTTGCCCCTAGTGATAACTTCTCTTATTTTATTTTGATGTACATTCTTTCTACTCCTATCGACTGAATCAAATATAAATGATTGCTGGTTTCGTTTTTCGACAATGGTTCGGACTTTGCAACCAAAAATACAACTTGTTATATGACCCGCAGATTAACAATATTAATTATCGACTACCAGAAAAGTTGATTTTTTTTTCTTTCGATCTTAAATTTTAATTATATGCCCTTCTGCATTGTGGCAATTCGGACGAAAATTTTGTCACATTTAAGGCTTTATCTAAGTGCCAACTAAATTTATTTAAATATTCATGAATTGGCATAGTATCGAATTGCTGCCTCCTTATTTTTTCCTGTCAGTTTCTTTTTATGATTTTAAAAATCGTTTACACTGGCCTCCAAATATTAAGGTACATCATGTTTTTCGAAGCTCAACAGAAAGAAAAATGGCAGTCAAGTTAAACTGCATGCTTTATATGAATGACAATAATGAGTTTAAAAAAATTACGCAAAAATCACAGCTGCCACTTTTATTTATAGAAAGGAATAGGTAAATGAGATAAAGATATGCAATTACAAACCTTTCGTAATTTTGCATTTAAGTTTTGTTGTATCTGAACTATTTTTGCAGTTGTGTCCACAACAACCAGTACAATCTAAAAATGTCAAAAAGAAGTCGTTTTCCCAATTCATTAAGGTGGCGAGAGGTAGGATGTATGGAAATGAGGTTGTCAGAGGCCGGTACTGCTATACGGCTCAATGTGTCATGCAGTGTAGTCGAACGACTCAGGGATTAGTATGAATCCGAAGATTCTGGGTTCAGAAGACATGCTCCAGGTCGCCCATGTGTTACAACATCCGCAGAAGACCGCTATTTAGCTCTTTTGGCCTGAAGGAAAAGACGCACTACTGTACCGCAACTCATTGCAGACAACTTTGCAGCATCAGGGAAACGAATCTCCTCTAATACGGTGTGAAGACGTCTTCACAATGCAGGTCTCTATGCAAGGCGACCAGTTGCGTCTTCCTCAACAGACGACAGAGAAGGGTCCGCTTACGTTAGGCAAGATAACATGTTTTATTGGACCAACAGCAGTAGGCTTCTGTACTCTTCACAGACGAGTCCATTTTCTCACTGGAGAGCGATTCAACATGTCTTCTGATCTGGAGAGAACAATGTACTAGATAATTACGAGACAATTAAACACTGTCGAAACACGCAAGTACATAAATGGTGGAATCATGGTTTGGTCAGGGATCTCCTCGGAGGCCACACTGACCTGCATATGTTCCGTAGAGGAACTTTGACGGGTGCTACATATCGGGAAGATATAATTTATTGCGCCCATATGCCAGTGCTATTGGTAATGGTTTCATTCTAATGGATGATAAATCAAGATCACGCCCAGCTGTGGTTGTTGAGGATGATCTTGAGGATCACGGTTGGGAGAGAATGGAAGGGCCAGCTCTTTCTTCAGACTTGAATCCGACAGAACATCTTTGGGACTATCTTGGAAGACTGGTTGTGGATTTAAGTAGTCTCCCAAGGTCATTAAATGAGCTGGAGCAAGGCTTACTCCATATCTGGTGAGCGCTACCTAATTCGGTGTAGAAAATTTAATTGAGAGCATGGAAAGTCGATGTCACCAATGCATTCAAATCCGGGGGGGGGCATATTCCGTATTAGAACCAGTTTTGATTGTTTCTGTCACATTTTACTGCATAATAGTGCGATGTACTGATTTCTTCAAAAATTTAATTATCTACCACGAGTGCTTTTTTGTTGTAACAACATTTATACAGTTAACATAAGTAAATTTCTGTTTCGCATTTAATAAATAACAGTTTTTGGGCACATTTCCTCCAAATTTGTGGTTTCTATATTCATTCATCTGCAAACTAGACGCAGAAAAATGGTTGTACCTCAACTTTTTGAGGCCAGTGTATATTAAAAATATCCCTTTTATCAATTTTAGCTATATTTATTTTTAGAAGCTCTTTAAAGGTCTTTCCAATATAATTGGGCTTTTTTAAACACATCTGAATTACTTATTGCAACTCTATTAGTCGCATTTTTCTCTCTTTCCGTCTTTTCTTCGTTCTGATATTTAAAATTTATTGATTTAATTTCTATTGCGTACACATTTCAATTATTAATACTCATACGTTCTTTTTGGCTCGAGTTATCAATTAACTTGCATACTTGCTAATTCCTGGAATTTTAGCAATACTCATTAGATTAAGCACCGACAACTCAATTATCCCGGCAGTATGTAAAATTATTTGTTCATTAATATTATTCGTTACTTCCAGTTATCCGTACTTCCAGGTTAACTGCTTTAGTTTTTTTCTAAATATGGAATAGGTAATGGTAATTTAATCAACAGTGATTTAACCCTTTTACCAAAAAGTCCTTGTAGATAGTTACTACCAGTTCCTTTTTATTTCTCTTTGGGTGCCAAAACTTTATGAACGACACTTATTGCACTTGCTGAATCTGTGACGTGTCGGTCTAATGAAGACAAATTCTGAGTAGAATTAAAAATGCAAAACTTTTATTTACTGTAATTGGGGAATGGGGAGTGGAGCAAAGTTCGGCATTTTGGACAATTAAACACACTACTATGAGAATAAAATTTAGCTTGTACTCACATTACAACTAAGTCCGGATGAAATCACTTATTCGGTTCTTCTCTTCAGGTAGCGGACTACTTTTATTAACCTGTAAATAAACAGCCCATGGCTGCACAAATATCTTTATTTTAAACAACCACAGTGCAAAATTACTCTAAAATAACTCTTACCGAACTCCTGTACTGAGGTTTTCTACTTTCATACGTCAGCTTTACTAATCACCGCTGCAGGATCTTCCCAACTCACCACAACATATACAACCACCCTCCAACTCACAACTTACAGCTTTTATACTTTGAAAACTGAAGATAGATCTATAAATTTGCATAAAAACTAAAAAAACGCAGTTAACTGTAAATCGAGGGCACCATACATGTTAGAACATTGCGATCTCATTCAAAACACCAGAGTGCCTTTATTAGGGACATTCCCTTACAAATCAACCAAACCATTTTGTTTTATTCCGTTTACACTAACCTCTGTTTTCTCCAGTTTATTTAATTTTTTAGCAATAGCTTTAGTCCTCCCTTTGGCCTTTGCCGATATCCTTGCCACAATAGTTCCTTAACACCACGTAGCTCAAACTCAGACACAAATGCCATGTAAGTCTTCATCTTTTTTCACACATTTTTAGTTCTCGCCGTTTATTAGTAGTATTATTTCTCTCAATATTAATCTTATTACAAAAATGTTAGCAATGATTTCTGATGCCACATTCGAGGCATCGAGAAATTGAATGATTATTAGGTTCTTAGAATCCGTTCCCTTCCACAAACAGAATTATTCTCATTACTCTCGTTCTATCTGAAATTACCAGTAAATTTTCTATCCTCTTTAAGCCTCGATTTTTCATTGTTTACATATACCTTTTTACCCTTAAAATTCGTATACGAAACACACTAATAATTGTGATTAGCGTCGAAATAATTGTCACATTCATCAGCAGTTTTAGAAATTTTTATGAAATTACTGAGTTAATCCAATTATAAGCAGTGATTTATCCCTCTAACATTTTCATAACTTAAAATGTTCTAAGGAAAACAACTCTTTAGATCTAAATAATAAACATTAAAATTATCTAACTTGACATTTAAATTTCAGAAGTACTCTCTATAAGGAATACGAAGGGTGACTGAGCAATAATTTCTATGGTACATTTTGCGAAAAAAAAAATGCAGGCTGTTTTTAGACTCCAACAGTTTTTGATCACGTTTTTATTTCTTGACTTTTGAAAAGATACAACGTATTTTGATTTATGAAAATACTTTTTATTGTATTTTATTGCATTTGCAAATGAAGACATTTAGTTAGTGCAATTTAATTAAATAGTGCTGTGATTAGAATGACAATGGTCAATTAATCTAATATATTTTTCAGTAGAAAAAAGTACACTGTAAGTTCATACTTACAAAAAAGTATAATTTAACATTTCTAAGATGTTGACGTTATATTGTTATTATGAAATGCATTTTACATTTCGTAAATTTAATTTAATCAACTACTGATTTAATTTACATCCTGGATCGTGTTTATGTCATTAAATTTTGACAGGAGCATTTTAACATCATAATTTAATTTACATTCCATCAAAAACTCAGCTTATTTTTAAAAGGAAATTTTTGTAATTTCGAATACCGTAAAAATTAAGATTTAGATTTAAAGTTCAAAAAATGAAGATTCCATTTATGTTTATGGCAATGATTTCTATCTAACATTAATTTATTAAAAGAATCTACCTAGATGTATATATATATATATATATATATATATATATATATATATATACATATATATACATACAGGGTGGTCATAAAAAAACTTTGCCGATATACGGCGCTCTAGCGGCCAGTCCGCTCAACCGATCGAAATGAAATTTCAGATATAGCTATTCAGAGGTATGGGCTCGAGATTCTGTGAACGACAACAAAATGGCGCACACGGTTACGGTTATAGTTACAGAAACTCGGAAATTTCCAATGGCAAACCCATTTTTTTTTCATTGCAAAATGCTCAGCGCATGCGAAACCACTAAAGAGCGTTGGAACCGTACGTGTATCGCAAGAAAAGGACATGTTATGCACGCACAAAAAACCGTTCTGCGAATTCTCTCCCCCCCCCCCATAAAAAAACTCGATTGGGGCGCAAGGAGGAAATTTGCATATGACACAGAGTCAGTACACTAATCTCTGATTACAATACAGATCGGAGAAACTAAAACTTTTATTTTGATTACACATTTTCCACATGGGTGTCATCACAGGCAATTAATGGTGATGGCACTCACGCGGAAAATGTGTAATCAAAATAAAAGTTTTAATTAAAAAACTGTAAGAGTACATACGGAACACAAGTCCAAAATATTATAGTAATTAAAAAATATCTTACGGTTCCACTTTGAGTTCTAAATATGGGAATATTGTCGAAAATGATACAAATTTTAGTCATTTTTTTATTATTTTTTTTTATTCCGGCTTCATATGAAAATGTTCTAAGAATATGCAAGAAACATAAGTAAAAAACTTTAAAATAATAAATAAATATCTACCGCCTTCCCTTTCGGGGTCTAAAAATGTCAACGTAGCCAAAACTTATGTAAATTTTCACATCTCAAAGATTTTTTTAAATCAATAATTTCTTCTCGCTGGATTTGAAAATATGGAAAATCATATGAGAAACATAGCAGAAGAGGTTATTGGTGAAACGTGCTCTATGTAATCGCAGCCTGGTTCTTCTACAAGTGTCAAGTATTCTTCAAGCACTGTTTGTTGATGGAGCGTTCCCTCAATATTCGTCTGAATTAAAGTTTGATCTTTTCGACAGTCAAAATACAACCTTTTCAAGGTATTGGTGAATATTAAACTCTAATCTTGGGCTTGTCATTTAATGCGTATTTATTCATTTCTCTTCTTGTGTTATACTTGTCTATAACATTGGACGTGTCGTCATGTGTCACAACCCTTAAGTCTTCGAGAAGTGCACCTGTTATTGATACTGCAACTCGTTCGGACACTCCCATTGTGTCTGAAATTCTGGCTTGGGCAGGACGACGGATTGTTCGTGATATACTTATAGTATTTTTGTTTGATTGTAATGACACTGAAGGTTTATCCCTAAGATCCGGACAGTTGTTCATCAACAAGACTAAAAGATTTAAATAATTCTAAGTCTTTGATGAAGCTGTAGTGATTGTTTTTCCCCTTTTATACCGTTTTCTGAAACTTGCTTATTTTTTTTAGCCTGCTCTTCCATTTACTAAGTTTCCGTGTTGAGGGCCGTGTTTCCGAGTGTATCAATCGTGTCTATCGAAAATTTCCTTGAAGTTCTTTGATCCTCAAGAAATTGTCTTCTATTTCTGTAATTTTTATATTACGTGTGCATTTACATCCTTCTAGAGATGTACACTTGTAAGAAAATTTTTTGAAACAGATGTTTTTCCCTTCCAATAGAAAAGAATTCATTTTTGAGTATGTTAGAGATACCACTTCACAACTTTTCCACGCTAGGGAGAAGAAAGAATTTCGAAAAAAAGTTTTTTTTTTTACGCTCCGCCCTATCGAACAGTTACACCTGCTTAACATAACCTGAATTAAATGCTTCAGTAAACGTTTATTACGATCATTATTGTGTTTATTACATTAGATAATTTCATCATTTATAAATCTATATCAAACGACATTCATTTATATATTGTATGAAGTAGACTTAATTTTGAAATATGTTTTTTTTCAGTACGGAACACATAAAAAGGTAATATACTTGATACAATATAGTTACATGTAATAAATAATTCCCTACAGAGATTGCAAATATGTCCGGGATGAGCCCTTTAAATATAATCATGACAGAGATTTAACCAAAAATTTCATTTAATCACAAGCATTTGAATTTAGATCCATATCAACAACAAATACGATTATGAGAGTAGCTCATCGCGACAGCATTTAAAATTTAAATACACTAGATTGTAGTTTATAAAAAGAATAGTTAGGTATTCTACAATGTACTTAAATTATACATGTTATTGTTTTTATAAATGTTAAATAAGATGATAGTAATAAAATGTACAAAAATAAAATTATCATGAAAATTAAAACGTAATTTTAAAATCAATGTACATATTATTAAGTTTTTAATGAAGCTTAAAAATTTATTTTTAATTCAAGAAATAAATTAGAACAAAGGAAATGGCTAAAAATATTTTAATAAGATTAAAAAACACTAGCTTAAAAAAATACATCCATTTTCAATTTAATACATTTTAAAAATGCATGCTTAAAATGAAATTCTTGTTCAAATTTTGTAACTATGAAATATTCATGAAGCATTAATAGAAGTGTTAGGACAATATTAATACTTCTAAATTATTTAATTCGTGAACAATTTTGATCTTCCTACATGTCCAACGCTATTAAATCGGAGGAATAAGTACCAGAGTAAATGGTATTTCTGCTGTTATTTCTTATATGTTAAAGAAACAAATATATGTCCTTCAGAAAGCCGTTCTAAATTAATATAACTCATAAAAACTTAGAACAATCCTAAAAGAATAATGCTTTTAATAAAATGTTTATTTTCATAAGTTTTATTTTTATTTATTTATTTATTTATTTATTTATTTATTTTTTTTTTTTTTTTTTTTTTTTTTTTGTAGTTGATGCTATTAGTTTCTGGTTATTACATTCTATAATAAAATCTCAATACTCAACAATAAACTGGATTACATTCATAAAAACCTAGCTATGTATTCTGCTATGCACTTTAATTATAATTATTAATGTTTTTATAAATTTTAAACCTTAAATAATACAATCATTAAAAATTACAAAAACCAAAATTCCTATGAAAATATATATATTTTTTTTAATTAACTGTATATTTTTGAGCGTTTAAGAAATCTATGAAATTGGTATAAAAGTAAAGAAAAGTTATTATAACGAAAGAGATGACTAAAAATATTTGAATGAGATTAAAAGAAACCATTAGCATAAAAACAATACTACAATTACATCTAGTTTTCTTTAATACATAATAAAAACTCATGTTTAAAATGAAGTTCTTGTTCAAATTTTGTAAGCATGAAATATTCATGAAGCATTAATAGAAAAGTTAAGGCTATATTAAGACGCCTTATAAATTATTTAATGCATGAACAAATTTAATCTTCCTACATGTCTAACATTATTAAATCGGAGAAGTATGTGCCAGAGTAAATTACATTGCTGCTACTTTTTCATTTATTTAAAAAGAAAACATGTATATACTTCAGAAAATCGTTCTAAATTAATATTTCTCGTGAAAATCCATAATATTCTTAATACAATTATGTTGTTATTAATGTGAATATTTTCGTAGTTTTCATTATCTTTTCGTTGTTGTGTTATAATTTTCTTCCGAAAATGTTTGCATAGTGTTTACCTTTAAAAATGAAGAGGAAAAGCGACTCAGAGTAGCTTAGTCACTAGAATGATATCAATTTCATAAATAAGTATCACTTTTTTCAAAATGTATTCAGTTTTAAATATTGAACAATTTCATTTGCTACACATAGCCTGAATTAAATGCTTCTCTGTAATGTTGAATAAATTTTAATTATAGTAAATGCGAAATTTTAACGAAATTGTCCATTTTTAAAAATACTTCGTGATCTAGCCTGGGCTCCCTAGTTATACAATTTATGTGAAAACTACACTGAAAATTTGAAATCAAATGTTATATTTTACATGTAATATACATTTTTGGATTGCCCGCTAAAGATATAAAGAATTTTTCAATGAATTATTCAATCGAATAAAGTTTAGAAATTTATCGAAATCAATATTTTCTTAGCAGTTAAAAGTCTTTAAAGTTAGCAGTCTTAAAAGTTATTAGCAATGATTTTGCTACTTAGAGCATTCTTTTATATTCTGAGAATTCCAGAGCTCTAAGTGCGTAATTCAGCTATATCTCTGTTACTATACATGTTAATTATACATTTTAATATTTCTGTGAATGTTAAATAGTATAACAGTAGTTAAAAGTTAAAAAACAAAATTCTCATAAAAATTAAAACATAATTTTAAAATGAACTATTTATTATCAAAATTTCAAAAAAGCTTAAAAATTTATACAAAATAAATAATAAAGAAGTAAATGACTAGAAATATTTGAATAATATTACAATATCCATTAGCAAAAAAGTACTACAATTACATTTATTTTTCATTTAATTCATCATGAAAATGCATGCTTAAAATGAAAGTTTACTTCAAATTTTGTCAGCATGAAATATTCATAAAGATTTAATACAAATGTTAGGACAATATTAAGACGCCTTATAAATTATTTAATCCATGAACAAATTTAATTCTTCCTCCATGTCCGACATTGTTAAATCGGGGGAATAAGTGTTAGGGTAAATTACTTTGCTGCTACTTTTTCTTATATTTTAAAGGGAAATATATATATATATATCTTTCAAAACTCTGTTTTAACTTTATATTATCCAAGAAAATTTATTTTTAATGCAATTATTTTGTTATTAAAGTGTATCTTTTCATAGGTTTCAATTTCTTGTTGTTTTTGCTGTTATTATTATTAAATATATATATATATATATATATACATAATGTTTACCTTTGAAAATGAATTTAAAAATTGACTTAGGGTAACACTGTCACTATAATGACGACAATATCAATTTGATAAATAATTTTCACTTTTTTTTCCAAATTTATTAAAATTCGAACATTAAACAGTTTTAACTGCTACGCTTCGCATAAATTAAATACTTCAATGTATTGTTGAATAAACTTCAAATTTGGAAACTATGGAGAGCATAATATATAGACAGGATTTATATAGACAGCATAACGTACTAAACTACAGGTAATAAGACTCGATGTAAACTATAGGTACGCAGATATACTGTTATTTTTAACAAAATTATGTTGATTCGTAATTTTATCAAAAGTTTGCAACTGTTTGAACTGAGGTGGGGCGGGAGTGGGGGGGGGGCGGGAGATTCCCAAGTCTGGATTCGAACACAAATTGCTTGTTTTACATTATCGAAATTATTCATTATATTTATAGTACTACCTCCATGAAAACCGGCTGACTTATTTCATCCGTTCAGCCTGTGTTCCATGGCTTACCAGATGTTAGTACCAATAACGTTATCTAAGCGCAATACAAGGCAGCTACAATCAGACGGAGAATACTCATAGTGTTTTGCATTGCAATCCATTTGAGTAAATGGTCTTTATTTTTTATTTTATTTTTTTATCCGAGAATTCAAATTGTTACTGTTAAGGAGATATAGGGCGCTGTGTAATATTAGTAATAAATACAATAATAATAAAATTTAATATTAAAAACACAGAATAATTGCACAAATAAAATTAAAATGTATTTATTGTTTTTGTATTTATTGGTTTATTTTAAACTCAATATAGCAAAGCTTAAAAGAAAACTGAAAACTTATACACACTCTGATAAAGGCTCTTTATCTGCAGTTTCACTTACTGAGTCCGAGAGAAAGCAGTAAAAGGAAAAGTTCTTTATATAAATGTTACATTACATCTTTTAGTACAGTGCCACCTGGTTGGTCTTTTTAATGCAATGTGTTACTTTAAGAAACTATTTAATTGAAATATATGTGCAGAACAATAATTTTTCCTTTATTCGAGCGTTATTTGGTTGTTAAATGGATTTTCCTTCAACCAGTAAAACGCATCGTCCACTCTTCCTGCTCTTAGAACAGACAAATATATTAAAGGCGTCATTATAAATGTCCTTTGTTAGTTAATGTTTTAAAATAAATGGTTAGGAAGTTTAAGAAAACACGTTAACTGAGGTTTCAGTTAGCAAAGGTCTATCTTCCACACGAAACGATAGAATCGTAGAAGTTGCAACGGGGATTATAGACACACTACGACACAATATTGTTGAAATTTGCAGCGTTCGTAGATTTCGGATATCTCGGAATCTTATTCAGTATGGTATGTAAAGTGTCGTGATATATTATCCACCACTATCCATGCCGCGAATATCAATCGTGAATTAGAGTTTCGTCAAACCGACCATCATAAAAGATTTACACAACTTCTTATTTTTCTTGCCAGAAAAAAAGTGGATGATGCTTGTCCGTCGAAAATCTTATGCAAGAACGAAGTCTACTTGGGTAGAACTATATATAACAGACTACTGAATTTCGAAAAAAGAAATCACTAAATTTATTCAAAGAAATTCTGTTATGTTCACCAAAAACTACTGTTTTGTGTGTTTTCTTCCGGAAATGAACATAGGTTCAGTCGATTATAAAAATATTAGACTAATGATAAATGATATCAAATTTAGGTATCTTGTTCAGTAATATCACCAAACATTAAAAACTTTGTCATTATTTTGCAATTCATAAAATACAATGGCGAGATAAACTCATTATTATGCAATATGGAGCATCTTTTTACATCGCTTTGCAGATACAGCAGCTGTTGCAACAAATATTAGCAACAAAGTAAAGAATAAAAATAAAAAAAACACCTCCTACTAAATCTTAACACATCATCGTAGAGGAAAGTTATAATATCTAACGATTGGAAAAAACGTCTACATTAAAATGATGTACATACAAATTTCTTAGAGGGCCTTGTATATATTAACAATTACCCTATTTTTTTCTATAGAAGTACCTAATTCCGACAGCATAAATGAACACCACACCGTTCAATTAGCCTAAAAAGAAATTTTCATGCAATTTGTACGATAAGTTTCCGAGAGAATAATTATTTTAATACGAGTATATTTAAGAGGCGAAATTCAAATTGAAGTAAGGTACTTTATTCTTGACCCAAAGAGCAACCATCTTGATCAAGCCACTTCGGTGCCACTCAAGCAGCCATTGAAAATTACTACACATACTTAATAGATGATAGTTCTTAGAAAATAATACATACGCACATAAACACATACACTAATACACACATATATAATTTTTAAGGTATTCATTTTTTCAAAGGAGTGATTTTCATACGAATTTGATTATGCCTCGAGTCTGAATGTAGTAAAATATACGTATATCAATTTTTAAGAAGATAGGATAATATTTAGGGTTTGCATACTTTGATCACTTTTATATAAAAATAGGCAAAATTCGAATATTAAAGTGTTTTGTACTAATGGACATTTTGATGCATTTCTTTCATCTTTTGAGGTAATTGAACTCTAAAGTGGAAACAAATACAGGTTTTTTTTATCCTAGAAAAGTGCTAGTGGTGTGTTTTTGAAATTCTGCTCCTATTAAATGAATTAGTAGTTTTAGTTTCTACAGTGGCTCACAAAAGTGTTCGTACACTTTAAAAATTTGTACTAAAAAGAAATTTCCCTGTAATTAAATTCGTATATGAAGTCGAGAAATTTTTTATATTATCTCCAAGTTATTCTAAATAACACACAACCTTTTTATTTAAAATTAATGGATTTTTTTTAAATCTAAAAATGTAAACTGAAGATGCCACAGAAAATACACGCCACAAAAGTCTTCGTACAGAGAAACATTTTCGGATAAATTCATTATTAAAAATATTGTTTGTCGCTTTATTTTTATTTATGCATTGTATTGACATTTGAAAAATCGCTTGGCTTTATATTTTGCAGAATTGGTCTGTAATATTCTATTTATTAATTAAAAATGGTTTGTAATCGTAATGTCACGACTAATAGCATTCGAAATTAGTTATTTTTCTTCCTAATAGTAGTAAATTAATTCGAAATATTGCAAAATTAGTTAATTTATTCCATTCTACGGCGATAAAAGGCTTTATAGAAATAGGTATGCGATAAAAGGCTTTATAGAAAAAAAAATGGATTGAAAACTAGGTATGAAAAGGTCGTCAATCTAACTTAACACAATGAGATCAAATACTTACAATTAGAAAAGTCGTAAAAAATCCGCGTTTAAGTGCTATAAAAGTTGCTACAGAATTTAATGAAACAGTTTTTATTTCATTTTCACCTGAAACTGTTCGACGAATGGTAAGACCAGCTGCATTATATAGGCATTCTGAACGTAGAAAATTCTTTGTCAGGGCGAAAAACAGAAAAGCTTAGGCTTTCTTTAGTAAAATCAGTGATAAAATAAACCCGAATCATATTAAAATAATGTTTTATTTACAGATTAAATCTAATATGCTATTCGTGGCTCCAATGAGGGCATAATAGTATGGAGAAAAAGAATTAAGAATTTAATTCAAAGAACTTAGTTGGAACAGTTAAAGCATGGCAGTGGAGTTGTCCTTGTGTGAGGGTGCATAGCAGCATCAGGATTAGATAATTTTGTATACATTGATAGCATAATAAATCACGATCTTTGTTCAAATATTTTAAAAGCCAATTTAAAATTATCAGGTCAATATATGAGTAACAGATACAAGTTTGTTTTTGATCAGGATAATGATACAAGGCACATGGCTCTCAACTTTCGCCTCTAGCGTCTTTACAATTGTTCACAAGTTCTAAAAACATCACCTCAATTGCTGAATTTAAACCTAGTAAAACATATTTGGAGATAACTGGAAGTTAGAACACGAAAACACAGCATTGAAAAAAAAAGCGAAGTAAAAACAGCAATGTTCGATGAAGGCATCAACTTTCATTCAGAAATTACAAAAAACACTAATTAAATCTATTCCCAGATATTTAAAAAACTTTTGTGGGTGTTAAATAATATCCTATTAAGTACAACTTTAGCGAAATATTACAATATTTACAAATATACAGCGATTTTCTTAAAGTGTACGAAGACTTTTGTGAGGTAATTTTTTTGTTGTTTTTTGATTAATGATTTTTTCAAAATAAAGTTTTACTATGTTTTTAAAATATTTTATGTAGTTTTGTTATAAATGAGTCATAGATATTACTCTTAAATACCCATTCTAAAATATAAATTTTAATTAATGGATAGAGCACTATTTCGTTGAAATTCCTAAGTGTACGAACACTTTTGTGAGCCACTGTATATACCATTTAAAATGAAATGAAAAAAAATAAATTTTGGTTGCAGCTAAATTGGCAGTTACCAATTTGCAATAAGCGTAAAAAGAAATAAAAATTCAGGGAGTGGCTTGGAGGAGATCTCTTACATCTCCCCTCGTACTCCTTTGAAGATTTGAGATTTTGCGTTTTCAATCGTCAGAAAAGACATATTTGATGTGGAGACTCAGGGTAGGAATTTCTATTATATTTTTTCTTCAGCACTATATTGTTCAATTTTTTAAGAGGCACAAATTTTAAAAGAAGAATCTCAAAAGACGAAGTACCTTTAAAATTTGTGGTATTATCATCCTATATGACATAGGGTTTTGTCCGTCGAATAATGAATCTTCTGAAACAAGATAGAAATGCTTCAGTGGTAGAGCTGAAACAACTTCTAAATGGACGGCTTTGATAGCAAAACAAAAAATGTGGCAATGTAGGACTTTAATGCTATATTTTATTTGTCGCTGCTTACCTACTGCAAGACCTCTTCTATAACTGATCTTACCCTATGCGACATCCGGCTATGTTTGTTACTAATTGTCCAGGGTCTATAATGAATTTGGCCAGGACCTATGTTGAAAGATAACATAACATGGAGTGTATGTTTGATTCCTGCAGATATCTTACTTTGTAGGGTTTTGTTCACCTGATAAAATATTATTCGTCTCTGTCCTCTGTCTCGGCAACCTTCCCGGCAACCACAGAGTCCGTACTCAAAAATATATAAATCACAAATTTCAAATTTTGTATACCTGCAGCTGAATACCTCGTATCATAAGACAAATTATATATATTTTTTAAAGTCTTTAATTTTAATTAAATCAAGTTTATCATTGTCATTCGTCCATTTTTGCGTTTAAAATATTGAACTTTATTTTTATCGGTTTTTATAAAAACATAATATCTTAAATGTGAAGCGGCTCGCTAGTAAACCGTTGGTTCTGGATTTGAACCACGGTGCTGAAACTTGAAATTTTCAAACAGGATGAATTTTATTAAAAGAAATTTCACATTTGCCAATTTAAGGGTTTATATTATTATTTTTTCGTCATTGTGATTCATAGTGGATCATTTTTTGGAATTCAATTTTCTTTGTTATTTAAAAACTATGGCGATTTATTAAAGATTCAGCATTTTAAATTTTGTTTAAATATTTTTTTTTCATTATCAGAAATTAAAATGTTTTTTCTGTTTGACCTCTGTTTATTTTATTTTTTTTATTTATTATTAATTTTTGATTTTATTTAAATAATTTGATTTGAACATATTTAATTTGAAAAAAAAAATAACATCCTTTATTAATTATTTTAAAAATAATTTTTGATACTATAATCTATGTAATAATTTAATAATTCAAATTTACAATTTGGATTTTTAATTAGGGATTAATCGATAATTTGCCTTGAAAGAAATTTTAAACGAAACTCTCTGTGCAAACAGTTTGACCTATCTGTTGCTAACTTGCATGCAGAGAACTTTGTCACAAAAAAAGGCAGTCACAATTGAATTGAAATAAATTATGATATTGCAGTGAAGAGAACATGCAAGTTGTTTCTTCCCTTTTCTCTCCAGTTTAGTACACATCTAGAATCAGTGTTCAGACTCTAAAGGGACTCAGCAGTAAATAATACTCGTTTCAGTCTACTTTTCTCCATTAAACATGATGACGTCACCAGATTAAACGGCTAAGTTTTCAAGATAAATTAAAAGAAACACAAACTCATAGTTTTCTCGCATACAGTCCACGCTCTCTAAGCTTTCGTAGAACTATTAATTGACGTCCTTGCTATATTCTGAAATTCTGAAACCAAATCTCTTGTAGTCGCTTCCAGTTTTTTAAAGCCAACAATAAAAAACAGAAAAGTAAATAAAAAACATGGTTTTTGCTACATCTTATTCCACATTATTGCAAATTTTTGCTACATAAATGTTAAAAGGTCATTCATAACCTGGCTATTTATCAACAAATACAGTGCTTAAAATATGGTTCAAATCCCATGATAAGACACTTTGTGGATCTTCAAATCCTGTGTGACCTCCATTAGTGTTTGATCTTATACAGATCTACCAGTTATTTGATACACTGGCATTCACTTGAATTATGCCTTTGAAGTAAGACTAATGAATGCTTATAAATCTTAAAATACACCTAATTTTAATTTTACTGTCACCAAGAATATTCAATAACAAAAAAAAAAAAAAAAAAAAAAAAATTATAAGATACCTGGCAATAGTTGATTAATTTGGAAAAAGCATTTTATTGGTATTCGGGGTAATGTCGCCGGTATTTCTAAAGCTCTTTCTGCTCTCCTGAATAGTAAAACTTTATCTATTCACAATAAACTAACCCTTTATAATGCTTGCATTAGATCTGTATTAACCAATGCCTGCCATACCTGGGGGTTTGCTCGTAACTCCAGTATGAAAAGTCTATGGGATTCCCAAGAAAAATCTTCGATATATACGTAATGGCTGTAGATACTTGCGAAATTCTACTATTCGTAGAGACCTAAACATTACTTCGCTTAAAAAGATAAGTAACAAACTCTCTAAAAATGTTTACAAATCTCTTTACAAACTACCTAATGAAATTGTCACTGAGCTTCCAGATTATGAGGTTGCCGACCCCATCAATAGAAAGCGTTCTTTAAATTATATTTTTACTTACTTTTTATTTTTATGTTAGCTAATTTTTATTCTTAATTGTGGCTTTGCCGCACCTAATCATTTTATTTAATTATTCTTATGGCTCCCTAAGGCCCATGCAATACGGTTTACTGTGATATACTGAATATAAAGTTGCCTGAAACCTAGGCGATCCATTCCACAGATTACATTGTTCCATTGTTCCAGTAAATTTGTATTTTTTAATAAATTCGTTTATAAATTCTGGTGAAAGTTAATTATTTCAAACAGCTTTACTTCAGACGGAAAGAGTTAAATACATTACAAATCAAAATTGCAACATGTGTACATTGAGCACTACATTCTCAATGGCCGTATTACACCATTTTCAATGCTACTTCAATGCAAAAGCGCAATTTTGTATTCATTATTTTTAAATAACAATAAAAATTGTAAATTTACTTTGTGGGAGTTTTTTTTCTCACATTCTTTAAATTTGATGACCATTCTGTAAAATTTAAAATTTTATATCTATTTATTTTTTCGACCAGTGCATATGATCCACATCGAGTTTTTTCAAAGTAGTTTCCTGATCTAAAATTCAGAAAGAGATCATTTTAGATCATTACATAAATTATAAGTCACTAATTTAAATTACCTCTCGACAGCTAAAATGATTACACATGAAATTCTATTATTCAGGCCTTTTGAAGCCATGAATAATTTAAAAATGATATATTACCTCATTAATCTTCATTTCTGAAATTGACATTTGCCGCCCACAAATTAATAACTGGAATATGATACGGGACACATAAGAACGTCCACAACAAATGAAAATTTCAGCTAAAAAATTAATTTAAATTAAAATATAGATGTGATACATCATTTCATGATTCAAGAGTTGCGTGTATGAATTTAGAAGTTTTCCTTTTATAGAAATCACACTGTGCTGAAAATGCTCTGCAAACTAAGTGTTAATCTTCGTGTTATTATTATTATTACTTATTTGCTTTAAACGAAATTATGCATTCAAAGAACAAGCTTCTATTGTGTTGACACATTTATATGTTAAAACCTTTTATTTAAGGTATTAAATGCAATTTTAAATTAATTTAATATTTCATAATTTAATATCACAAGAGTGATAAAAATACATTAAAATTTTATTTTATAAAGCTACTAAAATTTTTACCTAAAATTTTTAACTATCTGATTTGGTTCTATGAGATAAATTTGCAATAGATACTTTTTATACAATGAGCATGGAATAAAGTCTGAGATGTTGTCACAATACTTTCTACGTCAAACACAGATCTTAAATATTGCAATTCCCTGTAGCTACAAAAATAACAATAATTTCATTTATTATCTAGAAAATTCAAGTCCCGTTTGCTACAAATTAGCTATGGTTTATATGAGTAGAATACATGTCTTTTAAATTAGTTGCATCAAACTAATACTAAATATATTTGGTAATTAAAAAAAAAAAAAAAAAAAAATATGAAAATTTGCTTCCATGATCACAAAAGTAGCAATAGATATACTTATATAATTTAATTTCAATCCCCTGTGATCTTATTATTTTAAATAATTTTGAAAGTAACGCATTGAACGCAAAATTGTACATAAAAGGTGTAATTTGTACTTCAGTATGTTCCCACCATCATAAAAATATGCTTAAATAAATCGAATAATTTTGCGAACTTCTAATTTAATTGAATGATTTTTTAATATAGGGATTGTACTTTCAAGCAAAATAGTCCTGCATTAATTTCTAAATGATATATTATCCTCATTTTACTAATCATACTAAATATTTTCTGAAAGATGTTTTTGAAGCTTATGATGTATATGTCTTATGTGACATGTTACGTTAATGTAATTAACATTTCATCTCCGATTTTTTTTTCCAATTGAAAACAAAAATTACTTTTACGTTAATATCGCAAGCTATCGAAATAGATTAATTAGTATTTAACGAGTATTTTATTGTCTAAAAGATAACGAATGCAGTTGTTTTGCGTATTATTCAATACATATTCATATGACAATTGGCTAAAGAAGAATTTTTAAAGATTTTTACAAAATATTAAATGACAATACGATTAAACCTATATTACAACTATGTAATATTAAGAGTATACCTCACACAAAATGGTTAATTGTCCTCATTTAGAGATATATCAAAAGTACATAGCTTATATTGAATGTAATCAGTATTCGTATGAATTCCGACATCAAAATATTCTTCGACACTTTTGTTTTGGAAACTTTCTTTTGAAATAAGGCAAAAATTCAAGTACATGTACAAGAGTTATGAATTAAAAAAAAAATAATAATAATAATACTGCTATGCTACTTGGAAAAATAACGATCTCCGTAGAATCCGTAATAAAGGGTATATTTTAAACCTAAAAACTCTTACATAACTCAGAAAAATCTATATATAAAATGTGAAAAACAGATTTATCTATTAGGATTTCTAATAGTTTTAATACATTAATAAGTAGATACTTATAGAAAACATCTGATAAAAAGTACTGAAAAAAAAACAGCAGTGAAAAACTATTTATAAAAAAGTTTATGTTATTATTTATATTATTAAACATTAACTTCCTGAATTATTGTACTTTCGGATAAAAAAAAATCCCACAAATTTAAGAACGCCCTACACCTAAGTGTATGCATTTTTCGGTGTTTATTGAATTCTTAAAAAAAAAGGATTTTTTAATTTTTTAATTTCTAATGTTAATTTAAAAAAGCTAGCTCTTTTGTAAACGTACTGAAATACACTATTAATAAAATAACTCTTAGCAATTTCAAAGAGTGTCACGCATTGCTTTATCTTATGCACTAAGAATTTTAAATATGGTACTTAAAACAGAATGATGTCAAATTTGGAATGATGTTAAGCTATTTCTTTAAATAAATAATATATATATATATATATATATATATATATATATATATATATATATATATATATAGAGAGAGAGAGAGAGAGAGAGAGAGAGAGAGGGAGAGATTATCTATTTCATCATGTTATTTCTGTTCAATTTATAATAGCATCTACATAAGTTATGTTCATCGTGAAAATATGCATAAAACATAATTCGCTGTTGCTTTATCGTCTAGATCCGTCTTAAATTCAAAATATGAGTTTCAAATGATATAATGCAAAAAATTAGTGACACCTTGGTGTGGCTTTAAAAGATCTGTTTTAAAATTAAATTTTAATTATTTATGATTGGGTTAAAATATATTTTGACATCAACACAATTTTTAAATTTTACAATCAACCGTTACATATGTATTTCATTGAATTTATAGTATGCATTGAAACATATTGTTTTCAATAAATTCATTTATTATTTGTAATCTATTTGTGTAAATGATTTATCTGTATCAAACTGTCCATTTGAATATATTTCACTTAATTTGGATACAATGACGCACAGAAACCATTCTACTAATTATATCTATTTCATTGAATTTATAATACGCATTGAAATATATTTATTTCAGTAATTTGATCTATTATTTATTCTTTATGTAAATATTTTATCTGAGTCAAACTATGCTTAATTCACTTAGTTTAGATACGATGATGTAAAGAAAACATAAACATAAATCATGCTTAGGGGTAACTGGGGCACATTGGCACATCCCCTCTACTGCTCACAGGGTCATTACAGGAAGTTTCACAATAGCTCCAAAAGGTGATGCTAATGTACATAACTACATACAGAACATCTTGGCATGTATAAGTAATTTTACGAAACGGTACGGGTTTTTGTTGGTCAAAAGTAAATTTGAATTTTACAATTGAAATGTTATTATACAACTGTCCCAGTATTTTCAACTGAAAAGAATACTCTCCCTGGCAAATAAAGCTATTCTTTATCCCTTTATCATTCTTTATTGTTAGGTAAATTATGAAGTGTTGGATTAGAGACTCATTTCATTCAAAATGGCTATATGGGGCACATTGACACAGTCTATGTCGGGACACACTGATACGTATCAGTGTGCTCTATGATAGCTGCAGACAACCTAAATATTTTTCTAGTTCATTTTTAAATTTCTAATGTTATTTTTTATTAAAATGAAATAGCTCTATTTTTTTATATTAGAACATTTTATAGTATTTTTGCAAACAGAAGACGCACGAATTTACCCAACATCTAGTACTAGTAGAACTGACGAAAGAAAAAGAGGTGCAAATCTAGAATTTATATCGATTCTCCAGAGAAAAATGTATTTTCGACATGAGAAATGTTAAGTAATAGAAACAAGCTGCAGAACAGCAGAGGATAATTATATTATAAACAAAATTTTTAATGTAAATTTCCTTTACTTTCTGTTTATAATCCTATTTATATAGCAAACCTGCTATTTTTTTTAATCTTTCCTAAGAAAGTAGGTAATGCTGGGGTTGAAGTGCCAGATGTGAGAAACTTACCGCAGCCAACAATCTGACAAGGAACGGCCAGAAAATAAAGTCATTATTCATTTAATTTTGATTGCTTCAATGTTATTTACAAATAAATTGTATTTGGTTTGAATTTCTATAAATAAATATAAAACGGTTTGCTAACTAATTTTCTATGAAAAATAAGCATTGGTGTTATGTTGTCTCCATTTTTCCCAAACGTGTCAAAGTGTCCCATGAGGTGTATTAAATTGCCCCAGGAAAGGGCACATTGAAAATTACAGTCGAAAATACTGAATAAGACAAGGATTGTACATTTTCATAACAAATTACACCAGTTTTACAGACACCACATGGGAAAATAATTCGAAATTTTTACTTTCTGGACACCAAAAATATTCTTAGAATAAAAAAACTGCATCAATATGTCCCAGTTCCCCTTAGAGTTTTGAATTGCGTGACACAAAATATATTATTAAGAGTACTCATATTTTTGGGAGTTCACATGTTAGACCAACAATTCGGTTTGTAACATTTTCATGCATAATAAATACTAAATAAATTTCATAAATACATTAATAAGAGAATCTTTCAAAATTTTCTCAGTCTTTTGTAATATGATGTTTCAAATAATTCTATTTACCACTAAATCTTCCATTTATTATGTCCATGTATAAACATCTATCTGCACTGAGAAAAAAATATGGTTCTGGCATATAGAATCTAAGTAATGGCTCTAGAAAAAATAGTTACATGTCATCCTTACAAATTTTAGTTCCATTTCTTAGAGAGTTCCAGAGTCTCTTACTAGAATTCAAGTATGTTTTCCGATATTTTTGTTGTCAAATTTATCTAAAAATCTCTTCAAATAGATGCGAACTCAAGAGATTTGATTTATTATTTATAATTATAGGTTAAGAAATCATTCCTAAAATCAAGCGATAATTTCTCGCTACTGAAACGGTTCAAAGTCGTTTCGTCTCCTAGGAAAGAAGAGACTAGAAATGTCAAGTCATTTCGCCTATTCAGCTTAGTTGTTTACCCTACTGGCATAGTTTGGACATCTATATTTCTAGTTTAGGTATTTAGAAAGTGACTAACTATTCGTTCTAGTTGAACGCGGCATATTTTTTTCTCAGTGTGCTATTCCTAAAATCTTACTGATTTACGAACCGGATTTTACCATAATACACTCTTTTAATTTATAAAAGGCTATTCTAATCATTGCGATACTATATATTTTTACGAAATTCCTTAATTACACGCATTCGCTAATCATTTTAAATAGTGTGTTACAATTTGAATTGCTAATTTATAAATTTATCATTTCTTATTTATTAATAATAATATATTAGTAACGTAACTAAGTCAAAACAAAAACAATGCCTAAAACCTTTTCTGCTTTATATTTTAAAAGTGCGTGAAATGTGTGTTTGAGAATTTAAAGTTTAATGTAAATAAAAGTTAGAATTTTCATGGAAGAGCACTGGAATATTCAGTATATTCTTTTCAATTCCAAATTAATTCTATATAGCAAAAATATACGATATGTAAAATTAATTTTAATTTTTAGAGGAATTTTTTTCGTAACAAAAATGGCATTCATTAGCCTGGTAAAGTAATAATAATAATGATACTGATAAAAATAACTAATAGTAATAAAACTTCATCAATAAGGTAAAAAAAAAAAAATATTTTATATATTTCTTTTATTTGAATAATTTTAATATCTAGATAGTAAACATATGTAAAACAAAAAATAATATTTGATGCATGTTTAACTTTTCTAAATTCCTTTCAAGTGGAGCTTGAATTTATTTAAGTGAAGTGTTTCTTGAGATTTATTTATGCATAATAAAAATAAGTAAATTTCAAAACAAAATGTTATTTTAACCAGACTAAAATATTTTTAGCAAAATATGTATAGCTATGTGTTTTATTTTTCCCTATTCTAAAAATAAATAGTATTTAATTAATTGTGACGATATGATTAATTGTGATGAAAATTAATGTGTATATAAATATATGTACTACATACATATACGTACAGTGCGTGTAAAAACTATAAAGATACCAAAAAATATTAATTAAAAAAATTCAAAACAAATAAAGCTTTGATGTTATAATATGTATCATCAAGCTGGAAAGCTAATGAAAAAGTAAACAAAAATTAACTCTGATTATTTTATTTAAAAAATAAAGTAATTGTGCAAAAGAACACTATTTTAGCGTATGTGAAAATTATAAGGACAGTACAAGAAATTCAATATAGTTATCGCAGAATCAAATATTTAATGTATTATGCACCCTCTTCTGAAGTTTATTGATTGCAAATATTCCATCATTCCTCAACACCACAAATTTTTGTCACTATTCGGGATTATTTTTGTTCTATTCATATTCAATCATAGATCTAAATTCTTATGATGAGAAAAATGCCTTTCATTTTTATAAATTAGTCTTGTTAAATCTCATTATAAGTTATCCATAATGTTTAGATCAGGACTTTTTAGCGGCCACTGTAAAACTTCAATATTTTTCTTGTGGAACTAAAGCTTTGTATAGCGGCTTTTGTGAATAGGCGGATTTTCTCGTTGTTATATCCGTTTTTTCCTCCCAGAAGTGTTGAAACAAATGAAAAATGGTCAGAAACAGTTTTTATATGTGTCTTTAAATTAAATTTTCCTCAGAGATAAACATGTGACGCCGCACATTTATACAAAAAGCAGCCTCTGTCGCAATGAATCCGCAATCTAACTGATGATTTAATATAAAGTCTATTGTTCTTTTCTGAAATCATCCTAATAATATTTCCAATGATACAAGTGACGACTTGGGACGACAAACCGCGACAGGTTATTTTTTCCGGTATTATTAAGTGAAACTTTGGAAATATCATTATGACAATTTAAAAAAAGGAAAAGATATCTTCTCAAAACGTCAGTTAGTTGATAGATTCTTTTCGACATCGGTCTGCTTTTCGTTCAGTCGTGACGTGCAGTCAATTGAATATATTTCCGGAAATTTTAATTGAAAGAAATATTTATAAATTATTTTTGACCATCTTTTATTTCTTGCAACACTTGTAGAAGGAAAAAACGGATATAACAGCGAGATAATGGGCATATCCAAACAAGTCGTGAGACAAAACTTTAGATTCATAAAAAATGTTGAAGTTTTACAAAGGCCGCTAAGAAATGCTGATCTAAATCTTATGGATAACTTATGGCGAGATCTACCAAGAGGAATTTATAAAAAATTGAAAGCATTTTTCCTCACCTTTAGAACATAGATTTATGATTGAAGATGTATAGCACAGAATCAATCCCGAATAGTTCCAAAATTTAATGATTTCGAGGAATGGTGGAATATTTGCAATCATAAATCTCAGAGGTGGGAGAATAATACATAATATATTTGAATATACGGTTACTATATTGAATTTACTTTACTGTCTTTCTAGTTTTTACACAGACAGAACTAGTGTTTTTATACAATTACTTTATTTTCGTAATAAAACACAAACAGTGGAATTTTGTTGACTTTTTCAATAGCTTTTCAGCTTGATTATATATATTATACGGAAAAAAGTTTTATTTGTTTCGAAATTTAAAAATAATAATAATAATAATATTCTTGCTGTCCTTATAGGTTTTACACGCATTGTACATATTAAATCTTAATAAGTAACAAAGCATTTAACTTAAAAGGAAACAGAACTTGTATTTGATTTATTTATTATGACATTTTTTAAGTTACCTAATTTTACAGAAGTAATAAAAACTATAGTTCCTTTTGAATTATAAAAATAACATTAAACGTCGCAGTTGTACATTGGAATTGTAAACAACTTTTTAAATATCGATTTATTTAGTTTTTTTAAATACGTAAAACATAAGAAATCTGTGACACTACAATCATTCATGGGATTTTAAGCTCGCATCAATGCACGGGAGTGTTACTGAATTACAATTACCAAATCAGTAAATGCGTCGGGCTCTTTTTGTTTTTCATAACTGCTTACAGACGACCAGGCTTAGATACAACATGTTTGTGGAAGTGTTCCACAGACATATCTAGTAATACATCTGCTAAAACTGCACATACTTCAATAAAAGTAGTTAGTGCTGAGTGCATACTTTCATACCGTTCTCCAAAAAATTGAAAATGTGATAAATATGATTTATGGCCTGCCTTCCAAATGGCCAATTGCATTGGAAGTTCAAAGGAATGCTCATCCAACTAGGCAATATCCAACTCGGACCTATGAGAGATTAAGTTATCTTGCTAGACAACTCCGTTTTCATGTGTATAATGGAAACACATAGACAGATAGCTATGATTGCACAAAAACATAGCATACCTAATTGCATTAAATGTATTTTAAACAAATACATGAGATCTACAAAGAGCCAAAAAAACACCCCATGGCCTCTAAATAATTGACTATGCCTGAGCCGCCATCAACTTGAAAATTGCAGCCTGGTAAGCAGGATCGATAGCAGGATATTCTCAGTTGCTTATCATTGTGAACATGTCAGAATAGGGACTCATCACTGAATATTATTTGTTTTTAATCCTCTTGAATCCACTTTTAGTGTTCTCTATCAAACACAGGATGTACAGTCCGAAAACATGTATTGAAAAATTCTACTCTTATAAGCCTATGGATTCCGAAGCCAATATGAGGAGACGAATGTAAACGGTTCGTCTTCGTACTGAATGACCAGCGTTCGGATTCAGCTGTGTGATAATTTGAATCTATGTTTGATTTTG
Source organism: Maratus speculifer (assembly GCA_964019185.1). Taxonomy (NCBI): domain Eukaryota; kingdom Metazoa; phylum Arthropoda; class Arachnida; order Araneae; family Salticidae; genus Maratus; species Maratus speculifer. The sequence goes on along the minus strand of OZ025297.1, from coordinate 212,341,961 downwards.
CTGACTACTCATGATGCAACTGAGTTATCTATTTCCATGGTCGTTCAAAGTTTTTTGTCCTTTTCAACTGTCGCAATTGACTTTTTTTCCAACCGAAAATTCTCCTCAAGTGCTTGACACTTTGGCGGGAAAATCCTAATTCTCTGACGATTTCGAAAATTAAATTTTTAATATATGGAGGGCCTATTATTAATTTGCAAATGAAGTGATCTAAATCAGGAGCTATACTAATATTGGCAGTTTAAACGACAGATTGACAACAATCGCAGAACCAGCTATATCTTAAGAGCCAAAACATGATCACCTAACTATTAAAATGTTTGTACAACTTTGACACGCAAAACAACAAAAATCGCCTTTCCATGTATGCCATGAAAAATTTTCAGATGACCTATGATAAATTGTATTAGTTAATCAAGAAGCGGTCATGCATATCCGGAATATTCCACAATGGTTGTTTTGCAGCTCAGGGTTGCCGTTGAATGACGTCTCAAATGTGCTCTGTTGAATTTAGTCCCATTCAGTTGTGAAGAGACAAAGAAAACACTGGCGATAATTAATTATTAAATAGTACATGTTATAAAAATTACCTTAAAAGGAAAAGCAAAGCAGAACGGGTTTCGAGCTGAAACAATAACATTTCGTAATCAGCTAAACCAAAACATGTCTTCAGGATGGCAATATCGGAGATAAACTGACATTCATTTGGTCAATTTTCCGACCAATTCAGTACGCCTATTAAGACCAATTCCTTTGGTCTATATAGACGTAAAATGGAATTCAGTATTATTTTCTTGAAACAATTTAGCACAATTCAAATCATGTCACATGGAGCGTTGTAATGTGTTTATAGTCCAACGCAGTTTTGCGTTTATAGTCCATTGTACAACAACCACAGATTTAAGGGACGGTCATTGAAAACTTTCTCCAAAGCCTATTATCGCTACAACTGGCCTGTGTATGTCCTGTTTTATAAGAGGAAGTGACACATATCGCATTGAAACATGGTCATTGATGGATGAATTGTGTTTCATCCGGCTACCTATCTCCCTATTAATTTTTTATAGTCCGGTCACAATGTTCCCGATCCCAGTGTAAAAATATTTGGCGATGACGCTTTGTCAATAGAGACTCACGAGTTGAATGTTAGCATCGTAGTCTCACATTCCATAATGTCAGGTGAACTGTATGCTCCGAAAGAATTTTCTTGTACCTGTATTGTCCTGGGATCTAAGGGAGAGAGTCTCTGACGACCATTTTATTTGATAGCGCTTGGGAGTTTAATGCGATGGATTCTACCGTCATTCAGTCACTTTGTAGAAGTACTAAAAACAATATGTTCTGAACGACCCAAGGGATATGCAGTTTCGAAGTTACTCTTTCTAAATCGTACGGCGATTTAAATATGCCCTCTATCAGAGTAGATTAGTTTATCTGCCATTGCACTCACAATCAGACATAAGCACAGAAATGACACTAACTAGCAGCATTAAAATTCTATACCAATAATTATTTTCACCGGATTAAATGTCTTTCTCATGATCCCAGAGAGTTTATTGCAAAATGCGGGGATGGTCATAATATTTTAGCTCTTGAGTATAAATCTAGTTATCTTATCGCCCTAATATGCGTAGAAATCAAACGCAGTGCTAAAAGATCGATAACACTTTGTATCTGTAATTTGATGACACTTCAATATAAAAAATATGTACATCACACGCAAATTTATAAAATTAAACAATTGTTTGTTGATTTGAGAGCTATTTAAAGCAATTATTTTAGCTTGAGAACATTTCATTATAAGATTAAAATTAAGTTGAAATGGCATATTTTGAGAATTTAAACATTTGTCTCTAATATAGAAACTAAAAAAATAGCTGCTATTTATCTACTATTCCTGACACAGAGACTGATCTCTAAAAATATTACTGATCCCCAATTATATTCAATATGGACTTTTGATTCTAAATCATAATTGATCGAACTTTTCTTAAGAATAAAAATTAAAAATGTAACTAAATTTATGTGAAATATTGCTTTATTATAAATAAGTCATAAGAAAAAAATAAACATTGTTGAGCCTAATTTTTGTTTTATGCAAAGTTTTAAGTTGCAAAATATAATATGCAAATTTAATATGCTAGTACATTAGTAGAATAATTATTTTTAAAGACTATATTAGACTATATATATATATATATATATATATATATATATATATATTAAAATAAAATCGAAATACAATTAAACATCGAAATTAAAATAAATTTAATAAGCTACTATTTTAATATTGAATAAAAATATTAAATTAGTATACTGATTTAAGTGCGACGTAATACTTAGATTTTTTTTACTTAAATTAAAACAAATTTAATTAGTTAAATGAGAAAAATTATTTAGTTCTAATAGCTATAAAAATCATCAAAATATAAGAAAGCGTAACATTAATATATTTAAAACGACAGAAATAAATAAAAAATGAGTTTACTTACCTAAATTAACGCATATATATCCGTTTGTTCAATGCATGCAAAATAATATAACATGTAGATGCATTCATATTTTACATAGAAATAATCTTAGAATTTCAAATATGTATTTAAACATACTCTTATGCATTGCCATGTTTATCTGAAAGCTTCAATAAATTGCTTTTGATCCTTCAAAGTTTCAATGGCTATTCAGAATACTCTTGAAGAATAGTATATATAAACAAAAATGCATTAAAGCGAAGTAAGCTTCGTTCGAAAACAAACCTTCATGTCTAAAGTTAAGGTACTCAAAAGCTACTATCTTGCATGTCGTTACATAACATAACTTTCATTACAGTAATTTACAACGCCGTCGTTATACCAATCTCAAGTATGCTGGTCAAATAACCAAAGTTTTGTTTATTATTAGGATAATTACATTCATAAAATATTATTTTGAATTTATAATAAGAGGAGTATGTTTTAGTCATAATATTTTATAATATTAATGACTAAAATATACTCTTTTTATTAAAAATTCAATTAAAAATTTAAAGCATACATTGTAAAACATTTTTTTCTTCTTCCAACAAACATTAAATTTTGCATTACGTCATTCGAAAAAAAAAACTTATCGCAAATTTTTCTTTACGAATTTCAATTTTGCTACTTTCACTCTTTTTTATAAAATCTTGCTTGACTAATTCTTCAGAGAAATGTGCAACACTGTATTATTTGGAAAATAAGAAACACCCAATAAGTACCCCTATATATATGTGCATTAATGCAAAAATGTATTTGATGTATAAAGTATTTTTACCTGGAAAACATAGCAGGTAAAATAGAGCAAACAACTATTTTCTGCCAAAACTACATTTGAAAAAAAATATCACATCAATGTTTAGTATATTTTTTATATTTCTTTTCGTTGCATTCTTAAGATAAAAATGCGACATTACTTACTAAATGTCTACGTAAATTGTGTCAGTATATTTGTTAAATTTGGAAACCCATATTTATATGTGATCTAATTTCGTAATTTTATGTGTTTTGTGTGACCAATTACATCACTTTTTGTAAGATCTACAAAATGTATGGAAGTCTTCCGTTAAACATGTTATTAAAAGTTCGGAAAGATTGGAAAACATTTTTATGTCATCCATTATCAGAAACACCTTTCAAATTAATAAGTTTAAAGAGTTTTTTCACTTACAATGTAAATGCTATAAATTTAATAACGATGGAAAGTGAACCAATAGCGGTTAAAAATGTTTCCACTTCTCATCAAAAAGCGCATCCTGCAACTAAAAGTGATCGAATAGATAATAAATCAGTTAAACACAATGATATAAACTTCTGCAGAAATATTTGAGAAGGACGGCGTGGTAGAAGATATACTTAACAAAAAATTAAATTTTTGTGAATATGATCGACAATTTGTTTTAGATAATTCATTTAAATGCTTTGAGATACATAAATATTGAAGTGGATAAAAAGTTTCGAATGCTTAAATGCAAATCTCAGTTAATCTCGTTGATAAAATTTTGTTTCCTACTAACTAAAATTAAAACACAAGAATGATAAAGAACTGAATTGCACATCAGAGAAATTTCCTTGAAAGAAAGAATATATAAAAAAGGGATGGAATTTTAATGCTTAACATATTCCAAAACCGACGTAATCATAACCGTATATTATATTAATTTACGAAATTAGAAAGTGTGAAATGATTAAGTGTCCTCCAGAGTTCGTGTCCTGGATAGCTCAGTTGGAAGAGCATTGGCGGCTTCAGCCAATACATCCATGGTTCAAATACCGGTCCGGAATTTTTTCATCCACATGGGGAATTTATATCCGTTATAATCATCACATAATCCAACATTAAAGTTTCGGTGATGGTTTCAAAATTTGTGTGACGTCTGTTAGCAAATATAAGCAACAGCTACAAATTAAAATGCAGTAATAGTTTAAACAACAAAATGTCTTTTGTTACCTATCTTTCTTAAGAATTTGATAGGGTTAAAATCAGTAAAAATTTGCATCTTACGCATCAGATTCTTCAGAAATGCACGAGTGCGATGCTAAAATAATGGTTATAAATTACGCTTACAAAATACTTTAGAGTCCCGAGATCTACGTAAATAACGCCAAAATTTAACCTATATGACTATCAAGAGAGTTAAGGTTCTACTGATGTTTATTGCTTTTTGCTGTCGCTCAGGAATGATAAAGGATTATAGTTTTGCAAAAATAATATTTTTTTTTTGAAAGGGAGAAATTGTTTACAATACTTGAAAACCAAGACTTTTCATGAGGAAAAAAAAAGAAATGGAGGTTTAAGAAAGAGTGGTGAAGTAAACCATAAAGAACAAAAAATTTAAGCAATTTTCTATGATAATTCAACTTTTAATATATGAAGAAAAAATAATGAGGGAACAAATACAGAAAAAAATATGTAACCTGATGGGAAAAGGTTTTTTGTCTTACAAATTTGTATAACATTTAGTTCAAAAACATATAGTTTTCCAAAGTGTATAAAGAAACCTCCTAAAAATTCAACTTGGGATGCTTACATCAATGACAGCAATAAATCGCTTTACAGTTTTCTTATTGCTGTAAATGGGTTTCATGAACAAGATAATTCTGAATATACAGATATTTATGGGGAATTATTTGAGATAATATGAGAATTTTTGGCGGTATTAAGGGATGATGTACCTTCTAAATTCGAAATTTTAAAGTAACGCATCTTCGTTAATTTTTTATGCTTAAACATGAAATTTTTACTATTTATTAAATAGATTGTGCTTTTTAATCTAAAAAAACTAGAAGCCAACTAATCATTTAAAAAAATGTAAATTGTTGATAGTAAAATAGTTTTTTTTTGTGTACGTAAGGAATTGAATTCTTATATATATATAATGAGCATATATGTATTTTAAAAAAGATCTACTCTTAGGTCAAAATTATTTTATTAACCAAAAGAAAAAATAATTTTGTAACAAAAAAACGTAAATTTCTCAATATTTAGTGATATAAAATAGTCATAACGAAAATTATTGACACCATAAATACTTGAAAATTTGACATTTTAAACAAATGTATATGCTTAATATGTACAGTAAATTTCGTATCAATTCATACATACGTTCTCAAGATATCGTGCGAGCAATAATTTATGGAATAAAAAAGGAACTATTTTAATTCTAACAATACACGAATTCTATATAAGGCTAATGAAATTCTGATAGTAGCACATCATAAAACAAACCTGTTGGACAAACATTTAAAATTTTACATTTATACTTAAAAAGCTCTAAAGAGAGACTAATTTAAATTTTGAATTTTTTAGGTAAATTTTACCGCGATTAAAATATGTAAGACCCCTTAAAAATCACAGGTTATCTACAGGTTATAATTCATGCTAATTGGATGCCAAAAGCATTATATATATATATAAATATAGATAAGTGTGCGTCTATGTAAAATTCCCCCTTTTTTACAAATTTCCTTTACCTAAAGTAGAGAGTTTTATAAGTCTAAAAATAATACATCTGTCTCTTCAGTATTTTACGCCCGAATAATCTCGAAACACTAATGCATTTACCTCTCTGACTTTAGGCGGAAGAAAATCTCTGACAGAATATTTCACTGTAATTAACATTGTCATTAGAGCATTTCACGTATCATATCCAATTTGGTATATGCTGAATGTATTTGTGCAAATTAGATTTATCTGCGGCATTTCTAAAAAACTGTCAAAGAAGAACTTTTATGTCAAACATTTTTTGTAAATAAATCTCGAAGTAAGTAAAGTATAATAATAGATTTCGATATGTGACATTTAAATGGTAATTTTCATCTGTATTATTAATTTGAAAAAAATAGTTTAAAGCCGAAAATTAAATAAATAATATACTATAAAAAATAGTACTAATAATAAGTATGTATTTTTAAATATGTTATTTCATTTTTTAGAAATATATGGCAAATATACTAGACTTTAAAAAATGTGCCAAAATTTATGTAAAAATTTCTGAGAGACTTTTTTTTTTTGCACTGTCAAAGAAGTAATAGAAGTTTCACCATAATTTACGATATTTCAGAAAATAAAATTTACTGACATTAGTACAAAACGATTATGTTTATTGAATGTATTATAATAAAGGATATTAAAAGATATATTAAAAAAAAATTGAGTAGAAATTAAAAATATATTGTATAAGAAAGGAAAATACTTCAAAGAACTTTTTTTTCAAAATTTCATATAAATTATTTATAACTATATACTCATGGCATTTCTATTATAAAAATTATGATTAACCGTATCAACGCGTTGTTGTTTTCTAATATTACAAGAATAAAATAATAGTTCCGTAAAATATATTAATTATTTTCGAAATGCCACATTGGTTAGAAGAAAATATAAACGAATATATAAATTTAATATATAAGTTTTTATTTTTAATCAGTGTTTTCTGAACAGGTTTGCCATAAGTACAGCAACTTAAAAAAAGTATTTTATTATAAAATAATAAATTTAAAAAAATTAAAGCTTTCCATTTGCTTAAATATGACAAAGATAAAATAATATAGATTTTACATATTCAAAACATAAATTTTATACAAATTTCCTAGTAATTTCGTCTTGTAATTATGTAGTCAAGGTCAAGGAGTATTTTCTTTGATTGCCGTTCTTTTTTTCCAGATGCGTTAACTCGCTGAAAATGGAAATATCTACAATTTTTGTGGTAGATATACGTAGAAGTACCAATGCCTTGTACTGAAAATTTGTAGAAAATAATATTCCATTGCTGTTCCATTTTTTTTAATATGGCAATTTGTTCCCACAAGTCACTTTCAATTTAGTTACGCATCTATACATTATAGTAGAAGTGTTTTGGACAAAAATTCTTTAGCAGAAAATTGACTGTTTTCTCTTAAACACAAAAAACTGTTTTTAACTGTTTGTTTAACTGTTACTGTTAAACTGTTTTAACTGTTTATTTGAATAGTCATACTGCTCCTATATATGACATTTCAATTTTAAATTGGAAATGGTAGAAAGACCTTAAGATTAAATGTATGTAGGTTAAAATTATAGGGTGTTTAGGTTTTGAGGATTTAGTTTGGTTGTATTTAAAAATTTATTCTGCATATTATAGGAGAGGGCGACGTTACATAAATAATTCTACTTACACATAATTTTTGTGGATTTTCTGATAATGGAAGCAATAGTAAATGAATGTTAGTAATATAATTTATGCTTTATTCAAAATCTATTGTGATATTCTGATAAAAAATTAAGTGTGATTTTATAATTTTATATCAAATGACAAATTTTATTTATATAAAAATTTTATGACAAATTTTATATCAACTTTATGCTATGTGATATTTATTTATTTATTTATTTTATTTATTTATTTTTTCAATTATATGTATTCTGTTATACTATGGCTACCAATTCGCAAAAGAGTGGTATGTGCGCAACTGCATTTTCAATGTTGAAATTTATTTTCGTAAAAATAAACTCTTTAAATTTTCTTATTTGGCATATTATTAAGATTATATTGTGTGTCAGCAAGAGTATATCCTAACTTTTTTTACAGATCAGGAATGTTATATTATGTGATACCATATTTTCATTTTTTTATTTTAATCCTATCAAAATAGACTTTATAATTCAGAAAAAGAAAAAGATATGTACCATAAGAATGATAATAATAATAATAATAATAATAATAATAATAATTTAATAAATTAATTTTAAGCATGATATTTTTCTATTATTTACATGTGCGACTGTTATTCTGTTTACATATCGCAAGTACAATTCGACTTTTCACAATGATATTTTAAAAGAGAACATGTACATACATACATATCATTCTTTAAAATGCTTAAAAAATGGTTTCTTGTTTTTTGTTTAATCGTTCAAAAGTTGGTAGGTAGTGTGATTCATTCAATAATATGAGCCTTTTACTAGTCATGTGCGTGATTTATTCCTTATCTTTTTTCCTCGAGCTTTTTGTAGTCCCATAACATGCTATGTTCATTCAAGTTAACGCCCATGAAAAACAGATTGCTAAAGTCTTGAAGAAGAATGGAACAATTAAAAAAATACATTTGTAATAATCGCCGAGAGCAGGCACTTTTTAATGTGAAATTTAATGTGTAATGCAAGAACAAACAATCGATTTGCAAAATCGGAAGACGCGCTTTAATCTATTGAAAAATATTACAGTGATGTGGATTTCGCTTGGCGGTACTGATGAAGTTCAGGTTCCATAGGGCCATTGTGCTGGAGGACATAATCCAGGCGGTGCACGACGTGCTAAATTGTGGAATGTAATGCATAAGGAGTGATGCTTCGCACATGTGATATGTGATTTTTTTATATCTTTGAGTTTTCTATCACCTCTGCGGCATACAACGGATTTCTAGTAACCACGAAGTCAAAAACCATGAAGCGTTAGATCACGGTATCCAATAAGCCACGCTGTACAAAAATAATAGATAATTATTTTATCACAAATGAAAAGCCTGACATAGGAACAGTTGCACCACTCACTCAATATGGGAAGAGATGCGGCATGAAATGTTCATCTGATAGGTACTGTATTTTCTACACTTCAGAAAGTACGACAGTCTGCAATATGCGCAGATATATTTTTGCAATAACCGAACACATTACAGAGACTGTTGGCCACAAATCCGGAAAGAAATACGGACTACGAATGGAAAATGCAGAAAATTACACCACATAGCTAATTTTAGAGAATGGCAGGATACATCATGATCAGCATTTAATGTCCCCCAAGCCCCCATTCTGCAGTTTTTATATATTGTTTATCCCATTCACATGAAAATAGATCCAGTTCTCTTTGGAATTTTAATTTTGCTGATGGTTACAAACAATTATTTGCACCGAAGTGATAGGCTTGTAATGCCATCTGTTGTCGGTTATTGCAACTATTTTTCTATTATTTCATTCTTCCTGTATAGTATGTGCAACAATTTACTTCCGTTTGGATTATTCCTGTAAGCTACTGACAGCAGTAAATAGAGATAATTCTTTGATAACAATTCGGAATATAATAAATTTGGAATCAATATAAGACTACAACTTGTATCAAAATGGCTCCAAATAGTAAAATAAAAATGTTACGTATGTATTTTATGAACAGAATAGTTTTAAATTATAAAAATATAACTCATAAATAAAGACTGCAAAACAGACAAAAAATTTAAAAATATCATACTAACATAAAAAATCTAAAATTTCTCTATTATGTTAAATATGATAATTTTTATTGCTGCAATTACATTATTTATGTTTTGAACTTAAATATATCAGAAAATTATACAGAATGGAATGATATCGATTAACTAAAAAAAATCCAAAACTAGTTACTGTAAACTAAAAAAAAAAAAAAAAAAAAAAAGTTTATTTTTTTTAAGTATCTTCCTATGACAGAAAAAAGAGAAAGTTTAACAGTTTTTGTGAATAAAGAAGATACACACATAATATTATATACTTAAGATTCATCTTTTTAAATTTAAGAATATTTTAATATGAACATCTAAAAATCTATTTTATATTGAATTCTGGTATATCTTTTAAACCCTGCATTTGTTTTAGCAGTACATAAATCTTTGAATTGGTATTCAACATATAATTATAAAAAATAAGTCTATTAATAATAGATTACTTGCTTATAAAAATTAAACGAAATTATATTTTTCTGCATTACTATAAATCTTTAAAAACAAATAATGCATTCATTAAATTGCATTTGTTTTTATTTTATATTATTTAGCATAATACATAAATTTGTATTTGTAAAAAGTAGGACAGTAATTAAAGAACTAAAGTTTTTAAAGAAAAGGAGAGATTATAATTTTTTTCTAGATTAGATTAATTTCTATAATTTGTAGAAAATCTTACTAGCACATGTTACGTAAACATGATAACATTAATTATGTTTTTATTCTTTACAGTAGATTTGTTTTCGTTCAAATTATCATTAATTTGACACTGAATAATTAAATGGAAATTGGAAATGATTTATTACCTCATTAGTTGTAATTCCAGAATAAAATTTAAATGTAGATGCACTGTAATAAATCAAAAGTATATCATATCTACTACTTGATTTGATAGCAAGAATTGAAAATGACGGGAAATTGCTATTTTAGTGATATGGAGCGCTTAAGGAATGATACACTATAAATTACGTTGCGAAAATATTTTGATTTTCGAGCCATCATAACTAACTAATATATATACATATATATATACACTATATTGCCATTGATTATGGGACACTTGCGATTTTAGACATTTTACTAAATATCTAGAAAAATACATGAGGAATCATCTCGAAACTCTTAGTGTATAAATATAATAGTATACGTCATACATCTCCCTGAAGATTTTTTACCGAAACGCCATAGGGGACCGTCAAGCAATTAAATTAGAATGAATATCTTTTGAATAACCCTGTCAAAACTAATGTAGCAAAAGCGCTCAAACTCTAGATTATGATTGAATGCCTTATTGTAATACACTGTGTTCATTTTTATGCAAATAGCATGCACACTCGCAGAGTAATTAAGGTTTTTATAAAAATGGTCCCAAATTTTTCCAAGTTTTTCCATTATAATTTTCAGAGTTCTTAATATAAAAAAATATTTTTTTCAGAAAATATGACAAACAACATTTCACACAGTACCCTGTAATCAGAATTAAAAAATAATAAAAATTGTATGAAAAATGAGTAGGTTTACTATATAATATTTTACTGCGCATGCGTCAAAGATATCAAAATTTCATTTGCATATTATGTTAGCTAAATGTATAGAGCAACTTTTGTAAAAGTCTCAAAATCATAGCTTGAAAATTCTGAAAGTAATCGTCTATAGAAAAAGGACAAAATCCGTTGTTTCCAAAATGAATCAAAAAAATGAGGGGTTTTATCCAAATGCAGTAGTACATCCCATATTGTGTATTCTATATTGACACTAATCAATGAATATATGGATACAACCCCTCTTGTTTTTGCTTCATTTTGAGAATAACGGATTTTCGACTTATTCAATTGACGATTATTGCCAGAATTTTCAAGTTATGATTTTGTGACTTTCACAAAAGTTGCTCTATACATTTAGCTAACAAAATATGCAAATGAAATTTTGATATCGTTGACGCATGCGCAGTAAAAAATTATTTAGTAAACCAACTCATTTTTTATACAATTTTCATTATTTTTTAATTCTGATTACAGGGTACTATGTGCAATGTTCTTTGTCATATTTTCTGAAAAAAATAATATTTTATATTAAGAACTCTGAAAATTATAAGGAAAAAACTTGGAAAATTTTGGGATCATTTTTAGAAAAACCTTAATTACTCTGCGAGTATGCATGCTATTTGCATGAAAATGAACAAGGCTTATTACAATAAGGCATTCAATTACAATCTAGAGTTTGAGCTCTTTTGCTACATTAGTTTTGACAGGGTTATTCAAAAGATATTCATTCTTTTTTAATTTGTTGACGGCCCCCTTTGGAGTTTCGGAAAAAAAACTTCACGGAGATGTATGACTTATACTATTATATTTATACACTAAGAGTTTCGAGATGATTCCTCATGTATTTTTCTAGATATTTAGTAAAATGTCTAAAATCGCAAGTGTCCCATAATCAATGGCAATATAGTGTATATATAAGTTAAAATTTTTGGAAGTTATTAATGTTTACCCTAGCGTGAACCTATTTAAAAAAAGTTTCTATCATATTTAGTTTATTTACTGATTCACTTAAAAATGAAATTTCCGTTACATTATGACAAATGATAAAAAATTGTTTCGGATGAAATTTAAATTTCTTAGAATCTTTGAAGCATAATATTGATTTGGATTTACAAAGAGTACTAAAATATGCATTATGTAGAATATGTGGGGCAAGGAAACATTTATTATTCATCTACAGGTCGCACAAAATAATTCCCTTACATAATTGTTTAGGGGTAATTTAGGCATGTTTTAATAAAATTAAACTAGATCATGTATAATGGAATTTGGAAGCAAGGCTGGCATAAAGTACAACTTTAATTATGAAGTGAGCTTATAAGTTTCATTATGTATGTGCATATTATAGATGAATATAAAGGCTATAGTTAATTTTTAGGATAACACAAAATAGTTTGTACGATCATTGAGCGTAGGCGCAAATTAAATAACGGTGGTTTTTAACCGAGTTATGCATTTCAATGCTGAGATGCATTCAGTTTACTATGTTTGTAGAAATAAAAAATAAAATGACATACAGGACCATGCTAAAACTTTGATACATGGCCATCTATGGATGATAATTACTGATAATGATAATTAAGTAGTTTTTAGAATGTTAAAGTTTGAATTAAATTTTAGCTAAATACTGCTGTGTAATAGAGGTACTAGATAAACAACATGGCGGAATTCCAGTATATTTGCATTTATTAGTATAAATTGCTGAAAGAAAAAATTAAACTGATATAAGTTTTATAGCTTAACTAAACTTTTTCATTGTGTAGTATGTATATCAACCTACTTATCAAATACACAGTTGTTCAATAGTATTGGAGTACACTTTGGTTATGCAGTATAACACATTAATTTCCTAAATAACGAATTTTTCCTAAAGATTTCATGAAATCTTTGAAATCGTTTGATATTCTATGTTTGACGCATGTTTTTTCTTACTTATTTTAGTATTACTTTTTTTTTAAAATGTGGAAGTAGTGATATCTTAGTAGTACTTAATAATTATATCGCGAAATATGGTAAATTTTATTAATACGCTTATCTCACATAAAAATTCAAACGAATATATTAAATAATTTTTCTCCCCGTACTTATTTTCGCCAATTTTCTCTTTTAAATATGTTTAAGTTTTTCAGGTATTTGAGATTTATATTTAAATTTTCTGTGTAAGTTTTTTTTATACATATATGCGATAAATCTGCTTATAAAATTACCACAATTTTTTTTGGTAAAAAATCACATTAAGAGATGTTAGATTTCAGCATTTATCACTATATGTATATATATATATATACATATATATATGAAATTTAATACTAGATGAATATAAACATTTATGCACGGTAATGTGTAATACACATTTGAATAGTCCTTAAAAAACTTTGTGAAAAATATTAATATTTAAAAAAGTGCGAATTGTTAATCTAAAAAATAAATTAAATGCGCTATTTTTTCCCGAATTTATTGTTAGTTGGACATTAAAATCCAGAGTTTTCACAATTTGAATCATTTTTGAAAAATAAACAAAGTTTTTAAATATATAAACTGCCCCCTTTAAATAGTTCAAAATAAAATAATTAAAGCTACAGTTACTTGATTCAGTCTTCGCATTAAACATAACCTCAAAAAAAAAAAAAAATAAAAATAAAATAAAATAAAAAAAAAAAAAAAAAAACATTGTTGAGTATAAGAGATAACAAGGAAACAAAAATCCTTATACGAGCAATTTCTTTAGAAATACATTTTTCATAACTATAGGAAAAGGTACGGAAAGGTAGTATGATGCATATTGGAAAAGATATCTTATACTTGAGTCATTGATATAAATCAGAATGAAAAAAAAATCCATTTCAGCATTTTTATTTTTTTAAGCTTTTTGAAATCAATAAAACATGTATTGAAGTATTCTTCTTGCTTTATTTTAAAAATGTTTCCAGAAAATTACACAATAATGCAATGAATGTGTTTTCCTAGGCACATAGAACTTAGATTTAACTCTCTATCATAATTAACTACTTTTTAAATTCCCAAAATTGTATCACACTAACAAGGAATGTCTCCATACTGGGCATACTCATAAACTTTCGAATAAAACGCTAATTAAACTAATGTATCTGATAAAAGATCTTTCAAAATTAGTGGTGGAATCACAATAAAAATTATGTAAAAAAAAAACAGAATCGAACACTTTCGTATATTTAGCGTGAATGTCACGTGATTTCCGAGCAACACTTTCTATTGCCAAAAGCAAATGATTTGATGCAGATGAAAACTAGAATTTTTAAAATGCGCGTAAATTGTATTTAATGAATTTAAATATAAACAATGAAAGAGTTTAATATATTATCCTCATATATATTATAAATGTAAAAGAGTGTCGAAAGTTGGAATGAAGGCATCAAAACGGATGGATTAATGTCTTTGAATCTTTGCATATCGATAAGTTAAGCTCGGAAATGAACATAGGATTAATTTTTAATTGATTTATTCAAATATTTTCCTTAATAATTCAAAATTTCATTATTTTTCATACCGAATCAATTAAAATTTTTTCGATAAAAAATAACCATTTTTCTTTCCCGTTACCAAGAAAAATAAAATCTGGAATAATAATTTCTCCTCGGCAATTAATTTTCAGTTAAACAGTTTCCACGTGAAAAATTAAAATAAAAAGAATTTAAAGGAAAATAAATATGATGCCATAATTGAAAAAAAAGAATTATTTTATTATATAAGATGCATGAATATCCGTTACGTTAATAAGAAATTTTCTGTAAAAAATGGCGACATAATTAGAAGTAAAGAGAACTAGTAAGAATTAAATAATTAATAAAACATTTGATTTTGAAAAATATGACGTCATACTTTAAATAATATAAGAATTTTGAAGTATTTGTTAAAAATACAAGAGGCATGGAACGAAATATCTATACTAATAAAATCCGTGCGCCTCTGTCTGCTTGAAGCCGATTACAGTTCGCAACGCGGGCGAGTTGGAAGTCGCGAGAGGTGTCTTTCGATTGGAAAAATTTCGGGGAAGTCATTTAGGGCATTTACGAGACCGTGGAACCAAAATTAAAAAAGTTATGAATTAAAAACCCCTTGGGAATCGGAACGGAAAATATCTCAATTCCCAAACGGCGCTCCGAAGCAGAACACTGCGCCACCTTGCGGTGAAGAACCTGAACTTTTCCCCTTTGGCTAAAAGAAGAAACAGCCGAAAACCGCTTTTTCTACCGGCGCTATTTGCGTTTTTTTTTTTGCGCGTTTTTTCTTAAACCATCATGCAGACAGTTTTTAAAGTAGAAAAAAACTGATTACATATTCAGAATTTGCGTAAAAATCTGCTTCTGATGAAATAAAAAATACGAAAAAATGTCTTATGGGCGCGTAGTGCCCACCGTGCAAAACCAAATATTTTTAACGGGACTATGGGCGCGAAGCGACAATAGCTCCGATCCACAATCTTTTTTTTCAAGTGCACGTGGCCCACAGTGCGAAATCACATATTTTTAACGGGACCACGGCTCTTTAATTTACTTTTTTTTGTGCTTGAGGATTCGAACACCAAGACTTGCTTATTTAATGAATTTTTTTGCTTATTATATACTGCTAAATACCGAGGTTCGTTTGGAAAAAGTGGCCCAGCTAGCGGGCGTAGCTCGCTAGTGTAACTAATAAAAGTCGGTAAATAATGACGTCAAATTTAAAGTAAAAGAAATCTATTTTCTACTAATGCTGATTTACAAGTTTGAATGTAATTTACATATAAATGAAAGTTTTCATTCAAAGTTCCCGTTATGATTCTCTGTTTTTTATTTGAAAAAAGGAAAACAAAACTGATTAATGTATATTTTTGACGCTATTTTCTCGTAATATTATAAATGTGAATGTGTGTCCGAAAGTTTGAAGGAAATAAACCTGATTATAGGCCTGAAATGAACATACGCTGATTTTTATTTATTTTATTCAAATATTTTTCTTAATAACTCCTAATTTCATTATTTTTCATATAGAATCAATTAATTTTCCTGTAATATTTAATCAGATTTAATCATCTTCCTTTTTTTTAATTGCCAAAAAAAAAATAAAAATAAAAAAAAAAAAATAAAAGGAATAATAATTTTATTCCAGTAATAAATTTTCATTTGAAAGATCTTCACGTGATAAAGCAAAATGAAATAAATTAAGTAATAATTAAACAAGTATCATTGTGACGTCATATTGAAAACAAAACATAATTCATTTGTAATAAAAACAAGGTGCATGGATTTTGAGTAAACACTAAAAGGAGACAAATGTGATGTCATACATTGAAAATAAAATGAATAGTGTGTTTTGATATTGAAATTAAAATGAGATTGAGTTATGCTATCAAATGTTATTATTTAAACAAAATTATATTAATCGTCTGCACACGGTTAATACAAATATTTAATTTTTGGTTTTAAAATGAAATAATATAAAAAAGAAAGATTAAAAAGAAAATGAATAGAAAATGTCAATAACTTAATATGTCAGTGACGTAATAATTAACGAAAATAGGTTAAATTAAAGAATAGCTCAATTAATTGAAATATAAAAATTAACAAGTGTGATTTCTTAAAGCTGTACAGTTCAGATAATCTGAATAAAAAATACTTTAAAAATACAATTTGGAGTTCAGAACCTAAAAATTTAATATGATTGCGTGAAAATACTATAATTTCCTTCTGTCAATATCGCAACTAAGCATCAAGAGCTCGAAGAAATTGTAAAAAAGTTTGTAAATGTGACTTGCAACCGGATTTTGATCCCGGATTTTTCTTTTAGCTTTCAAAAAGTAAAAATATGTTCTCCCTTTTAAAAATTATTTTAATGATAAATTTCTATAAGGTTATATTGTACACAAAGAAACATCTACAAATTTTACAAAAATACAACCTAAAACACAATTTTGTATTAGAATTTTCCTAACATTGTTTTTTCGTTTTATGAAGAGAAATAAATACGTCGATTTTTATGATATTACTGGAATCTCCGTTTTGACAATTTCTAAATTGATTGAAGAGCATTTCACGACTTCATCCTCTCTGTAGCTAGATGCCGAGTTCCTGTGGTTTGCCGTCTGTGTATCCGTGATTTAACTTGAATAAATAAAGTCGGATTCTCACAAAATTTATAGATGTTATAGAGATTTGAAATAGCATGTTCCGCATTGACAATGAAACATCTAGCAACCATAGTCCAATCATAAGGGCACTGAAGAGGAGACTTTACATTATGGTCGAAAAGAAAAAAAAATCGTTTGTGGTGTATTATAATAGCATAATTTAAAAGTAATGAAATTTATATACTTGTTAAGGTGAACAAGAAGTGTAGTACTTATAGTATATGTACACGAAACTCAAAAGTATTTCATTAGGGCAAATACACACACACACACAGAGACTGACAGGCATTTTGTAAACACGTGTTTTTTAGAATCTCAGACTCCTAAAACACGTAAACCCGTCGAAAACTGGAAGTCGAAAAAAATGTCGATATCTAAACGTTCTTCCATTGCAGAGAGAAGAAGTAAAAAAAAAAAAATTAAGGTAAACTTTAAATTTTTACAATGGATTCATAAAGAGCTTTTTGGCACGGATGTTTTTATAAAGAGTGTGCTTTTAGAAATTTTACATTTTTTTCTTACATCAGTACAAAGTACTACTTTTAAAATTATGCAAATGAAATGTTTTGCAAAGCAACTGAATTTCTATTTTTACTTAAAGAAAAAAAAAGAATTTTAATGCTACATTAAGACTCTTTAGTTGACATCAATGAAAACAGACGTGCATGAAAACCCCATTATTTAATGAAAAAATATCTGATGTAAAGTGTGAAAATACAATACAGACATTAAACAAAACACTTCTTTTTTATAATTAAAAACGCAAGAGAAAATTATGTCATTGCAAATTAAAATATTTCGTACAAGCAGATTGCCAGCCTTGGTAAATACAAATTTTTATCAATTTAATATATGTTATAAGGCAGAGACCCCTTAGACTCAAGTTTAATGGATTTTATACAACACTCATTAGTTCTTGAGAAACAGGGGGAGAAAGTTTAATATTATAACACACATTAAATACCTACTTTGAAAAGAATGAGTATGGTTGATCGTAGCTCTGTTGGTATTCGCTCGATATCCAGCGGCCCCGGGGTCGATATAGAGATATGCTACATTTGTTTTTCCTCCTTTTTTATGAATATATTTGTACTTGCATGGATGTGTACTTATGAATTTATAATTTATGAATTTATATAATTGCACAATGCAAGAGTAATCACATTACAAGTCTTTAATATACTATCCATTTATAAATCCATAGAAAGAATGCGTCATTGAATGGATCAAAATACACCACCATGGATTTCTACAAAAGACAAATCCCTTTTATCTGGAATATTTGTAACACATTTTCTGTTTTTAAGTTTGAACCATAAGCAAACAAATGTTCTTCTAAAGGTAATACAAATGAAAAATAAATGCTTGTATTTAAAGGGAAATTTTAGAAAGTTCATGTAAAACAAAAGCCATTTACTATTGTAAAGCGAATCTGACATGTTTGGAATATCCCTTGTTTGTGTTAATTGTGTTAATTTGTTCTTTTGCAACTAATAATATAATGTGTTCCTTCGTTTATCGATAAATGAAAAGCACAAATGTATACTTTTTTTTCTTGGTAGTTTTATAAAATTACAGTGTAAGTTTTAAAATTTGCACCTTCTTTAAATATATGTAAAGATTTAATATATATTAGAAATATTTTATAATTTAATATAATTTATAAACATTATAGAAAAATTGTCTTTCGCTTTTTTAGCTTGATTTTTAACATCAATTCCACATGAAAAAAAATAATCTTATTGGAAATGCTTCATAAATTTTTTAAATGAGAAGCACAGTATATCATGTAATACAAGGGCATTCTCATTACAAAACCTTTAATACGATATTTTTCGTATTTTAATATAAATGGGATTTTAATATTTATTCTAAATATTTAAAAGATCAGGCTGTTTTTTAGTCATCAGCCGTGAACTCACTACTCGACCGATTTTGATAATTATTTTTTTTCAAATGAAAATTGTTGATATGCAGATATGCCGGTTCTGGCTCTTTTTATATTTATTTCAACTTTTATATTTTATGTTATTTTTTAGAACCTTTTTTATGATTTAATTTTAAGTGGCACCCGAGTTAGTGTCATTGCTGCAGAGAAAAGAAAAAAAATGAAAAATATTCTGACACGTGTCTTTTTATTTATAGCATATTTACTTATTTTGGCTTTTTTTTATTTGCAAGTTTATTACGGCAAAGGACATTTATACACATGTACTTTATTTTGATAGGCGAATAAAAATTCACATTTATGTAAGTCATGGGATTAATGTTTATTGGGTTTATTTTATCTTTATGTATTTTAATTTTATTGATGCCTTTTTTTCATTACAATGAAACAGAAAATATGTTTTTATTTTAATGCATACTGGCTAAACATAAAAATATTTATATAAAGTGCGTGTAAAAAGTTCATTACGGTGTAAATGGCTACATGATTAGTTTAAAATGTATATTTTCCTTGATTCATATAAAGAGAAAATTTGTCTGCTGGAGTCAAAATGACAAAATTTTCAATGATTTTCCATTTCTTCATTTAAAAGATTATAATTGGAGACATTATAAAGTATTTCATCATAATAGCATGTTTTTTCTCCTTAAAAAGTAATAATTTTAGGTAAGATGTATTTTTTTTTACAGAGAATTCAGAAAAGTAAAGAATTTGAGGAATATTAAGATTAATATATAATGGTTTTACATATTAAAAAACTGACTTTATGTACATCTTTCGTTTTATAGGATTATTTTTTGTAGACTTATCATAAATTCATTTATCAGTTCTTTATTATCGAAAAAATCCCATTTCTTTCATTGTTGACATTCATTGTGTAAACAGCGGAATTCTCTGTTGTCGTCAAAAATATTACTCTACTTTTGAACGGCAGCCAAAAACCAAATTACAATTTTTAGGAATATATAACGATGGTGACAACAGACATTAATATCGCTATCACTTTTATCGTATTTACATTACTTCTAAATCTAAATACTATACAATTTCAATCGGTACATGATAAAACAGGAGTAAAATTAATTCTGGGGAGAAATATATTTGAAAACTGACTCTTAATTTAGCAACATACTTAATTATTTTCAAGCCGGAATTATTTAGAAAATATCATTACACCAACTTAAAAACCTGTGGCCTGTAAAAAAGAAAGAAAAAAAAAAGATAAATCATAAGATTAGAATATCCATAGACTGCAGCATTTTGTCACCAAACTGAAATTTGTATGAGAAAAACGACAGACATTCAATTTATATAGAACATAAAATTGATATAACGACAAAATTCTTGAACTGTCTCTTGAATCAGTGTATAATAAGAATTATATTTCATTATTTTTTACTGGTCCATTGGGTATATTACTTTATATCAAAGAAAATATGCATTTTGGGGAAATGAGTGAACCATGCCGATTAGGGAAAGGGAATGACGAAACCATGCGAAGAAATTATCTATCGCAGGCATTAAAACTCAGTTTTCATCTGTAAATTGACCAAAAATTATCGAAGAATATTTACTCCATTTTTGCATAAAAAGTAATTAGCTTAAAACTATGGATGTTTTTCAGAGAAAATAAATTCAAAGAAGAATGAATTGGTGGGGACATTTCAAAACTTATTTTTATAGTCAAATTTCAACGGGTTTTATATCGAATGGAATAAAATACATGCCGAAATGCGATGCTTCATGTTGAAGAGTAGATATACTTTCGAATTTGAGTAGAATGCTTTCCAGTTCATTGATCTAATATAATTATTTATTATAGTTATTTCAGTTTTTTATATATTCAAAACCCATTTTAAATATCATTAAATATTATCGCAAATTGAGTATTTACATAAAAAATAACTTACAAAAGTACTTACACGTATTATACAACTGAATTAAATGATTTGGGTAAATCCTGGTTAGTCTTCCGTGTCATTGCATTTCTAGTATTGAAAATATAACGGAGTTAGTAACGTTGTTCTACAATAATAATAATAATAATAATAACAATAATAAAATCAATTGTATATGACAATTTACAGCGATTCTTTTTAAATAAAAGATAATTCATTAAAAACAATGATCATGTGCGAGAATTACTCGCGCTCAGAAGATTATGTAAAATAAACATACGTATTATTAACCTCTTGGGATGAGCGACTGGTATAAGTGCCACTTAAAACTCTTTGAATATTTCATTATTCCCACCAGTTATTTTTTATTGTAAAGTTTACCTTATTTAAATTTGAGCGTATTCGCGATTCATGTACAGAAAATTTTTTGTTATGAAACACCGGTGGTTAAAAGTTAAGCAAAGTGTGCTTATTGCGAAAGGAGTTAACTGTATTATCAAAAGAAAATCGATGCTGAAAGAATAAAAAACTATACAAAGTGAGGTTGGTTATGTGTGTATATACTAGAAAATTATGAATGGGTATACCATAAAAGTTCATAGAGATATGAAGCCTAAATAATATCAAGTATTGCTGCTCTGCATAACTCGAGTTTTTTTTCCTACTTATCCTTATTCGTAATATAATATACTTAATACGGTACTGATAAAAAAAAAGTAGCACATATTTAAACTTCATTCGGCACTTCATAAAACTAAATTCAGCGTTGTATTAACCTGTTCTTTTTACTATGTAGCGAACGCAAAACCCTTTTTCAATGTTTAAACTTCGCATTGTGCTAAAGAAGCTCTCAAATTTGCAAAAGCAATTTTGGCCAGTTAATTATTTTAACAGATTTGTTTTTAATAATCATTTAACTAAACATAATTCGTAATGAGAGATATACTCAATGAAAACTAGTCACGAGCTGCATAATACTTATGAAGGGTTCACATCATAAATAATTTAAAGAAAAAATTAAGCAGTTTAATACCAAAATTTCGTAACGCAGTGGCCGCTATATCTGAAGTAAGTAACCTTTGCATTAAAAAAACTGATATTTAAATAGATATGTATATATATATATATAATTTCTTATGCGGGCGAACACTGGTTTATGTGATTAATTATAATTAAGTTAGTATGTTTATAACAGTATGAATTTGAACAGTTGTATTTATATTGCTACTAGGTATTGCATTACTCAATAGTTGTTATCTAGGATTTAAAAGCGGATGGTATGCAGAGTACGCTTCCCCCGTGATTGCTTATATTGAAATCACCCTTGCCCTCCCCCTCGTCCCTGACAGATGGACAGACAAACTGAAATCATAAACACTTCGCAACTTTGTTGGAAAGTGTTAAAATGTGTTTCATACATCCAACAGCCATTATCCCTAATATATAGTAATTTGGATGTGTTTGCACGCAAAATATTTGTAATATTTTGCGTGCCCCTGAAACTGCTATGTTCTTCATATTATGCATGCAATAACTTATATTAATTATCAGCGACGTATATCAATTCTATTATATATGAAATCGCTTACCATAATTAAAGTATGTCGCAAACATTTACCTCTTTTATTATTATGTAATGGAATCCTTTTGTGTGGCACTGTAAACTAATAATAATTATTCTTTTCTCTGCATGTTTTACATAATAGATATTATATTTCACTTCGTAGATGCATATAAATTTGAATATATTTTACCGGATGTAACATCTTTTATGTTATTTGGAAAGTTTTTTTCGCTAAGGCTGTAATGTAACGGAGAATGTTTAAACGTCTTTGTAAATAAACTAATCATGGTAGAAACTTTATTTTGAATAGGATCTGTGCAAGAGTAAATGTGAATCATGTCCAAAAATGTCATGGAAACCCGAGTATATTTACGAGAGTTAGAGCAGAGATAGGTGGCCAGACGAACACCCGGACAACCGTACAGAAAACCCGAAAGCATAAACACTTTTCAACTTTGTTGGAAAGTGCTAAAAAAGAATATAAATCCTTTGTAGTTTCCATATTTTGTTTACTATGTCTTTTTGTTATTTAAACATATTTTTGCTCTGATATCCATTTTGATATATCTGAGTTAAAAAAGAACAACGTATTTGGGGAAATTTTTAAAATGTGAATTGTAGTAAAAAAAATAAATCCAGAAAAGCTTTTATGATAAACCTGTATTTTTATTCTTTCTAGAAAAAAAAACGAAATTTTTCAGAAATATGAATTCCTGAACATTTTTTTTTCTTTTTTTTTTTTTTTACAAAAGCCAAAAACCTTCGATGTTCATACACAGCTTTTCGTATTAAATAAAACATAAGGTTTCCGATTTGTTGAAATTCTTAAGCTCAAGTATTGAGAGAAAACACTGAATTCGTAGACAAGGAAAGAATACATTTTATTTGAATAACGATCTATTTGCTTTTTTTTTTCTTTAAGAACTTGCATGTAGCAAAATTGAAGTTCCCTTTTTCTATTTCATTAAATTAATTTTATTTACAAGTTTCTTTTAAAAAGAAAAAAATCTTTAAAATAAATAAATAAATAACCGTAGCACTGTAGTTTGATTTTGTTTCCAGTATATGTAAGAAAAACTAAGAAGAATTTGCAAATAACAAAACATTATTCCATTTCGTGCATGTTTACACTCGAAAATAAAAAATGTCGATTTCGAAAATTAAATCCTAATAGACTGTTTTTATGATTTTTAAAATTTGTTTTGTAATTTGTTCATTTTTTTTAAATACATAAATAGAACATACTTTGCGTGAATTTCGATATATCACTATGAAAACAAATGTTTAAAGTAATAAATAAAAACGCTAAAACAGCGATATATTAAGATTAAAATTAAAAAGAAAATTATTAGATGTTGCATGATAAACAAATAGTATCTCGTCAATAAATCATCATTTTCAGTAATGATCGAAAACTATTTGGAAAAGAATGAAAATTTTGTGAAGTTTTGAAAGTTTCTAACAAATTCTTAATGTCATTTTGAGTTTAAAAACATTGTAATTTTTCTTAAAAAGATAATGAATTCAGTTTTAATGCATATATATAAAATAATATTTAGTTTATAAAAAGAAACTAAAAGTTTTTTATATGTATATAATCTATACTAATAAAATAACAAATCGTTCTGTGTGTGTGTGTGTGTGTCTGCGATAGTTAGCGAAAACTATGGTACGTACGAAGCTCAAAATTTTTCTCAGAGTAGCCCAATATCTCTCCTGGTGCACCTGATGCTCAGAATTTCAAAATTCTATTTATTAACTGAGTAATTAATTAAATTCCAAACCTCACTCTCATAAAAAATCGCTTTTTTTTAGCTTTTTTCCCTTTTATTCTCTTATGATTGATTGGTTGCATAAAATTTTCGCAGAAATAATTTAAAAAACTGGGACTGACCTTTAAAATTCATAGACTGGCAAACTGTCAATTTAAATGAGGATTTTTTTTTTATCACAACTGCTGTACGCCATGGAGGAAAAAGATAGGTGGTGGCGAAGTAAACCGAAAAAAAAGGTTTGCAATATGAAACCATTTATCGCTGAAATTTTAATGTCTCAAAATAAAGCACGAGGAAGAAATTTTGTATTAATAAGAAGGATTGGAAGAAATGAATTACAACTGAAGGATATTTTACGAAGAAATATTAATTTTTTTAAATGGTTTTTTCTATTATATTATTTATTAAAATAAATATTTGCTTTTAAAAATAATTGAAATTGGAAAATTAAAAATAATTAAATGTCAAAACAAAATTAAATAAAATATTGAAAACATATGATTTAAAGTAAAAAATTGTATTACTAAAAGTTTTCTCTTTTTTTTCAGAAATTTTTAATACTTTATAACGTAGATAAAAAATGTTTATGATTTAACAACATATTAATAATTCCATGTCAATATATAAAATATAGTGATGAAATGATTCTTTTAAAATCATACATGAACACTTAAATAATAATATTAATCTAAAATCTAGATTTCAGAGTGCAGACGATTTTAAGACATTAACGAAAGAATGTTGATTTTTCAAGCAAAGTCTTAAATGATGCTTCTATATTGATATTTGAAAGCCATATGATAAAAATAATCAAATAATTCTTGCCTATGATTGATCTAATTCTTTCATGCATTCTGATCGTGTATTACAGGCAATAATGGCACAAAACGTTATTTTTTAAACGAAATTTTAGTCATCTATTTAATAACAGTTTAAAAGGTGAAAAACAAAAACAAAGAAATACTGGCTTAACCTTACTACCCTGAATGGGTCTAGTCGACCCAGTCCTATAATGGGTTTCATTCGATTCAAACCAGAAAAATTTTCATAAAGTAAATTAAATAAATAACGCAAAGATTTAAGTTAAATAAGTATGTTAAATAGATCTAAATAAAAATTCTGATGTGAAATATTTTAATCAAGTTTGTGTAAAATATCAACAGGGTAGGAAGGTTAAAGCAGTTTGAATTGATCAGAGTTTCAAAGCACATGGTTTTGTTGGTGCTTATTTGGACTTAATGTCGCGGATTTTAGAGTTAAATTTTTTGCATCACCCCAAGACATTATACTGCCACTGTATTAATTTCTTTTTATTATATGGTTGTACGCATATTTTTGGCATTTCAAAAATTAGAATTTATGAGTCATTCGCTGTGTTGCAGTAAAAAACATTACACAACACTTTTACGTTTTTTTTTTAATCATTGATTAAATTTAAATGTGTTCTATTCAATTTAAATTTGTAATATGGCTTTAATTTGTTTTTAAAACAAAAATAAAATAGTTGTTTGGCGTACAATTGTTTGTATCCGCAAACGATTCATTCACCATAATAAATTATCAAATAGCAAAGTAAATTATCTATCAGAAATAGCCATAAAAAGAATACCAGCAAAACTGATTATAACCTTAATGTTTAGACTAATTTAAACGTAACCCGATCCCCCCCCCCCACAAAAAAAAAAAAAAAAAAAAAAAAAAAAATATTACAATCCAATCTGTGATACACAAAATTTCCGTGGAAAAATAATTTTCGTGGGCATGAAACCTGACCCGAACCTAAATATTTTCTTTAAAAAAACCCGAAATATGACTCGAACGAAATCTGAAACCGATAAAAATATTCCAGAGAACTATAACCCGATCCCAACAAGACAAAATACTTTCCGTGTTATAAACCCGACTCAAACCTAAAAAACTCCGTTTGAAAAATCCTGAACTTTGACCCAAACCACATCTAAATCTGACCAAAGTATTCGAAAGAACCATAACCGGATTCGAGTAAGACAAAATAATTTCCGTGGACATGAACCCGATACGAATCTAAAACTACCATTCAAAAAAATACCTGAAATTTGAATCGAACCAAATCTGAATCTGACAAAACTATTTCAAAGAAACGCAACCGGATCCAAGCAAGACAAAATATTTCCATGGACATGAACACAATCCGAACCCAAAAAATTTCTTTGAAAAAAATCGCGAACTGAACGAAATCTGAACTTGGCAGAAATATTCCAGTGAAGCATGTCCTTATTCGAACAAGACAGAATTATTTCCGTGAACAAGCAAGAAGACCCGAACCCAAGAGTTATATTTGAAGAAATAACCCGAAATCTGAATTGAACCAAATTTGGATCTGACAAAAATATTCCAAAGAACTATAACCCAATCCAAGCAAGACGAAATAACCGACATGGACAAAAACCCAACTCGAACCTAAAAAATTCCATTTGAAAAAAACTGAAAGTTGAACAAACCACATCTAAATTCGACTAAAATATTCGAAAGAATCATAACTGGATTCGAGTATGACAAAATAATTTCCGTTGACATGAACGAGATCTGAACCTAAAAATTCTATTTGAGAAAATAGCTGAAATTCAAATCAAACCAAATCGGAACCTGATAAAAAATATTCCAAAGAATTGTAACCGGATCTGAATAAGACAAAAAATTTCCATTCTCATGAACCGAATCTGAACCTAAAAAATGTCTTTGAAAAAAATCACAAAATCTGAACTGAACCGAATCTGAACACGAAAAAAAATATTCCAGTGAAGCATGTTCTTATTCGAACAAGGCAGCATAATTTCCGTGAACACGCAGGAAAACCCGAACACAAAAATTCCATTTGAAGACAAAGTCAAAATCTGAATTGAAACATTATGTTCCCGACAAAAACATTCCAAAGAACCATAACTGTATCCAAGCAAGGCAAACTAATTTCCATGGACATGAATACGACCCGAACATTAAAACTCAATATAAAAAAAAAACCCTAAAATCTGAACCGAACGAAATCTGAACCCGACAAAAATGTTCTAATGAATCATAACCAGATCCAAACAAGACAAAATAATTTCCATGGACATGAAACCAATATATGGTTTGGTAACATTTAGGTTGCAATTACATTACGGTAAGTCTTTGATTATATTTAATTTACCGTTAGGTTACTGTTAGGTCACGGTTAAGTTAAAGTTAGGTTAAAGTTAAATTTCATTTATGTTATGGTTAGAATAAGGATATGTTACAATAAAGTGAAAGCTAGGTTACATTTATGTTATATTTAATTTACGGTTAGGTACTGTTAAGTCAAAGTTAGGTTACAGGCAGGTTATGGTTACGGTACAAAAGTTTACGGTTAGGAATTTATCCATAGAGTGAACATTACGCATGATTTGATTAAAAATAACACTTACTTTTGTTAAATGGCTCTGAAATTATAATACCAACATTTTAGCTACCAGCGAGTATCGATTTCATTCATGGTATAGTCGGATTTAAGAGTAATATAATTAGTTTGAAATTCAAAATATTTCACTCGGGATTTCTCTGTGAAAAAAAAAATAATTAGTTACGTGGCTTAACAGTGATTTTTGATAAATATCAACACTTTAACACGAAAATCAAGCAGTCGTTGGATATATATTCCCTCCCGCGTTTCTCATCGCTCATTTTGAGTATTTTTAGAGCTTGACATTAGCTGTTTTTTAAACCGATTTTTCACACAGTCAGTGGCCACGTATTTCAGACAATGTATTTCTGCATGTTTCGAGTTAATGATAAAATCATACAAATTTCAAGTTCATTTAATATTGTTAATACGGACCCGGGCAACGCCGGGCGGGTCAGCTAGTAAGTAAATAAAATTAGACCTTAAATAAAAAGGAAGATGAAGTTTCTTGTAATTTCCATATTTTTTCGACTACATCTTTTTGTTATTTATGGATATTTTTGCACTGATAATCTATTTGATATCTTTGAATTAAAAAAGAACAATGTATTTCGGGAAATGCTTAAATAGCGATTTGCAGTTAGAAAGAAGTCCACAAAAGCTTTTCTGACTGATCAAACTGTATTTTTATTCTTTCTAGAAAAACAAAATAATAATAATCGTCTATCTTTTTCAATCTTTTTGAACATTTTTGTTTACAAAAGCTAATACACAGTTCTTCGTATTAAATAAAACATAAGGTTTCCGATTTCTTAAAATTCTTCAGTTCAATAATTTAAAGAAAATACTGAATTCGCAGGCAAAAAGACAACATTTTATTTGCATAACGATTTTTATGCTAGAACTTTTTTTTATTTTACTAAAGAACTTGCATGTAGCAAATTGAAAGTTCTCTTTTTGTATTTTATTTAACTAGTTTTATTTTCATAACTATCTCTTTAATAATAATAATAATAATAATAAAAACAATATTCAATAGATAAATCTATTATTATAATAATAAAGAGAGAAGGATGTTTGTCTGTCAGCGCTGTTCTGAAGAGACTGCTGCACGTAGAATTACAAAATTTGGAGGGAAGGTACTTTTTTACATGTAGTTTTGCACCTCGAAGCCCGATTTTCAAATTTTTGATTAGATTTTTTTTGATAAATTTTTTAGGCGATTTTTAGCGTTCTTTTTGCAGTTTTATCCCATTAGTGAAAGAAATACGGTTTCATTCTTTTAACCCAAAATAGCAAATTTTTTTTCTCTTTTCAACAATGTTTATTCGGAATTTGTAGAGCGATTTTTGAATTTTTAACGAATTTTTAATGCGATTTTTAGTGTTTTTTCTCATTTTGCGGCTATTTTTTGAGATTGATAAAAAGAAAATCGTTTTAAATTTTTAGCCTAATGCCCTAAATTTATTGTATGTTACGATTTTTAGATTTTAACGATTTTTAATGCGATTTTCAATGTGATTTTTAATGTTTTTTCAAGAATTTTTGCGTTTAGCATCTATTTTTTATTTTATTGTTGTTCTATCAAAAACTTGAGTTGTTGAGAATACAATAAGTAGTATTTTTTTGCGAAATCTACCTAAAATGTCAAAAATTTAGGTACCACTATTTTCGAATAGATATTTCATAAAATATCTTAAATTCTTGCTTAAGACCGCTACCCCCTCGAGTAATATATCACCTGATAGCTTATTTAACAGAGTATCGTTTTGATAAAGTTTTTGAAGATTAGAATGCGCTACCTGGCGGTGGAAAATGGAACTAACAGAAAGCGATTTCTTTAAATCTATCATAATAAAGAGACAAGTTTGTGTGTGTGTCAGCGCTGTTCTGAAGAGTCTGCTGTACGTAGAGTTTCAAAATGTGGAGGGAAAGTACTTTTATACATGTAGTTTTGTACCTCGAAGCCCGATTTTCAATTTTTTGATTAGATTTTTTTGATAAATTTTTTAGGCGATTTTTAGCGTTCTTTTTGCAGTTTTATCCCATTAGTGAAAAAAATACGGTTTCATTCTTTTAACCCAATATAGCAATTTTTTTTCTCTTTTCAGCAAAGTTTATTCGGAATTTGTAGAGCGATTTTTGAATTTTTAACGAATTTTTAATGCGATTTTTAGTGTTTTTTCTCATTTTGCGGTTTTTTTTTGTTTTTTTTTTGAGATTGATAAAAAGAAAACCGTTTCAAACTTTTAGCCCTAAATTTTGTGTTTGTTACGAATTTTAGATTTTAACGATTTTTAATGCGATTTTCAATGTGATTTTTAACGCCTTTTTCAAGATTTTTTGCGTTTAGCATCTATTTTTTTCATTGTTGTTCTACCAAAAACTTGAGCTGTTGAGAATGCAATAAGTAGCATTTTTTTGCGAAATCTACCTAAAATGTCAAAAATTTAGGTACCATTATTTTCGAATAGCAATTTCATAAAGTCTCTTAAATTCTTGCTTAAGACCGCTACCTCCTCGTGTAATATATCACCTGATAGGTTATTTAACAGAGTATCGTTTGATAAAGATTTTGAAGAATAGAATGCGCTAGCTGGTGGTGGAAAATGAAACAAACAGAAAGCGATTTCTTTAAATCTATAATAATAAAGAGACAAGTTTGTGTGTGTTTCAGCCCTGTTCTGAAGAGTCTGCTGTACGTAGAGTTACAAAATGTGGAGAGAAGGTACTTTTATACCTGATACAACCTGATAGGTTGTTTAACAGAGTATCGTTTTGATAAAGTTTTACAAGAATGGAGTGCGCTAGCTGGTGGTGAAAAATGGAACTAACAGAACGCGATTTTGTTAAAATTTGGAAATATAACAATGTGATTTATTTTAAATTTTAAAATGGATTATAATACACGATAAAAAATGTAAACAAAGAATGGTGTGACACATTTCGGAGTACGTGAAAGGAGGGGCGCGAACAAAATTAGAAAATATAATAAGGAGATATGTTTTACACTTTTAGGTAATTCATAACGCATGTTAAAATTTTTAAAGTATAAGCAATGCTCTGGAGAGACCGCTGCACGAAGTTATGTATGAAGTTTTACACCTTGAAGGCCGATTTTCAGTTTTTTTAATTTAATTAATATGCGAATTTTAGTGGGTTTCGAGGCGATTTTTCCACCTTAGCGAAAAAGAAAGCGGTTTCATTCTTTCGACCTAATTTAGAGAATTTTGTTCTCTTTTCAATATAATTTATTTGGATTTCGTTCAACGATGTTTGGATTTTTAGTGAATTATTTAATGCAAATTTTTCCGCTATAATTCGACATTAGTAAAAGGAATTTTGCTTAAAACTTTCAGGCTGATGTATTAAATTTTAGCTGTTAAGATTTCAGCTAATTTTAATGCGATTTTTCGAGATTTTTTACGTTTGATGTTGAATTTTTGTCATTCATGAGATATTTCCAATTACAACGTTTTACATTATTAGAGTAAGTTTTGACCCCTGTGATTTTTTAATATTAGTGATTTTTAATGCAATTTTTAGAAATTTTTCGAGTTTTATGGTGATTTTTTGATAGTCGGAAGTAAATATTGATTTCAAACTTTTAATCTAATATAATTTTAAAGATTTTTAACGCAATTTTTCAAGAGTTTTTGTGTTCCGTGTCGATTTTTTATTATCTATATAGGATTTCCATTTATTACGTGATTATCCTGTCGACGAATGTCGCCAAATTATATCAATCGTGAAACAAGCAAAATTATGCAAATTGATGTAAATTTTGTGTTAAATATTGAAAGAAGAGATAATTTAGAAAAACATTAACACAAATACATATAAAAATAAGAAGTAAAAACCACTTGATGACGTAACAAACATATGTAACATGTTTAATGTCAAGTGAATATGGAATTTACGATCCACCATTATTTTCATTTAATCTTATGGTTTGACCCAGATAGTTTCTTGGTCAACCAGATAATCAAATAGTACAGATTTCCGATTCGAATGTTTTATCCGTGATGAAATTCTGATTACTGAGATTTAAAAAATAACTAGCGATATTTAGTGCATTTTTCAATGCGTTTTTAATGAACTTTTTAATGCGATTTATTACTATTTTTTCCCATCCCTACCACAGTGGTGTTTTAACAATTAAAAAATTATTTTGGTTTCAAACTTTTAGACTAATATAGTAAATTTCACCATTTACCTTTTTTAAATTTTGTCGATTTTCAATGGGATTTTTGATGTATTTTTTGTTCTGCGTCAATTTTTTTGTAATTCATGTAAAAAAGAATGATTGCTACGTTTTACACGACTAGAATATTTTTTTTTATTCACGGGATGTATTTACATTTAGCGATTTTTAATGAATTTTTCAATGGTTTTGTATTGGTTTTTTGAATCTCACGGCTATTTTTTGAAATTTCGAAAAGGAAATTAATTTCAAACATTTACACTTCATTTACGAATTTTGAAATTTAGTGATTTTTTAATGCAATTTTTAGCAATCTTTTCATTATTTCTTACGCTTTGCGCCGATTTTTTCATTCGTATTTAAGAAAGAATTCAGATTACACTATTTTACTCTATTAATGTAAATGTTGTCCCCTGCTATTTTTAAATTTGAAACTGTTTGTAATGCATTTTTGAATAAAATTTTTAGATGTTTTCGAGTCCACGGTGACTTTTCACAATTGGAAAAGAAATTTTTAAATAATTTGTAGCTTAATGTAGTAAATTTTGACATCAGTGATTCAGATTTTTTGTGTATTTTCATAAAATGTTTAGCGGAAAGTTTAGCAAGTTTTGAGTCGATATTTTTTAACTAATGAAAAAGTTCAGATTTCAATGTTTTGTCCCATTATGGTAAATTATGTCCGAAGGAATTCAATATAAATGTTTATCTTACTATGGCAAATTTTGTCCGGATTTTTTAATTTGACTGATTTTTAATCTGTTTTATAGTGATTTTTCAAGTTCTGTGGCAGTTATTGACATCGGTAAAAGAATTTCGGTTTCTAACTTTTAGCATAAATAGTACAATTTGTTCTCCACGCTTTTATGAATTTTGCCAATTTCTAATGCGATATTCAATGTAATTTTCAGTTAGTTTGGGGGATTTTATTCGTTCCGTGTTGACTTTTTCTTATTCATGAAAGATTTCCGATTACAATGTTTTCGACTGAATATTAAATTTTTACAGCCATGACTTTTAAATATTCAGCGATTATTAATATAGTTTTCGATACGATTTTTAGACATTTTTTTAAGTTCCTTGATGATTTTCTGCCATTCAGAAACCAATTTTGATATCAAACATTTTGTTTAATGTAGTTATGTTTTGATTGCAATGTTTTATCTCTTAATATGATTTTGGCGTTCCATGCCTACATTTTGTAATTTATAAATGATTTCGATCATACCCTCCCCCCCTGCCTTAATATTAATTTTTTAAGAATTGACTTCCAAATATTTAGCTATTTTTAATACAATTTTCAATGTAATTTTTAGCCATTCTTCAAGTTCCGTGGCGATTTTTTTACATCCGGAAATCGATTTCGATTTCAAACTTTTTGGTTAATATGGTTAATTTCTTGATTACTATATTTTATATTATAACAGTGAATTTTTACCCAAGGGATTTTTTAATGTTTTAAGACTTTCATTACAATTTTCAATGCAATTTTTGGGCTTTCTCAGTCATTTTTTTTCTTTTAATATTTTTTAAAGGAATTCGATTTTAAATTTCTAGACTAATAAGAGTTTGGTTTCAAACTTTTATCCTTTACGGTAATTGTTTTGCTCTCTTATTTTGATCTACAGCAATTTTTAATGCAGTATGCTTTTTTTGAGTTTACGGCGATTTTTTTCAGATACGGAAAAGGAATTCGGTTTTTAATTTCTTCGCTAATATGATAAATTTTCTCCTGTGTGATTAAAGATTTTTATTGTGATTTTTCAGCAGTTTTTTCCGTATTTCAATGCTTTTTATATTATCAAATTAATTAGATTCAAAACATTTATCCAAGTAGAGTAAATTTTGAGTTCCGTGATTTTTGAAAATTTTGCCATTAAAGCGATATTTACGTTTCTACGCGACCTGCTTCGATTTTTTAGACGTCCAGTTTTTGGCCGAATTTATTAAATTCTGATCTTTTTTCTTCAAAGTTTATTCGAATTTTGAAACACAATTTTTGAATTTTGTTTTATATTTTTATGAGATTTTTAATGTTTTTTGCGATTTGTAAGATTTTTCCACATTAGTAAAAATAATCCAGCAATTTTCTAGACCATCTCTTTTCAACGAAGTTAAGACGAAGTTCGTGCAGCATTTTTTAAGTTTTTCGAAGTTTTTATTATGATTTTTAAAGTTTTTTCGCAATTCTTGCTATTTTTTGATGAACCCGGGCAACGCCGGGCAGAACAGCTAGTAAATAAATAAAATTGCATCTTAGTTTGATTTTGATGCCAGTTTATGCAAGAAAAAATGAGAAAAACATGCAAATAACAAAACATTCTTCTATTTCGAGCATGTATACATTCGAAACTAAACTAAGTCAATTTCGAAAATTAAAACTGGATCAACGGTTTTTATGATTTTTTTTATATTTGTTTTTCAATTAGCTCTTTTTTTTTTAAATACACAAACAAAACATACTACGCGTGAAATCCTAAATATCACTATAAAAACAAATATTCAGACTAATAAATAAAAATACAGAAAGCGATCCAATAAAATTAAAATTAAACGAAAAATAATGTAGATGTTTTATTATATACAAATAGCACCTAGTCAATAAATCAACATTTTCCAAAATGATTGAAAAAAGTATGAAATGAATGAAAATATTGTGATATTTTGTCAGCTTCAAAAAAAAAAAAAAAAAAAAAAAAAAAAAAAAAGGCAATTTAGGTTTAATCTTTGTAATTTTTACTAAACAGATAAGGAATTCAGTTTTCAATGCGTATTTAAAATAATTGGAAGTTTAAAAAAATATATATATTTTAGATTACATTGAGTATTCTTGTATCATAAGTAATATTATATTGAGAAAATGAAATCAAGATGGTAAATAAAAAGGAAGATCAAGTAATCTGTAATTTGCATATTTTGTTAAATATATCTTTTTGTTATTTAAGAATATTGTTGAACTGATAATCACTCTGATTTTAATTATTAATAAAATTACAACGCATTGGGAAAATGTTAAAAATTTGAGAAATGAATCCACAAAAGCTTTTCTGGTAAAACAGTTTTTATTTACAAAATCTAAAAACCTTTGATGTTCATACACAGTTCTTAATGTTTCCGATTTGTTAAAATGCTTCAGTTCGAGTACTGAGAGAAAATACTGAATTCGCAGACAAAGAGAAATCGTTATTTGCATAACGATTACTCTGCAAGAATTTTTTTCCCTTTACTTAAAGAACTTCCATGCAGCAAATTCGATGTTCCATTTTTCTATTTTAGCAAACTAGTTTTATTTACTTTTTCATAAAAAAATAAAATAAATAAATAAATAAAGTTGTAACGTGATTTGATTTATATGTTATTTACACTGTTGCTAGCGTATGTATGAAAAATTAAGAAGAATGTGCCAATCACAAAACATTCTTTAATTTCATACATGGTTACACTCCAAAATTAAACAAAGTCGAAGTCGAAAACTAAATCTTGATAGTCGGATTTTATGATTTATTTATTTATTTTAAATTTGTTCTTCTTTTCTAAATACATAAAGATACTACTCGTGATTTCCTAAAATAATAATAATAATAATAATAATAATAACAATAATAAAATTGATTGAATATATTTTGTAGCCTGATTTCAATAAACTAGCATTCGAATCCCGGGGTGCAAACTGTATCGAATGACTGAAGCTCGAATTCTCAACTTAGGAATAAATCCTTAAAGACGTATCGTAGTGTTCTAAAAGTAAGCCATCTCAAATATACACCTCCTCCCATACAATTTGCAAGCAGTATAAATCGTAAGAAATTTATCACTTCCTAATATATTTCCTCATCCTCCTAATATTATCTATCTATTTCTCTAAAGCTCTGATTACAAACATCCTTCAAAATTATTAGGAATTCCTTTCTGCTTTGAAGCGCGTTTACTTTCGATACTTTATAATATTTATATTCTTTTAACCTAGTGTCTAGTGATTGACTAGAAACCGACTTCGTTTGAAACGAATTTTCGCTCACGATACATGATTTTATGTATCAGATGTTTTTATTTGGATGCTGCATATTTACATTTCAATTCCCAGCAAAAGTAACGAAGTAGATGTTGTGAATAAAACGAGTTGTAAATCCTGAAAGTCGTAAAATACATTGATATTTATCTGAAATTTATCTTCATTTTTTTTAAAATAGGGTATGGATGCACATCCATCGTTTTTCTCATGTTGAAATGGAGAACAATATGCAAAAATAAGTTTTCAATCTTAATAAAAATACTCTATAACATATTATTGGCAATTATTACTTTTTTATCAAAAATATTTTTTTTTTTCCATATTAGATATTTTAACATTGCAATTGTATTTAACAGTCTAATTAGCCAATTTTCTCAAGACGGCAGTTTATAGGATATTGGGCATTTAGACATATAATT
The DNA here is from genome assembly GCA_964019185.1 of Maratus speculifer. Classification (NCBI taxonomy): domain Eukaryota; kingdom Metazoa; phylum Arthropoda; class Arachnida; order Araneae; family Salticidae; genus Maratus; species Maratus speculifer. The sequence continues at coordinate 212,305,309 of OZ025297.1, read as the reverse complement.
CAATTGACCAAACAATATTGGTTTCTTGTTATCCAAGCTACGGTTAGCTGAATCTGCAGTCTGATCTCAATACACTAGCATTCGAACGCCGGGGTGTGAGCTACATCGAATCAATGAAGCTCGAATTCTGAACTCAGGGAAACTTCTTCAAGAAGCATCATAATGTTCTAAAAGTAAGCCTTTTCAAATAACCCCCCCCCCCCTCATACAATTTTCAACCAGTGTAAAATCTGGGAAAAAAATATATCCCCACAACCTCCTAATATTATTTATCTATTCCACTATAGTTCCAATGACGAGCATCAGCAAAAATTTTTGAAATTCCTATCTGCTAAGAAAAGTGTTTGCTTTGAATACTTTATATAGTATTCATCTTCTTTGAACCTAGTGTCTAGTGACTGACTAGAGACCAACTTCGTCTGAAACGGAATTTGGATTACGATACGTTATTTTATGTATCAGGTATTTTTATTTGGGTGCTGCATATTTACACTTCAATTCCCAGTTAAAGTAACCGAGTAGATGTGGTAAATAATACGAGGTATAAATCCTAAACGTCGTAAAGACACTGATATTTATCTGAAATCTCTCTTTTTTAAAATAACGATTCGATACACATCTATTGTTTTTCTCATGTTGAATTAGAGATATAAGCATAAATAAGTTTCCAATTTGAATAGAAATGTTCTGCAACGGCTCATTGGTAATCATTATTTTTATTATCAAAAATTAATCTTTTTTTAATATTAGATTTTTTGACATAGCAATTGTATTTAACAATTTAATTAGTCAATTTTTTCATGACCGCAGTTTTATGGGATAGTGGGCATTCATATAATTCTATTGACTAGGCAAAGCTTCCTATTAATTAAGCTACGGTTAGCCTAATCTATTCAGACTAATAAGAAAACATACTAAAATACCATTAAGGTATATTAAAATTAAAATTAAAGCGAAAATAAAAGTATATGTTTAACAATATACAAATAGCACCTTGTCAATAAATCATCTTTTTCGCAAATTATTGAAAAAGGTATGAAAAGAATGAAAATTCTGAAATGTTTTGAGATCTTCTAACACATTTTAATGTATTTTGCGTTTAAATTCGTTTATTAGTTTCATTTAACATATAATGAATTCCGTTTTCAATGCATATATAAGATAATATGAATAATAATAATAATAATAATAATAATAATAATAATAATAATAATAATAATAAAGCTTAATGCTTTTTATATGCAAACATTGAGTAAATAAAATTAAGATCTTAAATGAAAAAGAAGATCAAGTTTTTATAATTTTCACATTTTGTCTTTAATTTTTTGTTATTTAAGAATATTTTTGCATTGATAATGAATCTGATACTTTTGAATTTAAAAAGAACAACTTATTTGAAAAAAAATTAAATTATTATTTGTTTTAAGAAATAAATCCACATAAGCTATTCTGATAAAAGTGTACTTTTATTCTTTCTAGAATAAAAGCTGAAATTTTTCAATCGCCTTGAACATTTTTGTTTACAAAAGCGAAAAACATTTGATGTTCATACATAGTTCTTCGTATTAAATAAAACATAAGGTTTCCGATTTGTTAAAATGCTTCAATTCAAGCATTGAGAAGAAATACGGAATTCGCAGACAAAAAGAGAATATATTTTATTTGAATAACGATTTTTTTCTGCTAGAATTTTTTTCTTTTAAATAAAGAACTTGCATGTAGCAAATTCGAAGTTACCTTTCTCTATTTTATCAAACTAGTTTTATTTACATAACTGTTTCTTTTAAAAAGAAAAAAAATCAGTATAAAACAAATAAATAAATAAACTAACGTAATTTGATTTTTATGATTAGTAAAATGTTTCTAACTTATGCCAGAAAAAAAATCAATCATCAAACATTTTTCATTTCCATACATGTTTACACTGGAAACAAAACAAAGTCGAAGTCGAAAATTAAACATTGACAGATGGATTTTATGATTTTTTAAATTTTGTTTTTTAATTTGTTCTTTATTTAAAAAATACATAAACAAAACTTACTACGCAAGAATTTCCAAGTACCACATAAAAAATAATCACACTAATAAATAAAAACGCTAAATCAGCATAAAGATGCATTAAAATAGAAATTAGAAACAAAATTAAAATAGATATTTAATGATATACAAATAGCACCTCACCAGTAATTTATCAGATCCGCAAATTACTGCAAAATCATCAATCAAAAAGAAAATAAAAAGATACATACAGATTAAAACTGTATATTCCTCCTAAATAAAAAAGGGCTATTTCATCTAATATAATACCATTCTTATAAAAATATTTTGCTTCATATATATTAGGATGGATTCAAAAACCCGAAATATTTATAATCGATACGTAATAGTGCAGAAAAGTCATTGTTTGTAATAAGAAATAAATTTCTAAAATATTAAACCAATCGATAAATATCTTTTACCATTGCAAAGTACGTAAAAAATCGTAAAATCATGATTTTTATACTTTTCTTTTATATTATGCCAACATGTTAATACAATTTTTAATAGAAAGCCAGAGCTTAATAAAATATTAGAAATATCCAGCTCAAAATTCATCATGGTTAAATCATATTTTTTTTTCTGTCGTAAAGAGACCACATTAAAAAATTTGACAAAAATCATTTTTTTCTGAATTTTTATATTATGGCTAGAATTACAGAAATCCATTTTACAGCTACTAATGTATTATAAGTCTGTAGATTTTTATACAGTGAAACCTCCATAACGGACACTCCCGAATAGCGGACACCTATATTTAACGGACATTTTTCCAATCCCCACTCTCAAAACCTAAATTTTTGTATGTTTAACCTCTGAATAACGGACATTCCGAATAGCGGACAGTAATTTTGGCGATAAAGGATAAGAAATTATTTTTAATTAAAAAAAAGTTAAAATAAAAAGTCTTTAAATTTATAAGAAAATGTGTCACAAGTTTTGTGAGCAGATAAATGCAGGTAGTGGGCTTGAGAAAATGGAAAGCACATTTCCGACATAAATTACGAATTATGCGAAATAAGTGAATAATTGAAATGCTTCTGGAGGGAAGAAATTGCCGAATGTTGCACTAATATTGTTGTTGAGTCACCTGCTGCAGAAGAATCAATTGATATATGCAATTATATTCCTTCAAAATTTTCGATCAAAGTTGACTCTATCTGTGATTTTGAAACAGATACTGAAACTAAACAAGTTTCTTGCAATATCAAGAATTTCCAAGAAGCGTCACAATAAAATCTGCAATTACGCAAATATTTTAGAGAGGGAAAGATTATTTAGGAGGATTAAAAGTATTGACAGAGTTAAAACTTCACATTGAAAACAAATTACGTGCAATCACAAGCAAATACAAAGTCTTGTAACAGATTTTTCCCCTAAGTTTGTAATAAATAATGGATAACGGTATGCACCAAATTTTATTTCAGTTTTAATGCTTAAAACAATAATTTTGCATTTCTGATTAATGAATAACAGAGGTTTTAAGACATACAAAATTCAATTAATGAAACATTATCAATTTTTGAATCTCTGAGATTTTCCCAATAGCGGACACCTCCGAATAGCGGACAATTTACTCGCTCCCGAGCTGTCCGTTATTTAGAGGTTTTGCTGTAGTTATTTCCAGTAGCCTTGGAAATAAAAAATATGATCATTCATTTGTCTTGACAATTGCTTCATGTACTGCTGTTATACATCATGTCAGCAAGAGACAGATATCCATGCACTACAAATCAGAAAAAAATGTTTAAAATGAAAGAAGTATTTTATTAAGTGAAATACAGAGATACTTAACTGAAATGTGTTAAATAAACTTAAAAGGAATAAGTACTTAATGCAAATAAGTTTTATAATGTGGCTTGATTTCAAGTGAAGATATTATTTCTCGAGAAACCACTGTTCATATGATTCAATTTGTCAATTCTCTGTTGTCGATAAAAAAATAGTAGGCAACTTCTGAACGGCAGCTAAAACCTAATTACATTTTTTTAAAGAGCATAAAAATCGTGGCAACGAACAACGCTACCAATTTCATCTTTTTTCGTATTTACATCACTTCTAAATCTAAATAATGTGCAATTTAAATTGTTGCAAGATAAAAGTACAATAAAATTAACTACAGTATGAAATTTATATGAATACTGACTTTCAATTTAATGAAATTTTTAATTATTTTCAATAATAAATTATTTTTCCAAATATCTTTCTACCGGCTTAAAGAAAAAAGGCCAAAAAATTGGTAAGTCATAATATTAGTTATAGATAGATTGTAGTCTTTTGTCACTAAGCTGAAATTTGCTATGCAAAAAGGCAGAAAAATTCAGTTTATGTAAATCATAAAATTAATATCATGTCACATTGCTTCAAATATCATTTGAATCAGGTTATGAAATGAATTAAATCTCGATATTTTTAAGGATCCATTGGATGTGTTACTTTATAACAAGAAAAGCGTACTGTTTGAGGAAATTTCTCAGTTATCCCGATTATGGAATAAAAAATCTATGGAAAGAAATTATCAGACGAAAGCATTAAAATTCTGTTTTATCTGCAAATTGTCCTAACATTTTTGAAAAAAAATCTCTATTTTTATATAAAAAATATTTAACTTACAACAAAAAATGAGTTTCAGAATATATGAAATTGAAACAAAATAAATTAATGATGACATTTTAAAACTTTTCTTTTTAATATCGAATTTCAACGTGTTCCATCTCGTTTCAAATTAAAATAATGTATCAAGCTAACGGGAATTACTTTTAAATATTGCATTTGGATTTTCTTAAAAGAAGAAGAAAATAAAAGCATGAATATTTTGACATATAAATGTTGAACAAAATAAATGGCATCCAGTTTATTGCAGCAAAATTCCTGAGATATTCAACCATCAATTTCATGAATATATAACTGCTGTTATGTGATATTGTGCGACAGCCTATGCAGTTACTATACAAATTGCATATTGTTCCCTTTTAATGAATACTAGATGCATTACGTATTACGCTATCGGTTACCACACCAATGTTATAGTGAGTGTATAAGCAACAAATTTTTGTGATTTAAATCATAAATATTTAGAGTTAAATAAAGTTGTTTTTAAATTTTAACATATATTATATAAAGTGAAAGTATTCTTGATACTACTTAGATTATGGAATATTATACTTGTAAATGGAGTCAAAACAAAAATAATTATTTATCTTCATATTAGAATTATATTCATAAATATACTAACCAAAACCCCCAAAACATTCTGAGAAATGATAAATAAGGGAAATAATTTATTACATTTCTTTGAAAGTAATTCTTACCTATAATAACATTGAACTGAATATTATACGATATTCTGGTGGCATATTAGGTAGTCATCAAATATATTTGTAGTTAATAATAAATAGTTAAATTAGTTAATAATAAATAAGTAAATAAAATTAGTTAATAATATAACCAACTTTAATAGTATATGATTCCACATTTACTTTATATTTTACCATGCTGTCTATTATATTTTATTCATTTATTTATTGTTTGGTAATTTATCCATCTCATCTGTTCATGAAAATCATTGTAAAATCTAAAATAATTCGACTTTAAGCCTTGTTCAAAACATCTAAATTGAAATGAAATCTTGGAGTTACGCTGTAAACATTATAAGATAAAAACAAAAATTATTACTTATCAGCGTAAAAAACAATTTAAGGAACAATTAACAAGGAATTTTTAATCTATAATAAATTGTTTTTTACGCTGATAAGTAATAATTTTTGTTTTTATCATCTAAATTGAGGGTCATTTTATTTATTTTATTTAATTATGTCTTTCATACATCTTTTGTGTTAATTCTTTTTCAACAAATGCATGCATTAACACTCTAAATATTTGAAATTCGATTGTTTAATTATCAATTATATTTTTTCGCATTTTTGTTTCGTTTGTAGCTTGTGAAAGTTAATGTGTATTAAATAACTGGATATCAGCCATTTTAGACATGCGTAATCATAGACTTCTGATTTCTTGAATTAAAACCCTAAATTTGCGCCACATTGATGTCTAAAAAACCTGAAAGGAATTCTTATGGGCTGTTTTAGGTAGCTTTCATTACAAAAAGTGAAAAGCTACCTATTCCAGCCGTCTCGAGGAAAGCACTTCTAGAAAATGTTGGTATATTTTCACCGATTATGACCCCTAGACTCCAAAACCGCCCTCCGTTCGTATTTTGAGATATATATACATGTATGTATATCCCTATATATATATATATATATATATATATATATATATATATATATATATATATATATATATATATATATATATATATATATATATATATATATATATATATATATATATATATATATATATATATATATATATATATATATATACATATATATATGTATGTATATATATATATATATATGATTGTTTTTATTCTGTAACTAAAGTATATATGAACCGATTTTAATGAAACTTCGTTGCACATAGTACATACAAATGTCTCGACCGAGTTCCTTTGCCAGCATCATCCGTCACCTTGTTTAAAAATGGTGCCATTTATTTTATTTTTTTATTAAAAATTTATAAAGTACATGAAAAAATAAATAAATGTTTAAAAATATTTCTCTTTTATGTATTAAAACTTAAAACAGCGATTCCACAATACTTTTTATTTCGTCTGTATCTTAAAATATGACTGAGTTATAGCACTTTGAATTTCTACTATGTCTGATGTTTTGAAATGATCTGATTTTTCGCACGTGATAACACGCGTGTTTATGAATTGATTTGGATCTAACTTGGGGTGTACATTAGGGTGGATCGATTGTCTATGGCGAAAGAAAACTTACCATTCATCAAAATCTACCTATGCGGAAAAGATGTTTATTGTATGGAGATTAAGAGAAAAATAATAAAAAAAAAATACTTTTAAAATTCAATGCTGCCACAAAAGGGTTGAATTTTCGAAAAAAAAATTGAAAAAAGAGCGAATTTTGATTAGGTTATTTTTGTCAAAAACTAATTATTTTAATAATTTTTTTAATCCAACAACGAAAAAAAAGATGTTATCTCGTATGGAGGTTAAGTAAAAAACAACAATAAGTAATAAATTCGAAACTTAATACTGCCACAAAAAAGTTGAAAATTCGATAAAATATTGAAAAAATGGAAAAAGATCTAATTTTGGTTAGATTTATTTTTGTAGCAAAATAATCATTTTAATATCAATCAAAATCTACCTTTGCGTAAGAAATATTATATTGCATGGATATTAAATAAAAAAAAAAAAAAAAAAAAAAAAAAAAAAAAACTAATTTTGAAATTTAATACTGCTGCAAGTGATTTAAAGTTTCGAAAAACTGGCAGTTCCAGTTTTTTCAGTTAGGATTCGTCTGCTTGTGTATTGTGTAGCTTAGTGTACCTTGAATATTACTGTACGATGGCGTTGTTAAAAAAAATAAAAAAAAAATAAAAAGAGAGAGAAAGACAGAGATATGAATTACACCCTATTTGGATCTGGTTGTCATATGCTAGTAAATATCCTCCCTATTACAAAAAGTTATAAAATTTATATATTGGTATTTTAAAAGTAACCGACGAAAGGAATAGGTCAACTTCTATTTATTTCCTGCCAGTGAGAAAGAGTTGCTAATAAGTTACAAGCGACCTGTAAATGAGATTCAATCTCAATAATTTACCACAGCAGCATTTTAAAAAAATTAAACTGTTTAACGACAAATATTGCGCTTTTCTTAATTCTTGTAAAACAAAATAAGATATTGATAGCTACTACAATCTTTTGGACCATATCCGAAAATATTGCCTATTTTTTCAGTTCAATAGGTTTGAATATGAATATGAATATTGAGTGTAAACTAAACCGACGTATTGAGAGCAAATTCACTTTTCTGCATCATCAGCTATCATTGAAAAGCCAAAATGCTGCCGAGTTAGGTGTCACATCATCTGTAGTGACGAAGATTGGCATCAGCCAGAATATTGGACAGTTTAGGAATTTCCGACCATGCAGGTGCTGCCATCGTGTCTGGTGCACTTCAAGATGTGGGCATAATCTCACAAAACTATGAATCGAGTGCTATTGACAGAAAAAAGACCACGCCATCGTTTTAGTCATTCTCTTTAGTCATTTGTAAAAGATTATGATCATGGTCATTTTCTTTAAACTTTGATGGGTTTAAAGACAGACTACATCACTAGAAAACAACAGAAGAAAAATCATAATAGAGGCAGACTTGAGCTTGAAAAAAGAACTTGGTTCCGAATACATCGGCCAGATGTATGTAAATTCTGGGAGAGAACCAAACAATTTGAAAACACGACGTACATTTTTTTGTCACGTGCTAACAATAATATACATCTAACAAAGTTGGTTGCGATCGGTTATGACGGAATATCTGTTAACATAGATGTTAAAGGATGTGTCATTCAAAACATGGAACTGATCTTCAAGCGTCCACTACAATGGTTTTTGTGCTAGTTACACACCAATGAGGTTCCACTATGTCATCTTTTTGCAGCGTGGATGGAACCGCGGCTGGGCACAAATGTTTCACTGGTGAAATAGAAAGATTATTCGCAGCATGTTAGAAGCTTTTTGTATTTTCATTTATTTCAATATATGAATTCTAAAAGCGCGCGAGTGAAATCAAATGGTCTGCTGTAATCCTAATCATTGCATTAAAAAATATATATACATTTTCCATTTACCAGCTTTTTGACCTTTTGCGACGGATTACATAGATTTAATTAAATAGGAAAATGTGTCGAACCTCCACTAACTGACAGATTTTGTAACGACATGATTTCAGAAGAAATAGGTAAATCCAGCAATCATTCCAGTGGCAATAACATGTACTATCAATAATATCTATTCACGCAACGCTCATTCTACAAAACTAATAATCAAAAGAGTCATGGAAGTATTTCTGCTGTGTATGGACCATACATAAGATACTGTTTTATAAAAATCGAATAGAATTACAAAATCTAATCTCGATTTTCAACACCGAACGTCATTATCGCCAACTGCAATGTTGGCGATTTTTCTTGATTTAATACTAATGAAGCTGTTAAATAAGAAACTAAAGTTTTTATCTTGTAATCAATTGAATATCCCTTCATTGCAATAAATGTTAAAAGTTCTAAAATTCATAATTTATTTTACAAAAAAAAAAAAAAAAAAAAAAAAAAAAAAAAAAAAAAAAAAAAAAAGATTTTTTTACCGTAAAAACTTTCAAATACATAAATTTGAGCCACAGTGCGGTAGATTTAAATTTTGAAATTAATTTTTTTAATTATTTTTCCCATACTCATCATATAATATAACATCTTTTACGCATACGTAGGTTTTGGATAATTTTTTAAACTGTTACTTTGAATGAAAAATCATCTAGCCAAAATTAGGTCTTTTTTCACTTTTTTTCGAAATTCAACCCCATTGTGGCAGTAGTAAAATTTAAAATTATTTTTTTAAATTATTTTTCCCTTAATCTCCATCCAAGAGAACATCTTTTCCGCATAGGTAGGTTTTAAAACTGTGAAAAAAAAAAATTTCGATCCACCCTAGTGTACATAATACATAATGAGGCGTGGATCGTGTTCGTTAAGTAGTCCCATCCGCCATATTGTTTCACAATGGTGGCCATTTAATTTTGTTTAATTAAAATTTAAAATTTGTGTAAAAAAATTTCAAAAAAGTGAGTAATTGAAAAAGATTTTTCTTTTTTGCGTTTGACCTTGATACAAAGATTCCAGAGAATATTTTGTTTCGTTTGTTTCTTAAAAATGGCTGAGTTACAGTATTTTTAATTTCTAGCATTGCTCACATTTTCAAATGATCTGATATTCGTCACGTGATAATGCGTGTACTTATAAACCAATTTGGATGTAACTTGGTGCGTACATAGTACATACCGATGTCTCGACCGAGTTCATTCGCCAATTCAATTTTGTTTCAGAATGGAGGAATGTATTTTTTTATAATTAAATTTTAAAATTAGGTGCAAAAAAGTAAGTATCAAATTGAAAAAGATTTTTCTTTTGTTAGTTTGACCTTGATACAAAGATTGCAGACCATTTTTGTTTCATCTATATCTTGAAAAATGGGATTTATAGCACTTTCAATTTCCATTTTGGTTGACATTTCAAAACGATCTGAAATTTGTCAGGCGATAATACGCATATTTTTAAACTGATTTGGATGCAACTCCGTATGTACATACCATTTAGGTTTGTACGGCCATTTAGGTTTGTCAAAAATATTTTAAATATATAATGATGTACAAATAAAAAATTAGAAATTGAAAAAGATTCTTTCTAAACTGTTTGATCTTAATTATGAATTCCGGAGTATTTTTTGCTTTGTCTTTTCTTTAAAAGAAAACGCCTGAGCAGTTTGAATTTCTAATGTGGGTGACATTTTTTAAAAATCGATTTGTCCGTGACAGCACTTGTATATATTAATATATTTCAATGTGAGTGTGCATGTGCACATGAATTAAGATTTCGACCAAGCTCATTGGTTTTTTTATCCGTTATATTGTTTCTGTTGACACAGAAATAGATGATAAAATGAAAATAATAATAAAAAAAATAAAAGTATTTAGTAGAACATAGATTATATTATTCCACTCATGTTATGATGTTAATTCTTACTCATAAATTTCTTATTATTTGATTTAATTATTAATTATATTATTTTAATTATTAATTACATTATTTTAATTTTTAGCTGAAAATAAAATTATTACTGCTACTTTACCAATATAACACTTCACTTGTAGTGTTACCATCCATTGGAGAAAAAATAACTCTTCTGAAAAACCAAAGAAGCTGACCAGTGCTATCACTGCTGTAGCAATATAAAATATAATAACATCATTCCTTATTTAGTAAAATGATATCTTTAGAATTAATTTTAGAGTTATTCCGGTTAAAATCTTGTGCATTAAAATTATTTCAGCATGTAGTAGCGGTTATACACACGCAATTAAACATTTTACTGCTCAACAACCCTTCTTATGTATATATACATATGTATATATATTATCGTAAAGGGGAATTATTTTCTATTAATACCCATTATTCATCACATATTTAATTATATTTGCAGCGGTACTTTAATACTAAAATGAAATAAGCGAAGATATTTATCTTCTGCGTTGTATTTAAATACATTATATTTGTATCATGTATACTGTGCTCTTATTAGGAAAGAAGGCTAGAGAGAGTAGAACAAAATATTTGAAATAATAAATTAATTGGCAGCTGTTTCCTATAATAACTACTCAATAAAAGCTCATTCAAAAGACATGAAAAATTTATTTCAATAATATGTCAACTATTTTTAAAAGAGTCCTGCGACAAACGGATACAAAATGACCCACAAAATAGAAGTGAATGTAAACTAATCTATATTATAATATAATTTCTAGAAAAGTAATGCAGAATTATTTATCTAACAACATATGATTTTTCAAAATTCAGTGATTTTACTTTAAAAAAAAGAGCCTCGCAATCTTGATCGAAAGAATAAGAGGTCAACTGGAAACGTTTAACTTCTACTCGAAGAGACTCGATCAACCTATTGTGGTAAAATTTTGTAGACTTAAAAATACAGAATTTAAAATGGTTTAATTATTATAGTAGTTTCATATTTACAAATCAATTTGCATAACCTTGGTTATTGTCGAATTTCAAATTTTGGAATGTTAAAGGTAAGGATCTTTCTTTTTATGCACACAAAAAAACAAGTAGGGGGAACTGGGGTACATTGATGCAGTTTTTTTCTAAGATTTTTTTTTGGTGTGAAGAAAGTAGAAAATTCAAGTTTTTTTTCCATGAGGTGACAGCAAAAAGTGTGTAGTGTGTTATAAAAATGTACAATCATTGTTTTATATAGTATTTTTGCATGTAATTTTTAAAAAATCAAAAAAAGTCATTTGTATCAATGTGCCCCATCCCTGGGGCAGATTGATACGTTTGAGAAAAATGACGACAAAATAATACCAATGCATATTTTTCATAGAAAATGAGTTAGAAAATCATTTTATATTTATTTATAGAAATTCAAATCACCCACAATTATTTTTAAGCAATATTAAAGCGATCAAAATTAAATATATTATGACCTGATGTTCTGGCTGTTTCTTGTCTGATTGTTGGCTGTGATAACTTTGTCATATCTAGCACTTCAACCCCAGCACTATCTTCTTTCTTATGAAAGATGAAAAAATTACCAGTTTTTCTGTTTATAAATAGGTTTATAAACAGAAAATAAAGGATAATTATATTAAAAAATCTGTTTATAATATAATTATCATTTTCTGTTCTGCAGTTTTTTTCTCTTACTTAACATTTCTTATGTCAAAAATATATTTTTTCTCTGGAGAATCGAAATAAATTTGAGATTTTCCAGGCTGTTGTCATTTTTTTTGTTAGTTCTAATAGCACTAGATGCTGGGTAAGTTCCTACGTCTTCTGTTTTCAAAAATACTATAAAATGTTTTAATATAAAGAAATTAGAGCTATTTCACTTCAATAAAAACTTATATTAGAAATTTTTCGCGAAAAAAAGTTGGATTAAGGAGTGTATGGTAAAAAAAAATAATAAAAGGTAATGAAAAAATGAACTATTAAAGGATTTAGGCTGTATCAATGTGCCCCGTCATAGACTGTATCAATGTGCCCCATACAGCCATTTTGAATAAAATGAGTCTCAAATCCAACACTTCACAATATCTCTAACAATAAAGAATGAGGAACTGATAAAGAGTAGCTGTACTTGCCAGGGAGAGTATTCATTTTGGTTGAAAATACTGGAACAGTTGTATAATAGCATTTCAATTGTACAACTCAAATTTACTTTTGAACAACAAAAATAATAAATCATCCGTCCCATTTCATCAAACTACTGAATCATTCCAAGATTTTCTGTATGTAGATGAATACACTAGCATCACCTTTTGGAGCTGTTGTGAAACTTCCTGTAATGACCCTGTGAGCGGTAGAGGGGGTGTATCAATGTGCCCCATGTATCAATGTACCCCAGTTCCCCCTAATCGTAATATAAGACATCATGTTTACAATGCTCAAATATAAAAAAATCGTCTGGATTCATATAATAATTTCTGCATTGAAAAATAATACCACATAAATGTAAGAGCTATGATACGCACCCATCATCATAATCTAATAAAATTTGTATGAATTTTATTTTTCCTTTAAAATTGGTGTACTTTTTCCTTTAAATTTTGTACATTATATTTGTACAGCTCATGACAAATGTCATTATACACTCATACAATTAAAACAATCTAACACAATGGTAAATATTTTGGGGTACATTAAAATCTTAAGAGAAATTTATCAGTTCTAAAAGACAAAATAGTATATTATGTAAACAAAGTATTAACAAAATGGTAGGTCAAATCTATCTGAACAACTGTTCAATATTTAAAGTTTCCATGGTAAATTTACATTAATGACATCGTAAATAGACCGTTATGGATATCGTATTAAATTATCAAAAATATTTACAAGAGTTTATTCCACGTGTCTGTATAATGCTCACGAATACATTACATTTTTAGCATACGAAAACATGACTGATTCGTAATATTAATTAGACACAATGACTTTGTTTACATAAAATATCAAAATGATTGCTGTGTCTAGTATTTAAAACATACATTTTGTTGTTTCTTAAAATAAAAGTACGTTGATATAAAAAATGGCTTTTTTATATTACTTCTTCAATGTTTTTTAAAAAATCAGAAGACAATAAAAAAAGTTTGTATTTTTAACATAATCTACGAAAGCTGTTAAAGTAACAAAAATATATATAATAATAAAAATCATGAATATAAAGTGCATTATTAATACAAAAAAATGCTTTTTTTTAAAGCAATCGATAACTGACATTTCGTACAAAATTTCGCTTTAAATTTTGTCAAGTAATAACTCTTTGAAAATTCCTTTCATGATAATTTTTTTTTACTAGGTGTATTTCATTACTATATTGCTGTGAATATATTTTTAAAAATTATGTAAATATGAATAATTCATCATACTTTAATATGTATGCGATCTCCTTTGATGTTTTTTTAAAGTATTTAATACATGAACAAAATAACTTTTTGAAGATGTGGTATAGATATATTTTTTTAATTTTAAAAGTTACTTTTCCCAGTATTTATTTTCATACAGCGTATATTTTAAAATTATACATATTTTAATTTATTTACTCTATCATGGTATTAGTTTTTCAATAGATATATATATATTTTTAAAGTATAAACATTTATTTCTTTAACCAACATGTAAATTAAAAAAAGAACATTGCCCAGTTAAACTTAGGGCATTCAGCTCACAGGCTACGCATACTATTTGTATATAACTGCCTTATATTTTAAAGTTTTAATGCCGTTCGAAAAACAAATTAAGGGGGGAATAACTCCCTCGATTTTTCTTTTTATACTTAATCATTGAACCCCCCAAACAAACCATGGATATGCTTTATCATAGAAAAAAACCTATAACCGAAATTCCGAGCAATTCGGATAATTCTTTTTAAAAATCCATTTATGTGGTTTTAGATCAGTTATCCCCCTTCTTTATACTTAACTATTAAACTTCCAAAATTATTCAGATATTAGCTTTATGAAAAAATAACGTACATCAAAAATTTAAAGCAAATCTGATAACATGCAACTCTACTCCACTAAAATTATTCTTAAAATTATCCAAAAAATCGCCAGTGTCTTCAAAAATTTGAAGAAATTTTGCAAATTTAGTTTTATCTTAAAAATATCTTCAAAAAATTTTAAACATATTCTTAAGAATGTCTGCGGAATGGGCCAGATACCGACAGATTTCCCTCAGATTTTTGGGCCAAATAACTACAGATTTTCTACAGATTTTTTAGCGGGGTGTTTAGCTAACATAAAGAATAGGGAGGGGTTAATTGCCCGTACCTCCTTTATATTTAATAAAAGAACCCCACATTTAATTAGGGAAGCATATAATCACTATGATTACGTATACAAAAATTGAAGCAAATCTGTTAATTCTGCTAGAAAATCATTTACCTAAATTAAGAGGCGTAGTTCAACCGGTCTCCTATTTATAGTTATCCGTTGAATTCTCAAAACAAATCAAGGAAGCGATAAATTCTGGATGAAAAACCCATAAACCTAATTTAAGGGGGGTTACCTCCCATTCTCCCCTCTTAGACTTATTCAATAAACTCACAAAACTAATCATTGAGGTGCCCTCATCAGAATGGTCTTATGTATAAAATATGAATGAAATCTGATATTTTTGCATGAAAAACACATTTATCTAAATTAAAGGGGTAGGGCTTACCCCTTTTCCCCCATTTTATACTTATGCAATGACCCCCCAAAACTAATCATGGAGGTGCCCTCATCAGAGTGATCCTATGTCTGAAATTTAAATAAAATTTCATAAATCTTCCAGAAAAACACGTTTATTTAAATTAAGGATTGAAAATTAGACCCCCCCCGTTCCCCCTCTTTATACTTATCCAATGAACACCTAATACTAATAACGGAGGCGCCTTATCGAAATGATACTATACCTAATTTTGAGTGAAAACTGATAAATTTGCGTAAAAAACCCATTTATATAAATTGGATGGAGATATATTAACCTCCGTTCCACCTCTTATACTTATCAAATGTAATCAACTCCCAAAACTAATCAGAGAATCACCTTATCAGAATATTTCTATATCCTAAATTTCAAGTGAATCGGATATATTTATCATGAGTTATCGCGTTACGTACATATGCTTGTACATACATACAGAACATCCGGGCACATTAACTCTCAGACTTTTATAGCCTGTGAGCTAAAAACGCAACTGGAGTGAAAAATTAGCCAGATCCAGAAATTGAAGCTGGGACCATACCGTATTAAATAAAAGCATTAATTTTAATAAAAATAAAATATAAATCAAAATATTTTATTCTGTTTTATTTATTAACAAGGAAAGTTTATGATGCCTTTTTCTAAATCTGAAACTACACTGTTAAAAAAAATCTGAAATTCACGGATATATTTTTTCTGAATTTCACAGAAAAAATCCTTTTTCTCACCAAAAGGGCTTTTTCCGTTACAAATCTGAAAACTCCACGATATTTCCTGAAACTAAAGAAAAGGATGGAAGTAAAAACAAAAAACGGAGACAGTCCGTTACCCGGAGATCTCCGTGGCCGAGTGGTTAAAGCACCACGCCATTAAAAGTCTGGGAGCATAGATTGTGGGTTCGTATCCCACTATCCTCATAAAATAATGAAAACACGAAAAGTCCTTTTTAATTATTTTTTCTGTTTATTTTTCTCTTATTTCTTATTAAAAAAATCTTTTAACTAATTAGCCTCCCAATAAATAAATAAATTCGCGCGATAATTTCAAAAAATTATCTAATTTTTGTAAAAAATGAATAAAAAATATTTTTTCATACATTCATTCAAAAAAAAAAAATGTGATTTTAAACAATGATTTTTTATTTTATTTACGCTAGTTAAAAAAATAAAATTTGTTTTAAAAATAATAAGTATTATGCATCATTCTAAAATAAAATAAAATAAACCGCTTACGAATATTCTAACGAATACACTATATTGCCATTGATTATGGGACACTTGCGGTTTTAGACATTTTACTAAATATCTAGAAAAATACATGAGGAATCATCTCGAAACTCTTAGTGCATAAATATAATAGTATACGTCATACATCTCCGTGAAGATTTTTTACCGAAACTCCATAGGGGACCGTCAACAAATTAAAAAAGAATGAATATCTTTTGAATAACCCTGTCAAAACTAATGTAGCAAAAGCGCTCAAACTCTAGATTATGATTGAATGCCTTATTGTAATACACTGTGTTCATTTTTATGCAAATAGCATGCACACTCGCAGAGTAATTAAGGTTTTTATAAAAATGGTCCCAAATTTTTCCAAGTTTTTTCATTATAATTTTACGAGTTCTTAATATAAAATAAATTTTTTTCAGAAAATATGACAAACGACATTGCACACAGTACCCTATAATCAGAATTAAAAAATAATAAGAATTGTATGAAAAATGAGTAGGTTTACTATATAATTTTTTACTGCGCATGCGTCAAAGATATCAAAATTTCATTTGCATATTATGTTAGCTAAATGTGTAGAGCAACTTTTGTAAAAGTCTCAAAATCATAGCTTGAAAATTCTGAAAGTAATCGTCTATAGAAAAAGGATAAAATCCGTTGTTTCCAAAATGAAGCAAAAAAACGAGGGATTTTATCCAAATGCAGTAGTACATCCCATATTGTGTATTCTATATTGACACTAATCAATGAATATATGGATACAACCCCTCTTGTGTTTGCTTCATTTTGAGAATAACGGATTTTCGACGTATTCAATTGACGATTATTGTCAGAATTTTCAAGTTATGATTTTGTGACTTTCACAAAAGTTGCTCTACACATTTAGCTAATATAATATGCAAATGAAATTTTGATATCGTTGACGCATGCGCAGTAAAAAAATATTTAGTAAACCAACTAATTTTTTATACAATTTTCATTATTTTTTAATTCTGATTACAGGGTACTGTGTGCAATGTTGTTTGTCATATTTTCTGAAAAAAATAATATTTTATATTAAGAACTCTGAAAATTATAAGGAAAAAACTTGGAAAAATCTGGGATCATTTTTATAAAAACCTTAATTACTTTTCGAGTATGCATGCTATTTGCATAAAAAGGAACAAGGCTTATTACAATAAGGCATTCAATCACAATCTAGAGTTTGAGCGCTTTTGCTACATTAGTTTTGACAGGGTTATTCAAAAGATATTCATTCTTTTTTAATTTGTTGACGGTCCCCTTTGGAGTTTCGGGAAAAAATCTTCACGGAGATGTATGACTTATACTATTATATTTATACACTAAGAGTTTCGAGATGATTCCTCATGTATTTTTCTAGATATTTAGTAAAATGTCTAAAATCGCAAGTGTCCCATAATCAATGGCAATATAGTGTATATTTGAAAGGCAATCTTTGAAAAGCACAACATATTTTCCCAGTAACTCATAAAAGACATACTTTGTACAGACAGGTATCAGCAGCTTTGGCTGAATCAGTAAGGACTTGATCTTCTACGCAAACGTCCCTAGTTCGATCCTCAGGATAGCTTGAAATAAATTATGCAAAAAATAATGATTAAAAATGATTTAAATTAAGTATATGGTCACTCGGAAATTTCGAATTCTTTGACGAATGTCCGGTTCACTAATTTTAAAATTTAAATTAAATTATTATCATTACAAAATCAAACTTTGTAACGGAAAGTTACCGCTTTTCCATACGGAAGTTTTCCTTTCTTTTATTTTCCAAACGGAAAATCTACTAACGGAACGGTGAAAGTTCGGCTACATTGCTGCCGGTAGTTTCACCTGGAATTCACAGATTTATTTTTAACAGTGTACAGAATTACCTGAAAGTTTTACTCAATTTTTATAAATATATTTTTCACCAGAACTTTTTTTTAAACTACATAACTTATATATATATGTAATACTAACTTATATATATTTAACACTATATTAATATTTAATATGAATATTTAATTTATTATTAGCTGATCAATTTTTTTTTTTTGGTTTAAAAAAAATCTAAATTGATTATTATTATTATTATTATTATTATTATTATTTTATTTTATTTTATTTTATTTTATTTATTTATTATTTTTTTATATGTGTCAATTTTTTTCTGAAATTTCTAGTCTGAATAAATATTTTAAAAATCTCCCGTCGAGTCCAAATAGAACCGTCTGGTAAGGGAATGGTTGAAATTACTTATTCCTTTTTTTAAATGACTTTTTTATTTATGTTGAAAATAACTGATAAGCCTTTTTATGTGCGCTCGTTAACATGTAAATTCGTAATATCTATAGTAGTCGTTGATGTCTGCCTGTCTTTCCGCATATAACAGGGCAAAAACTACCCACCGAATCGTTTGAAATTTAAAATATATATTATTTTGTCGGGACTTTTCAAATTTTGTGAAAATCGGATGCATAGTTTAATTACAGCGACAATCAAAATTATTCAGTTACTTTGCGTTTAATGTAAAGAATGGTTTCAAGTATATTTTAATGATGTTACATTCGAGCATAATAAAATTTATATGTATTAAAGTATACACTAACATGAACATTCCGCAGAATCTGTTGTGCAAAAAATATTTTTAATAAATTACAATGCCACACAAATATATTCTCTTACATAATGGTAATGGTATAGAAGGAAAAGTTTTGGGGGCATGATTTAATTATATTAAACTATTTCAGATTTTATGAAATTTATATACGTTGCTAAAGTTTACTAGAAGTTACTTTCTGTATAATAGATGGCAGATAGTAGTACAAAGAGACACAAAAGATTTCGGTCACTGTTTCCGATGCACTGTATACTATTGCACCACGATCAAAATATTATTAAAACATCGATATAGTACGAACGCACCTCATTTGCTACGCTTGATATACAGTTTCAATTATGTTTATATTTCCTATTATTTTATAATAAGAGTTTATACTTGTGATATTTCATTCACACTTAGCTTGATACATCACCTTTAATTTTTTATAACTGGATATTAACTTATGCTTTAAAGTTTATTAGGGAAATGTCGTTTACTGATTTCATAAAAATAATGCTATTTTTTCTTCGTGCAGGAAAATCTCAAAATCTCAAAGACATTATCTGAATTATCTTCCCGAAGACTTTCGAGTTATATCAAATTTGTTATCTGTTCATAATGATTGGATTATTATAGTTCCACTGGAGTGGCAGCAGGACTTACATGTCTTTAACAAAGAAGCTGAAATAAGAGCATGATTTTTTTCATCTCAACTGATTTATTTAAATTTTTATTATTTTTACTAGGGATTTATTTTTTCATTTATTTATTATTAAATTAAAACAGATTAAAAAAATACGCATATTTTATCACATATTTAAAATCTACATATGCTTTAGAGGTAAATTATTAAAAAAATATTTGTATTTTTTTTAAATATAGACTTAGATTACAAAAAAAGGTAATATATATATATATAACTGAATTTGCATAATTATCATATAAAGCCAAAATTCTGAAAAATATCTTACTGAAATTATGATTTATTTTATGAAAGATAAAGGTAAAACATACATATTAATTCAAGTACACGAAAATTGCTTTTGAAAATAAATTAAGTTTAATAAATTTAGAAAAAAAAATGTTGAAGACAAAGTTATTTTTTCTTTCTTCAATAAATCTGCGTTTTATTTCCAATTTTAAAACCATAAAAAAACGTTATTTTTGAGGCACTATCTTAAATGTATTGGAGTTGAAGGGTCGGGAGTAGCTGGCAAACTCTCGAGCGATTAAACTCATAGAATGGAAACGTATTGAAATGATCGATAAAGCAAGCGAAATGCAACTCAAAAACTCCCCAACGTAATCATATGAAATTTAAAATTTATAATTATTATGTAATTTTGTCGTATCATTTCAAATTTTAAGAAAATTGAATGTATAGTTAAATTACAAGGACAGTTAAAAATATTCCATTACATTGCAGCCAATGGGAATTAAAGTTTCAAGTACATTTTTATGGTGTTATTTTCTTTCGAACATAATAATATTGATATTCATCTATAAAGTTTGTACTGTAATATATATTTTGACAATCTGTGGTTCAAAGATTATTTGTTGTTCATTTACAGGGCCCACAAAAGTATTAAATTTCATGATACTGAAGGGAAACATTGTTTGAAGCGCGTTTTACTTTCATTAAACTATTTAAAATTTTATGAAATCGATATATTTTACTGAGAATTACTATAAGTTACTTTCTGTATAATACAAAGCTGATCGTATTTACAGAGACGCATATAACATTTCGATCACTACTGCATGTCTGAAGTAGTGTATACTGTTACACGAAGATCTGAATATTTTTTAAACTTCGTTATAGGACGAACTCACCGCATTTTCTACGTTGACGTGCAGTTTTCTTATTCTACTTTATTACTCATATAGTCTTTCACATCTTTCGATCTTGAATTGGTTTTCTAAACTAAATATTTCCCCAAATCCACATACAATTTAATTGGCTTGAGTATTGTATTTACTTGTGAAACGCATTTAGCAATCAGTATTTTTTTGCTAATTTTTAAATATCTACATTTCACAAAACATTTTAAGTATATAAGATGTATGTCTAAATCTATTTTAACCAAGGTATTGAACAAAAAAATTAAGTTTTTATGGAATTCTCTTAAAAAATTACAAAGTTTTTAAAAAGTTTAAATAATGTTAATGTTAAGAACAATGTTATATTTACAAAATATCTTGCATGGAATATTTGAATATACGTTGAGGAATATCAGTGATGTGTAAATATGATAGACAAAGATTAATATCATCGAAATATTGCGGGTTCTTTTTACATCCAAACAATATCAGATCAATATCTGAAATATCTGTAATTTGTAAAGATGTTAGACAAAAATTACATCATCGAAATATTCCTATTTCCCGTTACTCCCAGTCAATGTCAGATTAATATCTGAAATATCAGTGATGTGTAAGAATATTTGACAAAAATTAATATCAACGACATATTTCTAATTCCCTTTATATCCAGTCAATGCCAGATCAATATAAGAAACATTAGTGATTTGTAATCATGTTAGACTAGAATTGATATCATCGAAATATTTTTAAATTTCTTTACATTCCATGAATATCAGATCAGTCCCAGAAATACCAGTGATGTGTAATCATGCTAGAAAAAATTAAATATCATTGAAATGTTTTCAATTCCGTTTACACCCAATCTATTTACTTAAGAAGTTTAAAATATATTTAAATTGATTTAGTGTTTTGTTAAATTATGATGTGAGCTGTGTATTACATGAAGCATGACGGATTTAAATTGGTATCTGCTTTTGTTCGAAATGAATTGTGGTTACATCCGATAATTTATAATTGGAAATATTCTACCCGTGTCTAAAGATTTGTTTTCAACTCTTGTGTAAAGAAAGTAAAAATTCATGAAATTGTCATTAGAAGATTAGTTTTTAAACAATATTTTCATATAATATTTTATAATCGTCTTTTAAAAATGAAATTAAAAGAACGATAATAACTGAAAGTTTCTTAAACATTCTTAAATTTATAAAAGTATGGTGACAGTAGTCTTTTTACAAATGACAACCTCGGAAGCCAAAGAGTACAAGTTAGAAAAATTCGTTTGGATTAAATTGAGTTTGATTGACGTTAAATTTGAACATCAATAATAATTCACTAAACTGAAATAGAAAACTGTGACTTGTTTCATTGCGGTCTTTTAACTCTTATTTCCATAAATTTAAAAATGTAGAGCACAGAATTTCTTTAGATATATAATTAATCAATATTAATAATTATTAAGTAAAAGTGCTTATATCTAGAACGCAACTAATAATTAGAAAAACACTTATATTTCTTTACGTGAAAAGAAAAAAGGATATTTTTAGATCGTTTGTGCACTTAGTTCCTTTTTTTCCTTTTTTCTCAATTTTGTCACTTATACTCTTTGGCTTCTTTGGTTCTCAAATGCAATTAACTACCCATCACAAACACTTTCAACTGTGTATTGTCATTCATTTTAAATTTATAACGATGCACAACTTTTTTATAATCGTTTATTGGATAATACTTTCAGGAACATCTAAAATTTTATCTCTAGATTTCTATCCAACAATATCACTAACGCCCAAACTGATTTTGCTGCACATTTTTTTTTCAAAATCCATCATTTCACTGCTTATATTACTGAAAGTATAAAAAGAATTTAACCTAATTTAAACATAAAGATAATAAGCAAAACTTACTATTTTATTGTAACATGTTATAAAAAAATAATCAGTATAAAAAGAAATCATAATAATTATTTAAAACAGCTATTATAGTGCAGCATATAAGTTGTTAATACAAAATGCCATCACATTATAATAACTTTCCAAACTAATAGTTTTTTTAAAGTGGTTCAATTTTGTAAATTTTGATATTTTTTAGATGTTTGTTTTAAACACATATTCACGATTTTTTAAAGTGAAACATAAAGAAATTAAATTCACGAATGACTTTCAATATTTGACTCCCTTTACCTGCAGGTTTTGTAAACTAGCCACCGTTATCTATAACATATAAAGAAGTAATATCTACAAAAAATAAGAGGAATTGCTTTTTGTTTGTGTCCGTAATTTGAGTACTAAATTTTACGAGTCCTTCATTAAAGAAAATGATAATGCCTTTTTTCCCTCAAATTTATGCCTTGAAAAGAAACTGTTTTGATTTTAGTTTTATTGTAATTTGTTTTTATTTATATATTTTACATTTTTCCTTTAATTATGTAGTTTATCTGATATATGTTTTTTATTTATTATTATTCATACAGCAAATAACTAAAATTTACTAATACTTATCTATAAACACATTAATTTATATCGCCAACTTTGAAAAAGTAATTTCACATATAGTTCCTTTCTAAATTGCTACACAAAAGTAGATAACCGTTTTTAAAGATTAATAAAAAAAAGGGATTTTGAAAGGCATGAATTTTAACTGAGGATTATCGCTTATACAACTAACGTAAATATATATAGATATATTCAAAAGTACTATAAATAACCTAGAAAATTATATTCGCATCATAGTATTTCTCAAAATTTTAACTAATTTTATTTTTAGCTCAGTTCTTTTTTATAAATTGGTGAAACGTTTATTATGAGTATAATAAATGGATTAGCTTTATTAAGCATGATTCATATTCATGTAGAAACTATTTTCCAAGAATAATAATCTGTAGTAGAAATTAAGACAACTCATTTCATTGAATGCTGAAATAGAAATTATTAATTTTTTTTATCTTTGATATATGGTTTTATTTATACGTAATGTAAGAAATGAATCAATACAAGAGGTTTAAGCAAAATATAAATAAATACTTTAAACCTTTATGTACAAGCTTTCTTGATAGTCAATGCAGGAATTGGAAAATTTATTTTGCTATAATAAAATTACTTTTTTTAATTCAATGAAACATAAAATGGTCTATAAGTATTTGTATGTATTGAATTTAAAAGGACGCACAATGTATAGATCAAATAACTACTGTGAAACGCATGTGTCATGCAGTAGTAAAATGTTTAAATATTTGTAATTTGTTGAATATTGGGCCAAACCTTTTAGTCGCTTAGGCCCAATTCATAAAGGTAGCGGTATTTATGGTCAAAACTAATACCGACTGAGATATTTGAACATGATTTACCAAATGTAAATACATCAGTCATCAAAAATAACAAAATTCTAATCTTTAGCAGGATATGAGTGGATATGAGGCAAGTGTCTTATTAGAAGAAATATTTTAAAGAGTAAAACGCCTTTGAAGACGAGACATTAAAAGAAAATAACAGCTTGATATCGATTACCATAACTCCGCCTCTGATGAACTTTAGGGTATGAAAATTTAAACATATTTTAAAAGGGTTGTACATTAATAGTTAATGTTCTAAAAAACAATATAGCTGCATAAAAAGTTTTTTATTACTGTTATTTAATTTCATTAGAAATTTTGGAGTTTTATTAAACGATTCATTCTATATATCTTGTGCGCATGATTTTTCAATATTTATTTGTCACAGTTCATCAAAAAGCTTTAAATGAGTAAATATATAATCTATATATTTAAAAGACCAGGCTGTATTTTTAGTCATAAGTCCTGAGTTTTCTACTGAACTGATTTTGATAATTATTGTTTTAATGAAAAGCTGCTCATTTTAGATGTACCTGTACTAGATATTTTTAAATTTAATCACGTTTTTATTTTTCTAAGCCTTTATACTATTTTTTCAAAATGTTGGCAATTAGGATAAGCTTTTATTCCTGTAATATAATTTTATATTGCTTTACCAGCGATATCAAAAGCGAAATACTTTCGATTAAAAAAATGACGTCATTCAGAAACCAGTTAAATTCGATTCATGAATAAAGGAAAAAAAAAAAGGAAATCACTATATCATTACAGATGCTTTTGTGGTATTAAATTAAAAATCTAGTTGGATGTGCCAATCCCAAAACTTTCTTCTATCTCATACGTACATTTTAATATTTTCAAAAAATAGTTACTCATTTTAATGCTTTAGTAATTTTAATACAATATCATACAAACTTTGATTTTCATCTTAAATTTCTGCTTCAGTCAATTAAAAAGAATAAAAAAGAATTTCCGTCTCTGCACGAGCCGATAGACGACAGAATGATAGGCAGATTTTTTTTTTTCCAATTCAGGGAGATCCTACTTGCCTTACCAAAAAATAATCATGTACAAAAAATTTAGTTCAGCTCTAGAATTAACTTCATACACTTTTCGGTGGTGCAATATTGAAAATGGCATAAAATTCGCTATTGCAGTGTCCCCTTCCGGCGGATTTTTTTCAAATTCAGGGAGGACCAACTAGCTATAACCATACATTTACACAAAAAAATTGGTTGAATTCGATGCATAACTTCATATACTTTTGGGCGGTACAATATTGAAAATGGCACAAACATCGCGATTGCAGCGCCCCCTTTCGGCGGAATATTTCAAAACTTAAGTAGGACCTGCTTGCTACAGCCAAAAACATTCACAAAAAATTTGGTTTAATTCTATGCATAACTTCATACACCTTTTGATGGTAGAATGGCGACATACACACACACACACACAGGGACAGACGGGCATTTTGTAAAAACATGTTTTTTGGAATCTCTGGCCCCTAAAACGTGTAAATCCGTCGAAAACCGGAAGTCCAGCAAAATTTCGATTACAATATGTTCTACTATTGAAGATAGAAGCCAGTAATATATAGGCATTTAAAAACTTTTGAACAGAATAGGCATCACAAATTAAACTAACCCATTTTTACTCAAAAAGCGGAAAATGTAACTTTAAAAGAGTACTTTCATCTGCCATAGTACTGAAAAATGAAAAATGAAAACTTACCGTCATAGGACGATTGTAAATTTTCATTTAAAAATTGAAAAAAAAACAGTAATAATCGGGTAAGTGCATAATGTAACGGTTTTAACCAGATAACATTTCTATTTATTTCTTTAAATCGTCTATAATTATGTGGCTTCCAATAATAACCAGGTAACTCACATTTTTTATAATTTTGATAAATGTTAATAAAATGTAATTTTTTAACACTTATTTTAATAAATGTACATTAGTTTGATAAATACATTTAACAAATACATTAATTTAATAAAAATGTTAATAAAATAAAAAAATTATTTTATTTAAATTTATTAAAAATGAATGTAAAAGGATAATAACCAGATAAATGTTAGATTTTTAATTGGTTCACAATTAATAAAAACTATTTTTATATAACTATTTTAGCAAAAAAAGAAGTTCTTATATCCTAATTTAATGCAGTGAAGATTATTACGTTCTAATCTATTTTAGACATTTTCGAAAACTTTAAACGTTAATTACTCAAAATATTAAAAATGCGCCTTACCTGATTATTACCGGAAGCAAAAGATATATGAATATGAAAAAATGTAACCGGCAAATATGACATCATGTTTAAAAATACATTTACTTATAATCTATTGTACGTTAAAATATTTTTTAAATAGTGAATATAAATTAACATAAAAAGTATGAAGGTATATTTCGCGACAATAAAAAAGCGTTATTATTATTATTATTATTATTATTTTAGATTAAAAAAATATCTCATTGTAGCACAATGTTGATTGATTTTTCCTTACGCAATACCAATGATAAAACTCCAATTAATAAATTAGTGATTTCATTATCTTATATGAATATTATTATTGACGTATAGGAATAACGTTTAATTTTTTTTCAAGAATTTGAACTATCTAAATTAGGCTAAAAACTAAACTTTAGCTAAAAGCAATATTTGTTTTGAAAATTAGGCACCCCAGCCTAATATTGATGAATTTTTGTATAGATTTCTGTTATTATTTTTATAAATTTACTCAATCAATTCTTTTAAACATTTTCATTCGTCGAATTCGTTAATAGTCACATTTGTTTAAAATGACAAACTGTTTTTTTTTTTTTTTTTTTTTTTTTTTTTTTGAAAAAAATGGTAAAAAAAATAAAAGTTTGAATTTATTTTCGCATTAAAATAATCATTATTTCTAAATTTCTGAATTGATAAAAATAGTATTAGATTTTTGTGTATCTATAAGAGCGATACTGTCATTTAAAATGTCATAAAATTCTATCCATCCTTTCCTTATAAACCATGCCGAGAGTGACCAAAATCAAATGCAAATACCGAAATAGATGATGTATGAAAAAATTGGAAATTTTTATATGATGCATGGCCCCTTTAAATAAAATCATACTGTTGAATGTCTAATTTTCACAGATGAAATAAGTTTGTAGTTAAAGAATTCTTTCATCTAATAAAATATATCAACGGCACGAACGCGTCAATAGTGTCATACAAATGTGTTTAAGATAAGCTAAATCGGATTTGAAAGATAGATGATAGACACTATAAAAATTGTATTGTCTTGTATTCAAAAACATTCTGCAGAAGTTGAATTGTATGACACTTGAGCATGCATTAAACAAAATGAGTTTGTAAATAAAATGAATCGGCAATGACTGCTTCGTAAGGTACATTACGATGCATGAATATGCAGTTTACAAAAACTTAAAGATAGCTTTTAGATATCTGACCAGGATCCCACCAAAGTTAATTTTGAGGATTTAGTTCTCTAAATTTCTCGGGATAGTTCAGGAGATAAAGCGTTGGCGGCTTATAGCAGGACATTCGTACTACGAATTCTGTTCCGGAATGTTTTCAGCCACTTGTAAATTTACCCTAGTAACGTTAACACACACACTCACAAAAATATACATACATACGTACATATATATATGTGTATATATATATATATATATATATATAAACACTGGTATCCAAAAGTTAAGCATAATTAGTGATTAAGTAAGTAATGAAAGAAATATAAATCGAAATGTGGTGAAACTCCAGGTGTGTAAACAAAATAATACGCGTCATATATTTTCGCGAAGAGTTTTCCAAGAAATCGAACAGGGCACCGTCAACAAATTGAAAAAGAACGAAGATCTTTTGGATAACCCTGTCAAAACTAATGTAGCAAAAGCGTTCAAACCGCACATTGTGATTAAGTGGCTTATTGTAATGTACTGTGTTTTTTCTTATAAGGATAGCATTCATACTCGTAGAGAAATTAACGTTTTTATAAAAACAGTCCTAAATTTTTTGCTTATAATTTGCAGAGTTCTTAATAAAAAATAATGTTCTTTTCTGAAAATATGACAAACATCATTATACACAATACCCAGTCATCAGAATTTAAAAATAATAAAAATTGTATGAAAAATGAGTAAGTTTAGTAAATAATTTTTCATTGCGCATGCTTCAACGATATCAAAATTTCATTTGCATATTGTGTTAGCTAAATGTATAGAGCAACTTCTGTAAATGTTTCAAAAACATAGCTTGAAAATTCTGAAAATTATCGTCTATAGAATCAACTCAAAATCCGCTATTCCTAAAAGGAAGCAAAATATCAGGGATTTTATCCAAATAGAGTTGTACGTGCAATGTTTTCTAAGCACGAAACAATGGAATATGGATACAGCCCCTCATCTTTTTGCTTCATTAGGGAATAGAATATTTTGATCTCATTCTATCAACGATAATTTTCAATATTTTAAATCTATGTTTTTGAAACTTTTACAGAAATTGCTCTACACATTTAACAAACATAATATGCAAATGAAATTTTAATAGCGTTCACGCATGCGCAGTAAAAAATTATTTAGTAAACCTGCTCATTTGTCATACAATTTTTATTATTTTTAAATTCTGATGACGGGTATTGTGTACCATGATGTTTGTCATATTTTCAGAAAAGAACATTATTTTATTTTAAGAACTCTGCAAATTATAAGCAAAAAACTTAGGACTGTTTTTATAAAAGCCTTAATTTCTCTACGAGTATACATGCTATCCTTATAACAATAAACACAGTACACTAAAATAAGCCACTTAATCATAATGTGCAGTTTGAACGCTTTTGCTACATTAGTGTTGACAGGGTTATCCAAAAGATCTTCGTTCTTTTTCAATTTGTTGACGGCCCACTGTTCGATTTCGGGGAAAACTTTTCGCGAAAATATATGACGCGTACTATTTTGTTAACACACCTGGAGTTTCACCACATTTCGATTAATATTTCTTTCGTTACTTACATAATTACCAATTATGCTTAACTTTTGGACACCAGTGTATATTATATATTTATATATATTAATGAAAAATATTATAAAAGAAAAATTTTTTAAGTTATCTGCAAAGCAATTTCTAGTCTTTAAGACATTTTATATATTTTTTAACGAAATTCCTTTGTATTAAGTAACTTTCATCCGCAAACAGAGTGATACATCTTTTTGTTAAATAAATTTTACCGGCGAGGAGAAAATTGCATGACTTAATTGTAAAAAGAAATTACAGCACTCAGTTCCGCATGCCAAGACGAAAATGAGCATGAAAGCGTAAAATGTTTCAGAATGAAAATAAAGGTTCAGATTTTGAGGGTTGGTTAATTTAACCTTTCGTATTACCGCCCACTTCTAACGGAACAAATGAATATAGAGCGCAACAAAATGATTTTCTATGTAACTGCAATTATGAAACATTTTGTGTAGCAAGACATACCTAAGACAGGCGTATTAATGCAATAAAATGCAAAATACATTTTTAAAAAATGCGCCTTTTTTATATTTTATTTACAGAACAGTTAGCAGTAAAATAAAAATGTAAGTATTTTATATATTAATATTTGTTTTTAAATTTTTGACTATATGTATTTATAACATAGAATTGAACATAGTTTTCAATCTTTTAGTTTGATAATTTTGTTACTTGTCAAATTCTGAATATGTTGGTAAAAAATATTTTATCTGCACATATGCGTAATAGCAGGGAGTCTAGAAAGTCGAAATATTCCTGCTGTTGTTTATAGTTTTTTTCTTGAATATAAAATCCTAGTTTAATTTATTAAAAGTATTACAGAATTTAACTCGTTTTTCAAATACACTGAGAAAAAAATATGGTTCTGGCATATAGAATCTAAGTAACGGCTCTAGAAAAAATAGTTCCATGTCATCCCTATAAATTTTAGTTTCATTTCTTAGAGAGTTCCAGAGTCTCTTACTAGAATTCAAGAGCGTTTTCCTATATTTTTGCTGTCAAATTTATCTAAAAATCTCTTCAAATAGATGCGAACACAACAGATTTGATTTAGTAACTAGAATTATAGCTTAAGAAACCATTCCTAAAATCAAGCAATAATTTCTCGCTACTGAAACGGTTCAATGTCGTTTCGTCTCCCAGAAAACAAGAGACTAGAAATGTCAAGTCATTTCGCCTATTCGGCTTAGTTGTTTACCCTACTCGCATAGTTTGGACATCTATATTTCTAGTTTAGAGATTCAGAAAGTGACTAACTATTCATTCTAGTTGAAGGCGGCATATTTTTTTTTTTTAGTGTAGTATCATTCTCCGTTGAAAAAGATGAAACAAAGAATTCATTAATTTATTTCTCACTACATTATCATTTACCATAAAAAATTAAGAATTTAAATTCAACTAAATACGAATGTTTTAAATTCATAAAAAAGAAATTATTTTTATAAATATTTTCTATTTTACTGAAAATTTAATAGAGAAGCTAGTCACTAAGTTTTGTTTCACAAATAATGTTTTAATGACAGATGGATTTTTAAAAACTGAACTAAAATCAAAATACTTAATAATTTATTTCCTTTTCTCAAATAATATTATCATGCAAATAATTTAGTTTTTGGTTTTGTAATTATTGCATTATATTCATCATTTTAAGTTATCCAAGTAAAATCATACCCCAAAATCGATTTTTCTCCAAGCATATCAGAATAACTTTACAAAATAAGAATTCTTCATATTCTGAAAATAAGATTACTTGCAAAGCAATAATACTTAAGACAAGAGGAATAGGCTTTTTTATTATATTATGTAGAAAAAATGTATTACCTAAGGCAGTAAAAATAGGATTTCAGGTATTTTATCAGCCATTTGTTGTTGATACAGAATGACATTTTCTCAAAGGATTATTTAGAGAAAAAAAACTTGATAATATCATTGAAATAGAATTAAATAAATTGAATATATTTTTAAATGTCAAAGATATTTATTTATTTTATGGTGATTCAAGTGATATGTAAAAACAAGCATTTCAAAATATTTTGGGTTTTTTTCCCTTAAATCATGCTACAATACAACATATAACTATATTATTCGATGACATATATCATTTTTAAATTAAAATATTCTTGAAAACAGTGATAGATAACCGTGTACATTTTTTAGAAATTGGTAAAAGACATCCAAATTAATTTTAAAAAGAACTAAAGTGGTGCAATGAATTTTATGAAATTCGGATACATAATTTAAATACAGGTGCTATCAAATTTTTCATTTGTTTTAATCCGAATGGGAAAAAATATTTCAAGTGCATTTTAATAATGTTGCACTCTTTCAAACAAAATAAAAACGATATGCATCTATAAAGTATATGATAAAATATACATTCTGTAGAATTTTTTTTGTAAGAATATATTTTATTAATTTACTGGGTCATGCAAAAGTATATTGTTTTGGGCACATTTTAATAACATCAAACTATTTCACATTTTTTTAAACTGATATAAGTTGCTAAGGTTTACTACAAATTACATTCTGTATAATATGAAGTAGATACTATTTACAGGGTTATACAAACTATTTCAACCACTGTACTTTTTCCATAGTACGCTGCACTATTACACCCAGATTTGAATATTCTTGAAGCTTCGATACAGCGCTTTACAAACGCATGTCACTTTATACGTTTGAAATGAAAATTTCAACTTGTTTACATTTGTAATCATTTTTCTATAACGATTTAGACTTGAAATAATTCAATCACACTTAGTTCGATAAATCATCTTTAATTTTTTGTTTCTGGATACAGAGTTATGCTTTGAAGTTTATTAGAGAAATGTCGTTTACAAATTTTATAAAATAATGTTATTTTTTAGGTGCGTTCGTAATTAAATAAATACGTAGCACCTATTGTTGTCGCTCAGTCCGTCCGTCTGTCTCTCTGTCTGTCCGTCTATCTGTCTGTCCGTCCGTCCGTTAGATTCTGCAATTGAGTGGTGTAAGAACTCTACTTTCAGTGTTTTCCATATTTACACAGACAGTTTGTCTTCTGTGCAAGCACTTCAAAATCTTTTTCCTACGGATGAAATTCTTTTTAATTTTTACACAAACTTACGACTACTGAGAAATAAAATTATTAATATTGGATGGATTAAATCCCATGTTGGTTTCGTTGGCAATGCGCGCGGAGATTTCCTAGCCAAATCAGTCATCCAATCTGGTTTATTTGATGCTGAAATGGATATCCCAATTCCAAATTCATTGGTAAAGCAATTTTACAAAAGGAATATTATTAAGAATTGGCAGAACATTTGGTCCTACAGTGATAAAGGAAGAGACACGCATAGTATTATTAAAACAGTGGATACATCTTTTCTATGTTTCTCGCAAGTCAGTGCTTATTTTATTTCTGCACAAGGAGCATTTCCCAGTTATGTTCATAAAATTGGAAAACGCGAAAGTGATAAATGCCTATGAAGAAACATTGGTGATGTCAAACATTATCTGTTTGGAAAGTGTACACTGATGTCTACTTCATTTATCTTTATTCGTAACCGGACACTTAGCTGGAACATGCGAAACATATTGTTTTCAAAATCAAATTACAACAAACTTAGACTTATTTACAACGAGCTTAATAAACATTTTTCCTTTATAAAATATAAATTTTGATTTTTGCGATAGCTATTTTTTAAATTTTATAGTAATTTTCATTTGATAATAAGTCATTCCACTGTGGTATTTGATTTTGTTACTTCATACTCATTGTTATATGCTAAGTTATATATATATATTTTTTTTTTTCTTCCCGATACACTTGTTAACTTGTGTGACTTGTTTATCTTTTTTACTTTTCAACATTCATAGTCTCTCTCTTTTTTTTTCTTTAATTGTAATTTATTTATTTCATTTTATTTCCATTTGGGTTAATGTTAATGTAGTCATTTGTCAAAACTGTAAATGACTTTTAAATTTGTGATATTTCTTGTTTCTTTTGATACTTTCAGTCATCTATATTAGTGTATTTGGCTTTTAATACTTTGCTTTATTTTAACTTTTATTTTTTGGCTCAAGAGTGCTTTTTCAGTATTTTATTTTGTTATTTGACTTTGTATTTTTGTGGTGTTTTCCCTGTCTATGATTTTGCTCGTCGCAGAGGGTACTTTTCTGTCAGGGGTTCTTGCCTATGCCATTTTTGGTTGGTTCCCTGGCAGGGTCATCCTGATCCTGTCTGTCCGTCCGCATATAACAACACAAAAACTACCCAACCGAATCGTTTGAAATTTAAAATACATAATTATAGCATAATTTTGTCGAGTCATTTCAAATTTTATGAAAATTGGATGGATAGATCAATTACAGGGACAATCAAAAGGATTCCGTTCCATTACGGTCAATGGGGAAAAAGTTTCAAATGCATTTTAATCGTTTGAAATTTAAAACATATAATTATTACGTAATTTTATCGAGTCATTTCAAATGTTATGAAAGTTGGATGCATAGATCATTTACAGGGACAATGAAAGGTATTCAATTACATTACGGTCAATGGGAAAAAAGTTTCAAATGCATTTTTATGATGTTACATTTATTCGAACATAATAGAATTGGCATGAATCTATGAAATATATACTAAAATATGCATTCTGTACAATCTGTGATGCAAAGAATTTTTATTATTAAATTGCAGGGTCACACAAAAGTATTCCACTACTTAATGCTACACGGGGAAACATTGCTTGGGACGTGTTTTAATTATATTCAGCTATTTCACATTTTATGAATAAGATATACGTTGCTGAGGTGTAATAAAAATTTTCTTTCTGCATATTTACAGAAGCACAAAGATTTCGACTACTATACTGTATCCAAAGTACGCTCTACTATATCAGCAAGATCTGAATATTTTTAAAACTTCGTTATCGTATGAACGCACCTCATTTGCTACGTTCACTGCAATTTCCAACTTGTTCTTATTATGGCAGAAGGCATTATCTGGACTTTCAAATTTTATCAAACTTGTTATCTGTTCATTACGAATGGATTGTTATCGTTCCATTGGAGTGGCAGCAAGGCTTAAAAGTCTAACAAAGAGGCTGAAATAAGAGCATGTTTTTTCATCTCAACTGATTTTATTATTTCTTATTAAGTATTTTTCATTTCTTTATTATTATTTAATCACAATAGATTTAGAATACTCATGTCTTATTACATATTTCAAATCTACGCATATTTTATGGTTAAAACATTTAAAATTTATTTGTAAAACTTTTTTAAATATTGATTTAGATCATAAAAAATGGGTTTTAACTAAATTTATTTTACATAACTATGATATAAAAGGAAACTCTGAAAAATATCTTAATGAAATTATGATCTATTTTATGAAAGATAATGTTAAAGGATACGTATTAATGCAAATATACGAAAATTGATCTTTAAGAAGAGATTAAGCATGTTAAATTTGGAAATATAATGACGTTTCACTGTTCTTTTGGGGATCTTGTTTTCACCAAGTTTGCATTTCGTTTCAAATTTTATTGCCAGTTATATTTATTTTAAACTAAAAATAACATTGTCATCAAGGCACTTTCTCAGAGGGATAGTACTGTGGGTTATGTCTGGAAAAATATAGAGTGGTTAGTCTCATGGAATGTAAATATATATTGTAACTTCCAAAAAAGTGTGCGAAATGATAGCTTGTGAAAATCACAGAGATTTGGAACGGTCATCGGTTGACCCATAGCTTAATCAGCAATCAAACTTTACAGAAAAGCGGAAATGAACCGATGAGCAGAAAAAAGACAAAATGTTCTTTTAAATAAATGGTAAAATGCATTACTGAATAAATTACCTGTTGTGAACTTTTTGGTACTACGCATAGAAAACATTACATTCTTGTTTATCTTTGTTTGAAAATAATAAGAACGCTTTTAAAAATATACGGGAAAAATAAACTATTAAATAATTTAACAATTTGTTTAAACAATTTTGGGAGCTTTAAATGTAATGTTTGGACTGTAAGGTTGCTATAGCTGATATTTGAACAGGAAAAAAAATCATATTTCACTCCTGCAAACTGTCCAAGAACTGGTAAATGCTTCTCTGTGTCTCAAAAGCGTTCAAAATCTCCCTGGAATACTATATCTTACACTGAAAACATTTTATTTTCTTTGAAAGAATTACATTCATATTTTCTCATTATTATATGGACAATTTATTATTTTTTTCAAAATTTTCTGTTTATTTTTTTCTTGTACTCAAATATTCTATATAATGCTTTTTTTATTTTTATTTATTTATCTATTTATTTATTTTTGCCAAATATGTGCAATTTTTTACTTATGTAATCTGGACATCTCTCGATCTTATATTAGTTTTCTAAAGTAAACAATGCCCCAAGATCCATCTACAACCTCAATATCCTTTAACTGTTTTAAGTAGTGTAATTACAGGGAAACGCATGTGACAATCAGAATTTATATATATGAAATATTTTTTTGAAAACACTATTCTACGAAACACCATAAAAATGTAAAAAAAATCTAAATTTATTTTAAACGAGTCATTGAACAGGAAGTCAGATTTTACGGATTTTTTTTTTTTTAATTAAACCTTTGAAGTCCGATTTTTTTCCCATTTTGAAACAAAATTACTTTTATTTTAATAATGTGAATCGTAGCTATACAAATACATTTACTGAAGTATAAATATTATCTCATTGTTTGAAATTTAATGAATGTACTTATTTTTGTACAACTGGATGCATTCTGATATACGAATAGGCTAAACAAGAAATTTTGAAAACGTTTGGAAAATAATGTATGACAATATAATCTGAGACGGTTTTAAAACTTTCTAAAGTTTTTTTTTTCGATTTATCACGCATGATTCGTTCAGAAAAATAACTTATATTTTTAATTTATAGACTAAATATACATGTATAAAAAAAATGCATCGCCAACGGTTCAAAGAAAATTAAGAAAACATTTATTGTTAATATTTTTTTAATGTAGAAACATAGATGAAATCATAATAAAAAAGGCATTGTCACATATTATCATTTATGCAGGTAAAATGTAACTAAGTAGTTTTTAAGAAACTTAAATTAAGACACGTACGACTAATAGTATATCAGACCCGAAAGGTTTGAAATATGACAATATTAAAAGATTTGTTATTTATAAATGTATTGTATGGAATACTTTATTATGTGTTGGAAAATATGAATGATGTGTAATCACGTTTACAGAAATTAATATCATTGAAATATTTCTTATTCCCTTTAAATCCAATCAATGTCAGATCAATATCAGAAATTTCAGCGATTTGTAATATCGATGGACAAATCGCATAGTTAATGTCATCGGAAATTTTCTAATTCCTATTATACCCATACAATTTATATAAAAAATAATTAGATTTAGTATTATGTTAAATTATGACATGATCTATTAAGAAATCAAATTGTTATCTGATTTTTTTTCGTAAAGAATTATGTCATACAATTTAAAATTGAAAATATGCTACTCAAAAGAAAAGATGATTTTTCTACCCTCATGTGCAAAAGGAGAAAATGCATAAAACTGTCATTAGAAAACCGTAAGCAGTTTTTCATACAAAAATTTATATATATATATATTTTTTTTTCAAATCCCAATTATACGAAGGATAATAACTAGACAATTCGTAATTATTATAAAATTAATAATTGCTTGGTAACAGTATTATTCTTAAAAAATACAATTAATCTCTGACCACCAATACTTTCAGCAGTTAATTGTTATTTAATTTTCCAGTTACTTATGAAAGGTTTTTAAAATACTATTTTGTATAATAATTTACAGAACATCTAAAATTACATCGCTAGCGTACTATCCAACAATATCTAAAACGCTAAAGCTCAAAATTGATCTTGGTGCAAATTTACGCGGATTTCATCATTTCTCGACATTAATTAGTAACAATATAAAAAAGGAAATTAATAATCCTTCGAAAAGAATAGATTTTAACATGCATTTCCACAAAAAAATAATTACCAAAGCATTATATTTTATATGTAACATATTAAACGCATAAAATACTTATTCTAAAAGAAATTCTAAAAACTATCTATAGCAGCTGTTATAATGCAGCATAATACTTGTTAATAGTAAAAAGCCATTACATTATAATAACTTTCCAAACTAACAGTATTTTAATATGTTCCAATTTCATAAATCTACATATTTTTTAATGGTTGTTTTTAAAACATATTCATAATTTCGTTTAAAATGAAGGAAAAAAATAATTAAATTCACCAACAATTTGCATTCTTTGACTCATTTTACCAGCAGGTTTTGTAAACTAGCCATCATTATCGATAAACATATAAAAGAATAATATTTACTAAAAAGAAGTGCAATTATTTTTTGTTTGTGTCTGTAATTAGGGTACTGAATTTTACGAGTCATTATTAAGTAAAATGATAATGACTTTTTCCCGCAAATTTATGCCAAGAAAAGAAACAGTGTTTTTAGCATTTTTCCTTTCATTATGATTTTTTTCCTTTTATTATTCATACATCAGATAACTAAAATACACAAACACTGATCCATAAATACAATAATTTATATTACCATTTTTCAAAAGTTAATTTCTCACTTATCTGCATTCTAATTTGTAACAAAAAACAGCTAATCGTTTTTAAAGATGTAACTTTTAAAATAGGATTTTTACTTTAAAGGAGGATATAAATTCTAACTGAGGATTATCGCTCGTATAGCTAACGCAAAAAGAATAACTGAGATATACTATAATGTATGTAAAAATTATATTCACGTCTTATTATTTCTTAAATTTTTAAACAATTTTATTTTTAGCTCAGCAGTATCTTACAAATATATAAAACATTTATTATCTGTATAATAAGAGAATTAGTTTTAAGAAGCATGTTTCATTTTCATTTAGAAATTAATTTTCAAACATAATACATAAACGGAAGCATAAAATATAAGCAGAAACTTACAGATTTAAATTGACTTAATGCTAAATTACAAATTATTGATTTTTTTTCAATCGTTAATATATGATTTTATTTATGCGTAATATAAGAAATGAAACAATACAAGAAGCTTATTCAAGATATAAATAAATATATTAAACATTTGAGTACAGGATTTCTTATTAGGCAGAGCTGGAGCTGTTGAATGTACTTTGTTATAATAATTTCCCTTTTTTAAAGCAATGAAAAAAAAATGGCCCGTAAGTATTTGCATGTAATAAATTTATAAATACACAGAATTTAAAGGACAAATAACTTTTCTTTGGGAAGCACAGGTCATGCATTAATAATGGTTAAAGTATTTACAGCATTTTAGAATTAAATTTAGAATTCAGGGGTTGTAAAATTTTATCTCACCGCACATCAACACCTCTTCTGAAGGCACAAATGGAAAGATAATGTAAGAAAGAGATTATTAGTGTAAGAAATTACTATATTACTTAAATAGAATTCAATTTATTTTATGTATAAATATTATCTTTAAATATTTGATTACACGTAATTATAACATGAAATAATAATTAAAAAATATTTTAATGTGCTAAATTTGGTACATGATAAATTTTCTTTATGTTAATAAAAAAATGGTAATAGGGATTCCGGAGAGTCGAAATATTCATGTTGATGTTATTAATTTGTTTCTAAATGTAAAATCATTATTTAATTCTGTAAAAGCAAAACAGATTCTCCACAAAATTTATTATGCTATTTAAATACTGCTATTATTTGTTAAAAAAATTGAGAAAAAAAATTCATTAATTTATTTTGTACTGATATCAAAATGTATGGTACAAAATTAAACATATTCAATTGCGCAAAATACTTATGTTTAAAATTCATATGTATATATATATATATATATATATATATATATATATAGAGAGAGAGAGAGAGAGATACAGGGTGTTTCTCTATCAGACCGAAAAACTTTGAGGGGTGATATTAGACATGAAGACAAACATTATTAAATAGGAAACCATGGGGCGCAAACCTCTTCTGTAGGAGCTAGGGGCCATTAAATTTTAAGGTCCAAAAATTCAAACGATGATAAAAATCGGAAAAAAAGTCGATTCGTTTGCGATTTTCACTAAAATCATTCTTTATATCACGATTTGAAAAAATATATATATATAAAGGTTACCTTCAAAAATTGTCGATAGAGGGCGTTTTAGACTTTAGAGTAACAAACAACTACTTTTTGCCTTTATTTTGTGCATGGGATTGAAATTATTTTCAAGTTTAGACTACAACCTTGGTAATTGTTTTATTCCAAATGACTTACAGCTCTGGTGTATCCATTTAAAAAAATGCTTTTCCGACATATCTCCGACATTTCAATGGCATTACTCCTGTGTGTTTTACTACCAGACCAACATACTTCCAGGAAGTGTTAGGGATGCAAAGTGTCTCGGAATCACATAGCAATGTAACATTGAAAATGCCTTTTTAGCGAGCTATCGTTAAAAGAAGCAGAGAAAAAAGCAACAGAAACAGGTAGTTAAATAGCAAGACGTTAATGTGGCAGAAAACAATTTTGTTAAAGGTTTAACTGCAAAAGTTATTCGAAATTACGACCATAAGTAGATGGGCATGCTTGACAGCAGCGTCGCATGCAATTCCTTACGATTTGAAAGATTCCTGGCATCTTTCTGGCAGCTACAGAAATTCGAGCTGACAGGTCTTCCACTGACGGTACAGGAGTCTCATACATTCCACTTTTCATTTAATCCCAGCAGAAGAAGTCCATACAGATTCAGATTCAGATTGATCCAGGTGGTGGTGAGGGGCGGGGGGCTACCAAATGGTTTGAGCTCAACTAGCCCCACCCAGCAATGTTTATTTTAAAAAATACAGAACAATTATACAGTATTAAAATAAAGGTAGGTAACAAAAAGTAATTGATATAATGAAGTAGGTGCGACAATCTGGCAGGCCAACGAACCGGGCCACCACTACCTATCCAATGCTGTCCATATGTTTCGTTGAGGTGTCTGCGAACATCATTTATAAAATGTGGTGGAACCCCATCGCGCTATAGAGTAACGCAAACGAAAGAGGAACATGTGCTTTTACCAGAAGTTTCGACAGAACGTGTTGTAGAAATATCAAATTACTTTTTTCTCTGCTACTTTTAACCATAACTCGTAAAAAATATATACTTGACATTGCATTATATTATGATTCCGAGTCGTCTTTGTATCCCTAACACTTTCTGGAAGTATGTTGATCTGGTAGTAAAATACCCAGGAGTAATGACATTGAAATTTCGGAGATGTGTCGGAAGCGCCTTCTAACAAAAAATGGGGACACCAATGCTGTACGATGCTGCTGTCATTTTGAACAAATTAATTATCATGGGAATGTCCTACACGCAAACCGCAATAAAATCGATTAGTTTGTGAAATGTTTATGAGTGTTCAAAATCCCCTCCTCTGTTCACAGTTCAATTTTCACTAGTTACCCGATAACAATGTTTCTGATTTTGGGCTTAAAATTTAAGTTAAAGTCTAAACTTTAGAGTAATTTCAACCCCGTGCACAAAAAAGGGTAAAAAGTAGTTATTTGTTACTCTAAAATCTAAAGCGTCCTCTATCGATAATTTTTGAACGTAACCTTTAAAAATTTTTTACAAACAAAACGTGATATAAAGAATGATTTTAGCGAAAACCGCAAACGAATTCACATTTTTTTCCGTTTTTTGTAATCGTTTGATGTTTTGGACCTTAAACTTTAATGAACTCTGGCTCCTACGTAAGACGTTTGCGCCCCATGGTTTCCTATTTAATAATGTTTGTCTTCATGTCTACTATCACCCCTCAAAGTTTGTCGGTCTGGTAGCGAAACACCCTGTTTATATGTAAATATATTTCTACTCTACTAAAAATTTAAAAGTGAAGATCTTGAATTGGTTTTCTTTTACAAATATTCTTTTAAAAATTTTTGAGCTAAAATTAAAATACTTACTTCTTTATTCTATTTTCTAAGAAAATTTTATGATGCAATTTCTTTAGTACCTGGTTCCGTTATTTTAGCATTACATGTATCATTTTAATCTATGCAGTTTAAATCGAATCGAAAATTTGATTTTTCTGCTTACATATATGAGAATAACGAAATAAAAATTCTTCATATTGCGAAAATAAGATTATTTATAAAGAAAATCTACTTAAGACAAAAGAAGTAGGATTTTCTTTACAATTTGTAGGAAAAATGTATTACCGAAGGCAATAAAAATAAGATTTTGTGTATTTTCTCAGCCATTGCTAGTAATGCCGAATGACATTTCTCAGAGATTTATAAAATATAACTGAAATCTGAAAGTATAGAATACATTGCATGCTGTAAAAATTTATTTGTTAAATTTGCTGAAATAGAAATATAAATATTAAAAAAAGTTAACCATCAAAGTTAAACGTCAAAGTTACTTATTTACATCGCGAAGATTCAGGCAATATTAAAAAAAAAGTATTGCAAATATTTCGCATTTTTCCGTATATGATACGGTTATGCAATACATAAAAATACTTATTAATAATGGTTTTAAAAAAATAATGAAAGTTACTTTTTAATAAAACGATGATAGCTATCCATATACACTTGTCTAGAAATTGATAAAAGGCATTCAAACAAATTTAAACAAGTCGGAAATTGTACATCAAATACGATTTGTTCGTATTATAATAATTTGTGTGTCGCTGAGAATACTAACTGCTTTCTATTATACAGGAAGAAATTTCTAATAACCCTCAGAAACATACTGTGCCGAATGCATATTTTAGTTTGTACTTCAGAGATGCATTTAAATTTTATTATGTTCGAAAGAGGGTATCATCATTAAAATGCCCTTGAAAATATTTTT
Source organism: Maratus speculifer (assembly GCA_964019185.1). Taxonomy (NCBI): domain Eukaryota; kingdom Metazoa; phylum Arthropoda; class Arachnida; order Araneae; family Salticidae; genus Maratus; species Maratus speculifer. Next base: position 212,262,960 of record OZ025297.1, on the reverse strand, counting down.
TTCTATTCGCCAAAATGTTACGGAATACTTTTGATAGTCTGGGTAATTGAACGATGCATACAGTTTTCACAAATACCTAAATAACTTGATTATATTCTGAAAAAAGTATGTAGTTTAAATTCCAAGGTGTTCGGTTGGGTAGTTTTTGCGCTGTTATATGCAGACGGACAGACAGTCGGACGGACTGAACGATGATTATAGGTGCTAAGCATATTATATAATTTCAAATGCACCTTAAAAACAACAAATGTAATGCAAAATACACGTAAAAGCACATAAGTTGTCCTCAGGTAATAACTCCAGGATTAGTAATAACGTCAAGTTCTAATATTATACATAGTTGTGAAGGAATCCGGAAAAGTATCACTGGGAGTTGATTGAAAGGCTGTGAGTAATTTGAGTCACAAAGAACCGCTAAAAGTTAATTTATTAAATTTGTAGACCTCGTCGCTGGAATGAACACGTGAGAGTCAACGAGTGATATAAAATTTGCTTTTTAGGTTCTGTAATGTGAAGAGTATATATTTATTAGAAAATACGTTATTACATCAAATTGCAGTGTATTTCCTTTACTTTTAAAATGTTGATCCAGATTTTGGATATGTTACTGAGAAAGTTTAAAATATATAATATACTGCGCAAAAGGTATAACATAGTTAGAATGGTATATCCAGGATGATGCTTTTTAATTCGGAAATACTTTTTTATGCATGACAAACAATTATTGGAAATGTTGGAAACTGAAAAGTATAAGGGGAAATGTGTACATGTTAAGGAGGCAAATCACGTTGACTGTTTTTTAAAATATATATATATATATATTTAGTTCAAAAATGGATACATTTAAAATTTATAACTACATTGCAAAAATAATTTTATAAAAATACCAATTATAATAGAAATTATGGCTAAAAATATCTTTCATAAAAATATTTGCTGTAATGTTATAAGCCAACTTTGAAGCCGTTTGTCTAAAAATTGACTTTTTGTTATTGTTTGTACTCCTATTTAAAAACAAATTACTATACGAACTTGAAATTTGTTTTCTTCATTGTCTACATGACATACTTAACGCTGAATCTCAATTTCGTCTTAATTTTGTCGCAGAAAATTGTGTTTTGAAAAAAAAGTATACATTTTTTAATTAAATTTAGTGAAAAAGAATAGAAAATACATAAATTTTGCTAAAAAATTTGAATATACTTTACAATTTATGTTCAGTGTAAACTATACCATTATAAGGAACAAAATATGAAACATTAAACATATTTCTGCAGCAGAATTTGCTTAAAATGCGCTTAAAATGCATATTTCAATGTTCATATTCAGCAAAATGTACTGTTATCGTTATGAATTTAGTATTCAACATTACTATATGTACATATGAATATTTTACTAGAAAATAAGAATGTGTGAAAGTAAAGAAAAAGAAATTGTTGCGCTTCATTGGTTGTTTTATAAATTTGAGAGTTTTTCGTATTGTTTTAAATACGGACATTTTCTGGCTGCTTTGCCTTCTTAAATGCTGTCGATTTTTTATGCATGGAGAGTAAAATATTTAGATAGATATAGATTTATTACTACATCCTGATATAGAGTTGTAGATTTTAAATATTTAGATTTGTACAATTTGCATGCTATTATTCGTTTTTATTTTTGTTTGTAAGGCGTTATTAACCACATAAATAGTTAATAACGTCAAATAGTATCAGTCAATAAACTACGCCACTGTGTTTTATGAATGTATATATTCTAAAATACTGTTTTCGTGTATGAATAGTCAATAGGTGGCTATATCGAATCCTACATTTATTTAGTTTTTTTAATCCAGATCTAAGCCGCGAAAATTGATGGAATCTAAACGAGGCGTTATTGCCCCTCTTCAAATAGTATTTTTTTCAGTTCGGATTAAGATTTGCAAACGAAAGCTTTTTTCAAAATGATGGTTGATACAAACATTTTTGCAACAATGCTTAAAAACAAGAAATTATTTAATAAAATCACAAGACCACATGTATAATGATAAAACAAGTGCAAACATTAAAATAAAATAAAATTGGATACCTGTGTGAGTAACAGTTACCTAATATTATTCTTTCTCATACTGGAGAGCATCTCTTAAATATTGATTAAATCAAGTAAACTGAATCATTTTAAAAACTTTCACTGTAAGAAAAGATTTTGTAATGAATTACGGGTAAATAAAATTTTAATCTTTATTTGTAAATTATTCATATTTTTAATTACTCTTGAAAAGTATTTTTCTGTGTAATCTGCCGAAAGCTATGGTTGCTGGAATTACTGTGTTGAGTTCTCGCTGATCTCACTTAAATAATGCATTTTTTATTTCAATAGGGCATTCATCAGTATAATTTATAAAACAAAGGAATAAAAAACATAATTAATCATACTTATTCTTCAGAAAAGGGCGGAAAGATGTGAACAGGCGTGCCCTGTATATTAGAGTGGAGCGTAAAAAAGTTTTTTACGAAATTCTTTTCTCCCTAGCACGGAAAAGCTGTGGAATGGTATCGGTAATATGCTCACAAATTTTTAAAACAATCAATTAATATCTTCCTCCCAAAATATGCAATTTTAGCCAAAAATGTTGTAATTTTTCACATTTCAGTAATATTTTTAATTTTAATTTTTCTTTCGCACTAGCGCGGAAAAACTGAAAGAGCACATAAGATACATTAGTCCAAAACATTAGAATAATTAAAAACTTATCTACCGGCACCACTTTGGATTCTAAATATAGGGAATTTGTCGAAAATGGTACAATTTTTCACATTTTAGTCATTTTTTTAATTTCCCATTTTCTATTGATGCTGACAAGGAAATGTTCGGAGAATATGCAAGAAACATAAGTAAAAAACTTGAGAATAATCATAAATATTTTCCGGCTTCCTTTTCGGAATCTAAAAATGTCAAAGTTGCAAAAAAGTATGTAAATTTTCACATAGCATGAATTTTTTTCTTATCAGTTTTCTCTTATACCTGGAGCGGAAAATTGTATGAGAAACATAGCAGAAAAGGTTATTGGTGACACTTGTGCTATGTAATCGCAACCAAGTTCTTCTATAAGTGTCACGTGTTCTTTAAGCACTCTTTGTTGTTGGATCGTTCCCTCAATATTCCTCTGAATTAAAGGTTGATCTTATCGACAGTCAAAGTACAATCATTTCAAAATGCTGGTGGATATAAAACTCCAATCTTGGACTTGGCATTTCACTCAATATTTATTCCTTTGTCTTTTTATAATATGCCTGTCTGTACCATTGGACATGTCGTCATGTGTCACAAGTCCTAAGTCTTTAAGAAGTGCGCTTGGTACTTGTTACAGATGCTGCAGCTCGATCGGACACTCCCATTGTATCTCAAGTTCTGGCTAGGGCAGGAAGACGGGTTATTCGTGATATACTTATAGAATTTGCATTCGATTGCATTGACGTTAAAGGCTTATCACTAAGATATTGTGACTCAGTTTTCTTCAACAAGACTAGAAGAATTAAATAACAGCAAGTCTTCGGATGAAGCAGTTGTGGTTGTTTTTTCCCTTTTATAGTATTTTCTGAAAGTTTCCCCTTTCTTTTCAAACCTTCGCTTCCTTTTACAAAGTTTCCTTGTTGTGGGCCTTGTTTCCGCGTGTATCAACTGTGTCAATCGACATTTTCTTAGAAGTTCTCTGATCCTCAATTACGGAACTTCCAATTACGGAACTTTCCTATCACGTGGGCATTTACATCCTTTAGAGCTGTACACTTGTAAGAAAAAATATCAAACAGACGTTTTTACTTCCAATCGGAAATTTTAAAATTTTTACTTCGTCTGTTCTATAGCTGACAAATTTCTTCAGACTCTTATATTTATCATTGTATGATCTAATCATTTAGACAATTATTTGCCAAGAAACCGCTGGAACTGATGCAGCTTGCCAAATTGCTTTGACCTTTTCAGCACATAAACCGCTATCACCCCAAAGGTGGGTCCGATTTTAATTATATTTCGACTCATTTCTCACGAACAAAAAATACTTCATTATATCTTCATAAAATTGTAAAACGCCAGTTCTTAATTTTGTAGGATCTTTAAAAATGGGAGACGACAAATCCCGTGTACTGCGCCTAATTGTGATATTTCTGTGTAATATCTTGTGTAACGGACACTATTAGTTCAACACATTATTAAAAAATAAAATTTTATAAACGCTTTCAGATGTACTAGATGTACAATAAAATATAGAAAATATATTGAGTATCCTCAGTACGAACCTAACCCGACCACAGCATTAAACTAAAGGTAACTCTACAATAAGCGAACAGAAAACTGAACTTATTGGGGGGATTCCCCTCAGATCGCTTTTAATTCGAATGATCTATTTGTTTTTGGGTACTTTAATGCCATGTATTTGCTAGCTTAAATAATAAAAGTCAAACCAGAAGATATTTATTAATTACTTTCATTTTTGCACGTATGTTTCTCATACAATTTTCCGAATTTTCCGCGCCAGCGAGAAGAGAAAATTGTTAAGAAAAAAATACCTGAGATGTGAAAATTTTCATAATTTTGGAAATTTTGATATTTTTAGATCCCGAAAGGCAAACCGTAGGATATTTATTGATTATTCTAAAGTTCGTCACCTTTCTTTCTTGTATATTCTTCGAACATTTCTGTGCCAGCTGGAATAGAATATCGAAAAAAAATCACTAAAATGTGAAAATTTGCTTAATTTTCGATAAATTTCCCATATTTAAACCCTAAGGTGGAACCGGAAGATATTTTTTAAATACTTTAATATTTTGGACTTATATTCTTGTATTCTTTCAACATTTCTGTCTAACGCGAAGAAAAATTCGGAAATTTAATATATTGCTGAAACGTAAAAATGTACACCATTTCCAGCTAAAATTGCATATTTCGACTCTAAAAAGAAACCGGAAGATATTTATTGATTGTTTTGAAATTTTCTGAGTATGTTTCCGATACAACTCCACAACTTTTCCATACCAAGAAAAAAAGAATTAAAAAAAAAAACTTTTTTACGCTCAGCCCTATTGGAGTCATACTATGTGCGAGGCATATACAGGGTGTTTCGCTACCAGAGCGAAAAACTTTGAATGATGATAGTAGACATGAAGACAAATATTTTTAAATAGGAAATCATGGGGCGCAAACGTCTTCTGTACACTGTAAAAAATATCCGTTAATATACAGAAATTGTTCCGTAAAATTATACGGAATAGTTCCGTTTTTCCGAAAAAATAGGAGAATTTCGGTTATTGATATTTTGAGATTATAAAAACAGTATGTTATCCGTAAAATTTTCTGAAAACAGAGGAGTTCCGTATTAAAACAGCATAAATTCCATCAATAACTCCAGTGTCGCCATCTATATCTGGTATAGAGAAACATTATAAAGTTGTTTTATGAACAATTTCTATAATAATTTTCTTTATTTCTTTCTGTTTTAATAATATAAAGCATATTATTAAAACTAACATATTTTTACAATCTTTAAAAAATAATAAAAATTATAAAACTTTATTAATTCCTTTAAAGTTTGAGATTCGTTAGTTAGTTTATTTCCATTATCATTTTTAAATAATGTTAACACATTTATAACATATTTTTAAAAATGTGCGTAGGATAATGGAAAAAAGTTCTACTTTTATAATTTTAATATATTTTAATAAAAGTAATAATAAGATATTAATAAAATAATCCTAATTTTAATATATTTTAATATTACTTTAAGAATATCGTTTCAAAAATAAATAAGTAAATAAGTATGAATAATATTACAATAAACTTTTAAAAATCTCCTTAAAATGAAAAAAAAAATTTTAATGCATTCAACTCTTAATACATGAAATATTGTAAAGTCTAAAATTTACTTTTTATAGAACTGAAATTAAAAACTAAATATTCGAAATTATGGAAATAAAATCTGTTAAACATTTAGAACTGTACACTCATATAGAAAACAATTCTTAACAAAAATTAATGCCGCGTTCAACATAAAGCCTTTGCTTTTTAAATTCATTCGAAATAAGTAAAGATATATTGCAAGCACTGTATGCGTAACGATAGCGTAATGGTATTACACCACTGCAAGCTGCCAAGGGATAGGTGCTAGTTCGATCCCCATCGAGGGTAAATGACATTTATTCAATGTTGTTTAAAATCAATGCATGTGTTCTAATCTGATGTGTCTTTGTCTAAAGAATAAAAAAAGCCAGTCTGTTATTGAAAATTCTTTTTTTGGCTTTCAAGCAAAAATTTTTATATAAAAAAAATGAAAAAAAGAACGGAAATATTTCTGAAAAAAAACGGAAAAATTTTCTCCGTTAAATAATGGAAATAGTACTGGCGTCTAGATTTATTTCCGTTATTTAACGGAAAACTTTTTAAAGTGTAGGAGCTGGGGGCCATTTATGGTCCAAAATTTCAAACGGTGATAAAAAACGGAAAAAGGGTCGATTCGTTTGCGGTTTCCCTAAAATCGTTCTTTATATCACGATTTAAAAAAAAAAAAAAATTAAAGGTTGCGTTCAAAAATTGTCGACAGAGGGCGATTGAGGCTTTAGAGTAACGAACAGCTACTTTTTACCGTTATTTTTTGCATGGGGTTGAAATTATTCTAAAGTTTAGACTTTAACTTAAATTTTAAGAGACAAATCGGAATTGAGATCGGGTAACTAGCGAAAATTGAACTGTGAACAGAGGGGGGATTTTAAATGCTCATAAATATTGAACAACTAGATTGTGTTGCGGTTTGCATGTAAGTCATTCCCTTGGTTATTATTTAATTCAAAATGACGTACAGCTTTCGTATCCTCATTTTTGTTAGAGGGCGCTTCCGACACATCTCTGATATTTCAATGGCATTACTCCTGGGTGTTTTACTATCAGACCAACATACTTCCGGGAAATGTTAGGGATACAAAAATGACTCGGAATCCCATAGGAATGTAACGTTGGAAATGCCTTTTTTGCAAGTTACGGTTAAAAGGAAGCAGAGAAAAAAGCAACAGAAACAGCAGAGAAAGAGCGACACGTTAATGTGACAGCAAACAGTTTATTTAAAGGTTTTACTAAAAAAGGTGTTCTAAATTACGACCAGAAGTATTTTGATAAGTTTGACAGCGAAGATAGATAACGCTGCGGTTTCCTTGCGGTTGATGGCGCTAAACGGTAATGCGCCTGAGCAACGATCACTTTGAAGTAATCATTCGCGAACCGGTTCCAAAGGCAGCAGAATGAAGTATTTGAACGATGAACAGCACGATAGGGCTCCTCCACATTTTACCAATGACGTTTGCCGACCATTCAAAGTAACATATGGACAGTGGTGGATAGGTCGTTGTGGCCCGGTTCATTGGCCTTCCAGATCGCTGGACCTATCATGTATGGACTTTTTCTACTGGGGTCAAATGGAAAATTGGGAATATGTGAGTCCCGTACCATCAATTGAAGATCTCGCAGCTGGTATTTCTGTAGCTGCCAGAAAGCTATCAGAGATGCCAGGAATCTTTCAATGCGTGAGGAATTCCACGCGATGCCGCTGTCAAGCATACCGGACTACTTCTGGTCGTAATTTCAATCACCTTTTGTAGTAAGACATTTAAATGAACTGTTTTCTGTCACATTAATGTGTTGCTCTTTCTTTGCTGTTTCTGTTTTCTTTTCTTTGTTTCCTTTAACTGTAACTCGCAAAAAAGGAATTTCCAACGTTATATTCCTATGTAATCCCGAGTCGTCTTTGCATCGATAACACTTCCTGGAAGTATGTTGCTCTGGTAGTAAAGCACCCAGGAGTAATGCCATTGAAATGTCGGAAATGTAACAGAAGCGCCCCCTATCAAAAAATGAGGACACCAATGCTGTACGTCATTTTGAATAAAATAATTACAAAGGAATGACTTACATGCAAACCGCAAATAAATCGATTTGTTTGTCCAATATTTCTGAGCGTTTAAAATCCCCCCCCTCTGTTCACAGTTCAATTTTCGCTAGTTAACCGATCCTAGTGTTTCCGATTTGTGGCTTAAAATTTAAGTTAAAATCTAAACTTCATAATAATTTCAACCCCATGCACAAAATAACGTTAAAAAGTAGTTGTTCGTTACTCTAAATTCTAAAGCTCCCTCGACAATTTTTGAACGTAACCTTTATATTTTTTTTCTTAAAAAATCGTGATATAAAGAACGATTTTAGGGAAAACCGCAAACGAATCGAACTTTTTTCGTTTTTTATCATCGTTTGAAATTTTGGACCTTAAACTTTAATGGCCCTTATCTCGTACAGAAAACTTTTGCGCCCCATGGTTTCCCATTTAATAATGTTTGTTTTCATGTCTACTATCATCCCTCAACGTTTGGCGGCCTGGTAGTGAAACACCCTGTATGTGAGCTTTTTCTTGATTTCAATCTTTTTTGAAATGTTGTAGCGTAAACTTTTAATGATATATATAAGGGATTAAATAAAAAGGAATTTTTGTCAGTTTTAAACCGCGTTCGGCAAAAGGAAAAAAATTGTAAGTGGTATTCTTGTTTTGCACATATATAGTGATTGTCTCGTGTCAGTGATTTTTTTGGATGAACAAATTTATAAATTACAAGTGAGCTTACAAAAATTAATGTTAGACATGAATGCAATTTGTGATGCTGACAATTTTGTGATAAATAGCAAAAATCTTTGTTAAAATATACATAAAATCTCATTGTCTAATTGCAGATTAAATGAGAATAAGCTGAATAAAAATAGGTGAGTACATATTGTGAAGTAATTGATGAAGCACAAATAAATCGTATCTATTTTTTTAAATATGAAACGAAGTAAATAATAATGTAAATAAAATAAAGGTAAAAAGTAAATTACACTAACAAACGGATGTAGAAGAGGTGTAAGTTTTAAAAATATGGAATATAAAACCAAATGTCCTGAATGTGAGCTACTCAAAATGGGGTGGTTCAAGATCTAACTGTTATAAAATGCTAGGGTAATTATAAAACTTACAAGTTCTATTATAAGAAAGAGTGTCTATATTTTAAATTTAACAGAGAATTTCGCAGAAAAATGTGTTGCAAAATATTCGTTGGTTTTAATCCATGGACTAACCTAGAAAATTACGAACGAATGAAAAAGTTGGACGAATGAAAAGACAAATGAAGAGAGAGAAAAAAATAAGTTCTTTAGTGTCTGTGCATGGAAACTGTTTACACTTTTAGAATTTTTGTTTGCATTATGGACAGACAAAAAAGACTGTAAAATTTTGTGTGAATTATTTGGATAGATTATAAAAAAAAGGATGTATGCCTTTAAATATATCGCATTTTAATATCTTATTTAAACTACTAGAACTTTATTAACAGTAGAACCGTGGCGACGGGTCATTTTCACCCGTATCATGTGCAGAGATATCAATTCGAACCAGAAAACACTTTATAAAATGAGCTAAATATAAGCTGAGAAAAACAATTTCAATAAATTACTTAAACAGTTTTAAAGAAAATTCCGGTGAGAAATATTTTTATAAAACTTGAATGAATTTTCCCGCGGTTCTAGTGTTAAAGAAATATGTGATTATTATATATATATAATTACACTATTTAAAAAAGAAGAGAAAATAACCAAAAATCTATTATGAAATTCGATATAAAAGGTTTATTTGGTGATATCATTTCATCAAATCTCATTCTGTGTAATAATCTTGATTTAAGGAGCGAAATTGCATTAATCATTATTAAAAAGTAACTGCATGAAACATAAAAACTTATTACGTGTCTGCATCTGACATACAAATCCCGAAAAATATATAAAAAAGGACATCGGTTAGGTATGGCCCACCAAAGTTGTTCGAAGGATTCATGAAATACGGCAGATCTATGTATGCAAGACATAATACAAAATTCCTTATTATACGCATTTCTGTTTATAAAATACACTGGTGTCCAAAAGTTAAGCATAATTGGTAATTAAGTAAGTAATGAAAGAAATATAAATCAAAATGTGGTGAAACTCCAGGTGTGTAAACAAAATAGTACGCATCATATATTTTAGCGAAGAGTTTTCCCCGAAATAGAACAGGGGACCGTAAACAAATTGAAAAAGAACGAAGATCTTTTGGATAACCCTGTCAAAACTAATGTAGCAAAAGCGTTCGAACTGCACATTATGATTAAGTGGCTTATTGTAATGTTCTGTGTTTATTTTTATAAGGATAGCATGTATACTCGTAGAGAAATTAAGATTTTTACAAAAACAGTCCTAAGTTTTTTGCTTATAATTTGCAGAGTTCTTAATATAAAATAATGTCCTTTTCTGAAAATATGACAAGCATCATGGTACACAATACCCTGTCATCAGAATTTAAAAATAATAAAAATTGTATGACAAATGAGCAGGTTTACTAAATAATTTTTTACTGCACATGTGTGAACGCTGTTAAAATTTCATTTGCATATTATGTTAGTTAAATGTGTAGAGCAACTTTTGTCAAAGTCTCAAAAGCATAGATTAAAAATTCTGAAAATTATCGTTGATAGAATGAGATCAAAATATTTTATTCCCTAATGAAGCAAAAAAGATGAGGGGTTGTATCCATATTCCATTGTTTCGTGCCTAGACAATATTGCACGTACAACTGTATTTGGATAAAACCCCTGATATTTTGCTTTCTTTTAGGAATAACGGAATAGCGCAATGAAAAATTATTTACCTAACCTACTCATTTTTCATACAATTTTTATTATTTTTAAATTCTGATGAAAGGGTATTCTGTACAATGATGTTTGTCATATTTTCAAAAAAGAACATTATTTTATTTTAAGAACTCTGCAAATTATAAGCAAAAAACTTAGGACTGTTTTTATAAAAACCTTAATTTCTCTACGAGTATGAATGCTATCCTTATAAAAATAAACACAGTACATTACAATAAGCCACTTAATCACAATGAGCAGTTTGAACGCTTTTGCTACATTAGTTTTGACAGGGTTATCCAAAAGATCTTCGTTCATTTTCAATTTTTTTGACGGTCCCCTGTTCAATTTAGGGGAAAACTCTTCGCGAAAATATATGACGCGTACTATTTTGTTTACACACCTGGAGTTTCACCATATTTCGATTTATGTTTCTTTCATTACTTACTAAATTACGAATTATGCTTAACTTTTGGACTCCAGTGTATATATGTACAAATATCTAAGCTATTGTTAGTATTTCGTTTTCTAAAAAAAGGGCAATATGATAGTTATGACTGAATAATCTTACATATTATTTATATATTTTGTATGTCTGCTTCTGATATACACCATCTCTAAATACTCTTTGCAGGATGCAGGAAATATTTATATAATATTACATAATATTATATCTAGTGCATTTTCTGCGTGTATTTTTTTGCCTATTTATTCAGTTTTGTTATTTACGTTTAATCAAAATCGATTTATAGCTAATACAATAAACATGTTACAAATATATCACTATTCAACGAGCGTTTTGTTTTTGATGTGTAAAAATAGAGGGAGTATATATATATATATACAGGGTGAGTCATAAATATCGAAACAATAGGCTATCTCCTTAAATATTGCTCTTAGACCCATACTTCCAATTGCAAAAATTCATAAAAAATAAGAAATTTTTGATAAGATAAATTGTGACTCCATGGGGGGGTCTAGTTGAAAAGTTACGAAAATTAAATTTTTAGTCGGCCCCCGTAGGATAAAAATTCCAATTAGGAAAACTTTCCTTATTCAGTCCTGAATAAGACACAAAAAGTTGCATCTTCATATCGCCAAAATTTGCAATGTTATAGCCGTTTGAAAAATTCATCAGGTTTTAAGGGATTAGAAACAAATTGAAATGCGCGCAATTCAAAAAAAAAAAAAAAAAAAAAAAATACTTTCACAGTTCTAGAAAACGCTAAAAAATCTATTTCTTGAGTTAGAATTTTGATTTTTTTTCTTTTTTTTTGTGATGATTAGCCTTATAATTTGCTAAGAAAATCACAGTCTAAACTTTCTCATACAATTTATAAAAGTTTCATGTGGTTAGTACTGGTTTAAATGGGACAATAAAAAAAGTTATAACTCGTAACATTATTTATCGGATTTCAATTTCTTTCGATTTAATTAAAGATTAAAATCTGATTTTAGTTTTGTTCCAAGGTTTTTATATTAATTTTAAAACTATTAAAAATGTTTATTGAAAAAATAATATAACTTTTTAAAAAATCATACTTTTAAAAGCTTTTAATATAAGTTTTAAAAAATCATATTTTTATTATTTATTTTTTCAAAAGTAAATATTTTTTTCAAATTTTCCGAAATAAAACTAATGTAAAAAAAAAATAAAAAATGGCGTGTTTCAAGTTCTTTTTTCTTTTAAAAATTCTTAACATTTAATATTTTAAAGACAAGAAATAGAGGATAAAAAATTCATTATGCAGAAAAATGAAGTGTATTGTTTAAATGTTCGTCAGTTATTTAAAAAAAATGCTTTTTCTAAGATGCAGATTAAGTCTTTTTTTTCTTTTTAAATTTAACTCTAACAACTTCAGGCTTTTTATCGTCCTCCAGAGGATGTTAAAAAAATCTGTATTCTGGGCCCAAGTAGGGCCAGGACCGAGATGTTACTTTTTTCTGAAGACCTGCCAGGTAGTGCCTAGCGTACTTTTCATAAAGTAGGGGACTACTTCCTTCAACTTAGGTGCACTCTGGATGAAATTTTCAAACCCGGTCTCGACAAAACCCGTATTAAAATCACTGTCTCTGACTGACTAAATGCGTGCATAAAATAAATAAAATTCGGCTCAATCGATTTTTTTACAAAAAACATATAGATTTTAAAATCTTTATTTTACAAAAAAAAAAAAAAAAAAAAAAAAGTTTTTAAATAGGTTATTCAAAGGCTAAAAAAATTAAACACAATAAAACCAGTGAAAAAAAATCTGCCTAGGACGGAATTCTGTCTTAAACGGAAAATATGTTGATCCATGCAAAATAAATGCAATAGTACCTGAAAAAAAATAAGCCCCAATTATATCTTCTAGGGAGAGCATCTGTCTATAACGTATTTTTTTTTCCTATGTGATTCCGTGTGTGATTCTTGCAATTTGTGAATGTTCCCTAACAAGCGTTTAAATTGAGTCAAGAAAACACAGTTTAGAGGCAAGGAAAAGTGGTGTAAGTCAGGAATTTTTTAAGATTTTGGGATTTAATATCTCTGTGGGATTTTTAGATACGGAGATGAAACTTTTTTTGCTCAATTTAGTAATGGATAAGGAATAATTTCCTAATTGGAAATTTCGCCCTACGGGGGCCGTATAAAAATTTTATTTTCGTATTTTTTTAGACACCCCCCCCCCCCATGGAGTTGCAACTTATCTTATCAGAAATTTCACCTTTTTTTATGAATTTTTGCAATTGGAAGTATGGGTCTAGGGGCATTATTTGAGGAGATAGCCTCTTGTTTCGATATTTATGACTCACCCTATATATACACTGGTGTCCAAAAGTTAAGCATAATTGGTAATTAAGTAATTATTTTTAAGTAATGAAAGAAATATGAATCGGAATGTGCTGAAACTCCAGGTGTGTAAACAAAATAGTACGCGTCACATATTTTCGCGAAGAGTTTTCCCCGAAATCGAACAGGGGACCGTCAACAAATTGAAAAAGAACGAACATCTTTTGGATAACCCTGTCAAAACTAATGTAGCAAAAGCGTTCAAACTGCACATTATGATTAAGTGGCTTATTGTAATGTACTGTGTTATTTTTTATAAGGATAGCATGTATACTCGTAGAGAAATTAAGGTTTTTATAGAAACAGTCCTAAGTTTTTTGCTTATAATTTGCAGAGTTCTTAATATAAAATAATGTTCTTTTTTTAAAAAATGACAAACATCATTGTACACAATATTCTGTCATAAGAACGAAAAAATAATAAAAATTTCATGGCAAATGATCAGGTTTACTAAGTAATTTTTTACTGCGCATGCGTGAACGCTATTAAAATTTCATTTGCATATTATGTTAGTTAAATGTATAGAGCAACTTTTGTAAAAGTCTCAAAAACATAGCTTAAAAATTCTGAAAATTATCGTTGATAGAATGAGATCAAAATCCTTTATTCCCTAAATGAATCAAAAAGACGAGGGGCTGTATCCTTATTCCATTGTTTAGTGCCTACACAATATTGCACGTACAACTATATTTAGGTAAAACCCCTGATTTTTTTACTTCCTTTAGGAATAACGGATTTTGAGTTGATTCTATAGGCGACCATTTTCAGATTTTTCAAGCTATGTTTTTGAAACTTTTACAGAAGTTGCGCTATACATTTTAGCTAACACAATATGCAAATGACATTTTGATATCGTTGACGCATGCGAAATGAAAAATTATTTACTAAACATACTTATTTTTCATACAATTTTTATTACTTTTAAATTCTCATGACAGGGTATTGTGTACAATGATGTTTGTCATATTTTCAGATAAGAACATTATTTTATAATAAGAACTCTGCAAATTATAAGCAAAAAACTTGGAAAAATTTAGGACTGTTTTTATAAAAACCTTAATTTTTCTACGAGTGTACATGCTATCCTTATAAAAATAAACACAGTACATTACAATAAGCCAATTAATCATAATGTGCAGTTTGAACACTTTTGCTATATTAGTTTTGACAGGGTTATCCAAAAGATCTTTGTTCTTTTTCAATTTGTTGACGGTCCCCTGTTTTATTTAGGGGGAAATATCTTCGTGAAAATATATGACTCGTACTATTTTGTTTACACACCTGGAGTTTCATCACATTTCGATTTATATTTCTTTTATTACTTAAAAATAATTACTTAATTACCAATTATGCTTAACTTTTGGACACCAGTGTATATATATATATATATATATATATATATATATATATATATATAGTACACATTTAAATTTATTTTCGCCAAAATTAACCTTTATATTAATTTCCTTATAACAATATTCCGTACTTAGTTCAACTTATTAAATTAAAATCTTGTTTCTAGATCTAATCTATTAATCTTTATGGAAACAATATAAATTTTTAATTCGCTTTAAAAAACATTTATTCCAATACGCGTAAATTTAAAAGATGTCTCTAAATTAAAAGTATTCTTATGGTTGAGAGTATAATGAGTATATAATATCTATGTATTAAGAGTATATAATATCCATGGTTGAGAGTACTATTAAGCAAGAATTTCCATTATCTTTTGATTCCTGGAGTGAATAGCAGAGGAGATTTTAATGTTAAATAGCTTTCTGTTCGAGTGGTTTGAAAGATTTCTTCTAAATATCTCGTGAATTCCTGAGGCCTGATGTTCCATTTTTTTGCTGTTTATGTGTAACTGATGACTCAAGATAATCATTGTCATAATGAGAATTTTTTTTAAATTAATCTTACAAAGTGGATTACATAAAGGAAATAGAAATGCCATGATGACTGACATTCATCTTGTAGCCGCCCAAATATTCGATCAATGACTTTAGGTATTACTGGTAGTGATGACAAGAAAAAGAAGAAAAAATACTTTCAGGGTCAATTGAACGCCGATTGCTGATTACTTTGTTAATTTTTGTTGTTCTTGTCTCCCCGAGGATCATCTTGAGAAATTCTTCTTGAGAGTGAGTTATTTTCAAAATTAATTGAACTAGGCGGAACCCATCGAAATTCGGCGAAAGGAAAAATTTAAGAAGAAACTTTTTCATTGATTTATAATGCAGCAACATAATTAGTTACAATAAAAAGTACATTATATATTGTTTAGTCTAACTCTCAAACAAATATTATTTTAAGCTAAAATTAACAAAATACTATAAAACTCAATTATCCAATAATTAAACAAAATAAAATCGAAATTCACCGGATTTTATAACAGACGATACTTTTGAAATAGTATACACATTTTATTTTATTTATTTTATTTTATTTGTTTTTTTAATTTTAAGAAAAAATGGAGTGATTATGTTGCCACAATTATAAAATTGGTACTAACAATTATAAAAAAAATTAATATCTCAAGAATAAATTGAGATGCAGCTTTGAAACAAATTACATTTAAAAGTTTATTTTTTTCTCTATAGGAAAATGTAAAAATCAAAAATGTACGATGTTTAGAAGAGTAAAATTTCCAGTACCGAAAGTTGCAAAACCGAAATTGCATGAGAAAGTATTGCGCTTTTTAATTCCTATTTTTTTCTTTCTTTTCAATTTTAAGAGAAAATTGAATAATTCTGTTGCCACAATGACAAAATTGCTACTAAAATCTATAAAAAAATTAATATCTCAAAATTAAACTGAGATACAGCTTTCAAACAAATTTCATTTAAAAGTAATTTTTTTTTTCTCTACGCAACGGTGTATAAATTTAAAACGTGCGATGTTTAGAAATGTAAAATTTGCAGTAGCGAAATTTTAGGGGAAAGTGTTGCCATTTGCAAAATGACGTATGCATTGCGCACAGGTACGTTTGGCCTTTATAATATAGATATTACTTGTATCCTTTTTATATATTTCTGTAGATTATTTATTCCCTGTTTGTGAGGTTTATTTATTTATTTGTTTATTTTCTTAGAGTCGTATTTATTAATCTAGTTATGGGTATTATTATTATCATTATTATGTGTTGGAGATTGAAACGTTTTTTTTCTTAAGGATGTAATTGAGGATTATGATATTCTTATGACAATTACTGTTGCATATTAAAGACTATTATGATATTTTATGCACGTTTAAAGATAAGTTTGTAATAATAATGAAGTATAAAAGAACTTAGAAGTTCAAGTTTATTTTTAAAAAGTACATTTTCTAATTTATTGATATTTGTAAGTTATCATTAACTATTAACAGAATGCAGTATTTTCATTATAATGTTCCTACTACTAGACACTTGAGCTAGAAAACTAAGTTAACATTTATGTTTTTTCTTTTATTTGTTAGAATTTCTGGTGGCAATGAGCTTTAGTTCCCGAATGGCTCTAAATTAAAAATATTCTTTATTTAACTATATTTCTTCATATTCCAAATAAAACTCTTTTTATCTATGTTTTTATCAATCCTTTTAAAGAAAATCTTATTAAATTTATTCCAAAACCATGCGTTTCAAAAAATGTCATTATTTTTATTTATCTATTTATTTATTTTCCCTCCTTCAACATTCAATGTGTGTGCATATCAATAAATTCATTTCTTTTCTTTTTCTCTTAAAATTAATCGTCTGCAAAAATACTTCGTTTGCAGGATATTTGAAATTCTGACCCGAATATAAATTAGTTAAAAAAATTTTTAAAAATAAAATTATCGTCTGTGGAATAAAAATCTCGACTCTGGGCATGAGTTATGTTTACATGGAAAAATGATGGTTAGAGAATAGAGCATTTTCTATAACTTTGTTTTTAGATTTAAGAAAGGAAGCGTGGAGGTGAGAAAGGAGATTATTGGTTTTTTTCTTCGATGTGTACGGCTTGCTGAAGTAAAGATGTAATATTCTTTTTTATGTTTCGGTTAAAGACTGCTTGCAAAGGGAGCCATTCCCTATCTTATGACTACAGTTTAATAAATTAACTTGCAGCAGTCAATGAGTAATTTATTGGATCCTCTACATTTATTTACTTTTTTCTCGCTTGCTATGACTTTTGTGCAGTAAAACGGGGAACCCGGCGATGATGCTTCTGGCTCCTAACTTTAAAATTTCATATATATATATATACGCAATTTCTGTCAACATACGATAAGAAATTTCTTTTTTTACAATTATAAGATAAAATAATTATTGTTCTCTCTTTTACTACTAGGGATGTATTTGAAAGTATTTATACATACTTTTATTTTTCACATTTATATTTACATTATTTTACATTTTTACTTTGATAAATGTACTTTTATTCACTGCTATATATTATCAGATTAGCAGCAAAAGGAACTTGGAGTCGACGAAATTATATTTCTGATATATATATGTTTTTGTTTTCTTTTATTGCAAAATACTACAAACAAATAGCTTATTTTTATTCTTATTAATTTTTCTTTTCACTAAAAATAAATTTTAGACAGTACTTAATCAGTCTTTATGCATAATATTATTGATTTTATAACAATAAAATTATATATTTCACTAAAAAATATTAACTGCATTTTTTTTTCAAAGATCTCTCTGGTACAAAATTAAAAAAAATGACGTTTATTAAAAAAAAAACTTAAGATTATAGTTATATATTAAAAGAAAATAGTTTTTAAAGATATTTTTTGCATCGTCGTAGACTCTTCAGACCCCAGGTTTTGTTTATGTATTTTTTTTTCAATTTCTTTCTGGGATTTATATTAACAAATTATTAATTAAGAATGATTTAACAATGCAAAAAAAAAAAAAACAGCGCAATTCATAAAATAAATGTATATGTAATAATTTTGTATTACAAAGGTTTCAACAAATAATATCCAAAGTAACAGTAAAATTATTTACGTTTTATACAAGCCATATTTATTTAAGGCGTAGTTCGCTAAATTTTGGTATAAGAAACAAATTACTATTTTGTATTTTTAACACAATCAAGCTGATTAGCAAAGTTATGATATGAATTACATATTTCCTACTGAGCGAAAAATTTCCCAGGCCGGGAATCGAATCCAGATACTTGGCTTACCAAGCCAATGTTTTACCGTTTAAGCTAACTGGGCACGACAACCGGTTAGATTTTTCGCTCAAATAAGTTTGTTGGTCATAGCATCTGGTCTCTCATTTAGACAGCTCAACAGAATAGACCGCAGATAAAGGAACTGCAGAGAATGATGGGTACGTAGATAAATTGCATTTTTAACACAATCAAGGAGATTGGTAAAGTTATGATACGAATTAAATATTTTCTACTGAGCGAAAAAGTAAATACGTCCTTGTAAGCCAGCCCCACCAGTGGCCAAGAGGTTATGGCCTCTCAACTGATAGACGGCAGGAGCTGGGTTCGATCCCAATCGCGGCCGTTGGCCTAACCGTTCGAAGTTTTCTTCGAATATTGCGTAAATGCGGGTTAGTTTCCCTTAGAAAGACCCCCACGAAAGGCACCCGCCCTGGGCCTATATCAATCGAGTAGGAAATCGGCCGACATAAAATAAATCAATACAAACCTTGTAAGCCAATTATCTGGGTTTGATTCCCGGACTGGACAATTTTTTGCTCAGGAGGAAATATTTAATTCGTATAAATTACTATTTTGTTTGCTTCTGCTATCTGGTAGGCTCTATTCATGCGAATTTTTTTCTCCGTTTATAAAAATTACTTAATTATTTAAAAAAATCAATTATGTTTATCCTACAGGATACATTAGGCCATAATAGGTTAAAACAGTCAAATATTTTCAATTTTCCAAAGATTTGTCCTGTTCAAATTAACAGAAAATTAGCTTTATTTTTAAAGATATTTAGTTTTCAAAGATATTTAGTACATTTAATTTTTGTTATCGTTGTTTGTTGACATGATTTAATCAACCTTAAAATGGGAATCAATTTAATTATTTTTTATGAAGGAGCACACACAAAAAAATGCTACCAATGAATGCCGCTCAAAATGATATTCCTAAAAACTAAAAGAATATCTCTATTTAATTATATTTACCCTTCTTTTGCAGAATAAATTTCTATTAAAGTTTTTGAAAGAGCCATTAAAAGCATTAAAAAACCCGTCATAGAAAATCGCATCGAAATATACATTTCGGATGAAATAAAAAAAGAATTTTATCTCGCAAATTGAAGTGTCCTTTTTATGAACCATTTCTTATAATTAGAAATCTTCCAAGACGATATAAGTTTTTGAGTTTATTTTATAAAAGTTCGAATAGATCTTGTTTATTATTATTATTATTATTATTATTATTATTATTATTATTATTATTATAAATATGAAGGATGTTATATATAACTCTCTATATAGGCAATATTATCAAATATCGTATAAAAGATTATATCATTATAATTTTTTCTAAAATAAAATGTGATATTTTTTAAACCGATTAAATTATTGCGAAAAAAAATTAAAATATAATATGTATAGGCTATCATTGCATATTTAAATATTAAAAATAAGAAAAAACTAAAAAAGAAAAAGATAAAACAATTGTGAATAGTTTTATTATTCTTAGTTTCATTACATTTTATGCAAATGCGTGTAATAATTGATAAGGAATTGATAAAGTAATTGATATGATATGACAATACTATTTCTATATATGTACGTGCAAGTGTAACTTTCTGCAAGAAAACTTTATTGTTAAAATAATTCTATTTCAATTATTAATAAACAACATTTTTACAACTTTACATTTAAATATGTAAAAATACATCATTGGATTGAAATGTCCTTTAACCATGATTTATCTAATCAATATTACGTGCAATTTTCCAGCCTAATTTCTCGCTAATAGATTGCTGCAAGCAACATGTGAAACATGATGCTTAGACGACAGAGACGCATAAACCAAACTGAAAAAAAAAATGAAATGAATCTTAAGACAATATTATTCTTGATATGTTTAAAAACATTCAGAAAATAATATAAAAAAAATACTTGGGTTGTTAATGATTTATTAATTCCACTCTCAAATATGTACATAATAAAACGATACGCAATTTTCCCCTTGATTCAAACATAAAATATATAACATGAATTTTTTAAAAGTTGAGTGTTTTACTTAAAATGTGATTAAAATCAAAGAGTTGTTACAAGTTGAATGTATCTGTGGCTTCTGGTAATAATCACGGCACATTTTTACTATTTTGAGTAATTAACGTTTAATGTTTTCAAATGTCTTTTTATCATTACTTTTATAAAACAAATTAGAACTTAATAATTTTCACTACATTCAATTAGAATATAAGAATCTTTTTTTTTTGGCCAAAATAGTTATATAAAAATGGTTTTTATTAACTGAGAACCAATTAAATTTTTTTTCAATTTTTAAAGGAAAATTTATAGTCACCCTATGACTGGAGGTATTCGATTTTCATTTTTCAGTACTATGGCAAATGAAAGTACTCTTTAAAAGTTGCATTTTCCAAAATTATCTCAATATTTTAAAAATTTTGCCTTACATGGTTATTACCGGACGTCACAGATATACACTTTATTTAAAAACGTCTTAATAAAATAAACATATTATTTACAACCTATTTAAGCTGTAAAATAAAGCTCCTCATTTTCAAAACAAAGTGCGTATTTGTAAAAATAAGCAACAATTAGTTTTTAAAATATTATCCGATTAAGAACTTACACAGGCTTGAACAGCAAAGATTATATATATATATATATATATATATATATATATATATATAACTTTTAACATACCTTTGATTTTTTTAATGATCTTTTAAATAAAACAGTGAACTTTTAAAAGTTCCCATTGCATCTTTCATGTTTCACCCCGTTTTAAATTATACAGATATTAGAACTGCTAGGTTTGGAGTATATATTTCTAATTAAAAATATTTTGAATTAAATATACAATTTAATAAATATACGAAAAAAGTATTTTTTAAATATTTTAAAAATTTTTTCGTGTGCTACAACATGAACTATAACCAAAAATTATAAGCTCATATTTAAAACTTAAAATAATTATATCACAAATTTAATTATAATTTCCTCCAAAATCTTGATATTTCAGGGATGGTCTTCAGAAAGCGTACTTCAGAATTTTGTTATTAATCATTTAAGAATAAACCAGTTTCCTTACGGAAGAGTGCATATTTATATTAAATAATTTATCAAGATCTACTTACGTTAAATAATTTTCTGCTTCGCGTAATTATAATAAGGCTGTTTATTCAGAACCTGCTGAAAGCTTTTATTCAATTTACGCATTATTGAAATAAGAGATCTTATTTATGAGCTGATTAATACAAATAATTTTAGTTATTATTTAGAAGGATGAAAAATCAGGCATAAGGGAAAGATTACGAAACATTTTCCAACACAAATAGAATAAACACAACTCAATATATATTCAATTTCAAAAATTGCTAAGGTTCATATATTTTTTCACAAGCGCTAATATCTCATTTCAAAGCAAAACATATACACATTTAATTCTGCTACAGCGAAAAATCCATAAACATTATTTGTGAGAATTAATGTGCCATGTAACTGAAATGTTTAGTGTTCCATATTTACAGAGGACAAATTATCGTGAATTCCAATAATCATTTTAGTCTTATTATGCGTGAAATATCGTAACATTATTAAATTAATCTTCGACCTTTTTTACTCCATAAAATAACGCACTATTAAAAAACTTTCTTCATTTTACGAAAAGCCTACTGGCAGCAATACTGACGGTACATTTGTTTCAATTGATGCATGCGCGTAGTCAGGGGGTTGACCTACCCCCCCGCTCGCGCAGACCCAAGCTTGATTGTTTTAAAAAAATCGAAATTTATAAAAGAAAAAAGGAAAAAAAATTGAAAGCCAAGTTAGTTCAATTAGTTACTCAAAACAAACAGTCTATGTTTCGTAATGTAATAAAAAAAGAAACCCACATTCTTTTTAAGAAAATTATTTTGTTTATCTTTTTTAAAATTAGAACATTTACTAGTAGAATCTGTATTAGTCACAGTAAGTCAAAAAGTTGGTCTTTTAATCCCAATTTAATGTCTTTTGTTTATGGAAGATTATTTTTTCGCCGTTCTTTCTCATGCATGTTTTTGCAATTCCATAAGAAATTTGCGTAAATTCTCGACAAGGATAGAAACTATTTATATCTTTGCTTTTGTAATCCAAAGTTTAGATAGAAGCAAAAAAGAAAAAAAATTGAAAGGAAATACAGATGTGAAATTATAATTCCACCGTTTGATTAGCCTGGGGAACAGAGGGCTCTCACAAATCTGTTTCCTTTTAGTCCAAGAGCCGACAGCACAAAACCCTAAGTCATCGAGCACAAGAAAAAATCCTTTGTATTATGGAAGAATAGTAATAGGGAAATCTAATGATCCATATCTCCCTTAAGTGAAGTGGTGCATAAGCCAAAAATTAATAACGTTAGTGGTTCACTCATAGATCTATCATTGTATTTGCCGTACAATCAAAAGGGTGAAAACACAGAAAAGTGGATGCAGGAAAACATAATCCTAAACCTACGAGCAAACCACTAGTGGTATTCATTTTTGGTTTATGCACCACTTCGCTTCTGGCAAACATGGATCATTAGATTCCCTTATTATTACTCTTTCATAATATAAAGGATTTTTTTCTTGTCCTCAATGACTTAATGTTTTGTGCGGTCGGCTCTTTGACTATTTGATAATGAGAAATAATGCTATTCAAAAATGGGGAATAAAGGTGAGACGGGCTCATCCCGACCCCGAGCAGGGGCCTGATACGGTCTCTTGCTCAATTTTTATTCTAATCTTCAGGCTCGGGCTTATTTTTTCTTAAACCGAAAAATTATATTCATTTATGCGTAGAAAAGATAGAAAAACTTTTTTCCGTTTAAAATTGCGTACTTATTCCTTTTCAAATAAGTCATTTAGATCAAAATGACGGGGAACTGAAGTAGTGTTTATTTATTTTAGTATTTCATTGCTGTTTCAAATGAAAATTTGTGATAATTACAGATTTATGTCGGCATAATGTCCGACGACGACCTACTGAATGGCGCCATTCGAAATAAAAAAAAGCTATGAATTTGCTTTTAGTTGGTTTTTCGTTAGCATTTTTTTTAATAGCATCGTTTATTTATTTATTTATTATTTAGTTACATAACGCGAAGATAGCATACTTTCTTCTGTTATTAATAGAGGAAAGTTAGCTGGAGGTTTGCAAATTATTTAATCTTCGATTGTGTACGAGTCATAGTCGTTTTTCATATGAAAATTAGTGATTGTTCTATCTGTTTGTCAACATGAAGTTTGTTCATGCTGAGGACGGTATACATTTTCGAAGTCAACTTTCCTGCGTAAGTAAACATAATTATTATGTTATTCTGATATAAAGCAATTGTTCAGTATTTCCTTTTTTCCTATAAAAGCATCGAACCTTTAAAATTACAAAGTGTTTTTTTTTTTTTTTTAACGTTTATTTTCAGGCACCTATCAATCACGGAAGATTGCTATGAGAAAGGAATATGTCATAATTAAAGATGTACACTTTCTGAAGAAAATGAAAAACGTTGTTATGTTCGCCAGATTACAAATACAGTAAAACCCCGATAATTCGGATTAATTGGGACCGAATCCAATCCGGATTATCAAAAATCCGGAATATCCAGAGAATTAGAAAAAAGGAAATAAAATAAAACATACTTACAGAAAAACACCTTTATGTTAAACTTATTGAATATTTATAGACAGTAAAAATGTTTACTTTGCTTAATTCTTTCAAAAATATTTCAGAAAAGTGTTTTTTTTTTCTTTTTTTTTCTTTTTTTTTTCTTTTTAATTCAGAATACGACGATGAAGCAAGTTAATATTATGGAAATTTGCCAATCGCTTCTCAAACTTGAAAATAAAATGACCAAACCAATCTGGATTATCCGGAGATCCGCATTAACGGGGTCCGATCCGAATTGGTGGGGTTCTACTGTAGTAGTTTCTGCGAATTTCACACATTTATTCATTAAGTCACAAACATGTACATGAAATTTACTTTTTAAATTAGGGGAAAATTTGAGATTAATTTTAAGAGTCAACTGCATTTTTTTATATGGATTTTGATAAGATTGCATTTAAATTTTCATTTAACAATTTTATCTGTGGGAGAAATTTTTAATACCATAATAATAAGTTTATAGTACAATAATAATTAACAAAAATAAAGAATTAACATAATAATAAATTTTTAATACCATAAATACCATACGATTTTGTTTTGTATATTTTTGGTATCGGGCTCGGATTTAAAACCGTCGAACTCGGCCGGATCCGGGTCCCAGAAAACGACCCAGAGCTCATCTCTAATGGGGAATGGTCTGTTGGTTGGTTAAATTTCGTTTTTTTTGTGACCATATTTTGACATTTAAAAAAAAAACATGTTATAGAGAGAAAACGGGCTCGATTTTTTTTATTTATTATTATTTTTTTTAACCGGAAAATATTCATGTGTAGAAAAGATTGATTGAAAGTACTCTTTTCCACTTTAAATTGCGTACTTATTCCTTTTACAAGTTATTTTATAGCTACTTTGATAAATGACGGGAGAACTAAAGTCGTGTTTATTTATTTTAATATTTCATTGCTGTTTGAAATGAAAATTTGTGATAGTTACAGATTTATAAACATGAAATCTTATATATATATATAAACATAAACGGATATCTTTGTTTTATATCTACCATGTTTTATCTGTGTTTGTATGTCTTTTTCTTATCCATTAGATTTAGTTTTGAGCAACTTCTCACCCTTCTTCGCGAATGAAAAATTGCGTTTGGGTCCGTTTTAAAAGAAGTACCATACAATTATACCTTCAGCGAATAAAAACCTGTCTAAAACGGAAATTTGATAGGTTTTATGGGGTTCCGTTTTATTAGGTTTTATGACATAAGATATTGTTTGTACCCAACTTGTTCAGGTTAAAAAATTTGGGCACCCCCCCCCCCCCGTCCAAAAGGCTGGCTACGCCTATGTGATGTGTATCTTTTTTTTCTCCGTTCCAAGAGGTAAAAATCCGCAATTGACATTTAAAGTATCCTTTAAATGTCTTCATTTAAAGCATATTTTAATTGGGAATATTTATTTATAAGCAACTTTGTAAATTCGACATTATTTAACTTTATTTAAGTTATCCAAATTTAAAATAAATAGCGAGTATTTTTAAATGAATGAGAAAAATCATTGTTATTTACTTTGAAATTCAAAAACATTTTTGTATTCTTAAACTAAATTATGCATCTTAATTTATAGAATTTTCATTTATTTATGTAAAATGTAAATTCGGATTTATTATAAATAGACCCAATATGCATTCATGCTAGGAATTAACAGAATCATTTCTGTTTTTTATACATTCGTTGAGAATTCACGGATCAAACATTTTTCTAGGAGCACGGAAAATATTTGTGAATATATATATATATATATATACATAATTTAGTGTATATTGGAGAATTTTTCTGGCCGTGTAGAACATAATGTAATGGAATAATTTTGTAAGCTCCTATGAATTAACTAAAAATAGCACTTATTCCATACTCAAGGCCAATGACTTTGCAGTACACTTTAGTGGTGCATCTTAATAATGTGAAGTTTTTTAAACCGAAACACTAATAAAGTCCCTCGTAAACAATTTTTTGATATTTAAAACAATTTAATGTAAAAAAATATCATTCTCTTCAAATGAAACTAAAAATTTCACACTTCCAATTTAATTTAAATCGTTGTATTGTAAGTCTAGATAACACCTAAAATTTTTAAGACAGCCAGAGTATAGGGTTAGTGCACAAATAATTATTCCAGACGACTGCTAGATAAACCGAATTCACAAACATATTTCTTTTATGTTGAAAATGTTACAATTTTATGCTCTTGAAAATACTTATGTGTCATATTATTTTGATTATTGTAAACTTTATATGAATTCAAGCATTGATTTAACAATGAAAATCAATGCTTCCTTTGTTAAACACAGAAAAAAGTGCATTTATAAAAAGAAGAAGCATTGATGAAAAGCTTGATATAAATGAATGAATTGATATGAAGCATTGAATAATCGAAGCATTGAAATGAAAAACTTGATATAAAACATTGGTAAAAAGGAGAACGGAAATATTTGTTCTCATTAAGGTATCTGCCTACATCAAAATGGCTGTTTTGGTGAAAATGTACGTTTTTTTTTCTTTTATTTTTTCTTTTTTTATTTCTTTTATTTTTTATATATATATATATGATAGAGCAATCTATTACGATTCCAAATCTGTTTTAATTTTATTCCTACTATCTTTAGAAGACGAGTTATGGCAATTTTAATAAAAAACAAAGTGGCCATTTTAGTGAAAATTTTCTATTTTTTTAATTGTTTTTTTTTATGAAAGAACAATCTATTACGATTCTAAATCCCTTTAATTTATTAGTTTTAATTTAAAATTCAGGATATTTAGGACTTTTACTTGTATTCGAACAATTAAGAGTATCAGTTGAACAAAATATGATCACAAGCTATTTTAAAATTGATGATGAGCTAATAAAAAATTCAAAAGACACTAGCTATCCTCTGCAAAGCTTACCAGAAAAATGAACAGAGCTACGAAGAAGTAAAAAATGGTTAAATATGAAGTTAAAAATGAGTAAATATAAATGTGGTGTATTTTAAGTGTATAAATTAAATATATTAGATTTTTACAGGAAAACACATGTATGAGATTTCCGGAAAATTATTTTTTTCGTTATTTCTATGTTCAATAAGCTTCATTACATAAAATGTTCTAAAGATATTTCCGTAAAATTTTGTAAGTGTGCTTTCAATGTCACACACTATGCTCTGAAGTAGAATCTAAGCTATATGTGATAATTTAATCATTTCATAGGCACTCGAAAATGAAAAAATGGTAATTTTTACTAAAATATGAACTTTTTTACATATTATGAAAATTTTCGGCTTTTGAAGCTATTGTAAAACTCCTCATTCAGTGCACGGATAAGTGTAATAGAAGAATGCAGCATAAAGAAAATGGAAATATACTTATTTGAATTGAGTGTACGCTGTCTGGCGTAAGCATGATATTTTGCTAGGAATGAAAAATTCAAATCGTCCCTTGCTATAGACAGCAAAACTTACCAGAAAAACAAAAACAGCTACTTAGAAGTTAAAAATGGTTAAAAAAAGTTAACAAAGGATTAGAATATAAATGTGGTGCATTTTAAGCGTAAAAATTAAATATTGTAGTTTTTTACCTAAAAAGAAATCTTTAAATGCGATTCCTGGAGAATCGATGTTTTCGTTATTTCCATGTGCGATAAACTTCATTACATAAAAAGTTTTAAAGATATTTAAGTGAAATGTTGTAAGTATGATTTCCATATCACTCACTATGCTCTAAACTAGGATCTAAGCTATATGTGAAAATTTAATTATTTTATAGGCACTCGAATATGAAAAAATGGTAATTTTTACTTAAAAAATGCACTTTTTTACATATTTTGAAACTTTTCGGCTATTTTTGAAGATATTGTAAAACTCCTAGTTCAGTTCACAGATAGGTGTAATAGAAGTGTGCAGCATAAAGGAAATTGAAATATAAATATTTGAATTGAGTGTACGCTGTCTGGCGTAAGCGTGAAATTTTGCTAAAAAAACAGTAAAAAAACCCATTTTCTTAAAATATTAAAACGATATTGCGAGGATTTAATGTTTTCTTACCATTCTGTAATGCAATCGAACTAAAAAATATTTTATATTTTCAAAACTGTCCTTTTTTTTAAAAAAAAGTGCTCCGCACGTAGGCAGATACCTTAAAAAAAAAAAAGTCATATATTTTTTATTTAATACGTATTACAGTATTACTTAATAAACAATAATGAAAAAATAAAATTGTTTGGTCTTTAAATTTTTCTTTGAATCTTTTTCACGGCTCTTCTAGACAGTAAAGATGCTTTTATGAATTAGATTTCTTTGTCTGTTTGTGTGTCTATCTATCTATTCTTCTGTCTGCTGTGCATTAAATTTAGATGACATATTAGAATTGCAATAGAGCTTTTATGCATTACTGAAGATAATGAAAGATTTGGTATTGAGAATAAAGTGTATGGTACTCAAAGCTCTTTTTTAACGGTGCACTAAAGAAAGCTGTTATATTGAATGAAAAAAATCGATTTTTTTATTTTTAATCATTTTATCATGTTGTAAAAATAATGTGGCTCCAAACACAATAAATGCTTCCGATAAATGCTTTATTCTAAAAGGAAATAGATTTCTGGACTAAAATTAAGATTTCGCAATAAGATATTGAGATTAAGTTACTACATTCTAGCTCTTTTTAGGAAAATAATTAATAGATTATGCTGAATTAAAGAAAATAAAAATAAAAGGAACTTTAGCCGTTAAAAATATTAACATATTACGGAAACTGAGTATGAAAGTATGTTCTTATAAAACTTTAGAACGAACTCAAAGCGGGTAAATGGCGAAAAAAAATTATTTTTATTACACACACACACACATACATATATATATATATATAATGAATAAGAAATGCTAAGTTGAGCACAGTCTTCGTAGTTTGCATGGTAGAGCACTTGTAGAGCTTCTACAAGGTTCCGTGTTGGATTCCTAGCTTAGATATTTTTCATTGTGTTTATTCTACGCTTATTTACCATTGCGACAAGTCACTTATTAAAAATTCATGATAGAAAATTTTTTAGATATAATTTGTAAAGATTATTTTATGATAACTTTATGATTATTACTTGTACCGAATTAAATTTTGGAACTATTATTACCTACTTTTTTTTAGGTTGTATTTGTGCTACTCTTGCTATCGCAGTACGTGGTTTATTTAATCTCGAGTCTGCTTCACGTCCTTTAATATTGCCTCGAAACTTTATCAGTGTCAAAGCAATATACATAAAATCTTTATTATATTTATAGAAAGGTATAATGTATACATCAGATATATTGATGGTTCGGATTGGATCAATTTTCGAATTTACCGATTTTAGTTACAATTGTACATTCTTAAAAGTTTTCATTAAATTTTGATAAATACGAAAATTGATTTTTCGTTTGACGCGCCATGGTTGACGTTTCAATTTTAGTTTGTTTATAGAGATTATCAAATAAATTCATTTCATGCCAATTCACAAGAAAATATCGCTCATGTTGCATTTTAATAGTCTTACAATATTATATGGAATTAAAAGTAATTAGTGATGTTCGCTACATCATGTTTTCTATAAATTATAAAGTGTGTAGAATTTATCATTCATCAGTTTTCAAAATTCAGTTCCCAAAAATAATTGAACACAAGTTTTTAACATTATTGCAGAAAATTTTCTGCCCAATTTGATTATAATAATTTAAAATTTAAGCTGAATGAGAATTTTAACCACCAAAATCTATGCCAGAATTGATAAATTATTTAATTTAGTTTAACAATGAATTGAATTTTATACGGTATAAGTATTTTCTGGATGTAGTAGGAATACATATCCGGTAGATATTTGTAATATAACTTTACCCTTAATAATAAATCCGTTTTTAATATGAGAAGTAAATTCATGCCAAGAAAGAGAGATATATTGCAAACATTTTCTCCATTAAATGCTTGTCACTTTTATTTCAGATAAATAAAACTTCCTTATGTACCTTGATTTTGAAGAGAGAATTCATAATATCATTTTTTTAAATAATTTTTCTGTTTAAAATTGATGTCTGTAAATATCTTATTTTAAAGTTTATAATTTATAAAGCTTTACTTTTTATTGGTATAACGGATAAAGTTTAATAAAAATTAATTTCATTCTTCTTTATTTCAGCTTTGATTTAAAGCAATGTCCTAATATCTAAAATCATCTAATATTTATATTAATTAAAATACTAATTCGCATTTAAAATTGAATAAATTATTTTTTAAATATTTTAAATAATGTATGAATACTTGAATAAATTAAATTTCTTATCATAAATAATAAAATTTATATATGAAATTTTAGATTTCTAACAATAAGACAAATAAAATTTTTAAAGTAACACACAGTCTTTTGAGAAAAAAAATCAGATAAGCCATTTAACTCGCTTTTTCCCTTCCAGAAATATAGTTTAATGACCACAGAAATGAAAGAAAATTACATAGCAGTTTTCATGCATTACCGCATCTCAATTAATTCATTATTTTTATTTAATATATTAACACAATTTAAGGTACCATGTACAATATTTTATTTTTGAATGTTACGTAAATATATTTATGTTTACCTGTTTACATAAAATGATTAAAACATTTAACATTACTTAAAATGATTGCAATGAACATTAAATTCATGAAGTCTGGAATTAGGTAACACAATGCGTATTTCTCTTAAATGCTTCAAATAAAAGTACAAAGTCTGTATTTACCTTATAACTTAAAACCCAGGATGCTTTACACGAAATCACTATAAAAACGAAAACATACTTTAAATACCTCAAATGTACGATTCAACAGAGAAAGTTCATAAATTAACATACTTGATGCATTTTATTTCATTTTCAAGTAACGTTTAATAAAAAAGTTAAAAAATATCACAATCATGCTTCATAATTGTCTGTAGAATTCTCAGAAGATTGATTTTAAGTAAAATAAATCAGTTTTTAATAAAGTAAACTGAAACCCGTTGAAGAAACAAAGATAATTTCTTGGTTAAAATTTCTGGGAAGTGGTCATTAGAGAATTATATAATGCTAAAATAACAGTTTTTACTTCGACGACGTATGAATTCGAATAGTTTTATGTCAGAAAGTTAATGGTCTGCAACTCCTTTCGTAAAGCATTAAATTCGAAATGAGCACCTAGTGATGGTTATATAACGTACAAATTTACCTAAGTAATGTGATTGAAATTTCACTGTCAGTTTCACAATTTTGTAAATTTTGAATATGTATATTGTTGAAGGATACTTCTTCTCTGTATAAAATAATACTTACTTTAAACTGAAAAAAGTGAAAAATAAAGTATTTTTAAAGACAGACACGACAGGAATGCCATGATGAAACAGAATAATTTTGCTGAAATATGTTAAAAACCATTCATCATATGTATATAATTTTGTCCTACTGCTTATTTAATCCTCCTTACTAATTTCCTACTACGTAATTTAATCATGTGTTTGATAAAATTGTGCAAGACCTTCACATAAGTTAAAAGTGGAACATAAGTTATAAGTTATACGTGGAAAGTTTTCCAAGGAGAAAAATCCCCTTGACTATAATATTTGAAATAAAATTCCTTATAGGCAAAATTGGCCACCTAGTAAAAACGATTCCATGACGAGAACCGAACCCGGGTCATCAGCATATGCACTGACGTTATACCGACAAAACCACTTGAAATTACACCCCCCGTAAAACGTCTTACTGTTACATGTTGACAAGGCTACAAACACACCACAAGATGGAATATCTATTTCGTTAAAATTCCTTGTAAATTTTGGGTTTCGAAAAATTTTGTTCGAAAAATATTTCAAGTATGGCACTGTACGACAAAAATCTCTTTCTCTGCAAGCAATCTAAGACAAATAATATGTCAAGTCTTTCCAATCAGAAGACAATCTTTTCAAAATATTCACCCCTCAAAATTTCTGTTTAAAAATTTTACAGATTACCAAATAAACAAACCGTTTACCGCTGTCGAACTTTGTTTTTGAGAAATTTAATTTTGAAATCGGGGTTTTATTTGTTGGACACCCAGTATTTCATCGCTGTTCTTTTGTTTCATTATTTTATTAATCTCAAACTTTGCTTTTAGTAAAATTATATGTATTCTTTACTTACTAAATTAAACTAATATTGTTTGGTCCAAATTATGAGACTGGGGATAAAATTTAGACGATTAGTTGTTGAATTTGTACAAATCTTTCAAATTAAAATGAAACTTAAGATTTAAAAAAAATCTGTAAAGATTTACTCGGGTTTAAAATGAAATGATAATTACATGTAGTGATGATTTGAACACATTACATAAATCAAGTGTGCTATCTCTAAATATATACGAAGTAATCTTAATTTGGATGTTGCCTTTACATGATAATTTACATTTGAAATTATAATTTACAACACCTTAGATATTAATCGGAGTAATAAATATTACAGTCAAAATCATTAGTCAGTAAGAGTAAATTGACATTACCGTCACAAAACGCTTCATAAAAATTTTACAAATTCACTCAAATAATAAAAAATCAAAATTATAATTTTATCTATTAATTCAAATATTGAAAAAAAACTATTTAATTAAAATTTAATTAAAAAACTATTAAATTTTATTTTGCACTTATTTTTAGTTCCATATTTTGCAAACTTACATTTTATACATTATAGAACTTAAAAATTATAATGCAACTCTCGTATTCAGAGTGTAAATATTAAATATTCAGCTTTTTAAATTATGCGATGAAATTATAAAATATTTAATGCATGAACAAATTTAATCTTCCAATATTTCTGGCCTTCCTGAAGTTTTGGAAACTGTGTCACTATTAATTATATTTTTGATACTTTATCTTTTATATTTAAAAGATTAAAATATAATTCAAATTTCAAAAACACAATTTCAAATAATTACTAAGCATACAGATTAATAAGATAAAGGTTAGCGTTACAACTAGAAATTTTTAATGTAATTTTAAAAATTCGTATCACATTTTTGTCTTTTTCAATGAATTTGAATGTATTTTGAAATAAAATTAACTATCTTTGATGCACATTAAATTACTGTATTGATTATTTTTAATACTCTGGACCACTATTTTACTTAGTGATTGCGAACGCCTGACTTAAGCAGGGGCATGTGGGGCTATTTCTATCATTTTTCTACAATTTCTCTTTAAGTTGTGTCTATATTTTTTTGATAACCTGAATACAGATGTGAACTGCACCGAGTACAATACATACAATACGTATGAAGTTTAGTACTAACTACTTCCACATTATTCAAAGAAAAAAATCTGTCGATAGATAGACCCCCCCCTCCCCAGAATGATATATGCCCCAGGGCGCCCCATAGGCATATATCGGGCCCTGGTGATTGGACAATTATTTGAAAATATTACGCTGTTAAAAAATTGCTCTAGTTTCAACCAAATTTTGGTTCTCAAGAGCTGCCATCATAGTGTGGTGAAATCTCGTACCAGCATTTAGAGTTTTCTACTTTAACACCGATTCAACTATTGGAACTATTCTTAAACAAGTGCTCCAAATATTGGTTCAAGATTTCACATCTTACAGTGGCAGTTATTGAGAACCAAAATTTGGTTTAAACTAGAATTAGATTTTTAACAGTTTGCATGCAGTTTAAAAAAAATATTTTTAATTCAGATTTGTAAGCCATATTCTAAAGAAATTGTTGTTCAAATTACTTATTTAAAAGTTGAAGCTGTTATGACTGGGTATAACCAGTAACCAGAAAACAAATTATGCAGCGCAAGCAGAAAAAGAGTAAAATTTTGTAGAAAACAGTTTTTAAAAATATCCTTGTGATATATAAATAAGTATTAAAAGCTCTCAAGATAACTAAATATTATAAGGAAAGGTGGGTTAAAAAATCTCCTTAAAACCTTCCGGAAATTTGTCTTTTACAGAATTTTTAATATTTTATTATCCGTTTTCCAAATCGAAAACTAATGCGTAATTTAATAAAAAAAATTCTCTGATTAAATAATGTAAAATTTATAACGTAAATTTACTGTTGATAATAATTACTGATTCTGAGCACCTTACGTGGCACGTGTACTGGTCGTCGTTTCCAATGAATTGTGGGGAAAACTTTTAAAAATACCTCTTTAAATGAAACTTTCGCCTTTAGCTAATATATTTTACTCTATCTTTTATATCATAAACATATTTTAATAATATTTTATACTTAAATTGTGTAAACAAATAAAATAAAATAAAAGTATCCAAAGGAACCTTTTACTATCATCAGAGAGCAGAATATTCCTGTAGTTAAAACAATACCAAAACCTAAAAATAGATCACAATTACAATGATAAAACTTTATATAAATCATTATAAAACCAAAGCAATTCACGAGAATTGTTTCGATCTGAAAAATATAACAACCCGTCATCAGCTGATGTAAACACGTCTCTGTAGGGGGACATTGTTACAAATTAGCAGATAGGGAGAAGAGGACATAGAAAGAGTGCGGCGGGTAGCGATAGCAAGTGAGGTATACACAAATCACAGATGAGCGCATGCAAAATTTGAAAGTGTTGCCACAGTTATATACCTGTAAACGTGGCCGCTCATTTTTAGTCTTGTAACTGAATGACGGCGAGAAACATAACAAAGTTAGTAAGTGTAATTCATATATAAAAACATATTCTATTAATTAAACCAAGTCACATTTCTGTACATGAAAGAGTGTATATCTAAAAAATATGAAAGTTATAGCTCACCTTATGACAAATGTTATAAAATGTCCATTTTTTGAAGATAAAGAATTCAAAGACTCATAATAAGGCGATCGTTTGAAAACTTTAATTGCTTTTCCCTCAGTTGGTGAAACTAATTTAAATGTTACCTAAATAGATAATGCAACCTACTTGGATGAAACATGCGTCGATTTTTTTACCTACTTAGATTATTATAGACAACTTCCCATACATAATACAGCATTAACTTGATTTCTGAAGATTTTTTTTCCTTTTATTGAAATGAAAATTTTCTTATGTACAAGTTAGAGAGAAGAAATTCATCCCGATTAGTGTTTAATGATAATATATTTATGCATATATAATTGTTGAATGTATAACAACTAATAAGTAATTATAAATGACAGAAAAATTACAAAAAAATGATAAAAAACTTTCATTGTAAAATTTTATATAATCGTTGAATAAATTTTCTTAGCTTATTTACAAAAAAGATTGAACTAATATAAATTTCATTTTATTGAAGAATACATTATCAAAATTTAATCGAATATATTAAAAACACTTTTAGAACAAAAAACTAATACAGCTTTTAATTTTCTTGAACTTTTGCATTATGCATTAATAAATATTCATGATTAAATTGAAATTTTTCTCCAAATGCTTTATTCATGAATTTTGCATACTTCATTATACGATAGATAAGAAAACTATTCTGTTACTTTATAAATTGTTAAATGTGTCAACAAATTTAATTATTCAGCATATCTGACATTGTTAAATCTTCAGAATTAATGACTACTTAACTTATGTATCTGTTATGCTTTCGTGAAATATTATGTGATAAAAAAATCTTAAGCATTATAACGTGTCAAAATTATTGAGATTTCTAAGAATTTTACAGACAAGTTTTTAAATATGCCTTTAAATATTTCCATCAAGGTATTTTATTGTATCATTGTTGTTGTTTTTATTGATTATTTTATGCATGATGAAAGCAAGTGTTTCCAATTGATATTACAATTTTATTACAGTTATTACAATTTATCAATGTAATTCACGAATACATACCATTTGTATTAGAAGGACAAACTTGAATTCTTAATGTTTTATATGTTCAAAAAAGAAACAAAAAAACAATTGAACTATTTTTAATTTACAATTTGAATACATATTTAGAGATTGCATAAAACTTTACAGATTTCGTATACATATAAATGAAAATCCCTTTCATTTTTATGATATCATAAGTCTAGTACTTAATAATTACTAGCAAATTATTAAGTTAGATTGATACAATAATAATGCACAATTTTATGAATGTGTGAGTAGTTAATTTCATATGAGAAAAGTTTAAGTACTGTAATAAAAAAACTTTGAACCAGTTTTATGATTCTTTTTGCATCAATATTTATAATAATCAGCCAGCTACAACTAAAACAAAATTTCAAGGATAATAAAATACAACAATGCACATAATTTTCAGAATCCAAATTTTAAATTATTCTCTATCCAAGGTTTTTCCAGTATTTCTTGTAGACTAGGAATGATTTCATTACATTTTTTATAATTCACATGAGAAATTTGCATAGTGTACAGAAGAGAAGTAAGGAAATATGATATATTTTCGTACAATTAAATTGTTAAGTTGAAACGCATATATTACGTCTCAGCTATACAAAAAAGGTTTTTGGGCACGCTATAATGTAATGACTAAAAATGTTCAGTTCTAAATAAACGTTATTCTGACAATTATAACAATATCATTTTCTTTTTGCCTTAAAAGTATTATTTTCAGAGACACAAATATTGTATTACTGTCAAAAAAAAAAAAAAAAAAAAAAAAAAAAAAAATGTGGTGTTACGTATAATTTGTATCAGATATATTTATATGCAAAAAAATATGTTCTGCACAATATGGAAACTAATGAGAATTTATGCGTTTATGATGACCTTGATTGTTTTTTTACGTATTACCTAACTTAGAAATAGAATTTTTAAAGTAATGAGGCAAAATATGTTAAATGCTTAAATATTTATATAATTGTCCTTATTAATATATGTTAGTGAAATAGAATTGTAATTTATTTTTTTTTTTTCAATAATTAAAGTGCTTCTAATTTTAATGGATTAAATAACTCTGTAATTTGAATTTTTTTTCTAAAATAACAAATAACTATATGTTTTTCTTAGAAAGTCACAGTTATACGAAAATCTGTTGCAAACGTTACTACTGGAAACACCACTGGCGTTTTAAATGTCATCTTAGTCACATTATGGATAAGTTCAAATATCGAGAGCATATCTCTGCACATTAAGAGTGAGAGTTATCTTAGTCACATTATGGATAAGTTCAAATATCGAGAGCATATCTCTGCACATTAAGAGTGAGAGTTCTCAGAGCCTATATTACCTTACGAAAACATTCTATTACGAAGTCTTTAATTTGTCCAGCGGAGTGAAAAAATATATTCGTTTACTAAGCTGCAGGTTTTACTGCAATAATTTTTTTTAAATGAATATAATTCGTTTGATATAATATATAGTTTTATACAATTCATTAATTCGTAATACTATTAAGGGTCAGATTTACATGCATAAATAATTTTTTAAAACCATGTTGAAAATACCATCTTGCCTTTTAGCATTTTTAAGTTTTGAAACATACAGAGAAAATAGGATTTCTGCTTTTCCTTGATAAACAGAGGGTTTAGGGAATTTTTTTTCAGTTAGTATCTGTTATTATTCTTTTATATTCCGCTTTAAAATGTACGGATAAACATCTACAATAATGTGCCCATAAATAACCTTTACAAATGTACACATTAAAAACGTATTCATTAAAATAATGGAAATAGTTAGTGGAGGCAAAAAATTACCGGCTTCTTTCACCAAATGGAGTATAGTGAACTCACAATCAATGCTGAAGTAAATAGTTACTTTTCTATCTAACATAAATACATAGTATTACATGTAACCTCTGTCGTTGATAATTATATTCTCAGGAAGAACTTATAGTGTTTTCCAATCTCCCGCTGTTAAAGAGAATCGCATTAGTTATTTTCTAGCTACTTCTTTTGTAATTACTAATCTGTTATTTAGCCAATGTTTTTTAAACTTTGAATAAATAACAAACAAACGTTTCTGCTTATTATAATAAAGATTGCAACTTACTGTTATTTCTCAAGTCTATCTTAGCTTAATACACCTTCAATATTTGTTGTTGTTTATTTGCAGAATATAAAAATAAATTAATAAATGGAAATGTAAAGAAAATAATATTTCTAATGAAAATATTTCTGAAAATTAATATTGTAAAAAAAGTTATGAAGTACTTTTTGACATTTTTAATTTCTGATTTATTATTTACACAATAATATGCACAGGTTTGTTTTCTAATTACGGAATCAAGTAGGATGCAAGTTTCCAAACTAACTTAAAGATATTTCATATAGCAAAGAATATTCCATTAAAAAAAATGTGCATTAACTTTTTTTTATTATACGAAGCTTGTTTTAAATCAACTTAGATTTGGAAATGCGTAGTTTTAAGAAATACATATTTTTTTTCCCTATTAAGCACAAAAAGTAAGCATTAAAATCTCTAAAAATCTGAGGTTTCCTAGGACAAAAGAAATCTTTTTAGAATTTTGGGTGACTTGGAAATGTTTATCAAATATTTCGTTTGTGATTATAATAAATTTTTATAGTCTATAAAATAGCTGTACTTTTTACAGTGTGGAAACACCTGTCAATTTAACAAATAGTCTGTTCCACACTTGTATATCTATATTAAATAAATGGTCTTTAAACGAAACTGAATTGTTTTAGATAAATTAATATAAACCAATATTCTATAAATAGAAAACAATCTTATGCATGCATATCATAAACTTTCATCTCGTTAAAAATTATTATACTATAGATATTAATTCCGAGGCTTCCGTAATATAAACTATACTCGCCAAAAATTTTTATAATCACAGCATTAGTTTTGGAAGATAAATGAATAGACAGAAATGTTCTCTTTTGCAACAATTCCGCCTACAATTACCAATACGAACGGTAGGGAAAAATCTAAAAATAAGATTAGACTGGATTTCTAGCCAAGTTAGATGATCAAAGGAATTTAATGACAACACAAACAAGCATGAAAAATCATGCGTTAAGCATACATTATAAAGCACTTTCAACACTTCATGAAATATTTAACAAAACATTGATATTTAAGGAAATAAGGGTATATAGCTAAATACAGCCAAATATGTATTCCAGTATTTTTGATCTGCCCTGTATTTGATCTATCCGTTGATACGTTCTATATAATGCGACAATCTAATTTAGCATGAAAATGCCTAGTAGTTTGAAAAAAAAATCATCAATTTATATTAATAGGAGGAAACATCCCTGTAGTTTAGCTTGAATATTTATTAGACGTTAGTTTTAAGCTAAAAACTATTTTAAATTAAAACACTATTAAAACAACTTAGATCAAAATCTCATAAATTATCATTCACAGGTGTCCATGTATTCAATTCTTTGCGTGGCTCTGTATATAATTACACTGATTTAAGAAGCATCTTTAAGTAATGTACGCTCATATTCATTAACGTGTGCGAGTTCTTTTGGGTAGCCCTGCATATCAAATATAGCATTTATACACACCATATAATGTGCACAGATTTAATGAAACTTAAAAGCGCATATCATAATTAAAATGCATTTCATCCATCAGCCATCATCGGATACATATACAGTACTACGGAAAGAAAATACTATTTGAAATATATTTTGTGTCCCTGTAATGAACTTCATATTATGCAAATAAGTGTAGTATAATTTATATTAAGCCTCAGGGACATATATCAATTTTATTATGTATGATCAGTTTAATATATTTAAAATAGGTCGCACACAATTTCCTTCTTTATCATTATGTAATGGAATAGTTTTGTGTGGCCCTCTATATGAATAACAGCTACATTTTATAGAATGTATATTTTAGTACACCTCATAAATGCACATACATTTTACTGTGTTTGACAGGGTGTAGCATCTTTAAAATTTCTTTGAAACGATTTTTCCACATATCCGCAATGTAATGGAAAACTTTTGACTATCCCTGTAAATAAACTTATCATGGCAGAAACTTCATTTTCAGTAGGGTTTGTACTAGGGTAAACGTCAATAACGTCCAAAAAATTCAGGACAATCCGAGTTTATTTACATGAGTTAGAGCGCGAACAGACGTATAGACGGTCAGACAAACCGAATATATAAGCACTTTTTAACTTTGTTGCTAAGTGCAAAAAAAAAAAAAAGTAAATCAGCACACACACATGAAGTAAGATCATTGAACGCATTCAAAAACAAGAATAAAGAAACAAACAAAGAACGTTTACGAATATTCTGTAAACTAGTCAGATATGACAATTCGAAGGGTTTTTTTTCTATCCCATACATATTATTATTTTACAATTCACTATCACAGTACCAAAATTAAATGACAATCTATAACACATGCATCTCATATAAATAGACTCTACGTGCCATTGTTCTTTCTACCAGATTTTAATCTAACAGCTTTCGCTTTCAGTGAAAAAAGAATGCCGTTTTTCAGCGATCCTTTTATTGACAAAACTTTCAGATTTCATTCTCGCAATTCGGCGGGAATGTATAGAGAGATTCCGAGCAAATTTTGGAGTCAGAAAAACCGGTTTGGTGCACAAAATCTGCAATAAGTCACGTGACGGAAAGCATATATACCGGCTATAAGAAAAGTCTTATAGTCTGTGCCCATCGTGATGATTCTAATAATATGAATTCGGTTTGGCGCAGCATGTCCCTCAAGGGATTTTGTGCCACTAACACTTATACAACCAAACAACCAACCTAATAATATGAAATTCTGTGCATTAGTTCTAAAAATATTACTATTGCAACTATCTAAAAATGAAGAACAAAAGCGCCACTTGTTGTGCGATGTACATGAAAAACATACTTAGCAGTAATATTTATCAAGGTAAACCTGAATCTTAAATTTGATAAAAATTTGTTCACTAGTTCTTAACACAAAGCTATTGCAGAAACCGCAAAAAAATCAGCGTAGTAGCGCCACCTGTCGGACAATTGATATCAAAACATAAATAGAAGTACTTCATATGAAGGATTAACTGAATCTGTAGTTCGATGAGATAAATAATTCTTGAGATAGAGTTATCGCAGAAATCGCAAAAAGACAGCATAACAACACCCACCTATTGAGCGATTTTCACCAAAATGTAAGCAGCATCTACTCATCTTAATTACTAATAGAAT
This sequence comes from Maratus speculifer, assembly GCA_964019185.1. Lineage (NCBI taxonomy): Eukaryota > Metazoa > Arthropoda > Arachnida > Araneae > Salticidae > Maratus > Maratus speculifer. Next base: position 212,221,552 of record OZ025297.1, on the reverse strand, counting down.
CTATTGTTTGGCGATTTTCCATGCATTAGTTCTTGAGATTGAGCTGTTACAGTACTCGAGGAGACGGAAGCATAACAGCACCACCTGTTGAAAGATTTACACTAGGACTTCCCTCAGAGGAATTAGTCTGAGCGATATTGCTGAGAATAAACATTTAATAACTTGCGATAAGTAAAGAAAATGAGATGTTACCTTTAATTGGTCATTCATTGTGATAAAATATGATGAAAATAAGCATTTTGAATCATAGAATTACAAAATCTTATATATAAAGTTGCATATACTATTTTTATTAAAGAAAAGCAAACCATGCATGGATATAAAATTGGAAATATGCAAAATGTTAAAAGTAATACAGAAAAAACACACCAAATTTTCCTGTATTGGAGATATAACTCTTTGAAATGATGTCATGAGCATAAACAGAAGCTTCGTACCGATTTGAGAAACTATAAATAACATAAACTATTATGTTTAAAGAGAATGGAGTGTGTTTTATACGGTGTGAAATCCGTCCGAATAGTTTATAATGTTGAAAATCTATTTTCCACGGATGCAATGAGGTTGTCGATAAGAGTTAAGGAATCCTTTTTAAAAAATTTGTCCTAAACGAGCACTTACATCTTATAAGTTACTGTGATGCCAAAGATATAGTTTCTGACCCCAACAGTATCCTAGAAATTGAAATATTCTCAATAAATTGGGTTTAAAACTTTTTCTAGAAAAAAAATGTTTAATTTGTGAAATTAAATTGTCGAATGTTTTAGAAATCGTTCATAACGAGAATATTATATCCTAAAAGTTGCCACAAAAAAAAAAAAAAAAAAAAAAAAAAAAAAAAAAAAAAAAAAAAAAAAATTGTCATATCGACATCAAAGAATTCTCAATTTTAGAACTTTTTTTGCTCGTGCATTGATGGTGATTATTGTTCCTACGCAAAATATAGTATATTTTGCAGCAAAGATAGTTACCAATATTTTTTGCCCTCATTATTTTTTAAATCGGCTAGGTACTGCCAATGATAACGAAAAACACACAAACGTTAATGCTTTAAAGCATAGAAATACAGAATCAAAAGCTATTTATCTCCTATTATATACACATAAATTATCTAAATAGTGTTAGCAGATGCATTTTTAAATATACATAGATCAATAAAACGTTTCATTTTTCTTTTATTAGTATTTCTTAGTATTCATTTTTCATTTATTTGTATTATTCAGTAAAATACTCACTTTCTTAAGCCCGAACTACGTCAAACTTTTTATAAAAGCGCCTAAGTCCATATAACAGCGAAGTAGTGTGAAGAGTATTAAATACAAGGTAGTAAGAAACTTAGCCAAATGCAAGTAATAAATCGCCAAATATTGTTCTTTTCGCCTTCTCTCGAAATGCATTTTTTCCGTACATTTAAAAAACACGATTTTGAGTCATCTTATTTAAAATTCAAATAAATAAATAAGAGGAAGTAATAATAGCATAAGTCAAAACATTTTATTTCAGCATCAAGGAATTGTATCGTAGTTACACATGTGGAAAAAAGCTGCTTTTGGCCAAAAAACGTTGTCTTCACTAAATTTGAATCCGATTAAAAAAAGTACCCTGATTATTTAAAATGTTATAGGCAGAGGTGCCAAGTCTCCGGCATTTTGGATACCGGTATTTTAATACAGAAAATGTTTTATTAAGTAGGAACATTCTGCGGATTTAAAAAATAACTTTTCCTATAAGAAAATTCTGCTGTGCAATAAGCGGGGGTTTGGCATCTCTGTATAGGAATATTTCGTAACCTCCTTTTTAACCTTAAAAAAAAGCAACGACCATTTTTCGGGTTCAAAAAGTATTGCTAATTGTTCCATTTTGCATACAAAGTACTGATTGTAATATTGATACATCTATGGTGATAAATTTCCAATAATTTTTCAAATCCAATTTATTTCATTAAAAATATAAAACTTTTATTCATTTAGTTTAAAATAAATGGTCTTTAACTAATTTCATAATACTTTTGAAATATCACTTTTCATTGGCCATCTTTTTAAAGAATTTAGAAAATGGTTGTTGTTTTCAGTCAAATATAGACTTTGGTCTGTCCGCATTTTATTTTATTATTATTATTATTTATAAATGGTGGAGAAATATTCATACTTAATCCATAACGTACATAATACATGACTCTGTTATTACATAAGTCACCTTTTTATTATCATAAAAATTATGTTTTTACTGATTTTTATTAACTCAATAGGAAAAATTTTGTGCTTTGAGCAATAGATGTCCGCATTTCATTTATTTATTTATTTTAACAAAATTCTTTGTATTGAGAATAATTTTTATTTAAATAGCAAATCCAAATGTCGCTGTTAATAAAGAAGAAAGTTACAAAAAAAGTTACAAAACGAGTAGACGCATACTATCAAATATGGAAAAACGACGAATCCAAAAAAGACGTCGTATGAAATATCATCTTTGAAAGCAAAAAAACGAGGTCTGATTATCGAGCCTACTGATTACAAAATGTGCATTACATAAAAAAAAAATACTGCAAATATTGATTTTTTTTTTCTTTTGTGCAGTTTTGGCTTCGGAAGGTGCGCTATGTTGCAAAAAGATATAAGCGACTATGAAAACACACTGGGTAAACGTTCATGCTCAGTTTTACAAATAAATATGGCACATATATGCCCTATACACACCGAGGTACCTAATTGGTGCCAAAATGGCGTTCAGTTGCCTAACATGCTGGTTATCATATAAATGTTATAATAAATTGTTTGTTCTAAAAATATTATCATTTATTGATTGTTATTTTTTTTTTTAATAACAGAAAATGTTTCGTTTATTCCTTTTTTTTTTTTCATTTTGAAATAAATAAATAACGTGTTATTATAGCATGCTATATGTATTTGGTAATCAAAACAATGTTTTCGCATAATTGGCATAAACTATCTCGGCAAAGCCGGTGCTTATATCTCTAGTATATTATCTCAAATATTTTATTTATGAATACTATAATTGTTTTTACATACCACTTACTTCTTCTTGTATATAAAAATAGGTAAGTGGCTCCTTTATGCAGTATAAATCTTTAAAAAATAGCCCCCGTTGCCCCTTTTTGGATCGAATTAAAAAAAAATCAATGTCTAATTCCAGTATTGCTCCCCGGTATGCATACATATTCCAAATTTCAAAGTTGTATGCCAACAGGAAATGGATGAAAAATGGGAAAAGATGTTGTGACAGCGTTTCTGTCACATATTATCTTGTCTTCTCCCATTTTAGAAACTACACAATAAAAATCGAAACTTCAAAATTTTAACTGGAAATTGCTCCCCTTAAATAAACACTTAAAGTTAATATTCTTACATTTAAGGTTATAATGCAGTACTTTGTTATTTTCCCTTTTATAACTTTGTAGGTGAAATTAATTCCTTTACAAACCCTCTTTCATATGATAAAAAAACACCATTTCATTCCCACTCTTTGTTTTGGATTTTCATCACTTTGAAAAAGATCTGTTAATTCTTTTCTCGTTACAATAAAAGTTAACCGAATGTCAGTCTTCCTTAGATCTGCACATTTCTGCATTTTTCCCTTGTTAAATAGATCCAGCTGTGGTTTATAATAAGTTTTTCCGTTAACATTCTCATGCACTCAGCTAATCTTTAAAATCTCCCAGATGTCATGAAACATTCGGCATGTAATTCTTTCAGTATCTGGAAGCACACGTGCGTATGCAATCGACACTCCTTAAAAACACAGGACTTCAGTATTACACCAACGATAGCATTTTTTCTGTTACTAAGCATGTTAACGGTTTCTGATAACCTTCACGCTGTACATCTTCCCTGCTGCAGTCACTGACTTCTACTCGTACCTTCGGCCATGTAACACGCAAAAAAGGGGCGCTGTGCCCCGCTTCGCTATGCCTTGCCTTCGGGCAAATGGTGTTCCTCGTATTTTTCCAGCAACTTAATGTAAGCCTCGCTCCTCTACATCAAAATAAATATTCTGTCTACTAAAAAAAAAAAAAAAAAAAAAAAAAAAAAAAAAATCATTTTCTTCCTGGTCATTTTAGTTCACCAAATAAACAACTTAGTTCATTGCATATTTACACGTTTACTTATAGAAATTTTACACATTAGTTCATCTATTTTTTTTTCACATTTGTTCATAGAATATTGACATGTTTGTTTACAGAATTTTACACGTTAGTTCATCGATGTTTTTACTCATTAGTTCATAGTGATGTTATACATGTTTTCAGTCATTGTTTTACATTGTAGTTCATAGAGATGTACACTTTAGTTCGTTGAAGTTTTAATTATTGTTCATAGATTGCTTACACATTAGTTCATTGAAAATACACATCTTTGTTCATAGAATATGTAACACATTAGTTCATAGAAAGTAAACCACAGTCTACATGTTTCGCATAGCATAAGTTTTAAAAAAATCATCACACTTTTTTGTCAAACACTTGTCATTGGACTTAATTCACACATTCTGGGGCTTTGGCAGCTGCGTTTTTGTCTTTGCTTATCGAGTTATACATTTATACATAGAGTTATCCTTTCAAACCTATAGCCATTTTGTCCTATCAAAATTATGCATTGAATCTTTGATTTGCATTCTTTTCTTCGAATCAGGCTGATAAAATTCATTTCTGTTTTAATTTCATTCCAGTAATATTCTTTTCATACACATAAGTTCTCAGCATGAAGATTTTTTTACAAGTATTTCATCATCTAATTTAAATTCTACATCTCATTGTTGGTAATGGCATGATTCTTTATGTCATTTTCACTTTATAAAAAAAAAACAGATAATTAATTTAACTAACAACTTCTTCACATAACTTCTTTTCGTTTCACATTAAGGTTGTATTTTTTTTTTTTCAAAATTATTTCACTTTCTTCATTTACATTTTACACTTCTGTTTGGTGTTGAGTAAGTTGTTTTTCTCAACTCATTTACTTCACAGGTCTTTTCCTGAATTAAAAACTGAAAGCATCTTGTCAGAGGCAGTTTTGTTTGTAATAATAGTAAACACACCCCAGTCACACATATAAAAGATTAGTCATTTCTTTTGAATAGATAATGAGTTACATTTTTACTTCAAACTAGTTAGTATAATGCTGATAGGTACAGTTAGTAACAACATAAATTACTTTTACCTTCTGATTTAGCTGCAGTTGTAGTTTAGAAATAATGAGAAGTTTTCCTGTGTTACTCTGAATTGCCTTTTTCTTGTTTTTTTCAATTATCCCCTTTCCTGAAGCTGGTTTCCGTTCAAAATTAGTGCCCTTAGGTCTCCAACTTCATTATGTTATCGAAAACTCTTGAATTGTTTTTCAATTCAATTTACAAATAAAGTTTTTTTCGATTACTTGACGTGTGCTCCTTGGAAGATCATTATGATATTGGGGGAGCAGGGACTCATATACCTTCGTGCTATGTGAGTCTCACAATTCCCTCCTCCTCTAGGGCTGAAGTCCTAAACTGAAGCCATAATACTTGTTTTATCAAATTAAAAAAAGATAAAACATGATTTAGGGCCCCACCTGTCTATGGGCTTGCTCTGCATCCCTTTTTTTTGAGGTCCTGTGCTGTGTGCACAAATATTTTATCTTTTTGTTTTACTTTTCGTTTATCAATGTTTATTTTATATATCCAGTACTTATTATATCATATATATAGTTCAGTGTATTTTTTATTTGTGTGCAAAATATAATTCAATTTTTGCTTGCATTCACTGTGAAGTATTGAAAAGCTATTATTATATTTAAACTTCACATTTTTTTTAGTCATGACAAAAGCTGGTACCAGCACTTTCAGAATAAAATATTTCTTAAAGTCATCCGGATGCGCATAAAAAAAAATTATTTATAATTATTTGTCTTGGGACTGAAAGGACTAATGATCACCAAGACACGATGATGTTGAAAAGCGCTTAAAGTCATGACGTTTATAAATTGAGTAAAAAAAAAAAAAGAAGTTTGCATAATCCAAACAATTTTTTTCAAAAAGCAAGCAATATACTATATGTATACAGTTTTATGTTTAAATGTATTTTTTTTTTTACTTTCAATTTTATATACTTAGTGTTATGATTGTGTATTTGGAGTAGAGAGGATGTGCGGCGCTTGTTGTTAAAAAAAAAAAAAAAAAAAAAAACTTTATTGGAAACATTGCAGTTTTTTTTTCCCGATTCTGGGAGTGAGATATGTGACAGCGTTTCTGTCACATATTATCTTGTCTTCTCCCATTTTAGAAACTACACAATAAAAATCGAAACTTCAAAATTTTAACTGGAAATTGCCCCCCTTAAATAAATACTTAAAGTTAATATTCTTACATTTAAGGTTATAATGCAGTACTTTGTTATTTTCCCTTTTATAACTTTGTAGGTAAAATTAATTCCTTTACAAACCCTCTTTCATATGATAAAAAAACACCATTTCATTCCCACTCTTTGTTTTGGATTTTCATCACTTTGAAAAAGATCTGTTAATTCTTTTCTCGTCACAATAAAAGTTAACCGAATGTCAGTCTTCCTTAGATCTGCACATTTCTGCATTTTTCCCTTGTTAAATAGATCCAGCTGTGGTTTATAATAAGTTTATCCGTTAACATTCTCATGCACTCAGCTAATCTTTAAAATCTCCCAGATGTCATGAATCATTCGGCATGTAATTCTTTCAGTATCTGGAAGCACACGTGCGTATGCAATTGACACTCCTTAAAAACCACAGGACTTCAGTATTACACCAACGATAGCATTTTTTCTGTTACTAAGCATGTTAACGGTTTCTGATAACCTTGACGCCTTACATCTTCCCTGCTGCAGTCACTGACTTCTACTCGGACCTTCGGCCATGTAACACGCAAAAAAGGGGCGCTGTGCCCCGCTTCGCTATGCCTTGCCTTCGGGCAAATGGTGTTCCTTGTATTTTTCCAGCAACTTATGGTAAGCCTCGCGCCTCTACACCAAATAAATATGCTGTCTACTATATGTTGGAGTGTTCTTCATCTTCCATGTGCTCTCGATTTTTCTGCCTGGGTAGTTTATACGATCACTAGTATAGATGTCACATATACACCAGGGTACATATTGGCGTCAAAATGGCATTATTTTACCTCAGATGGTAACCCGGCTTTATTTATTATTTGTTTATTTACTCATAAAATGTTTATTTACTTTCATTTCCTTTTTTTAGTTATATAAAATATTTCTTTTTATAGTTATTAATTATTATTATTATTTTATTTACTGTAAGGTCTTTTTGAAAATAGAAAATTATTTAAAAATGTGTAAGTAAGCGTTATTTGAAAACGGAGTTTTCGCCAAATGGGCTTTGAAAAAACTTGCGCCAAATCTGATGCGCTTGTGGTATCTGTGCCGAAAAATTAGTGACCAGAATTGACTTCCACACACAAACAAAATATAAGTTAAAAGAAAACATGCAATAAAAATAAATATAAAGGGAAAATGATGTCATAAAAGAAACTTTTTATTTAAAAACGTAATTGTTTCTAATTTTCACACGCGAAATATATAAAACATTCTTTTAGCGATCAAAAAATGCTATTAAGAGATTATCACAAAATCTCAAAATCAAAGTTTTTATGACATTTTTTAATATAAAAAGTAACATTTTTATTTTCCTCTTCCTGCATGATTAAATTTTAAAATGTTTTATTGCATTCAATATTTTTGAGTGCGTTAATGATTACTATTTATTCCATGTACTGATTCGGTTATCTACGAAAATATCCAGCTGGTGAAAATCACGCACACCAAATTTCTGTGACGTAAGCAAATAAATTGTGCTTTTTTATCAGTTTTTTTAATATAACTTTTAAACTATTTGGAACTAATTTTTCGTATGTAGTGAATTCACCAGATTACCTTCATAGGTACCTATTGGTACAAACAGAATCAAAATCCGACAAGTACTTTTTGAGATTTGCTTGACGAAAGAATTTTTTTGACTTTTAATATCGTTACGTATCTCTGAGTATAAAGACTTCGCTTCGCTCAGACAACTAAAATATACATATCATCCATTCATGTCTAGACCGGATAAAACATGACGTTTGTTGAAGATCCGTGTAGTAGTTCTTGAGATAGAACTGTTGCGGTAAAAGCCAATTTAGCAACGCCAACATTTGAGCAATTTACACCAAACAAATAGTCAGCATCATCTTATATCAGGAATTAGCAGAATATATATATATATTAAATTTCGTGCATTAGTTCTTGCAATTTAGCGCCTAAAAATTTTATGTCACAGACAAACAAATTTACACAAAATCATGCATTAATTATTTCTTTCTACTTGGAAAATTGATATTTTGTATGCAGTCAGACAGACCTCAGCCAAACATTTTCAGCTGCATATCTGAAACTTTGCATGGACTTCTAACTGAAATATATTAATTTTAATGTTAATGCTGTAAATTCTATATATATTTCATTTAAACATGCTTGTTGACATGGAAATATGTATTTGAGACCGCATAGCGTCCGAAAATTCAAAGAGAAATTGAAGAGAAAATAGTTTTATAGAGAAGAATTAAAGAGAAAGAATTAAAGAGAAAAGAGTCCAAAATTAAAGAGAACTGATTACTGTCCCTTAAAAGCTACTCGAAAACGTTTCTTAAAGCTATGGAAAGTCAATAAAAATGCATTTTTGTAAACTCTCATTTAAATTTTAGAGATAAGTTCTTTTGAGAAGTTTCTAACGATAAAAATACACTTTTCGGTTTCTTAGGTGAATTAGAAGAGTTTAACCTCTGCGATCTCTGGATCACCCTTTGGGAACCTCGGTTCTTTTCCTTATAAAAATTTAAATGTCAGATATTAAATATAAGAATCTCTAATTAATAGCTATATTTTTTTTTCATGTTTAAAACAAACGAATAAATGGCAGCATCGAAGCTCATTCTTGAAAAAATAAATGTTATTTTCATCTAAGATTGTATAATGTCTTCAAGACAGTGTCACCAAATAAGGGAGAAATTTTTAGAAGCATTTAACTTAAACCTTTTGTCAATAATAATAATAATAAATGGGGATTCGTAGATTATTTACTTTTTAAAGTTCTTAAATTTGTGACCAAGTTGATTTAGATTAATATTAATTAAAATGATGTTTTAAGGTGGTTTGAAGTTTCAGATGCATATTTGTGAACCTCATTACTAGGTGCCGAAAGGAACGATTTCAAATAAGATATTATTTATACCATTTATGATGTCATTATGTTTGAGAAAAACCAATAAATAAGTATTTCTATTTTTATTTAAATTTGAAAATGAAGAGGTTGTTTTATATTTTCTCTCGTATTTATACTATATTTTTTAAACTAAGAAAAATTTGTCTTTTATTTACAGTGTGTAAAAGAAATGGTTTAAATAGAATAAATCTCAGACGAGAAAACTAAAAATCAAATCGTACAATAACTCAATTTGAAATGTGAAAAGAGCGAAAGCAATGTATTCTAAAAATAATTAAATGAAAAGAAATTATAATCCATGTATGCAGTTTAAAATTATAAGAAAAAAATATAATCGAAAATTATACTTCACATTCCAAAAATAAATTTCGAAGAAAAAAAAATATATTTTATTTATATTTTACATGTTTTTGAATATAAGAACATATCATGTAGAAAATAAATAACCATAGTATAATGAAGGTAAGCATTTTACAGTTTCTTACGCAAGAAAGAAATTAAATCATTTTCGTAAAATCTATTACTTGATTAAATTCAAAATACTAGAAAAGAGTTTTTAATAACTTTTCCGAATCATTTTAAGTTAGAATTATCCCATTAGGAATAAATCATATTGTACTGAATCCAAATGAAATTCCCGTATGTTTTATTAAGAAATTTATCTGAGGAGAAATTTAAGAAAAGATAGTTGCATCATTGAATTTTTAAATGTAATGAGGTTTCAAAATATTCGAAATCTCTTAAGGATTTCTCAATTATAATGCATTTGTTTGTGTCTATGATTGATTCCCTCGTGAAACAGATTGCATAACATCCTCTTTAACATTTTTTTACATTCATGAACATCTTGGTAGGTGTTGTTAATGTCGATCAAGTGTATGGAATAGAGATACATTTTAATCGGAAAATAGTTTTAAATGCAATGTTAAAAAAATAGTGAGAGGAAGCATCTTAATTCATTAAAGAAGCACTATTATTTATAATTTCCAATGTTTTTTAAAATACACATTTACCTAAATTAAGAAACATCTGTCATTTATTTTCAGTGTGAAAAAGAAATGTTCGGAATAAAATAAATTTAACACGAGAAAATTAAAAGTTAAGTCGTAGAGTTATAAAATGTGAAATGTGAAAAAAAAGAAAAAAAGTAATATATTGTAAAAATAATTAAATGAAAAAAATAGATATAATCCATATACACAGTTCACAAGGTTGATTGATTGATTGATTGATTTTTGACGTCCGATTATCTGCGCTAGGGATATAGGACCAGGGGGGAATGCCCTTCGTGGGGGTCTTTCTAAGGGAACCTAACCCGTATTTACGCAAGGTTCGAAGAAAACCACAAAAACTCCGAACGGTTAGGCCGACAGCCGCGATTGGGTTCGAACCCAGCACCTGCCGTCTACCAGTTGAGAGGTCCGAACCTCTCGGCCACTGGTGGGGCCCACAGTTCACAAGGATAAGAAAAGAAATATATATATGCAAAAAGTGCATTTTAAATCCCAAAAATAAAAATTAATAAAACCTAAAAAAATATAACTTAATAATATATATTTTTGTATTATACCGACAGATCTATAAGAAAAATGTTTTCCCATAACATAATGAATGGAGGAAGTTTACACAATCTCTTACGAAAGAAAGAATACAAATCATTTTCGTGGAATATATTATTTGACTAAATTGAAAAAAAAAAACTAAAAATAGTTTTTAATAGCTTTATTAAATCTTTTAAAGTTTGCATTATCCCATGAGGAATAAATCCAATTGTATTAAATCCAAATAAAATTCCCGTGTGTTTCATTAAGAAATGGATCGAAAGAGAAATTTAAGAAAAGATAGTTACTTGCATCATTGAATTTTTAAATTTATTGAGGTTTTTAAACATTTCAAAACTCTTAAGAATTTCTCAATTATAATGTATTTGTCTGTGCCTAGGATTGATTCCCTCGTGGAACAGATTGCATAATATCCTCTTTATTTTTTTTACATTAATGGATATCTTGGCATGTACTGTTAATGCGGATAATGTGTATGAAATAGAAATACTTTTTAATCAGAAAATTGCTTAAAATATCAAGTTGAAAGAAATATTCGGAGGAAGTATCTTAATCAATTAAAGAAGCACTACAGCTCATATTCAAAATATTAGAATAATTGCCTTTTTTTCAGAAATTGAAAATATCGTTTGGTAATTTAATGTCTTTTAATGAAAATATGCAAACGATGTTTTTATTAAGAACTTATTGTTGATTAAACTTACTTGTTATCTTAAATTTAATATCATTTTTGAAAAGATTAATTGCAAAAAAAATTATTTTGAAAAGTCAAAATATTAGAATATTTATTCAAGTGGTTCAATATATTAGAATATTTCACATTAATTCTCCTTTAATTATTACCAATTCTTAACTGGTGGCATCATTGATTAAATTCAGACTATTTTATTTAAAATCAGTATTCTTTTCTGCAGTTTCTTTCTTTTTCGTCTCAAAATGGGCCGTGTGAGTGATATTCCTGAATCTACTAAACTTCGTATGGTTGATTTGTATCGGCACGGTAAAAATCAATGTTTTATAGCGAATTATTTACATTGTTCGCAATCGAGCGTTAGTAAAATACTAACACAATATTCAAAAATTGGAAAATTTCAAAATAATCGCCGAAATGGTGGCCGAAAACCAAAAACATCTGTTAGAGATGACAGGAAACTGAAGCGTATAGTTAAGAAAAACCGCTTTAAAAGTGTGCGATTATTGCACCGAAAATGGAAAGAAGAAGGAGTTGAAGTTTCTACATCGACAACATTAAGACGTCTCCATAAATTTAAATTTGAATCTCGTGTACCGAAAACAAAACCTCTCATGACTGCAAGACAAAAGCGTATAAGATTGAATTGGTGTAAATCAAGACGTTTATGGAGCAATGAAGATTGGAAAAATATATTATTTAGTGATGAAAGTATGTTTTGTGTTTCATATGGTAATCAAGGTATTCGAGTTTGGAGAATGAAGCAAGATGCATTTGATAAAGAATGCCTTAAACGTTCCGTAAAATTTGCTGCTAGTGTCATGGTTTGGGGTTGTATGAGTGCAGAAGGACCTGGAAAGTTATGCATCGTCTACGAAAAGGTTAACTCTCTGATATATCAAGAAATTTTAGAATATTACATGATTCCATCATCAGAAGATTTATTTAAAGATGATTTCATCTTTCAACAAGATTTAGCGTCCCCGCATACCTCGGTGTCAACTAAGAATTGGTTCCGCCAACGCAACATTAAGGTACTTCCTTGGCCACCAAATTCACCAGATCTTAATCCCATCGAAAACTTATGGTGTATAATGAAGAAAAAACTTCAAGAAAATCCTCCTTCAAGTAAAACTGAGTTAGTGGCACGTATAAAGTCTATTTGGGCTAATATTGATAGAAATGTTTGTAAACACCTTGTATATAGTATGCAAGATCGATTGTACGCTGTTATGAAAGCTAAAGGGGATGCTACAAAATATTAACTACCATTTACTTCATATTCATAAGGTAATATTGTTGCGTAAAATAAAATATTCTAATATTTTGAACCAATCTAAATTTTATTCTAATATTCTGGTGTGTTTAAGGAAGCTGTATACCTAATTTATTGTGCTGTATTTTATATTTTATAAATGTTAAAATCTTATCTAAACATTCCAGATTTAATTTATAAGAAATTTAATTGCATTTACTTAGTATAAAAAATAAATAAATGACAAATAATTTTTTCTTATTACTTTTTCTCAATTATTCTAATATTTTGAATATGAGCTGTATTATTCATAATTTCCAATGTGTGTTAAAATATAATTTTCATATATTAAGAAACATCTGTCTTTTGTTTACAGTGTGAAAAAGAATTGATCGATATAAAATAAATTTAACACGAGGAAAAATAATTTAATGAAGAGAATATATAATGCATATGTGCAGTTCCCAATAATAAGAAAATAAATGCAAGCAAACAAAACATATTGCATTCTAAAATAAAAATTTATAGTACATAAAAAATACACTTTAATAATATTTTATATGTTTTTGAATATTTTGACAAGATTATATAAAAACGAATTACCATACCAAAAGTGAAGGAACTAATTTTACGCAATTTCTTACGCAAGAAAAAAATTAAATCATTTTCGTGAAATCTATTACTTGATTAAATTCAAAATACTAAAAATGGTTTTTAATAGCCTTACAAAATCCTTTAAAGTTGGCATTATCCCAGGAGGAATAAATCCAATTGTATTGAACCTAAATGAATTTCTCGTATGTTTTAGTAAGACATTGATCTGAGGAGAAATATAAGAATGGATAGTTACTCGCATCATGGAATTTTTTAATTTAATAAGGTTTCAGATTATTCGAAATTTCTCAATTATAATGTATTTGCCGATATGTAGGATTGATTCCCTCGTGGAACAGATTTCATAATACATTTTTTAATATTTTTTTCCACTAATGGATATCTTGGTAGGAGTTGTTAATGCCTATAATGTGTATGAAATAGAGATTCCTTTTATCATAAAATTGATTAATATGCTATATTAAAAGAAATATAGAGTACAAGCATCTTAATTCATTAAAGAAGCAATATGTTTACAATTTTTATAATTTCCAATGTGTTTTAAAATATATATTTCCATAAATTAAGAAACATCTGTCATTTATTTTCAGTGTGAAAAGGAAATATTCGAAATAGAATAAATGTAACACGGGGAAACTAAAATTTAAGTCGTAGAGTCTTGAAATTTGAAATGTTAAAAAAAGAAAAAAAACAGTAATATATTGTAAAAATAATTAAATGAAAAAAATATATAATCCATAATGCAGTTTACAATAATATGAAAAAAAATATATGCAAAAAGTACAACTTACATCCGAAAAATATAAATTATAGAAGCTAAAAAGATATAACAATAATATTTTATATGTTTTTGATTGTACTGGCAGATCATATAAAAAAATGATTTCCCATAGCATTATGAATATAGGTATTTTACACAACCTCTTACACAAGAAAGAAATTAAACCATTTTCGCGAAATCTATTACTTGATTAAATTTAAAATACTAAAAAGGGTTTTAATAGCCTTACCACAACTTTTAAATTTGGTATATCTGAAGAGGAATAAATCCAATTGTATTGAATCCAAATGAAATTTCCGTATGTTTTATTATAAAATAGATCTGAAGAGAAATTTAAGAAAGGATAGTTATTTGCATCATTGAATTTTTTAATTTAATGAGGTTTCAAAATATTCGGAATTGTTTAAGGATTTCTCAATTATAATATGTTTGCCTGTGAGTATGATTGATTCCCTCGTGGAACAGATTTCATAATACCCTCTTTAATAATTTTTTACGTTAATGGATACCATAGTTCGAGCTGTTAATTTCGAAAATGTGTATGAAATAGAGATAACTTTTATCAGAAAATCACGTAAAATGCAATATTAAAAGAAATATAGAGGGCAAGAATCTTATTACATCAAAGAAGCACATTGTTTATTATTATTTATAATTTCCCAGATGTTTCAAAATATCCGCCAATAACTCACCTACCTTTCTCTAACTTTTAGGTTTAATTCGCATGTTGTATGTATTCAGTGTTGATTATGCTCTGAATAATTTAACTTTATCATACATTTTCGATTTGTAGAAAATTTCCAAAGTTAAAATATATAATTAAAGTCCCTAGAGATCTATCGAAGATCTCCAGAAAGTAACGAGAATTATGGGGCGCTAATTTTGTTTCCATTTGCTATGTAAAATAATATTGCTAATTATTCGGTCGCTGAATTTTTCATCAGTTTTGACTAACATCTCTTATATACGGGGTATCTTTTTTGGACGATATTACAATGAAAAGTCTTGTATATTACATTTATGAGATATTATTTAACATATTAGATTAATCTTTGTATATCATATATTATTTTATATATTAGATTAATATTTGTATATCAGATATTATTTAATATATTATATTAATATTTGTATATCAGATATTATTTAATATATTAGATTACTATTTATCATATTTGGGAGAAAAAGTCCTCCACTGTTCGGGGCCCCACCAGTGGCCGAGAGGTTCGGACCTCTCAACTGGTAGACGGCAGGTGCTGGGTTCGAACCCAATCGCGGCTGTCGGCCTAACCGTTCGGAGTTTTCCGTGGTTTTCATCGAACCTTGCGTAAATACGGGTTAGGTTCCCTTAGAAAAGACCCCCACGGAGGGCACTCCCCCTGGTCCTATATCCCATTAGCGTAGATAATCGGACGACAAAAATCAACCAACCAACCTCCACTGTTCGTGTCCAGGTTGGCTCAGTTGGAAGAGCATTGGCGGCTTCAGCAAATACATCCCTGGTTCGATTCCTGTACTGGACATGTTTCACTCACATGTAAAATTTTTATTGGTTAGAAAAGTTGTATACTCGGATTATACACGGAAATATAGGGTAAAGGAAATTATTAAGAGAAATTTTATGTATATCCATTAAATGTTTATTAGAAGAAACATTGTTCATTTTTTGGATAACTCTAACAGTACATAGGAATCTAACATACATAGTACCTCTGGAAGATCAAAGACATTAGAATTATGTAGTAATTTATTATTTAATGTACAAATCTGCGTTTTGTGTAAAAATGACGTATTTTTGCTACAACGTTTCAATTGAAAAAAATATGATTATTTAGCCAAAACTTTCAAACAAATAAAAATAATCGCCCGAAAAATTTAGAAAAATGCAAACATAAGGCATTTAAAATTAATGATATTCTAACACAGTATTAAGAAAAAATGTATTTATGCATTTTATCTAGGTTAATACTATATATAGTACTAAACTATAATATTAACTCTGTAATAACTATACGGGCATCTGTTGTTTAGATATCGTTACATGAGATTCTGCTAAGCATAAACATGACATTTGTCAAGCTATAATTACTATCATAATGTATTGCATTGCAACGCATACATTTCTCGGATACTGCATATTGTTCCTAATTAATGAAGACCTGATATAATACGCATTATAGTAAGGATTTAGTCACGTGCTCTAAAATAGCTATACATGGTATGAATTGTCATGACTTAAAATTTTAATCCTTACAGTTTACTAAAATTTACAATTTCATATAAATACATTTTTAAAATAATGTAAAATAAAAATTTATTAATAAAATAAGTTCATTATATAGAAATTTTATTTCAAACACACATCGGAAAATATATTAATAATAGTGCATTTATTATGATAAACTACTTAAAACAATTCTACTTATAAAAAAGGTCTATTTTTCTACTATAAGAATTATGCTGAAGTCATTTATATTTTTACAATACATTAGTGCTGATTTTCATCTACATAATTCACTGCAGAATTTCTCACATTAAAAATGTTGAAGAAAAATAATGATAAAAAAGGTACTAAACTGAGAATTGAGTAAAGATCTCTACGCAGAAATTCTGTACTTGATATTTACATATTTAAATTATTTACGATGTGAACAAATTTCTGTAAAACACCTTTTAAAACAACTAATTATTTAAATCAAAATTATTTAAAACAATTATTTAAATTCACAAAATTTAAAACAAAATCGGAATCGCTGCCTGTGTTTACAAATATAACACCATTACAAATATAATATTGACAACATTGCTGTCAGCTATTTTTGCCGTAAATTTAACGAATTTTTTTTACAGTTTATAAGAAGGCTAGCCGCTTCTTATTACAAGTTTTACTATCCTTAAATATTTGGTAAGCATTGAAACATTTTACCATTTTTCATGATATAAAGCATAATTTCGTGTCTTTTTTACTATCTAATATTTCTTCATTTTTTACAAAACTGTTAGTACACTTAATTAGGCTTTGATAACATGATCCTTGCTTTTAAGTTGCAATACATCCATAAATATTGAAATTTATTAAAAGATTGTTAAATAATCCTTCGTAACTTAATGCATTGTCAATATAATTAATTTTAAATTAAAATTTTTGGGTAATGTACTTCAAAATATAGATTGAAAGAAAAATAAAGAATTACACCAATTAGTACAACTGGCGGATATATTTGGCTGCGGTGTATATAAGTTGGTTCGGATAATATGAAAAACAAAAACAATCTATCTTTTTTGCTACACAATAACATGAGAAAACGTGTGTCATTGCTACTTTTATTTCAGCCCTAGTCGAGCAAATGACATTTATATTTTGCAAGAAACTGCGAGACCCCATTATGGACGACTATAAAAATCATGATTATATATATATAGACATATAGATAGATAGATAAATATTAACTTAACCCGCGAGTAGTCGCGACTTTTTTGACAACGTCATTAGTCGCGCTCGGTCTTTTCGCCGCTGAGCCCCCCGCATACCAAATATGCAAAATAAGAAATATTTTTTACCTAATATACGAAAGAACATTTCAATGAAGATATAAATTTTCAGTTTTCTTAAATTATGCATTTTATTCATGAGATCTGGAGTAATTGGTAAAAGTAAAATTGAACTGTCATTAGTGATTTTACGTAGACTTTTTCGCCAATTTCAAATTTGTTTCTAAAAATATACCTGAAAGAAAAACAGACGTGCCCTGTTTCTTCACTAAGATGGTCAAAAAACCTTCAAAGTCAGCTACATGGTAGATCGCCATTGTATCTGTAATATGATACAAGTTAGGAGAAAATAAAATATACGGGCGGCAAAAAGACCGACACGCGACTACTGACGGGTTAAAAACGCGGTTTTTTTAATACTAGTATAATTAAATAGAGTATCACAGTTTTAGAATATTTAAAGTCCTTTTTTTTATTAAACTAATTTTAAACAATGTCATCAACATGAAGAACTAATCGGACATCTACAAAAAGAAGCTGACTTATTATATTGAGGCAAAATGGCCTATCTGATGCTGAAATTGCAAGACAAGTTGTGTTTGTGTTATGAAAAAACGAAATCAGTGGAAAATATGGAAGATCAGGCCCAAAACAATGCACAGTGCTACTTCTTATAAACAAATTAAACGGCTATGCCTTCAAGATAGAAATATTCATCAGATGCCTTTAGATGTGAAATGAATGCAGCGGGTATTGTTCAAAAACAATAATAAGCAGGTTATAAGGATTTACACTACAAGCTAGAATAAAAAAAACAACAACATTTAAATTAAAAGCAATGCGAAAAACGAGTTAAGTGGACAAAAGAATACATTATATGATCAGAAAATCAAACGAAACAAGTAATCTGGAGCGAGATAAAATATCGATCTTTGGTAATGGTGGTAGAAAATACGTGAGACGTAGAATAGGAGAAGCACTTCATCCTGATTACATTAAATCAACTACAAAAAAAAAGGTCATGATTTGGGCATGCATGTCTAATAATGGTGTGAGCCGTATTCAAGTGATTAATGACATCCTGAATGCCAAAAAATGGATCGAAACTGTCCTGGAACCAAAATTGATACCATCCATAAGGAATCACTTCCCCAAAAACGCACCATTAATTTTTCAGCGGGATTCAGCTCTATGCCACACAGCAAAAATATGCACAACATGGTTTCAAAATAAAGGCATAGATGTATTACCATAGCAGGAAATAGCCCTGATCTCAATCCAAATAAAAATTTGTGGCGACGTTTGGAAATTCTTGTACGAAAAAAACGTTCATCCAACAAAAGACAAATTATTGAAGCTACAATTGATTCTTGGCACCATCTGATTACGAAAGATGAACTCTAAACACTCACACTCGTACACTCGAAAAAAAGACTCTGTGAAGCTGTCTTAAAATATAAGGATTATTTTGCTAAGTATTGATTGTGTAAGTATTACTTAAAAAAATGCAAATCTAAGACAGATCTTGCTATTAGTTACATAACTTTTTTTTTAATAATTCATATATTGTAATAATGTTTTATCATTGAATTCTACATTAAATTACCTAAAATTTGATATAGAAACATTTTTTTAAGTGAAAATTAATATATGATTATACATATATATACTGGTGTCCAAAAGTTAAGCATAACTGGTAATTAAGTAAGTAATGAAAGAAATATAAATCGAAATGTGGTGAAACTCCAGGAGTGTAAACAAAACAGTACGCGTCATATATTTTCGCGAAGAGTTTTCCCCGAAATCGAAAAGGGGACCGTCAAAAAATTGAAAAAGAACGAAGACCTTTTAGATAACCCTATCAAAATTAATGTAGCAAAAGCGTTCAAACTGCACAATATGATTAAGTGGCTTATTATAATGTACTGTGTTTATTTTTATAAGGATAGCATGTATACACGTAGAGAAATTAAGGTTTTTATAAAAAAAGTCCTAAGTTTTTTGCTTATAATTTGCAGAGTTCTTAATATAAAATAATGTTCTTTTCTGAAAATATGACAAACATCATGGTACACATTACCCTGTCATCAGAATTAAAAAAAAAAAAATTGTATGACAAATGAGCAGGTTTACTAAATAATTTTTTACTGCGCATGCGTGAACGCTATTAAAATTTCTTTTGCATATTATGTTAGTTAAATCTGTAGAGCAACTTTTGTGAAAGTCTCAAAAACATAGATTAAAAATTCTGAAAATTACCGTTGATAGAATGAGATCAAAATATTTTATTCTCTAATGAAGCAAAAAGATGAGGGGCTGTATCCATATTCCATTGTCTCGTGCATAGACAATATTGCACGTACAACTGTATTTGGATTAAACCCCTGATATTTTGCTTATTTTTTAGGAATAACGGATTTTGAGTTGATTCTATAGACGATAATTTTCAGAATTTTCAAGCTATGTTTTTGAAACTTTTACAAAAGTTGCTCTATACATTTAGTTAACACAATATGCAAATGAAGTTTTGATATCGTTGACGCATGCGCAATGAAAAATTATTTACGAAACCTACTCATTTTTCATACAATTTTTATTATTTTTAAATTCTGATGACAGGGCATTGTGTATAATGATGTTTGTCATATTTTCAGAAAAGAATAATATTTTATATTAAGAACTCTGCAAATTATAAGCAAAAAACTTAGGACTGTTTTTATAAAAACCTTAATTTCTCTACGAGTATGAATGCTATCCTTATAAAAATAAACACAGTACATTACAATAAGCCACTTAATCATAATGTGCAGTTTGAAAGCTTTTGCTACATTAGGTTTGACAGGGTTATCCAAAAGATCTTCGTTCTTCTTCAATTTGTTGACGGTTCCCTGTTCGATTTCGGGGAAAGCTCTTCGCAAAAATATATGACGCGTACTATTTTGTTTACACACCCGGAGTTTCACCACATTTCGATTTATATTCCTTTCATTACTTACTTAATTACCAATTATGCTTAACTTTTGGACACCAGTGTATATATATATTGACATCTCTATGCACGCTTTTGATTATTTTAACTTTCTTTATCACATTTATATCAATTTCTTTATACAGTATTGGGTTATTAAATATATATATATATATATATATATATATATATATATATGCGGTTTTTGTGCCACTATCAGACGCAATTGCACCATGAAGTGCATATTTAGCATTTCATTAGATAAATATACATCTCAACACGCAGAAATACAGAGAATGCGGTGCCTTTAATTCAAAACTGTTTTTTTTTTTTTTTTGCATAAATGGAGTATTTCTAGGGCATTTAAAACTTAAACGAGTCGACCGTAGTCTTAAATGTGACTATACGTTTCATACATGCCAAATTATAAGAAAAAAATCATTTTACTTTTGTTACAGAATCTGCCGAAAAGCTATTGTGAACGACCTTCTCAATGAAAAATGTGTAAATATTTCATTAAATCTCGGGATACTGCTTCTGAACTAAACTTTATATACCGGACTCTTATAAAATAAAATGCCTTATGCTGAAGTTTCTAGCGATTAGTAAGAGCTACAAACGAAACAATATTTCACAAATATTTATAGTTAAACTGAAAATTTGTCGTTAATTAAAGTTTATTTTAAAAGTATATGATTTATGAAACCGCTAACAGTATTTAATTGTTAAATATTTCTCGTAGATCGCATCATTTAAAATTCACGAATATTATGTCGCTATTTAACCCATAACCATCACATTAGAACGAATTGGAATACCATACATTCAACAGCATAGATTTTTATTGTCAGTATAGTGATAATAAAATTTATTCGTGATTTCTATAAGAAATTTAATAGGGATAGGAAGTGGGTTACAAAATATTTTTGGGGGTCAATTTGGGACACTGGGGGTCCAACTTAGGCGATTAGTCCCTAAATGTATACAAATTTTGCAAATTAAAATATTTTTTTTTCAAAAAAAAAATTAAGTTTTTTAAAAATGATTTTTTTAAGGTTTTTTTTTAATTATTAGATGAATAGATTGATGCGATATTTTTCAGATATTTTCAAAATGAAGTGAGTTAGAATGAAAAACGGGTGAAGTGGTCCGAATTCTGCAACACCGTACAATAACATGCGTTTTAACATAAAATCTCTTTTGTAGTTATAAATAAGTAATAACTGAATTTAATGAAAGTCTAGTGGTGGTGAATTTATTCAAACACAATAAATAAAATATTTGAAAATGTAATACCAGCAATTCATAAACTATCCAGTTTGAAAATGAATTTTCTTGCAATATTCTTGCAATACGAGTTACGGTTTAACACTTATTCCAAAGAATGTGTCAAATTATAGAACTGTATTATGGAAAAATTTTCAGCTTTGGAATTCTTCTTTAAA
This sequence comes from Maratus speculifer, assembly GCA_964019185.1. NCBI lineage: Eukaryota > Metazoa > Arthropoda > Arachnida > Araneae > Salticidae > Maratus > Maratus speculifer. The sequence continues at coordinate 212,199,504 of OZ025297.1, read as the reverse complement.
CGTTTCTTTTTCTCTTTAAAAGGAGAATAATCCTAAAAATTCGATATATTTTTTTTTTCAAAGATGAAAAGTAAAAAATTCTTTTTCTGCATCGTAAATCAAAATCATTTTTTCTTACTTTACTAAAAAAAGGAATTATCTAACCAGTTTACTTTAGCTACCCGCATTATCAAAAAAAAAAAAAAAAAAAAAAAAAAAAATCCGAAAAATCAATTTTTTTTGTGTTTCAGATTCCTATCTATTTGGGACTGATTACTTGGGACCAATTATTTGGGACCGACATGGTGATAGGTTGAGCTGTCCGCTGATATAAGCCAAAAACTATCATTTTGGGAGAATCATTGCTAATATTTTTTGTTTTAATTTTTTAGAGGCGAATTGTTAAGCTGGGCAGATAATGGAATTTAATCTGATGGGTACCTTTAATTTAATTTATATGTGTTCAACACACTAACAATTCCCCAACCTCTGAAATACATGACCATAATCGCAATTAAAAAATCATTGACATAATGTCACAATACTTTACGATAATGTTCGTTCGTATTTGAAGTCTGAAAGTAATAGATGTTAAGTTGGGCTAGAATTTTAACTGTGGCAAATAAGATTTCATTACGTTTGAAAGTTAGAAAAAGAAAATTGTGGATTGTTATTTGAAATTTTAAAATTCACTTTTAATTTTGATTGTAAACGTTTTCTCTTTTATATTTCTATAAATATTTATATTATATTTAAATATATATATACATATATATATATATATATATATATATATATATATATTGTATTATCTATATTTTGATCAACCGACTTACGAAAGGGATAAGAAAAGTAGACTTTGTTATCACTTAATGGAAATTTCATGTATCGTTATCAGAGCCAGCAAAGCTTAACTTCTCATATTAACACGAAATTTAAATAGGTCTTTAAAGTTAATTCTTTTATTTAATGATTTTTAGAAGGAGTAACTTGTTGTACATTTTATACATAAATGCATACGAAAATTACTCAAAAAAAAAAAAAAAAAAGTTGCTACAATGTATTTTAAAAATGACCTAGCAAAATAGTGATATATCACTATACAGTTAGAAACAAATTAAGTAAAAATGAAGACTATATACAAATACTATACAGACATACATACAATAAAATTCAACAGGATTGAAAAAATAGCCACAGCGAAAAATTTAATCTTTGACCGCAGTGTACTATGCCATTTCACTAATCACGGAGGCACCTTGGTCTGTACCTATATCTGCAGTTTTTGTTTTATAAAGCAAGTTGGAGAAAGTCTTCTTACCTCTATAATACGATATTGAATGACAGGATAACGATTGATAGATTTTACTATTATATTGATCTATAACTTACACTTCAACACACATGAAGACAGAAAAATCGCTTGCATTCAAATCTTAAACGTATATATGAATATTACACACACATAGATACAATAGATAAAATAAAGCCAACTTAAGTGATTAATTAGCCAAAGCCAGAAATTCAACTTTTAACCAGAAACATTTAACTAGAAATGTAACCCTTTATAGAATTTTATAAAGTTTAGTAATTCTTCTTCTTTTTAAATTATGTATATTTACAACATTACGTTAATAATTAAGTTTTTTCAAATGTATGTTTTGAATGCGTTTTAAAAATATTACCACATAAGGAATTAAAAAATATGTCTGTTCACGTGTAGCTTATAAACACTTTTTACTTTTGTTATTAATTTTCACATCAGCTTTTACAAACTGCCAATTATTATTTATAAACGCATAAAATAGTGAAAGTAACTTCAAATTACTGCATTTTTTTTTATTAACGTCAGTTATGGTTCCAGTTTTTATGAGTCAGTTATTGGAATAATGATAATGACCGTTTCTCGAAAAAAAAAATTACTTTTATTACAGTATTTTCTCTTTTCATTATGCAAAAGTTTCATTTCAGGTATTTTTCTTATTTTAATTGAAAATTTAGTTAAAAAAAAAGAATACAAATACTAGCTGATTAAAAGTAGATGAATAAATTTTGCTATAGTGTACCAAATTTCAATCTAAAGTGCATGTATGAAAAAAAAATAGATTTATAAACATAAAAATTACAGATTTTTTTCCCAGGTAAAATGGATAAATGATAAATAGTATAATTTACATTGAAAAGTATACAATATATCGTTATAAATTATTAATTATGCACTAAAATAATTCATAAAAAATCTGTTCACGTATAGTTTAAAAATACTTTTTACTATTTTATTTAATTTTCACATCATCTTTTTGCAGACAGGTAATTATTATCTATAAGCACATAAAATGTCGAAAGTTCCTTCAAATTACTGCACTTATTTTTTATTATCCTCTGTTATTATGGTTCCAATTTTTATGAGTCTGTTATTGGAATAATGATAATGACTTTTTCTCGAAAGAAAAAATAACTATTATTACAGTATTTTCCCTTTATATTATGCAGGTGTTTTATTTCAAGTATTTTTCTTATTTTACAGTAGAACTTTATTAAATGTAATACACAAATATTTAACTAACAGTGCACAAATAATTCATACTATAGTTTAAAGACTTCAATATGTAGAGCATTGCATGGCAAAACAAAAAATATATTTTGGATATTTAAATATATAAAACATACAGAAGTCATATTTATTGTTATTTAAAGTAAAGTAGATAAAATGTAAAACATTATAAATTACAATAAATTTGACCCCAATATACAGGGTGTTTCGCTACCAGACCGACAAACTTTGAAGGATGATAGTAGACATAAAGGCAAACATTATTAAATAGGAAACCACTGGGCGCAAACGTCTTCTGTAGGAGCTAGGAGCCATTAAAATTTAAGGGCCAAAATTTCAAACGATGATAAAAAAAGAAAAAAAAGGGTCGATTCGTTTGCCGTTTTCACTAAAATCATTCTTTACGTCACAATTTTTTTAGAAATTTTTTTAAAGGTTACGTTCGAAAATTATCGGTAGACGGCGCTTTAGACTTTAGAGTAACGAACAACTATTTTTTACCGCTATTTTGTGCATGGAATTGAAATTATTCTAAAGTTCAAACTTTAACTTAAATTTCAGGCCCTAAATCGGAAACATTGGGATCAGGTAACTAGCAAAAATTGAAATGTGAACATAGGGGGAAATTTAAAACACTCTCATAAATATTGGACAAACAAATCGATTTTGTTGCGGTTTGCGTGTAAGTCCATGGTAATTATTTTATTCAAAATGACGTACATCTTTGGTGCCCTCATTTTTTGATAGAGGGCGCTTCCGACACATCTGTGAAATTTAAATTGCATTACTCCTGGGTGTTTTACTACCAGACCAACATACTTCCATGAAGTGTTTGGGATACAAAGACGACTCGGAATCACATAGGAATGTAACGTTGGAAATGACTTTTTTGCAAGTTACGGTTAAAGGAAGCAGAGAAAAAAGTAACAGAAACAGCGGAGAAAGAGCGACACGTTAATGTGACAGAAAACGGTTTTTTTTAAAGTTTTAATAGAAAATGTGTTCGAAATTACGACCAGAAATAGTCCAGCAAGTTTGACAGTGACGGTAAATGACGCTGCGGTTTTCTTGCGGTAGATGGCGCTAAACGGTAATGCGCCTGAGCAGCGATCACTTTGAAGTGATTATTCGCGAACCGGTTCCAAAGGCAGCAGAATGAAGTATTTGAACGATGAACAGCACGATAGGGCTCCTCCACATTTTACCAATGACGTTTGCCGACCCTTCAAAGTAACATATGGACAGTGGTGGATAGGTCGTTGTGGCCCGGTTCATTGGCCTTCCAGATCGCTGGACCTATCATGTATGGACTTTTTCTACTGGGGTCAAATGGAAAATTGGGAATATGTGATTCCCGTATCATCAATTGAAGACCTCGCAGCTGGTACTTCTGTAGCAACCAGAAAACTATCAGAGATGCCAGGAATCTTTCAAATCGTGAGGTATTCCACGCGACACCGCTGTCAAGCATGCCGGACTACTTCTGTTCGTAATTTCAAACACCTTTTGTAGTAACACATTTAAATAAACTGTTTCCTGTCACATTAACTTGTTGCTCTTTCTCTGCTGTTTTTGTTTTCTTTTCTCTACTTCTTTTAACCGCAACTCGCAAAAAAGGCATTTCCAACGTTACATTCCTATGTGATTCCGAGTCGTCTTTGTATCGCTAACACTTCCTGGAATTATGTTGGTCTGGTAGTAAAACACCCAGGAGTTATGCCATTGAAATGTCAGAGATGTGTCGGAAGCGCCCTCTATCAAAAAATTAGTACACCAAAGTTGTACGTCATTTTGAATAAAATAATTACCAAAGGAATGACTTATACGCTAACCGCAACAAAATTCATTTGTTTGTCCAATATTTATGAGCGTTTAAAATCTCCCCCTCTGTTCACCGATTTTGGTCTTAAAATTTACGTTAAAGTCTAAACTTTAGAATAATTTCAACCCCATGCACAAAATAACGGTAAAAATTAATTGTTCGTTACTCTCAAGTCTAAAGCGCCCTTTACCGACAATTTTTGAACGTAACCTTTAAAATTTTTTTCTAAAACAATCGTGATATAAAGAATGATTTTACTGAAAATCGCAAACGAATCGACCCTTTTTACCGTTTTTTATGATCGTTTGAAATTTTGGCCCTTAAATTTTATTGGCCTTTAGCTCCTACAAAATACACTTGCGCCCCATGGTTTCTAATTTAATAATGTTTGTCTTCATGTCTACTATCATCCTTCAAAGTATGTCGGTCTGGTAGAGAAACACCCTGCATACAATATGAATAATGTCTCATGAAACTGAATTCCTATATTAGTTTAATTATTGGTAATTTTAAACAATCGTCTGAAGCAATTTTCAAATATGCGGATACAGGCCTGGCTGGGAAGCACCCCAAAATGAATTTAAGGATATCCGGTACATTTTTAAAAATATTTTTTCCTATAATAAAATTAAAAAGATAATAAATAAAATAGTTTTATTAAAATATTTTTAAATAATTTTTATTTAGTTAACTGAAAGTTTGACTTTTTTGTGCGTGTTTGTGTGTAATGGTTAACCATCTCATTTGTAAGCAAAATGATATGATTAAAATTTCTCATAAAAATAATAATAATAAAACAGTATAAAAAATGGGTAAATCGAAATTGTTATGCAGCAAAATATTATTTGTAGAATTTCATTGCTTTTTTTAATAAATAGGCAGAAAAATCTAAACTTTAATTCTGTTTCAGCATTATTTAAAATATTAATAGAAAAATTAAAGAAGAATATTGAATTAAAAATACAAAAAAATGATGTATTTTTGATTGTATTTTCAAAAGTATATTTTTTTAATTAGCTTAATAAAAACTAAAGTAAAGCAATTGAAAATGCATGTTCCAAGTTTCAAGAAATTATCTTCAACATTTCTTGACTCATAAAAATTTAAATAGTAGAAATGGTAAAAAACTCATCATAAAGTAAACGACATTTTCACAAGAAGTCGCTTTCATGGCCACCATTGCTTAAAAGCTAGATTTTGAAAGCAAACGAAAAAAAAATATACATGTATATATCCTTATCTAATTAAGATAGAAAGATGTTTTAAACGTCATTTCAAGCATAAAAAACAAAGACATTTTTATTGAAATAAAAATATTTTAGAAAATTTGAAGATACTTGAGTCCTGAACCCCCTTCATGTTTAAAACCATTGACCAAAGCGAAAATGCAACTGTCAGGCTATACATTTTCGCAGTTGTATAGTACAGGGTTGGCTAACCATCTGGAATGAGTGTCACTATTTGACGAGAAAAAAACTGCATGCCACTCCCAATTTTTCGAACAAAGTAAAAAATAAAAGAAGGCGAAAACATGTTATTTTATAGGTTGATTACGTGGTTTTTACGGAAACATGCACATTTTTCACATTTTTCCATGTAAGTATAAGAATAGAGATTAAAAAACGATATAATATGTGAAAACACCATAAACTAAGGATTTATTTTTAATAAACATTTTTAAAGTTCTACCGGATTATGTATAAAATAAAAATGGATAACTTTAGGCATTGAAACAATTCTTAAATACAAAGTCAATGTTTACTTATTAATGCGTCTTTTGAATTTTTAGCTTTTTTATTAAGTTATCTGTATTAAGATTAGTTTTTGAAGATGCAAAGAAAGTTAAGTGTTGTAAATGCATATCAGCTATTCTTATTTATTATTATATACAATTATATTTTGATTTTATTATTTTCATTAGATCAGTTAACCTTGAACGATATTTTGATATTATTATGTACATAAGATCGAAGCAAAAGACAAATATATATATATATATATATATATATATATATATATAACAGAATTGAATGATACTAGTGTGAAAAACTTGCTACTTGTTAGTAAAAGCTCAAAGGTATTTTTATTTGTATTTTACTTTTTTATTTATATATTTTATTGAAATTGAACTTTACTTTTCGTTTGCGAATAGCGCTCAATGTTTTGGAGCTGGAAAATAAATTGAACAGATATACGAAAAATCGTAAAAGGTGTAAATTTTTTCAAATGAAATTTATTTAGTTTTCATATCGAGGCCTTGGAGTGTAGAATGAAGAAAAAAATACCTCACGCTCTTTCCTTTTTTTCCAGCCAATCTGTTCCAGAGGCGTGACCAGGGTCGGTACCGAAATTCTTTGAATATTGGTAATTTTTTAAAAATTATGTTCGCCTTATCTCCGTGTTGTGCTACGAACACGGAGAAAAAAACCTTAGAATATGACTGGTTTTCGACACGAGGGTGGATCGAAAAAATCGATTTTTTTCAAATCCACTATTAATAGTGCGGAAAAGTTGCGTTTTGTAATTAGAAGGATAGCGCATTTTTTTTTTTTTTAAATCGGTTAATATTTTTAGGTGGCGCATCGCACTTGAAGTTCGGAAAATTTGACCAAATTTCCTCCTTGGAAATCAACTCTGCATTGTCACCTGAATAAATGTTTACCAAATGTCATGTACTTGTATTCTTGGATTCAGACAAATTATTGATATCAGAATATTCGTTGACTAGAAAATTTTTGACGGATTTGATTTCAATTCGAATGTTGCTGGATTTCAGAATCTGGTGAAGTACCAGCTCTCGAACGTACTGCCTATCATTTATTACCATTGGAACAAGAAGATTTTCGTTAATGTTAAAGAAACCATTTGTTTGAATTATTTCTCGCACCACTGCTTGGATTTTGCAAGCAACTGGATGGCTGCAGTAAAAAACTGTAAATAACTTGAATGCGGTATCCCATAAATTGATTCATAAGTGCTTAGTGAAGGTCAGAGATACCTGCACGGATAATGCCATTTTTATCTGGTATCAATATCTCATTTTTGGAAGTTAAGGATAAAATACAGGAACCCAAAGTTGGTTTGTAAATTTTAATGTACACCAAGCCCGGAAATCTCATCAACATTATCACGTGCAATATAACAATATACGTGTCTTTTAATTCGAAATTAAAGCATCATTTTCAATAGTTAAAAGGTTTAAATATATTTTTAATGCATCTAGAATTCCATAAGATTGCCTACACAAGTCAAGAACTGGTGAAGAAGGTATTCAAACAAATGCTTTATTTTTCCATATAGAAAAATATCTCTTTTGAATGATAGTGAATAATAGATAGCACGTTTGGCGGATAATGAAGTCAAAAGACAATCCCACAACGAGAATATCTGTCAGACAGTTTCTATTTCTGGCCATAACTTTTAACGCCAATGATTATTATGACAGTATAAATTAAACTAAAACCAATATTATGCTCCCCTTTTGGAAAAAGTATCTTAAGTTGACATGGTAGACTTGAATTTCAGGAAGATGAATACGATTCGCCCTTTGAATCTGGCAGACTTACTCTGTCATACGCAAGCCGTAGAGCGCTGCGTTAAGCTGGTAACACAGGTCACCCTAAAAGTTTACGAGTATGAGCGACATGCTGGTTTCATAACAGCCACCCACGCTTTTCATTCTGTAATGTTTCAATTTGAAACTCAATAAGAATTCACAGCACACAAATCTACAGTTGGATCAGGATAATTTTGCATGCCCATTTTTGGTTGGTTGATTGGATAGATTGAGTGGGGGACTCATGATGCAGCCATCTTTCCACAGTAAGTCGCAAGTCGTCAAGAGAATGTCGAGTCAAGAACCAAACATTTTCGACCTCTCGTACATCCAGGAAGAAGGACGGTAAAGAAGGTATTTGTTCAACCTTTAGTCTCAAGGTGCTTTTTGTACAAAAAGTGAAGTCGATTGTTCAATATTTACAGTTCCAGTAATTTTGATTAATTCAATGAAAATGACTATTTTTTACCCCTTTGAGTGGATTGGAAGGAGATGGAAAAGAGGTGTGCGTGTGTATGTGTTATCCTTCTTTATACACCGCAAAGCCATGCTATGTACGATAAGACAATTAGCTCACACACAATTTACATATTTTACATTCGAAACTTTGAGTGCCATGCGTGAACGAAAGGTATTGTCCGATTTCAAAACTTTTTTGGCCTTGTTCTTAAATTGACAAGTAGCAACATTTCTGACATTTAAGATTCGATTTGATTTTTTTTTTTTTTTTTTTTGCTCCGGTTTATTGTTTTCTGTTTATATATATACACTACATATATATATATATATATATACAAACACAGGGTGTCCCAAACGTTTTCCAAAGGAGATAGCCGCCATTAAAGTTTGGGGTCCAAAATTTCAAATACACGTAAAAAATGGAAAAATTGGTCGATTGATTTGCGGTTTTCACTAAAACTATTCTTTATGTCGGTATTTTCTCGAAAATAAATTATAAAGATAAATTTCGAAAAATGCCGATAGAGGGCGCTTTACACTTTGAAGTAATGAAAAACTATTTTTTGCCGTGATTTTTTGCATCTCATTAAATGCTTTCGTAAGCTTAGACTTAAACTTAATGTTGAGCTCAAAATCTGAATAGTTGGGAGTGGTTAAGTAGCACAAACTTAACTGTGTTCAGAGGGTTTATATTTCAAATTATTATAAAAAGCGGAAAAATTGGTCGATTGATTTGTGGTTTGCACTAAATTTATTCTTTAGGTTGGTATTTTCTCGAAAATAAACTATAAAGATAAATTTTGAAAAATGCCGATAGAAGGCGCTTTAGACTTTGAAGCAATGAAAAACTATTTTTTGCCGTGATATTTTGCATCTCATTAAATGTTTTCGTAAACATAGACTTAAATTTAAGTTTTGAGCTCAAAATCTGAATAGTTGGGAGTGGTTAAGTAGCACAAACTGAACTGTGTTCAGAGGGTTTAAATTTCAAATGATTATAAAAAAACAGAAAAATTAGTCGATTCGTTTGCGGTTGTTGCTAAACTACTCTTTAAATCAGTGTTTTCTTGAAAATAAATTTTAAAGATAAATTTCATAAAATGCCGATAGAGAGCGCCTTAGACATTGCAGTAGCGTACAACTGTTTTTAACCGTTATTTTTTTTTAAATCTCATTAAACGCTTTGAAATGCTTAGATTTAAATTTTGAGATTAAATTCTGAATCGTTGCGAGAGTTTAAGTAGCGCAAAAGTGAACTGTGCTCGAGGGGGAGGGGGGGTAAATTTCAACTCCTGAACACACTTCAGTTTGCGCTTCTTAACCCCTCCCAACGATTCAGAATTTGAGTTCAAAATTTATGATTAAATCTAAGATTTCTAAACATTCAATAAGATTTGGAAAACATTTAATTAGATACAAAAAATAACGGTTAAAATCAGTTGTTGATTACTCTGAAGTTTAAGGCGCCCTCTAACGGAATTTTTTGAAATTTATCTTTAAAATTTCTTTTTAAAAATATACAGACTTAAAGAATACTTTTAATTTAAACCGCAATCGAATGGACCAATTTTTCCGTTTTTTTATAATCATTTGAAATTTGAACCCTCTGAACACAGTTCAGTTTGTGCTACTTAACGACTTAACAACCCCAAACTATTCAGATTTTGAGCTCAATATATAAGTCTAAGTTTACGAAAAAATTTAATCAGATGCAAAAAAAAACTTAAAAAGTAGTTGTTCGTTACCCCGAAGTCTAAAGCGCCCTCTATCGGCTTTTTTGAAAATTATCTTTATAATTCTTTTTCAGTAAAATACCCACATAAAGAATAGTTTTAGGGAAAACTGCAAATCAATCGACCAATTTTTCCGTTTTTTAAAATCACTTAAAATTTAAACCCTCTGAACATAGTTAAGTTTTTGCTACTTAACCACTCCCAACTTGATAGATTTAGAGCTCAAAATTTAAGTTTAAGTCTAAGCTTAAAAAACCATTTAATGAGTTGCAAAAGATCACGGCAAAAAATAGTTTTTCATTACTTCAATGTCTAAAAAGCCCTCTATCGGCATTTTTCGAAATTTATCTTTATAATTAATTTTCAAGAAAATACCAACATAAAGAATAGTTTTAGTGAAAACTGCAAATGAATCGACCAATTTTTCCATTTTTTTATGTGTATTTGAAATTTTGGACCCCAAACTTTAATGGCGGACATACACCAATAGCGTATACACCATTAGTTTAGGGACACCCTGCATACATACACATATATATATATATATATATATATATATATATATATATATATAAACATTTGCTCAGAAACATATTAAGATCCAAACCTAAATATGTAAATATGTATTGTATAAATTTCGAAAATTGTTTGCTGGTGCTAATATAAATTTTCCAACACTAAAAAATATGTATAATAATAATTGCGCATAAGAAAAAAAGGTCTTAAAAGTGTTAATCATAACAATTTTTTAACTACATTATACTTGTAAAATTATGTTAATTTAAAATAAGGCTTCAATTGTAGTAAATCCGGATGCAAAGTGAACATATATAGCAGTTCGTGGCTAGGGGAAAGTTAACATTTTTTTTTTCTGAATATCAAAATATTTACCTGAGAATGGATAGCATTCAAAAAAGTGTTACACTAATTTGAAAAAATCGTTTTCTTGCACTGCAAAAGGCACTCAGAAACATTTACAAAATTGATATACAGCTAATATAAATTTATTTTTATAAGTTCTATATTAATTTTTGCAAAATAATAATTTCCTGGAGTTTTTAAAAGGTAAAAGAGCGCTTGTCTAAATCTTCGTTGACTGAGAAAAGGTTATTGCATATATAATTTGTTCTTGATTAATGTAATTTTTTTTATAGATAAAGCGTTATCCATGACTTTTTTTTGTTTTTAATTTGGAGAAATGTTTATTTGTTTGAATATAAAAAATATATGTGATAGTATAACTACTTAAGAGAAATAATAATTACTCATTTAAATTGTTGAATAAAATTATTAAATGGATATTCTATAATAGAAACTGTTGTTATTGATTTTAGTAGACAGCAAACAGAATTACAGCATGGAATTTTTCATCTTTTTTTGGCATCGTCTCTAAAACGTTTTGCTTATATCGGACGCATATTTCAAACACAGTACTCAGAAAAGTATCCAAAATTGATTGGCTTCTAATAAAATGTTATTTTTATAAATCCTTCTTCACATTCAGGAAAATAATAATTTTCTGAGGTCTTTAAAACGTAAATGAACGATTTTCGGAATCTTCGTTCAATCGAAAGACATTCCTGTAAATATTTGTTCTTGATTAAAATTTTTCTTTATAGGTCAAAAATTATTCGTTTTTTTTAACATTGAAAAAAATTTTTTTATTATAAATTTGGAGAAATGTTTATTTAGTTTAATATAAACAATAACTGTGATATTATAAGTAGTTAAAAGAAATTCAGTTTGCTCATTTAAATTGTTGAATACAAGTATTAAAAGAATATTCTATGATAAAAACTGTTGTTATTGATTTTAGTAGTCAGCAATAAAAGTTAAAGCATGGAATTTTATATCTTTTCCAGGCACCGTCTATTGAAAATGTTGCATATATCGGACATATACTTCGATCAAAGTAACATTATTGCTTTTCTACTTGTTTCTTTATTGGCTTTTCTAAAAAAATCATTTTTAGAAGAATATCTTCTTGCTCTTTATGTCTCGTTATCATCTTTTTAAGAAGATATTGAAGAATAAATAAAAGTCCCGTGGCGATAAAATGGTTTCTGCAACCATTCTTTTTCATGGAAAAGAATCTGTCAATATTTTAATAAAATTCCTGTGCTATTTAAATTTTAGAATTTGTCTTAAATCCATTGAAAATATTTTTTTTACTCAAGGTATTGGATATGTGGTAAATAACAAGAGTTAATAGAAATATTGCGTTTTTGGTAAAAGTTTTTTTCTCTTTTTGAATTCCGGTTTTCGGCGGGTTTACACGTTTTAGAGATCATAGACTATGAAAATCATATTTTTACAAAGTTGATGTCAGTGAATCTGTATATGATATTGATTTTGCGGACAATATATTTTAAAAACTAATTCGTGAATTCAATAATATGTTTATATTTAGTTAGTCCTCGATATAAATTGTCCGGATAGGTTTATGGTGCAAATCGTTGCATTTTGTGCGATTTCAATAGCTCTATTTCCGTAAGGGATACTCGGATTTTCATTATGATTAATTTTCAAATTCCGTTAGTCCGTGATTTTTTTTTTTTTTCATTTTGCATTTTGGGAAAATTGTTATCCAGGGAGTGCTTTTATGCTGAATTTTGAGCGATTTGACTCAATACCTCTATCTCGAGAGTTAATACTTAAAATTTCATTAAAGTTCCGATTGAGCTAGTCCATGACATGAATTACTGGTTTTTACACTTTGATATAAATCGCATAATAGATTGCGCGTCTATGCGACATTTTAAAAGAAATTTCCATAAACTCTATCACAAGAAGTGATGCACGGATTTCCGTCGCACTTTACATTTGATAGGCCTTTTACATAAATTAATGCTGTTTACATTTAGATGTAAATAGCTTCAGAGGTCTTGCTGCTGTACTGCATGTGTCACGCTTTCTCCAGAAGTTTTATCTCAATAGCTAATGCACGGATTTTCATCAATAGTCAGATTCAGCTAATTCTTGACATAAATTGGCTTTGTTTACGTATTGTTGTCAATTACCTAACATGTGTCTCTGTTATGTTAAATTTTGTGGGTTTTACACTATTTTACCAATGATCATATCTCAAGAACTAATGCACGGAACTTAATAATATATTTATTCAGTGCGTGTCAAAAGTTTAAGCACAACAGAAAATTTCAAAATAAAATTTTATTAATGGGTGAAAGTTACTTCCCTTTTCACATAGCCTACAAATTGTACTTTTAAAAAGATAGTTAACAGATTCGTGCTATAAAATTCATCTTAAATAATAAAATTTATCAAAACAACAAAAATAAGTGTGTTAAAAGTTTAGGCACAGTAGTTTTTTAGTCTTTAGCAGAACAAGAATAAAAATAATTAATACTTGATTATTGCTTCTTTCTGTTGAATTACTTTAAATATACGGTCTTCCATCGTTTAAATGAGGTTCTGTATTGTTTCTGGTTCATTTTTAAACCAAGCATTATCAATGGCATCTTCCAAATCGCTAACTGAAGAATACTGCTTTCCATTTGGATAAACTGCATAAGTGAGAATACCCCACATATTTTTTATAAAGTTTAAATAAGAACTAATTGCCGGCCATTTCAAAACAAACACTGTTTTCGACTTAAGCCACGTTGAAGTTGAGATTGAAGTATGGATGGAAGCATTATCATGTTGAAATAACCTTTTTCTCCCCCTAAAAATCTCGGCAATAGGAAACAAATGATTGGCAAGTGTCTCTTGGTAGTTTTCAAAGTTTTCACGGCCACTGATGAATGCTAGAGATGTCTGACCATTGAAAGAAATAGCCCCACATACCATTACAGAACTACCATTATGTTATCGGCTAAATACACTCACAGGCTCTTTCCGGAGATTATGCATATAGTACTTAAACTCATCAGGACCATCGAGGTTCTAGTTTTTTTTCATCACTCAAGATGACATTCAGCCACTTTTCACCACATAAAAACCAAAGAGGAAATGACTAATGCTCTTTGGCCCATTGTAATCTTGCTTCTTTACGGTGTCGTTTGAGACACGGTAATCGAGCCATTTTACGGTATTTGATGTATTTGAATTCCAAAACTCTTCTACAAACAGTATTTTTCGATATTTGTTCTCCCATTGCATATTTTATTTCCGAAAGGGAGTAATTACCAGTTGAAGCCGAATTTCTGATGCGGCTATCTTCGCTCAAACTAGTCACTTGCGGCCTTCCTGAACGAAATTTTCGTTTAAAATCATTATCACAAGCCAAAATTTGTTGAATACCTTGTTTTGACCTTTTTAATGCACTTGCAATTTCAGAAACAGAATTAATTTTTGCTCTCATTCTCCAAATTTTTATCATTTCCTCCTCTGAAAATTCTTTCGACTTGGGCATTTTATACTAATTCAAAAACAACAGCGGACTACTTCTTATACACCCAGAATTTTTTTGCGTGCGCAACCGTTTACGTCAAACTGTAAAATTTGAAAAAAAAGATTTTGTGCTTTAAAATTGCTACTGTGCTTAAACTTATGACACGCACTGTATTTAGTTAGTCCTTGATATGAATTGGCCCTGATAAGTTTTTGGTGCAAATCGTTGCATTTGGTGCGATTATTTCAATAGCTCTATTTCCACAACTTATGCGCGGATTTTCATCAAATTTCAAATTCCATTAGTCCGTAACTTGTGTTTTCATTTTGGTGTAAATCGCTCAACAGTTTGCGCTGGTATGCTGCATTTGGAACTCAATATCTCTATCTCGATTTCCTCAATATCCCTATAATGATAATAGTTGTCTCTAACATTAATCGATAGTTAATACATAGAGTTTCATTAAACTTCAGATTCAGTTAGTCCATGACATGAAGGGATGGTTTTTACACGTTGATATGAATCGCTCAACAAGCGGCGAATTTTTTAAACGATTTTCCATAAACTCTATCTCAAGAACTAATTCACGGGTTTCCATCATACTTCGAATTCGATTAGCCTTTTACAGAAATTAATGCTGTTTACGTTTCGATGCAAATAGCTTCACAGATAGTGCTGATATACTGCATATCTCACGATTTCTCCATGAGTTCTATCTCATTAGCTAATGCACAGATTTTCATCAAACTTCAGAGTCAGTTAGTTCTTGACACTGATTGGCTTTTTTAACGTTTTGTTGTCAATTACCTTACAGGTGGCTCTGCTATACCGAATTTTGTAAGATTTACACGTTTTTCCAAATAATCATCTCTCAAGAGCAAATGCACAGAATTTCATACCATTAAAATCTTCTTAATGGACATAAATTGCCATTTTTTTTTACTTTGATCGCAAAAATTTTAATTTCAAAATATATGAGGCAGAAAATAATTTTGAGACTGCTACTACCGACTAGTTTAAATATATTTTCAAAAAGTGAATTTTTAAAACCTTAAATGAATTTATCTATACACAAAGGAATGTCTACAAAACACAAAACATTTAATTTTATTTATTTATTTTTTTTTTTTTACTTTTAGTTTAAAATAAGCACTTTGATGATTAACGTAAAATAATTAAAAACGTAACATAAAATTGTTTCAGTAAAGGAAAATATCCCTGTACTAACTCTGGCAGGAGTTATCCTATAAATATGTGAAATATTTAAGAACATTATACATATAATTTAATATCATCTACAGATATCATAGAAGATAATATTTCTATAAACTAGTTTAGAAGTTATGCAAGCGGAATTTGTAATATTAAAAATGTTAAATCAATTTTTAACTGTAGGAAAACAAATTGAATTGTTATTGACCATGGATTACTCTTTGTAGCAATTCTGATGATAATATTGAAATATTCACTACACATAACAAATATAGACTCACGATTAAATAGTATAATAATTTGATTTCATTCAGATATATTATGCAACTAGGATATCTTGTAAAAATCTATAAATAAGTTGGAATTAATTTTATTTTACTATATTTCTGCATTCGACATCACAATTTAATATTTCAACTTTTGCGATTTGCCTATTATTGGAGAGTTGTATTCATGTTTTATTTAACCAAATGGAAATGAAAATCAATGCAATGAGTAAATAATACATTTGACTCGAAATATGTCCAACGTACATTGAAATAATGTGGACGCAGACAAAGAAATATCATCCATAAAAGATTGAAAAAAAATGCATGTATAGTAACAAACAAACACTTCACTGCATCGAGTGCCACATCTGGCACATACCTAAAAATTCCTTTCGGTAATGCCGGGAGGAAGAGGTAGCTTTCATATACTTATTTATTTATTTTAAATTAGGTTATATAAATCAAATATTCGAAGCTCAAAATAGTGGAACGCGATTATGTAAGATTGAATACTAGTTTTTGTCAATACTTAATATTAATAGGAATTTTTAGAAATTAGTCATCTTTTATTCAACTTGGTTTTATTTTAAGCGATTTAT
Source organism: Maratus speculifer (assembly GCA_964019185.1). Lineage (NCBI taxonomy): Eukaryota > Metazoa > Arthropoda > Arachnida > Araneae > Salticidae > Maratus > Maratus speculifer. The sequence goes on along the minus strand of OZ025297.1, from coordinate 212,182,967 downwards.
AGGGTCGCCAAATTCCAAGATATCCATTTTAAAGCAGTATGATGGATTAAAAAACCCAATGAGCTTGAGCGAAATTTTAATTCATGTGAACATGCACACTCACAGCGAAATCCATTAATATAAACGAGTGCTGTCGCGGGCAAATTGACTTTTAAAAAAAAATGTCACCCACATTAGAAATTCAAACTGCTATATCCCAGGCGTTTTTCAAGGTAAAGACAAAGCAAAAAATACTCCGGAATTCATTATTAAGGTAAATAGTTTAGAAAGAACCTTTTTTGAATTTCTAATTTTTTGTTTATACATATTATATATTTATATACATTATACATTTAAAAGATTTTTGACAAATTTAAATGGCCACAATTTTGAAACAAGATGGCGGATAAAATTGGCCCGTGAACTCGGTCAAGATGTATCATGAACACACGGAGTTATATCGAAATCAATTTATAAATATGTGTATTAATGCGTGACAAATTTCAAACCGTTTCAATATGTCAATCACACTGGAAATTGAAAATGCTAAAACACAGCCATTTTTCAAGATATAGATGAAACAAAAAATGCTCTGGAATCTTTGTATAAAGTTCGAAACACAAAAGAAAAATCTTTTCCAATTTCTTACTTTTTTGCACCTAATTTTAAAATTTAAATTAAAAAAAATAATATTCCGCCATTTAGAAACAAGACGGCGGTTGGAACTGGAACACGAAATCGGTCCAGGAATCAGTATGTCCTATCTATGCACCAAATTTCATCCAAATCGGTGTATAAATACGCGTGTTATCACGTGACGAAAAACAGATCATTTTAAAATGTGAGCAACACTAGAAATTAAAAGTACTATAAATCAGACATTTTTTAAAAATGCTTTGGAATCTTTGTATTAAGGTCAAATGCATAAAAGAAAAATCTTTTTTAATTTCTCACTTTTTTGTACCTAATTTCAAATTTTAAATTTAAAAAAAAAATTAAATGGCCGCTATTTTGAAACAAGATGGCGAATGGAACTGGTTGACGAACTCGGTCTAGGCTTTATTATGTACTATGTACACACCAAGTGACATCAAAATCGATTTATAAATACGATTTTTATCACGTGACAAAAATCAGATAGTTTCAAAGGTCAGCCATAAGAAAAATTCAAAGTACTATAACTCAATCATTTTTTAAGATACAGACAAAGTAGAAAGTGTTCTAGAATTGATGTTTTAAGATCTAACACATAAAATAAAAATATTTTTCAACTTTTAATTTTTTCGCATTTAATTTTAAATTTTAAATTTTTTTTAAATGGACGCCATTTTGAAACAAGATTTCGGATGATGCTGGCCAACAAACTCGGTCGAAATATTTGTATGTACTATCTACATACCAATTTTCATTCAAATCGGTTCATAAATACGTTATTTATAGTATGACAAAAATCAGCTCGTTTAAAATGTCAGCCATACGAAAAATTCAAAGTGCTATAACTCAATCATTTTTTTTTAGATATAGACAAAATAAAAAGTGTTCTGGAAACGTTATTTTAAGTCCTAACACGTAAAAGAAAAATATTTTTCAACTTTTAATTTTTTCGCATTAAATTTTAAATTTTAATTTTTTTTAAAAGATGTAAAATGTCCGCCATTATGAAACAAAATGGTAAATGATGCTGGCCAACGAACTCGGTTGAGACATTTGTATGTACTATGTACATACCAAGTTTCATTCAAATCGGTTCCTAAATACGTTAGTTATAGCATGACAAATATCAGATCGTTTCAAAATGTCAGTCAAAAGAAAAATTGAAAGTGATACAACTCAATCATTTTTTAAGATAAAGACAAAGTAAAAAGTGTTCTGGAATTGGTGTTTTAAAATCTAATACATAAAATAAAAATATTTTTCAACTTTTAATTTTTTCGCATTTTATTTTAAATTTTAAATTTTTAAAAAAAAATTAAATGGCCGCCATGTTGAAACAAGATGGCGGATGATTCTGGCCAGCGAACTCGGTCGAGATATTTTTATGTACTATGTACATACCAAGTTTCATTCAAATCGGTTCATAAATACATTAGTTATCGCATAACAAAAATCATATATATATATATATGTCAACATTTGAACGGAGGGTGATTTTGGGGTCTGGGGGTCATGATCAGTGAAAATATACCAAAATTTTCCGGAAGTGTTTTCCCCCGGACGGCTGCAATAGGTAGCTTTTTACTTTTTGCAATGAAAGCTACCTGAAATACTTTAATTCTCATTATGTGGAACGAATTTTGCCAATAGGATCGCTGTAACTGATCAAGAACAGTCCAAAGAATGGAATAATAGCAATTACCCTGGGCTGTATATGCCATATGGCTGTATGTGATAAAAAAATAATAAATAAATAAATAAATAAAATTTGTACTTCAGAAAAAAATCATCAAGCTATTATAGTAAAGATTTTACTACGCACTATTATTACTGAATACCTAAAAATTTTGCTATAAAGAAATTTGCAGAGTGTTAATCAGTTAAAAATTTTTAAAGTCCATTTAAATATAAAACACAGCAATACAACATTTAAAAGCCTCTAAATTTTTATATAGGGTACATGCCATAAAATATAAAAATTTATCTGAAAATTTAAAATTTGATTTTTTTTATCTATTTTCTCCATTATTACAACGATATATAGATTTCAAATAATTTCTTTTATAAAAACAGTAAAAATCTTGCAGAGAAGGGCTAACTAAACAAGAAATGGAGCAAAATCAGCATGGGCTACTTATATACTGGATTCAGCAATTATTTAACTTATATACTGGAGAAGCCTTTTGTGTGTAGATCAGAATGTATCAAAAGGCATCAGAATGTTTAATGATGCTTAAGTATGTGAAAGACTGCATCATAATGCAGTTTGTGGTAGTGATGTATAAATGTGATAGTGATGTGTAATAGTGTGGTAGTGATGTGTAATAGTGTGGTAGTGATGTGTAATAGTGATGTCAGGCGGTTTGCGACGCAATCGCGCCTGTTATATTGATTTACTCTGTAAATATTACCCATATTTAGCCAAGAACATTAAAGTAATTATCAAACTAAATGAATCTAGTATTTTGATAGGCTTTAAGGTGTTTGATCCTGCAATAAAAATAGCATACTAAATTGTTATTCTAATTATTAAAATTTCATTTTATTATGAACTTTAACGAATAAACAATTCTTTTGGTACAATTCATTATCAAATTTCATGTATAATATTTATCACATTTAATTTATTTTCACAGAAACCATGAAAACAAAATTAAATTGCTTGAAATTAACAGAATCAAACAATTTTATTTAAACGAAAATTCAGCCACCTTGCACATGCACTTTTGGATTTATTAAATATATCGCAAAAATTTTCTCATTATTTGTTCACCTTTCTTTCCCATACTTGTCTGTGACATTTAATACAATCAATACAGCAAATATAGCTCCCAAAATAATCTAATATTGGAATCAGAACGGTAATAATAAAAATTAAAACATTGGCAATGAACTGTGTATGAAAGTTTAAAAGTGCATTTACTTCTACTTTAAAATGTAATTTAAGAAAAATCAATGTATACATATATATATATGAATACAATTTTTATTACTATTACGTAGACATAGTTAATATAATATGTAATGAAAAACTAAATAACGCTCTTTTCTTTTCTTCTCAAATTTTGTAAAACCTTACAAAACTATTTATATTATTTTTCGTTTGGAATAGTTATAAATTTAAAATAAATAGTTGTTTCTTCAATGAAATATGGAGACTCATTAATCAGTTTTTTTTCTTTTGCTGATAACTGTTTAAAAGATTGAGTGTTTAAAATTATTCCATAAAAACAATAATAAATTGCTTTTTAAATTAAAGAAAAAAACTTATCAGGGGATTAATGCATGTCTAGAATATCGGTATTAGATTCTTTTTAATTTCAGAAATCCTTTGAAGTTAATAACTTAATTTTGAATAAAATATATTTCAACGTTTTAGATTATAGGCCTAAGGAAAATTTTATTTTTAATTTTTAATTTAAAAAGTATATTTTATTTCACCAAAATAAGTGACCGTTATACATTTCTTCTTAAAGTTAAATTATTAGATTTTAAGAAAAATAAGTAACTATAGACACAATTTTCTGCTAAACTAAAAGTTTCAGTTAAATCAAAAACTATTTTTTACATGTAAAATTAATTTCCGTTCTTTATAGTTTGATATAAATTAATTAAAGTATATACAGATAAAATAATTACATGTTGATACTTTCCTTTTTTGTTTCATTAAAGAAAATTGCATTTGAAATGTCTTTTAAGTTTTTTTTTTTTTTTTTTTTTTTTAATCAGTGTTTAAGCATTTGTTAAAAATATAGTGATTCTTTCTTATCAAGAAATTTAGTTTATCTTCTCAGAAAAATATTTTTTACAAAAACAAAGATTCCTAGAATTTGTATTGAAAATTCGCGGCTAATGTTCATTCTACTAATTATTACGCATATTAAATATGAAATAAGTACTATATTTTAAATATCGACATATTTTATATGTGTAATAAATAAAATAATAATTCTTATTGTTAACATGTTGGAGATTTGTGTAATGTCCAGTCCATTAGGCTGTGTAGTGATGAAACACGTTGTTCCATAAAAAAATAAAATAGAAATGCCAGTGATAAATTAAACAATAATTCTTTAATAGGCCAGAAACATGATACATTATGACAAAGACGCATTTCGTAGGAAAGAGAAAGACGCTTTCCACGTTTTAAATATAACATGCAATTATTGCACTTAATTTTTCTTAAATCACTGATAAATGTATAAAAACGAATAAAATACTTAAGAATGAAGACATAGATGAGTTTTGGAAGATTGAGTAAATTTATATATCCACACACTTTGACCACATTCCGCATTACGTATGTACATATAAAGAAAGATAGCATTTTTCCACATAACTAGATACGGAACATTTTCCTTTTGCAAAAACTATCATAGACGTATTAGTGGAATAAAAGAAAAATGAGTTTTTTTTTTCAATTCTGCCGCTTTTCTTGTTAGTGAACATTATGAAAAATGTAGTATCCACGATTACAACTAAGTGTCCTTTTCCAAAAAGCTGTATTATGCGGCGGAAGAAACTTTCAAAGCATTTTTTTTTATAATTAACAAAATATAAGCTTCTTTGGCGTGACGAAAATAAATCACAGTGATCGAGGGTACAAAGATATATAAGCACAAATATGTCCTTTCCCATTTTTTTGTTACATTTGGATAAGTGGAAATGCTTAAACCATCTTCTAAGCATAGGAGTTAATCTATGCTATTTTGGTTAAACTTTAAAGTTTCTTTGCATACAACATCTTTAAATACAAAATCAGAATATTTAACAATAGCAATTCAGAACCTTGCATGAACCACGTCGGTGACATTATTATTATACATACTGTTAAGATTTAAATATTGAATTAGCATAGAGAATTGATTTCTTAATCAGAAGAGATTTTACCTGTGACATATTCTTCTTGACGACGACTTGCATAATCAAAGGTGTCGTTTTCTGGAATATGAATGTTGGTTCTGCAATCACAGACTACTTGAAAACTGTTTAAAGAGCTTATTGATGGTTAGATAGCTTGAATGATGAGGTTTTTTACACGAATAAATAAGATTTGTTGAGATATAAAGAGATTTTAATAAAATCCTTCGATTTCATATCTTGTAAACATATTTAGAATATAAACATTTTTGTTCTAAACTAGCCCGCAGTACAACCTGCAGTATAACAAATACAATATCTAAAAAGATGAATTAAACAAATGAATAAACGAAAAACATATATATGAAAAAACATATTAGGAATTTACAAACACAAATGAGTGAGAATTAATGAAATATAATGATTAATTAAACTTATTAACAGTCTCGTAATATCAGGAACAAAGTTTTAATGCTGCCATCTAGTATCATGTTTCAGAAGTAATAGTGACTGAAGTGTCATTTCAGAAGATTCTCAAGACTGAACATCCTCCGCCCCCGGCAGTAGAGGGGACACTTTTGTAATAGGACGTTTGATCTCACCGTCCGCTGTTTTAATCAAGACGACACGAACTCGATTGTCCTGTCCTGGGAAAGTTTGTAGAATACGGCCCATTTTCCATCTCATAGGCAGGGATCGATCACGAATTACCACCATGTCTCCTTCTCGGAGATTAACACTTGGAGTAGTCCATTTAGGACGGTGTTGTAGATGTTGGAGATATTCTCTTGACCATCTATACAAAAATTGGTTCTTGGCCCTTTCAATAAGGCGCCAACGTGCATTTAATGATAGTACTCGGGAATTAGAGGCTTCAGGAATATCAAGGAGCGGTGCTCCTATTAGAAAATGACCTGGTGTTAATGCGCGCGGATCTGATGGATCTGATGACATCGGCGTTAGAGGTCTGGAATTTATGCAGTTTTCGATTTGCATAGTAACGTGGATAACTCTTCAAAGTTTAAAATACTGGATTTACATGCCTTTAACGGATGATTTTTTGTAAGCTTTACAGCTGCCTCCCATAGCCCATCAAAGTGCGGCGCATATGGAGGAATGAAATGCCAATTGATTTTTTGGCTCGAAAGAATATCTTGAATTTCACTTTGCCTGAAATATTGGAATAACTGCTTCAGCTGATTAGCTAGACCTACGAAGTTCTTCCCATTATCTGAATAAATATCAAATGGTAAGCCTCTACGTGCAATAAATCTCTTTAAGGCTGCTAGCAAGGATTGCACAGACAAGTCTGATACCACTTCCAGATGCACTGCCTTAGTGCACATGCAGACGAATACAACTATTTAAGATTTTATTTTTATCTTACTTCTAGGCAAATTTGGCTTAGTTATGCAGAGATCCGGCAAAATGTATACCAACCTTGGAAAATGGACGAATTGGGGTGATTCTGTCAACGGGAAGATCTCCCACCATTTGTGGACAAGCTTGTGTTTTTAGGCGTTTGCAAAGTACACACTTGTTGAGCTCTTGTCGCACTGTAGAACGACCTTTAACAAACCAAAACTGTTGGCGTATAATAGAAAGTACTAGCTGTGTACATGTGTGCATATGTTTCTCATGTACATGCTTTATTAATAGTTTAGTGACAAAGTTATTTTTTGGGAGTAGTATCGGATATTTTCTATCAAAGGTTAAAGACTGATGTTGTGACAAACGACCACCTACTCGAATTATATCACTTGAATCTAAAAATACATTTAGAGATAACAGTTTTCTATTGCTTGGTAATGGTTTTCTTTCTTTTAACAACTTAAGCTCTGTGTTGAATTCAGAACTTTGGACTAACTTTAGAATGCATTGAATTGAATTAGAGATTTCTTCTGAACTTAGATTTCCAAATTTTTTCGATGTACTATGTCTAGCATTATTCATAAATCTAAGACAATAGGCTGTGTCTCTTGACAGCTTAGAGAATTTCGAAAACTTAAGAAGAAAATGTGGAGGTGCACTGACAGAGCCAATTTTTTGATTTAACTCAGCTATTGGGGAAGTGAATTTAGGTAGTGGGATTTGCTCATTTGACAGTAGCCATGGAGGCCCATGCCACCATAGAGAATTATTAAGATGCTTTCGTGGTGGGATTCCCCTAGAAGCTACATCTGCAGGATTTAAAGCACCTAAAATATGATTCCACTCATGGGAAGGCATTAATGCCTGTATTTGGCATACTCTGTTGAGTACAAATTGATTTCCCTTTAACCCCTTGGGGACGAGCGACCACTATAGATGCCGGCACCGATTGTACTCAGATCCCGCGAGACTACAATTGATGCCGGCGCTGTTTGTACTCACATCCCGCGAGACTACCATTGATGCCGATCAAACGGAACGATTTGTTTTTCACAGTTTAGCATATAAAAAATTTATCCTAATTCTATTTGAATGTACATTAAGGAAGAAGACTTTTCCTTGAAACTAGGAAAGCTAATGAAAACTTTTTTTTTTTTTAATCCACGCGAATTTAATTTTTTATGGAAATACTACAATGGGAAAAAGATTATTTTTTCATCACGTCTTTGTGTTTCATAAATCTTTTTACGCGTCTAGTAAAACTTTATTTTTCTTTATTAGAAATAATGCTACTGAACTTCAGAAGGAAAAATTTGCGGTTAACGTAAGTAAGTGTATTAATAAGCATATTTAAGGTTACGAATGATAACATGAACATCTGATTCATTTTCCCCGCTCTTGTATCTCGATCAGATCGTAGTGGCAAAAACCGACGTCATTAATATAATCATTCTTGTAGAAGGAAAGATTATTTTTATTTTATTTTAGGAGTGCTTCGCAATTAAAAAATAAAAAATAATAAGAAAGGAAAAAAGGGTTACACACTGATTGTGGGAGCTGATACGCTGATAACATTCTTTCTCAGTGCAGCTAAATTAAGAATATTTTTCTGCGTTACTGGCCAGTTTTTTTTTTCTATAATTCTATATATTTATCTAATATGTTTTAGATTACATGCTTGCTAGATTATATACATTTCATTTTAAAAATTACTAGTAACATGAACAAAAGTTTTTAAAGAGTGTTTTAAGTTTTAAAGAGTATTTTAAAGTATTATTGTGCTTTATTCATTATTATTCAAGATTTTTTTCTTACTTATTTATTAGATTATATGTTAACATAGATTTTAAAAGATAATTTTAACATCAACGAAAGTTTTGAAAGTTTCAAATCATTATTAAATTTTATTCATAATTATCCAATAATTTTTATTTGAGATACCTTATTATACGATATACCATATGGAAATATATTTTCTTTTTCTGAAATAATTTTAACATAAACATATTTTGGAAAGGTACATTTTTAATTTTTACTCTGATTTGCACATCATTACTGATTATTATTCAAGACTGTTTGTTCGTTTTTAATTATGTTTTATATATATTTTTTTTATTTCAAAAATATTATAAAATTAAACTAAGTTTTTTTTTTTTTTTAATCCAATCTTACACACACATATATATATATAAGTGTTACAAAGCAACAGTAGCAGGTTGTTTGTATGTTTTATTTAATATTTTTCATTTCTAAATAAATCGTTTTTTGTAAAACATTTATTTTATTTACTGAAAGTGTTAAAAATTATTAAATATCAAGATGGTTAGGCTTGTTTTTCTATTATAGCAAAATGTTTCATAGGTTGATATTTAACAGCCTGGTAAGTATTTTTCTGTCATGTTATATCATTTTAAAAGCTAAAAACAGGATTTAACTATTCATTATTTACATTTAAACATTTTTTTCCAATTAAAATATCACACAATATACATCATTTTTTGAATAAATATGTAAAATAACATCAAATTCCAGGTATGTGAATTTCAAAAAGTTTCATGCGGAAATTATTTTTTTATTAATTTTTAAAGAATTTTTGACATGCGTTAGGCTTAACTGCGCGAAATCCTCCGGCCCAGAAGGTGAAATCGAATTTCCCCGCTCCGTCCTCAGATGCGCACTTCAAAATGCGCGCGCCGTCGCGAACGGGTTAAAGGTGGTGCTTTTAGCCAACTGAGAACGATCTGTGAATCTGACCACAAATAAATATTGCCAAAGTTTACTGGTAATGTGTCGATAATTACAGAACATAACTTAGCTAGTAAAAGAGCTGAACAAAGCTCGATTATTGGCAATGTTTGAGGTTTAATAGGGTTGACTTTAGTTTTTGCAGCAATAAAATTAACAAATACCTTTTCAGATGTAACAACACGTAAATTGGTAACAGCAGCATAAGCTTTTTTCGAACCATCGCAAAATCCATGCAGTTGAATTTGAACAATTGCTTCATTAAATAGATTCATGTATCTGGGAATTTCTAACGATTTCAATAAATGCATTTCAGATCAAACCTGTTGTATGGCATGGGGGATTTCTTCATCCAAAGAACTCTTATCCTTCCAAAGATCTTGCGTCATAATTTTTAACTTTATTGTTGTAGGAGCTAGGAAACCCAAAGGGTCAAATATTGTAGAGACTACAGATAACAAATCTCGTTTTGTTTTGTCATCCTTTAAATCAGCGAACCTAATTTGTAAAATATCTTTGGAAGAGTCCCAAATTAACCAAGCACTTTAACAGTATCATCTTCCTGAATGACCTTTTTTGAGGAAGCCTTTATTTCATCAGGTAAGTGAGCTATTACATCAGGATAGTTACAGGTCCACTTCCGTAGATTAAAACCTCCACTTTTCATAATATTTATTAGCTCTGTTACGAAAAACTGAGCGTTTTCTCGTGAATCGGATCCAGAAAGAAGATCATCAACATATATTTCATCTTGAGAAATTTAACAGGCTTTTTGATAATATTGTTCATTATCCATGGCCAACTGGCATAATGTCCTAATGGCCAAAAAAGGTGCACAGGAAAAACCGTATGTAACGGTCATCAGCATGTATGATTTCATAGTGTCTTCTAGATTAAATCTCCAAAGAATGCGTTGATAATCAATGTGCTTCTGAGTAATGAGGATTTGCCTAAACATTTTTTTCGATATCAGCACTGAAAGCAATTGGATTCATTCGGAACTTTAATAATAAATGAAATATTTCCGGCTGCAATTTTGGACCTATCTCTAGATAATCATTTAAAGAGCTGCCTGATGAACCAACTGCAGATGCGTCAAATACTACTCTAAGTCGTGTAGTTGAACTATCTTCTTCTAATAACCCGTGATGTGGAAGATAAAAATGATCTGGATTTGAATTTTTTGAATTTGGTACAAGTTACATGTGCCCCAAGTCGATATATTATTGCATGAATACTAAGTATTGCTCTCTAAGCAAAAGGTTTTGGTGGAGTCTCTTCTCCAAAAGATAAAACCGCTTTAGAGCTTGAGATTTTGAATAACCGAGGATTGGTTTAGATTTAAACGGCAAGTTTACAACGTATCTTCCCGATTTTGCGCGTGAAACGGTTTTAGAATAATTATCTTCCACAAGAAAAATTGGATCAGAACTGGGAACCGACTCAAGTTCCGAGAACTTTTGCAGCTGAGAAGTAATCTGCATAGTAACATGACAACTAAGAGATGAATTTTGATTTGATTCATTCGAATGCATAATTCCCGATAATAACCACCCAGTTTAGAATTAATAGCATTCGGTGATCCTTTAGATACTAAAATAGATTCTCCTATTATAATATTGGCAAACAAATCTGCACCTATAAGGAGATCAATAGGACTGGACACATGGAAATTTGGATCCGCCAAATTCAAACCTTCAATATGTGGCCAATACTTAGTCGTAATCAAAAAATTTGGTATGTTTGTTGTTATCTGGTTAACAACTAACGCGTATATTGAAAGATTTCATCATTGAAATGGGGAGAGAATGTCAAAGAAACTTCCTGAAGAGATGTTTCTTCAATTAAATTATTTATACCTGAGATTTTATGATTTGTAGGCCTTGAAGGAAGACCTAGTTTTTTACAACAAGTTTTAGAATGTAGGATCTTTTGAGAACCAATGTCGATCATCGCGCTGCAAGGAATGAATTTGCCCGATTTGAATTTTCACGTATAATGGCAATAGCCAACAATGTTTGAGAATTCCCATTAAACGATTGATTAGTAAAACAATTAGATTCATTTAAATTACCTACAGCATTTGGTATTGTTACATGATCTTGTTGTCTAACAATTTGTTGTTGTGCAGGGGCAGATTGATTACGGTGAAGGAGTGTATGATTTTTTCAATTGCAATGTTTACATGTGGTATTTATCAAACAATTAGCAACAAAATGGTTAGAACGTAAACAGTTCGTACATATTTTTTTGATTTTACTAAATACCAGCTTTGCCCAATAGATATATTCTGCGTAACTGGGCATCTATGAAGTTCGTGGGGTTCATTACATTGTGGGCAAATAATTCTTTGTAATTTATTCACATTATCCGTTACAACAGTATTCGATACCGATCCTTTTGGAAAATGTTGAGATTTAGTATCAGATTTATGATTAAACTTAGATTCAGTTTTAATAAATTCAACATTACAATTCTGCAGACTACGTGCTTGTTTTTCAAGAAAACTTACTATCATTTCATAAGTTGGAAAACAATCATTATTTAATGATAACTCCCACTGTTTTCGTAAATTATCATCAAATTTTGTTTCAATTAAGTAAACTAAAATTAAATCAACAAATTCATTAAATTCAAATTTTAAAGATTTCAAATTCCGAATAACTTCATTACAAGTGTCCGATAGCTCTAGAATTGATTTTTGCGTAGGTGATTTTAATGATTTAGCATAAATGAATTCTGACAGTAATGAATATGCCAAATTCTTACGATTATCGTCGCGATTAACAAGAGTTTCCCACGCTTCCTTATAATTATCGCCAGAAATTGAAAAACCCGAAATTAATTTAGCAGGATAATTCTTTACACTCGCTATTATATAAGAAAATTTTAACTGATCTGATAAATTTTCATTATTATGAATTGCAGTCAGAAATGTTTCCTTAAAAGTAATCCAATTATTAATATCGCCATAAAATATCGACAACTCAAATTTTGGCAATCTTAAAGTATTATCCTTAACAGAAATTCCTGAATTATTACTAGTTTCATTCATATTTTCTTGTATTTTTACAACCAAAAATTCTTCGATTTGAACTAAATCATCAACAACTATATCCTTTGCTTTAGTAAATGAATCGTATAAAGCATTAATACTTTCTTCGGCTATGGCAAAATAAGATTTCTTTAAATCAGTTTCTATGCTGATTAATTCTGCTTTAATCTTCACAATTGATTTAAAATTTTTATTTTCTATTGCTTCAACCACTTGAATATTATAACGATTAATTTCTTTAATTGTGAAATTAAATTTCGATTAACTTTGTATTTCCGCTTTCGTCTTCATACTGAAGTAATTAATTTTTATATTTAAACTTTAATGTATTTCACTGAACGCTGCGGCTTAGGACGGACCAAAGACTTTATTTATGTTGAGATTTTATTACTAACTTAACATAGATTTTCTTCTTAATCAGAATAGAGATTTACCTGTGAATTTTTCGTCGTAGACGGCATCGTGCATAGTCACAAATATCGGTTTCATAACTTGAATGACAGTCGTCGATTTTATGATTTCTTTATGTCTTGAAAATAGTTATTTAGGAATTTTGCCCACTGGCAATATTATATCTTTTTACGTCTGTGAGTTGTTTACACAAATAAATAAGATTTGTTGAGATTTAAAGAGCTTGTAATAGAATGCTTCGATTTCGTATCTTGTAAACATACTTAGAATAGAAACATTTTTGTTGTAAACTAGCCCGCAGTACAACCTGCAGTATAACAAATACAATATCTAAAAAGATGAATTAAACAAATTAATAAACACAAAACATACATATGAAAAAACATATTAGGAATTTACAAACACAAATGAGTGAGAATTAATGAAATATAATGATTAATTAAATTTATTAACAGTCTCGTAATATCAGGAACAAAGTTTTGTTGCTGCCATATAGTATCATGTTTCAGAAGTAATAGTGACTAAAGATTCATTTTGACTGAAGTGTCATTTCTGAAGATTCTCAACACTTAACACATACATTTATCCTTTTTACGTATTAGGCTAGTAAGAATATTTACGATTTTACAGGACCCTTCTGCAATCTTTTAAACATTGTGAAAATATGTCATATATATACATTTTTAATCATTCAATGTTTTATGTATGTAATGTAGTAATTCACATCAGTCAGGTAGAATCTGGAAATATTTTGTGGAATGTTTTGTAAACCACATCTGTATAATAGTTTTGCCCGCAACTACTTCTTCAAGGATTGGCGTCGAGAAGGATATTTATGGAATTTCATAACTACTGGGCATGGAAAGAACACCATGATCTATACTATCTTCGGCCATTTGTTTGTCATTGGAATACATTAAGATATTTTGGATAATCACTAATGGTTCTTTGCAAGCTATGTAGTTATTTCCAAATAAGAATATATCGTAATAATTATGTGAAGTGTTTGTGAACCACGTCAGTGTGATTATTATTTTATTTACTTCTATACCTTCGATGTATCGATTTCTTGAGTATAAATATGCATCATAGTACTTTAGACAAACAATTGTCTTAATCTAGGACTATTACTCACGTTGTATTAAAAAATAATATTTATAACTATATATGTGGTTTAAACTTAATGCAGTAATCTAAGAATACTTTATTAATAAAATGTAAAACACATTTTAATTTGTTCATCTTCCTATTGCAAATTCTTTTTAAATTATAAAGATATTCTGGATATCCTATTTGAATTTTTATATCTCATTTTTTATGTAGATAGATCATATAAATAGATTAATTTCTTAAAATTGGATTAAATAGGTTGTCATTTTATTAAGTTTAAAGTAAGCCATTAACATTATTATAAAACAATATTCTTTGTCACATATATACGTTTACAAACAGTTTACTTTTGTACGTGTATAATATAATAAAGTACCATGAGCTGCATTTTAATTACTATTTAGTTGATTTTAAATAAAATTAGGTATTTTATAGTTTTTAACGACTTAATGATTTGTAAGAAATCGTTAGTGAGAATTAGAATAATTTTGAATATTTAACTCAGAGAAATCTAGATAAAAATTAAAATCAAACTTAGAATGATTGTTAATTAATATAATAGCTATTTTCCTTATTTTCTTAAAAAAAGCTCTTTAAATTTTTGCGTTTTTTATGATAATATACATTTGTAATAGTCATAACCTCCATCAATACAAGTAATAAATTCAAAATAATTAGGAAAAGAAATCAAAAAGAGTTTAGAAAGCGAATGAAATCTTCGATTTTTAAAACTTTTATTTAAAAAAATATGTATACATATTTATAAGACAGTGTGTATATAAGTGTATTTTTCAAAACTATATCACACTTTTTTTGTAAGCTGCTACATTTTAGTTATGTAATAAAAAAGAACTTCATAAAACTTAGAAATTCTCTAGTCATTTGAAAATAACACATCTTTCTCCATCTGAAACTTTAAAAATATGCTTCTACTTAGAAAGTAGAAGTAACATTTAGGAAAAAAAATTAGTGACAAGGTTGAGAACACAAAATGAACATGTATAAGAATAGATAAAATATGTAAATAAAATAAAATAAAATCAATGACTCCATTTCAATTTTCTGCAAATTTTTTTTTAAGTGCGTTCATAATTATATAAATAAGTAACACATAAAGTCATCGTTAAATCCGTCCGACTGTCCGTCCGTCTGTCCGTTTGTAATAGTCGAAAACTACCCAACCGAATAGTTTCACATTTAAATATATAATTATTTCATAATTTTCATCATTTCAAAATTTATAAAAATCGGATGTATGGTTTAATTACAAAGGCAATCAAAAGCATCCCGTTTAACCATTACGGTTAATGGGAAAAATAGTTACAAATGCATTTTAATGATGTTCTACTCTTTCGAACATAATAGAATTGATATGCATGAAATACATCAAAAAATACATTTTGCACAAACTGTTGTGCAAAATATTTTTTTTATTAATTTACAGAAACACACAAATGTATTGCATTGCACATTGATATAATGGGAAACGTTGTTTGGAGCCCGTTTTAATACTGTTAAATTTCTTCACATTTTATTGAAATTGATACACGTTGATGAGGTTTACTACCTTTTACTTCCTCTTTAGTAAAAAGCAGATAATACTTATAGGGACACACAAAATATTTTGGCCACTGTACTGTATCTGATATACTGTGCATTATTACACCAATATCTGAATATTTTTAAATCTACGAAAAATTTAAAATACAAACTCACCTTATTTGCTAAGTTTGACGTGCAATTTCTAAATTGTTTTACTCTGTTTTGAAAATTTCATTTCTAAAGTGCAGCTGAACACCAATGTGTTTATTAAAAAGCATAAAATATTTTATTTATTTTAAACTTAGAACTTACTAATTAATATCTGAATATTAAAAAAAAAAGTTGTTAGAATATGAACGTTACCCATTTGCAACATTTGATGAGTAGATTTTTACTTGTTCTATTCATTGATCTTCTGATTCAGTAATGCTCTTGTACGTTTGGCTAAAGTACTCTACTTTCTTATATCCAGTTCATTCCACCTGCACTAGTAATAGTAGGCTACTTTTGAAAATCAGCCTTTATTTGAGTAGCACCACTTTTTTGAAATGGGGAAAAACGCATTATTTACAAACATACTAATTATGCGGAAAAAAAATACCATAAAAAAGGGTGCAAATTGACAAATCAGAATTTAAAAAAGGCTGTTGCAATTTTGATTATATCTTTACAGTTTACTAAACGTGCATTTTCATTTATATTCTGCGTTTATTTATTTTCTTTATATGCCTAAACGTGTAATTTTTTATATACCTAGATCATGTACAAAACTAGTATTAAAAAATTCTCTGACGAGCACCAAAAATGGTTAATATGTTTTAAGTATGAAAAAGGATTTGATAAGTGCTTCTGTTAACAATTGAGCATGGGGAAGTACAAGGGATCCCTTCTTGGCTACAACTCACTTCAATGTCAACTTTGAAAAAATCATATTTGCACTTTTTCCAGGAGAAGAAATCAGTCACAGTTACTATGAAAATGCGTAGTGTAAAGTCGTAAAAAGTAAAGATGCAGCTTGGTTCCACATAAATGTAAGGCAAAGCGACATAATGCCAAAAACCTAGTTATGCAGGTATCATTTTGATGCACTGCCACCAAGCACGCTCGCAGAGTAGAATTGCACAGAAAAATGATTTATATTATACTACAGAGTGAACAGTGCAGTTAACATGTAAAACACGGTGGGAAGTTCTATTAAATTTCCGAAAATCTCTTTTATATGGAAAAGTGCAAATATGATTTTTTCAAAGTTATCATTGAAGTGAGTTGTAGCCAAGAAGTGATCCCTTGTCCTTCCTCATGCTCAGTTGTTAAAAAAGGATTTGACAAGTGCCTGAAAATTGTCAAATCTTTTTTTATACTTAAAAGCTTATTAACCTTTTTTGGTGCTCATCAGATCATTTTTAATACCAGTCATTTAATTTTTTGATAACAAATGAAGTCTTTCTATCTTAAAAAGAAAATAAAAATGCTGCTGTAAAAAAATTATAAAATGATGATAGCAACATAAATTTTTGATGTATTGAGAACAACATACGTCTGACTTGTGTGGTCTCAACATGGAAGCCTGCTTATATGTCATCGTCATTTTGCAGGGACATGCTAGCACAAAGAAATTTTACCCCACAAGAGAATTAAAACTGGGAGCTCCACACAACGTGTGTGTGCATTGGAACCAGCGGGATTCGAACTCACAGCCCTCTACGATTCCAAGCGATTAGCAACGTAGTGTCTTAATAAAAATACCCCTTTTGGTGTATTAGAATAATCAAAAGAGTCATTGCATTGTCATATAAAATGCATGATATGAAAAAAAATCATGGAGTCGAACGAAAAAAATACAGTGTGTCCCCATTATTATTCAAAGAATTTTAAAAATATACCAATTAAATTCATTCAAGGTAATTTCTTGAATGGAACACTCCAAAAGTAGAAAAATTCTAGAAATTGAATAACAATTAACATAAGAATATTCCCGAAGGAAATCACTAAACACAAAACCATTTCTAATCGAAAACGAATTTACGCAACTTACATCCAGCGGTATGTGAGTACCAGTACCCGCTAAATGCGTTACCTCCAGACTTGCAGTATCCCACCAGAGATGCTGAGAATTTCGCTACAGCACCTACATAAATACCTATATAAGTTATGGGACTGTCATCAGCAGCTCAAGCCTGACTGCTTCACTTTTTATATGTCAGGTGGCTATTTTGCTACTTTCATTTTAGCTAGCTAAATGGTTCAATCACCAATTAGGTTTCCTTCGCCATAATTTCATTTTAAATATAAAGATGTCACTGACTTTATTTAAAATACATGATTTTCATTTAAAAACACACACATTTAAAATATATTTATATCAGATACATTTAACTTACACGTTTTTCTTTCATCTTATTAAAAATACTTAAATAAATAAAGGTACTTTTTCAGTAGTTATACATGACGAAAAAGTTCTTGGCCGGAAAATAAATTTGGCAATGTATATTCTAGAAACTTATTTACTGTTTCATATACATATGCATTTTTTTCTCATGCGAGTAGAATGTATTTAAAGTGTTATTTGATTATCGCGTCGACCAAAGATTTATAGGAAAACTGTAAGACAAATGCCAATAATGGATGAACATAAATGTTACACTCACTTGACATTAAACACGCTACACTTGTTTGTTAAGTCATCAAATGATTTTAAATTCTATTTTTTATTTGTATTTTTATGAACGTTTTACTAATTTATTTGTTCTTTTGTTATTTAAAATAAATTTTGTGCCAATAAACGAATAGCTCTTGATATTAAATGAGAAAAATGACCAAAAAACTATCGCCAAACTAGAAGAATAAATGCCAATAATGGATGATCGTGAATGTCACATTAAAGGACATTAAATATGATATATGTTTTTAAAACGCCACTAAGTTATTTTTATTTCAATTTTTTTTGTATTTTTATTAATATTTTGCTGATTATTTGTTTCTTCGTTTTTTAAAATACAAATTATGTCAATATGTATAATTTGGCTATTAGTTTGGTGCTTTGTATAATTTGGCGAAATTGGTAGACCGGATAACCAAGCAGTATCAAAAAATATACTATGTTTTATTAATGTTATTTTATGGTTATATCCGCCTACATTTTTTTACTAAGTATAAAGTATTTAACTCTTTACAAACTTCCGCTAACATTGATATTTTTATGTCCTTTAATAAATTCTATCAATGAATGTAAAATACTTTAATATTATTCACATATATGATATCTTAAAAATATCTCTTTATGGTTTGATTTAATAAATAATGCATTAAATTATGAAAACTTTTATCAGTATTTTGTCCCAAATCATCTAAATAAATGAAATTTTATATTTGGTACATCTCTACGCCATAAATAAACGTCATCATTAAAGTAATGCTTTTCGTTAGTGATTTTTTTTTGGTACTACTTGATTATCCCATCGGCCAAAAAACTGTCGCCAAATATATGATTAAATGCCAATAATGGATAACCGTGAAGGTCACATTTAATCACATTAAATACTATACACATGTTCAAAAAGATATTAAGTGATTTTTATTTCGATATTTTATTTGTATTTTTATTAATATTCTACTAATTATTTGATTTCTTGTTATTTAAAATAAAAATTATACCAATGTGTATAACTTGGCAAAAATGGTCGACGGGATAACCAGGTAGTACCCCTTTTTTAAAGCTTAGTTCATTGAATGCAAATAGTTTGGCTATTTCTATTGATGAACATGTGCGACATGATAATCAAGTCGCACCGAATGTAACGTAAATTAACCAAGTTTGCATTTTTGGCACAAATGTCATATACGCACCACATTGGCGATATTTTTTTTCCTATGCCAATGCCTTATACGTATAATTGGGGTATTTAACTGGCGCCTGAGTGTCGTTATTTTGTTTGATATGGTAACACGGATGTTATTTTTTACTAATTAATAAATTGTTTTTTACTTTTTTTTCTTTTTTTAAATTATATAAATTTTTTTGTTCTATAGTTATTAAATAAACATTTTTATTTATTGTTATTCCCATTTTAAAAATATATATGTAACTGGTGTTCTAAAACGATATTTTCGTTAAACGGGCGTAAAAAAAAAATCGCGCCAATGTGGATCCTCTATGACATTTGTGTCGCATTTTTATATAGAAACAGAAGTAATTTATACGATAAAAAAATAAAAGTTCACCAAGTTTGTTTTCAGAGTTATTTATATATTTTAGCATTATATCCTAAATTTTTGAAATCAGAATAGCACCAGCTTTGGCAAACGGATGTGTATTAATCAGACCCTTATAACATAAGTAATAATTAATCATGTAATGTACCTTCGAAAAACGCTTTCACATTCTCACGTCCGAATCATATGGGAGTGACCGGCTCACCGCTTTTGTATAGCGCCAATCCGGATACATTACCAGTACATCCTTCCCTTACAACTCAAAGGCTCAAATATATGTTTATATAAACATTTAAAACCATATTTTTACGCTTCTTAAAAGAATCTGGTAAACGGTCTTTCGGCGCCATTATGTATTTCTTTGCCAAATGCACCAGCCATAACAGATAATGAACTTTTTCCTTAAATGTTGCCCTGATAGCTTAAATATGTTGATTTCGTTATATGAACCTTCAGATTTATTATATTGATCATTAAGATGCGCCAGTAAATAAAATGTTGAATAAAAGTATCACATTACAATGCTTAGCATAAATTTAAGAGAGAAAAAGTTGGTTGCCAGAGGCGGCTAGTAACTTAAATAAATGAAAAAAATATTTCACTTCGCGAGTCAAAATAGATAACGAACATGATGTTTGAAAATAAAAATAAATAAGCATGTTTTTCACGTGATTTATCTAATATATTAAATTATGTTACATACATAGCAATTTTTATATTCAATTAAACTTACGAGCAACAATTACAAGGAAAAACAGCAATAAGAAAAAGACAATGTTCAGCTGGAGATTTCAGACAAAAATTCGATTTTCTCAGCGACATACAAATTAAAAAAAAAAAGCTATTTTAAGTTTTACCAAGAGGATTCAAATAAACCAAAAACGAAGTTAATCCATCCACGGCATCGTTAGCTAGACATTGCTGAATTTTTGGTCTTCTTTTTTTCGTTAAAAGTTAAATAAAAACTACAGTAAACTACGATAATTTTTTGAACGCTACCATATTATTTGTCTATTTGAGTTCTATCTTTTGAAAAAAATCACTGTCGTATGTGAACTGGTTCTCCAGAAATTTCAAAAAGACGTTTGCATTTTCCATTTCTTAAACATATTATACCAAACGCTACCGCGTTTGCTATGATAGGCAAAATTATTTAAGTTCATTTACGTTTACTGACGGAACTTGTAGCCTGAGAAATACGAACTATCTTTTAAATTTCCTAACAGAAATAAATCTTTTAAAATTATGCTTCGAAATTTGGTTTATTTTAAATTTGTTATCTTTTGAAAAACTTTTTCTCAAACAAAATCTTTCACATTATAATATGCTGAAGTTTTAATACGATGTTATGATTCTCCTGCATGCTTCATAATCTATGATTGCGCATGATTTATGTTTCTTGTTATAAGTAAAACCCATATGACAATCTTAAACTGAATATATGTGTCATGTTATTGATATTTTAAGTCAAAATTGGATGTATCAGTTGCACTATGTTTGCCAGTTAATTTACAAATGAGAATCAGACAATCAATATAAAAATCTTATCAAAAAATTTCTTTAAATTGAGTGTTGTCTATCAATACGTTCTATTTATAATTTCGCGTAGAAAAAAAAAATACAAAAAGCTACTTTTTCTCTGCATTTCTGACATTGTAAATTTTTACCATGTTTTTCTAACATTGTATTTTATGATAAAAACAAATGGACCTTTTCAAAGGTTCACACAATTTCTTAACAATATATTTTCTGGATAAGGTGACTTTTCAAACTCAAGACATCAAATATATTTTATATATATAGAAAGAGTGAATGTGTCAAAATCTGTTTCATTTATCATTACTCGTTTCTTCTAAAAAAATTTAGACTTTTCAGAGTTATCTAAATGAAAGAAAAACTATTCTTTAAAACTTAACACAAAAAAAAAATCTAAAAATGTTTGAATTTTCAATTTATAGAATTTATCAGCATTTATTTATTTCTTTCTAAAATATATTTTTTTTACTTCTATACATAATCTATTTAAATAGGGAACTTATTTAATTCAGTAATACATTTCCAAAATCTAAGTTTCCAAAAAAAAAAATTCAATCGAATAAAACTTCTTTCTTATCGCATTATTTAGACAAAACTACCCACTGTTGATTTCACTACTATCAAAAAGCGAAATAACTGTCTATTTATTAGTCTTCTTATAAAGTTACCATGCATTAATAAAAATTGGTGCACACCAATTTTACTTGTTTGTGTATGGTAAACAATAGTGTTTTTTTTTTTTTTTAATTGAAGCCGTTAGTGCATATTTGACTTTTTTTTCATGAAAATTTATCTCAATTAACTTTGTTCTTGTATTAATGTTGTACTATTTTAAAGGACAAGAAATATGAAAAAGAAAATAATTGTAGAATAGGAATCATAATGTTTGGTTTATGTACATCAATAATATAAATTTATCCCTTTTACTTTAAAAAGTAGCAGCATTCACATTTTAGTTGTTTATTAATTTTAAAAATAACGTATAGATTTTAGATACAAAGTTGACATTTTTTTTTCTATCTTTACACGAAAAATGTACTTTTTTCGTAAAAAATTTTGAACTTATGTTTTTAACAGAGATGATCGATTAAGGGGTCACAGATTCCAAAAAATATGTTAAAAAAACATACTTAAACATATTTTTTATAATTATTCTATATTTATACTTATTTTATTTTATAAATAAAATAAAATAAAATAATAATTTTACAAGTGTAAAAAAATGAGGAAAAGGTGTATGCTTACTAAAATTTAAACCGGCATAATATTCAGAAATAATATAAATTTACAAAAATAGTTTATGTAAAAATACAGAAATCTGTACCTTTACAAAAGAAACTACTCAAATTGCAGAAATCCTTCTAAAATTTTAAATGTAATTTTGGCTGCAGTTATATAAATAGTTCTTGGCGTCATAGTTTCCTAAAAAATTATCAGTAACCTTGAATACTTAATACATGATTTTCATCATTGACTAACTAAGCGTAGAACCAACATGGTGAAAAATGTCACAGCCTTGGATCAAACCCGGAACCCTTGGAATAACACGCCAAATACTCTACTGTTCACGCTACTAGGATGATGCGCAGTTTGACATTTTTTCACTCCAATATGTGCAAGATAAAACAGCCTTCATGAGACAGAAATAAAACCAGCATAGGCGAAAACATTCAATTTTCAATTCATTTTCCAATTGCTATAGTTGTGAAATTATTGAATATTTAATACATTATTTATCTCTTGCTTACTAAGCGTAGAACCAACAGGGTGTGAATATTTAATAATTGATTATCTCTTGCTAACTAAAAGTAGAACAAACAGAGTGTGAATATTTAATAAGTGATTATCTCTTGCTAACTATAAGTAGAACCAACAGGGTGTGAATATTTCTTACGAGATTTATCACTATTTGACTAAGCGCAAAACCTACATGGTATAAATATTTAATACCGAATTTATCTCTTGATAACTAAGCGTACACTGTAAATTAAATCTGTGATGTAAAGTCGCCGAAATCTGCATGCTTACTAACATGTTATCTGTACACTGTACAAGAAAAGATGTAAAGCTACAAAACTAATTTCTGTAAAGGTACAGTAATCTGTAACTTTACAAACGTATCTACTAAAATTATAGTTATTTTACTGAAATTTTATCAGTAAGCTGAGTTGCAGTTACATAAAAAATTTCTAGGAATTCCAAATTCCTAAAACAATATTAGTAACAATACCGAATTTTTGATTTTCAGTATAAACCTGTATCTGTTACATGAATTGTTGCTGTTAGCGTTACATAAAGAGCGCTAGGAATCCTAGTTTCCTTAAAAGATTTTAGTAACTTTAGAGATTTATTTTACAGTGTAGAACCAAAAGAGTGTAATATCTCTTATTAACCTTATATATATATTTTTTCATTTACATTCCAAGGTGTATCTGTTTCATAAATTGTTATTGTTGTCGTTGGGAAAATATCTCTCACTTGGCGTCTGTTGACCGGGATGTGTCTGAAAGTCAAATAATGTAATGATATATAAAAAAAACGACATAACGTTATTTATCAACATAAGTACCGCGAAAGTTGAGACCATAGTCATACCGCTTGATAAGCTGCAATAATCACTGTACACTGTAAGAAAAACAGTTATCGTACAGATGTAAAGTTACTGAAATCTATATGGTTACTAACATTTTATCTTTACACTGTACAAGAGAAATGTAAATCTACAAAACTAATTTTTGTAAAGTTACAAGAATCTATAACTTTAGAAACGAATCTACTAAAATTACAGTTATCTTACTAAATTTTATATGTAACCTGGGTTGCAGTCACATGAAAAATTCTAGGAATCCCAGTTTCCTAAAATATTCTTAGTAACCTTACAGAATTTTTTTCAGCTCAAATCTGCATCTGTTACATGCATTTTTGCCGTTACCGTTACATAAAAAGTTCTAGAAATTCCAGTTTCCTAGAAAACTTTCAGTAATTTTACAGATATTTTTTTTCAGTGTAGAAAAATATCAGGGATATGCATACGGACAAGTCGTTAAATGTTTGCGAAGCCACCTTTCAATACTTGCGATACCATCTTGTGATGCCATTTGCAGTTCAAGCAGCAGGATGTACCATTAATTAACAAACGATACAAATATGCTCAATGACAAGCAAGTACTGCAGAAATGATGGCATGTGAAGCTAAGTTTATTGCCGCTACGTGGCAATTAGGCGGTCGTCCGCCCCGATACGAGGTATCTAACCCGTTAAGCTGAGATAACTCGGCAGGTAGGGACCTGGTCATCGGTTAGAAAGAAAGAATGTCGTTAAATGCTCCTTCCGTAAGAAAATTCCTGAGATTTTCCTGGAGAGCTTTTTTAAGTTTATCAAGCGGTATGGTAAATGTAGCATTGTATTTGGTAATTGTGTGAAAAAAATTATATGTCTTATCTTTAATATCTCATACTATGTTTTAAATTTCCTACACAACTCTGACCACAGTCGTTAGGGGAAACGTATTTTTTGACTCTCCCTTGTACATTTACTCCTTTACTCCATAATGTTTTTTCTCTAATGCAAAATGTAAACATATAATAAATATTTTTTTGAATATACTTATAAATTAACTTATTTAGAACTAATTCCTTTCGAATATAATTACTTTTAGAAATATCTAATTTTAACTTTTTGTTCCACACTGTCCACTACGCTGGACAAAAGTGCTGTTTTGTTTCCTATCCAATCAATTTCATTTATCTTCTTTAGTTCTGAAACAAATATTACGAGGCCCCAAGAAAAAGATCAAAATTGCTGCACAACATCTCAATATCAGTTTATAAATCAATTATCAATCAATATATCAGTTTATAAATCAATTCTTATGATAAAAAAATGTAAATTTATTAAAGTTTTTCTAGTAGACTTGTATTTCAAGAACTTTTTTCGCAAATTTTCATGTAACCGAGGAAGTTTACACGAGTTTTTGCTGTTACCGTTCGATGAAAAGTTCTTGGAACACAAGTTTACTAGAACAATTTTAGTAACTTAAAAGGGTTTTTTTTTTAACAGTGTACGCATTTAAAATGTCTACATGTAATTTTAGTAATTTTCGAAACATTTAAATTATTTTAAAGGCTTTTATTCAGTGTATCTTGCTGGCGACATTATCACTGAGATGGTTAATTTTTCTATTTAAATCTAATGCTACTCTGTGACATCTGAGCTTCCAGTAGAAAAATATATCACCAAAAATCGAATCTATAGCGAGCAGGAGACAGTAAATTTGATTTTGGTATTTGCAAGTTTTAAGATATGCAACAAAAATTTAAAAATAGAAACACATGTTCATATACAGAGTAGGTGTTTAATATTTATACATTCCAAAAATGGGCATTAATAAATTTATGTACTTAAAAGCTGTTTTACATCTTTTATAGAATATTTTGTGAGTAATTTTGTTCAATGCAACACAAAATAAACATTTTTTGTAAACAAAGTGAATAATTTCTATGAATAGAATTTAAGTTTCACTTATAAAGTACTAACCATTATAACTTTTCTCAATTATTCCAATCTTCAAAAACATACGCACATCTTCACATACCCAGTAAGTATTTAAATTTCATGCAATAAAAATACTGAATAATAATATCAATACATCTTTAAAGACAAGTTTCTTTCTTTGAGTTTTCTTATCTCGAGTATACTTTTGTCGATGTAAAACATAATAAACTTTCTTTGACTAACTTTTTTAAACATAACACAAGACATATACGTATTTTAATGTTAATAATGTTTAAAATTTATTCTTTGTATTAAATATGTTGCGTATTAAACAAATATATCACATTTTTCGTTTTATTTCTTACATATAAATAGCCACTAGTAAAATCCACTCAAGAATATCCAGCAAAATATCAAAGAGAATATCTTTTTCCTTAATTGAATATTCATATCCCTTTCGTAAAAGAAGTTCTTACTTAAGTATATCAAAGAGCCATTAACGGCATAAAAAATTTCATGATCTAAGAAAATGACACCAAAAAAATGCTTTTAGATGAAGTAAAAAAGTAATTTATCTCATCTTTCAAGTGAGCTTTTTATGATAAATTTGTTATAATTAGGACTTCTTTAATATAATAGCACATTTAAATTTAATGCATAAAAAGTTAAAAAATTACTTTATATTTTTAAATTATTATTTATGTTATAAACTCCTATAATCTTTATGAGAAATGTATGTTTCTTAATAACTATATTGATTCGTGAAATAAAAGAAAGAAAGTAAGAAATTAAAAAAAATAATTTATAAAATTTTATCAAAAATTATTAATAACTAAAATAATAAGACCTTTTAATGCTTAGATTATTTAATATTCACTAGATATTTTAACATTTAAAAGTAGATAACTTTTTTTAAAGCTAATAAAAGAAATTTTGGATATTTGCATAAAATAATATTAATCAATTTTTAATATATTGTATGAATGTTAGATTAGCAATGCAACAGAATATGCATAATTAACGCATATGTATAATCTTTGGCTCCCATTTGAACGAATTTTCTTTATTTCATTTTTTAAACATTGTCCTTCTCAATATTACAATAAACATTCAATAAAAATGTAACCTTTATTGATAAATGCATTTGTACATAAACTGAGTTCAACAAAATTTTTCATAAATAATGTGCCTTCAAAAATTCGGCATTCATGAATCCGGAATCTTCTAAAAACTGACATTCATTTCATCATTTCAATCCATTTTTAAAGCTCCTTACTTAAAAAGTAAAAATGGAATCATCAGAAGATAACTCCTGTGTGCGTTTGTTCATCTGTCTGTCACAGCCATTTTTCATGTAAAATATGGATCATGGAAGTTTCAAATTGGAGAAAATAATAAAGAATATTGACCCCGATATTTACAGATTACTAAACATTCACAAATATATTTAAGAGAAAATGTAGAGGGGCTTATTACTTAATTTAAGTATATATATATATATATATATATATATATATATATATATATATATATATTTGTATATTGCGTGAAAGCTTTCGTAAAGCTGAACTCAAACATATTTTTTATTTTTTTTCAGGTATTATATTTTCAAAGATACTATCAAATATATACTGCAAACATATGTCCCTGCCCCCCCAACACCGCCTATAATTATGAATTTATTGAAACTAACTTTAAATCAAATAGAGGTAGTAGATTTGAATGTAAACCTTGCAAAAAATTTGTACTTATTACTCTAGATTACATACACTGTAAAAAAGGGTCGATCTACTAAAAAAATTTTAGTGATCCTTGTAATTACTAAAATTTTTTTTGTAATCTTACTCGGTTACAAGAAATCTGTAAGAATTACTAGAAAAAAGCTAGCAACGAATAGAGTTAATAATTTTACATTTTTAATAGCTATTACTAAAACTCATTTGGTGTGGCCGTGATGGCCTAGTAGTCATAGTATTGAACTCCAGGCTGAAAGTACCCGGGTTCGATGCTGGACGCCGCCAAATGTACACCGAATGCATTCAATGTAAGTATTTGTTAAATAAAGGGATTGTGAAAATCCTGTCGTAGCAGTTACCATGGGTAATGATCTCTGAACTTTCCCTCCCCTTTAGAAACATGTCAAAATAGAGGAGGTAGCGATGTTTGGTGCTGCCATCTATTGTGGCTTTGCCGAAAATCTTCTGTTTCATAAGTCTGTCTTTTTACAAACTGGATGCAGCTCGAAGGAAGCTCCTTGCCCTTCGGGCACACGTAATGTTTACTAAAAATAATTTTGGAGCTATTACTAAAATTTGCTTGGTGGCTCATACTAAAAAGTTTTAAGTTAGTCATACAAAAAATTCTTTTGTTCAGTTTGCAAAAGAAATGTTTGTTTCACTTGCAAAAAAAATTGTGATGGTTACTAAAAGATTCTGTTGAATACAAATTTACTAACAAATTTTAGTAACCCCTTGAATTTTTTTTACAGTGTAGTTTTTCATTAAAAAAGCATTTTTCAGTTACAAAGAAATTTCTATTTCGAGCATTCAACAAAGTTGTTCAATAGCGCGGGAGATACATATATTATCAGAAGTATAAAAACATTGTTTATTATTAAATTAGTAAGAAATCCTCGATAATTAGACATTAATCTTAAAGACATGGATTTTTAGGCTGTACATAATAATAGAGGCGGCGTACTCCATATACAAACGATTTTTAAGCCTATATTACGAAATTTAAATCTATATATGGGTCATGCAATACCAAATAGGTGTAAAAAAGCATTAAACGCAAATATGCAATTTTTTGCTTTTATCAAAATACCTATTTTAAACTCTGAACAATGGTTTCGTGTAAGTTACACTGTAAAAAGAATATATTATTACTACACTGATTTAAACTTTATGAAATGCCAAGTGAAGTTTACATATGCACTATTTTAATCTAAATGCCGAATTAAATTCATAATAAATAGATAAGGATGCGATTAAACAGTTATGCAAAATTATTCCATTAAGGAAAAAAAAAACAAAATATTACATCAATTTAAATAAATATTTTGTTCTATGCTAATGTGTTTTGCACTATATTTTGCATTGTAAATATCTTTTAATAATAATTTAAACTCAAATTGAGTAATGGAAAACACACATTTTTGAAAAAATGCTCAATCAATCATTTTACACTCATTAAAGTACAAAAATGATCCTTCATTTAAAAATAATTGTAAATTATTTTTTATCGTCAAAATAAAAGGTGTAAAAGTGAATATGACAATACACAAAAAAGTAAAATAAGTTTGGTAATTAAATACTTTATTTTACATACATGCTTTATTTGAAGTAGATTTGTGAAATTTAAAAAAAGTCACAAATAATTTTGAAAAGAACAATAAAGTAGAATTTTTAAAAATTAATGCCAAAATAATAGTCCATAAAAACACAAAAATTTGTTAAATAATGCTTCCTTTCGAAACATCCAAAAATTCGGAATATTTGTGTATTTATCACAAAGATACACATCACCGTTTGTCTTAGCTATTCATGTGCTGTGTATGCATTATGAGCCCGCTTACGACACTTGTGACACTGGGTCGAACTTCCATCTACTGAAGACGAAGTAAATACTAGAAAGCGATGCATAAACTTGTGTTTATAACGTAAATCTGATTTATAATATTCCAAATATTAGTTTTCTGGCACTCTTCACTGTTATACGGGAAACATGTTTTCTTTGACTTGATGTTCTTGTCTTTACTTGTACTGGCTATTTAGTTTTTAGATATAACATTTTTAAATTGGATTTGCTTTTATCTGCAACCTCTTTTATCATTTTTTTATGAACTGTAATTTTCCTATTCCAAGCTCAGTTGATGCTTATAAGCACTTCTTGTTAAAATGACACTTCCCATTGATTTTATTTTACTCGAAATGCTTCATTTTAATTTCTTTCAAAACTGTATATGATAACACCTGAGCTCAAACAGAAGCATTTTGGGCAGTCACACATTTAGATCTCTGGATAATTACTACTACCCGGTCTCAGATTTTATTCAGCTAATGAAATGCTGGTAAACGATCCACATAATGGATCGTTTTAACCGGCAATATGTTTGTGCATTTTAAGTCATATAAACGAATGGCGCTGAGAAAGAAACACAACAAAAAACTTAATCTAACAGACGAATCCAAATTAGTATGAAAATTAAAGCTAATCTTATAACAGATTTTGAAAATACACTTTTCAAAGGATTCTATTCTGTCGCGTAATATTGCGATGGCTTGAATAATGCTATTTATTCTTCCTCACTTGACAAAACTAGTTTATGTGTTACATTGTAGACAGCATTACTTGTCTGGAAGAAACGAAATAATATAAATCTCAGAAATTTGATAATATTAGTATTTGAATAACGATTTTTTTTCTTTTGAGTAATGCTTTTAGTTTTTAATTTGTCTTATATAATTATGAAACGTACGTGTCCAATATATCAAGGAATGATTTGCGTCTAATGAACTATACTTATCATGTATTAACAACGCCTGCAAATTTTGGTTCGGGAAAGTCCTGTGACTCTAACATCATACTATCATAATCAAAGAAAAATATATTTTGCACATATATAAATTAAACAGTAAATCTTTATAAAAATATAAAAATGCCTCAAATACAAACTAAAATTTGACTAAAAGTATATTTTTTAAGGATGGGAACTTTACTTTAACTGAAGCATTTTCCACATTTATATATACATATATTTATGCTTGCATGTCGTCAGCCATGCAGCGTGATTCCTAAACTTTAAAGTGTTAAGATTTTCCTGTCCTGTTCTGAAACTCAAGGTTGTCACAGTCCATTTTTTTCATTCTGTTTTCGGGTTTTGTTTTCTAGTTTTAGTTGTATGTTCTGACTCTCAGCTGGCTTTGGAAAGCTTAATTGCTTTACAATTTAAAACTTTGTGATTTTTTTATACCTATATGTATATAAATTCCCTCACGTTAAAAACCACATTGTTAATAAATTGTTCATCTCTCGAAAACTTCATCTTGGAACATGATTGATTAAAATACAATAATATGAATTTATTTTTTGTTCACTCTTAGCTGTTAGTATATCAGAAGATTATAACTGAAATATAAGCATTATTATGATATTTAACTTTATTCTCAGATTTATAGACATTATAAGTAGCAAACATAATTGAAGGTTTATCTGCAATAATCAAAATAATTACAATGGAAATTTAATTTAAGTATATATTAAAAAAATTAGTACACAAAATTTTCATCGTCTTCTACATATTTAAGGAATTTATGGAAAGATCTAAAATAAACATGTTCATTAAATTTGGCTACGTATAAAACTTTAGTTTTAAAAATACTATGGTATCGAACAAACAATTAAAGCTTTGAAAAAAAAAAAATCTATTCATGATTTATTTATTTTTTTAAATGGATCTTTCAAGAAATTATCATAGACTATCATAAACATAAATAAACAAGTAAGAAAAATCATGCGTTTAAGCCTAGATTATGAAACACTTGAAATCTCTAATTAGGGAAATAAGATTATATAGCTAAATATGTATTCCAATATTTTTGAACAGCTCTGTATTTGATCTTTCAGTAGATATACATACTATATAATGGAAAAATTGAGTTTAGAAAGAGAAGAGCTTAAAATTTCGATTTCAGCAATTCGTGCTAATAAATGGAAACTTTTGTTCAGGCCTATAGTTTACCATGTACCTTTATTACACGCCAGTAAGAAGCTAATATTTATTTTAAACTGAAAACACTCTTTAAAAACGGAAAACACATTGTTATATATAATCATTCATAGGTGTCCATGTACTCAATTCTTTGCGTGACCCTGTTTATCATTTTATCTATATTCTGAAAACATTTCTTTGTAAATTGAATGCTCATTTTAGCGTAAAAAGGCATACCTTATTTCAGAACCACAATTAAGCAATTTACGCTCATACTCAGTAATGTTTTCAAGCTTTATTGGGTAGCCCTGTATATCAACTATAATATTTCTACACACCATATAATGTACAAAGATTTAGTGAAACTTAAACGCGTACATAATAATTAAAATGCATTACATCCATCCATCAGCCATCATCGCAATCATATGCAGTACATCGGAAAGAATATACTATTTGAAATCTTTTGTGTGTCTCTGTAAATGTAATGTACTTCATATTATGCAAAATCAGTATCGTATAATTTATTTTAAGCCTCAGTGACATACATCAATTTTATTATACATGAAACAATTTAATATATTTAAAACATGTCGCACAATATTCCGTTTTTACAATTACCTAATGGAATTCTTTGTTGTGTCCCTGTAAATGAATAATAGCTATATTTTCCCCGCATATTTTAGTGCACCTTTTAAATGCATATAAATTTTAATATGTTTGACAGGGTGTAACATCTTTAAAATGCCTTTGAAACGATTTTTCCCCATAGCCGTAATGTAATGGAAAACTTTTGACTCTCCGTGTAAGTATACTAATCAAGGTGAGAAACTTCATTTTCAATAGAGTTCGTGCTAGGGTAAACGTCAATAACATACAAAAATTTCAGGGCAATTCGAGTGTATTTACAGAAGTTAGAGCGCGGACAGACCGACAGACGGACAGACGGACAGACAAACCGAATGCATAAGCACTTTTCCACGAATACATAAGCACTTTTCATTGTTTTGGAAAGTGTAACAACGTTAAAATTCATTTGAAATCATTTTCCCCATAGGCTGTAATGTAATGAAAAACTTTTGACTGTTTCTGTAAATAAACTAATCATGGTAGAAACTCCATATTCAACAGGGTTCGTGCTAGGGTAAACCTAAACAACGTCCAAAAATTTCATGTCGATCCGAGTATATTTACGAGAGTTAGAGCGCGAACAGACGGCCATCCGGCCAGACGGACAGACGAACAGACAAACCGAATGCATAAGCACTTTTCAACTTTGTTGGAAAGTGCTAAAAAGGGCAGATGGTTTCTTAAATTTTCACTTCTTTTTCTTTTATCACGTTTCAAGCGCCATCACTTACATGAAGCCGGCGAGTTTAACTTTCAAATGCTGCATATGTGTTCTCGTTAGGGAATTTCATTTATTATATCTTGAGGTAAGTTAAACTAGAAATATCAGTTAGCACTTAAAGTAGTAAATTTATTCAAACTAATAATTTAAATATTTTTAATGATATATTTTTTGTCTTTCTTTTTTCTAAAACTGTAAGATCCTTAATATTAAAAAATCTACATTTCATGATGCAGATCACATTTATTAAAAGGCTGACCTCACCAGTGGCCGAGGTTCTGCTTTCAAATATCGTAGATGGCAGGTAATGGGTACGAACCCATGCGCTCCCCCCCTCGGCATAATCGTTTATAGTCTTCCACATGAAAATCATAAATTAATCATATGAAAATCAAAACTATTTCTTTAATCATGAAGATTAATATCGATATTGATCTTTATGAAAAAAGAAAAAGTTTTGATTATCATACGATTAATTTACCCCATTGGTTTTCTAATTCGTATAAAAAAGTTTTTATTAATACTTTTATTGAACAATTTATTAGATTCAGAAAATTAGGTAACAGCGAGAGCAAGTTTATAAGTTTTGGGGTAATTTATTTTATAAAAACAATTATCTATGGGAGTTTTTGAAATAATATTTAAAAATTACCGTTTAAAAATTGGCAAAACTTTTGATTGGAAGCGTAGCTTAAAAGATTAGTGACGTCTGGGAGTTTGTTGCTTGATGTGGCTATCTGAATGACTACAAAGTACAAACGATAGTTGCGGTTGAAATTACACACGAAAGAAGACACAGAAGTGAGGGCTTCCGTGGCTGAGTGGTAAGACGCCACTCTGCTAATCGTCTTCGAGCGTAGGAGGTTGAGTGTTTGAATCCCACTGGCTCCGTTGCACACACTCTTTGTTTGGAGCTCCTGGTTGTACTTCTCTTGTGTTGTAAAATTTCCCGGTGCTATTTCGTCTCTATATATGGACGATGACTTACAGGCAGGCTTTCATGTCGAGCACACAAGTCAGATGTATGTTATTCAATAATAATGTTAATAATAATAAAAACAAAAAAAGACACAGGAGTGGAACGAATTGATTTGGGTTTGGATCTTTGGACTGGATTTCGTTTGAGTTTAACGCTTCTCGTCACCTGTTGGACTTATAATGCTGATCCCATATAATAAGTTAATTTTTTTGTGCTAGTTGGTAGGTTCAGGCGGAGGTGCGACTATTGCTTGCATTTTGATTTTGTAATTATTTTGGATTTTATAAATTTAAATTATTTTCTTTTTATAAGGTTAATTATGATTTTTTTATAATAACTTTTGGTATTTTGATTATGTTACATATTTTAAAACAAATTTTAAAAGTATTGCTTTGTATTTAATGTAAATTTTTATATCATTATACGAAACCTGCTAATGGTGCCTTATATTTGATTGTTTGGGTGAGTGTATAGAACCATTCCGCCTGCTCATGAGTAATGGCTTATAGTTTAGCTGGTGACTTTCATGTTGTTTCATTTTAGTGCTGCTTTAATGTTTCTTAAATTTTAAAAATTTTATACATTATTCACCTGTCTGCTCTATACGATACAGTTTAATACAATTTTTTACTATAGATGTATATCTATCTATATATATATATACATAAATGGATAGATAGATAGATAGATAGATAGATAGATCCGTATAGAAAGATCGTATATTTTGCCATAAATACATTCGTTATATGTATATTAATTACAGAAAATTCGTTGTAGAGCATATGTACTTAAAATATTACACTCCAATCACATTTCCACAGTTATTGACCGGGATGTTCAATTCACATTGTAAATTCAAACTTTTTAGAGTTGTCATATGAGACTATTTTTATATGCGACTATCTTTTACCTGAATTTTCTATTGAAAATTCAAAAGGACTTTTATTTTGCAAATTTTGTCAAAGCGTCTACTAAGGGTTATGACTTGTGAAAGTAGCGACAGTTAGAATTAAAAATTAGTCAATTGTGGCAGATTGGACAGTTTTTGACTTGGTTAGATGTTCGGTAGCTCGTTTAGACCTATCGGCTTCATTCGGATGGATGGTGTTTCATTTATTTCGTGCACAAATTCAGATGCATGTCGTTATCTTCACGTAAATTATAAACTTCGTGATGTAAATTATTTTTTGACAAAAAATATCAAAAAGCAACATATTACAGAACAGTTGACGTATCAGACGATGTTTGATTTTAACGATCCTCCTCCTCCAATAAAAGAATGCAATGTCAAACGCCGTCAGCAAAAAATATTAACATAATCACAAAATTATCATATCAAGATGTTGTAATCATAAATAAGTCATTTTTGAGAAAAACAGAAATAAAGACGGCTAAAGATATTTCAATAATTTTGATTTTCTAATCACTACCATAGGAAAAAAAAAGGAATAAATTATTTTTGGCTGTTTTAGTAATTTATCGTATGAAAATACTGTAATCCTAAGTAATTCATATTTTGTGAGAAATGGACAAAATATTTCCCTCCTCAACTAACTAAAATTTTGTTATCATAAATAATTTTTTATTCTAGAAATAAACAAAATTTTTCACTCTGTAGCAGGTAATGAAACTATTTGAAGATTCTTTAAGCACGTTTGATTTTTTTTTCAATGAAAGCACTGGTTGCCAATGGTAAAAGCAAAATAACCATTTATTCGCATACTTAAAAAAATGTGGATATTTAGTACCTAAGGAAAAATTCAGTTACATTCTATTTTCAATTTTAATTAAACTCGCATTTTTACTAAATACTGTTAAACAATTTGAAATTCAAAGTTATTTTTTATACATTTTCACAAGAATTGAATATGAAATTTTAAATTTAAATACCCGTACCGTTAGAGATTTTGTTATCAATGGTTTTACTCTGCAATGTTTTAAAAATATCTATCCCGTTTTGACGGTATTCATTTTTGAATCATGAAATTTTAATATATATACAGATTCCGCTTATAAAAATTTAAATTATAATAAATCTGTCCATTACAGAAAAAATAGATTTTCACACTTTAATGCTATTTAAAATATAAATTATACAGTTTTTTTTATGTTTCATCATTGTGTTTTAACATAATATTCGACTTAGATTATTTATGAAAATTCTTATTGCGCAAAATATAATTTATAAAGAGATTATAAATGTTTTTTTTTATGATTGTAGTTATTTTATGTTTCACTCTGTAATTATATAATGAAATTTTACGACTTTCTTATTATGAATAATGCTGATGAAATTTTCTAAATATCGCTACTATAAATGCTATTCGAGAAATTTATTTTTCATTTAGATATTATTACAGCTCATTTTCCTCGTTTTTCTAAAAATTTATTATGTGCATAACTTATTTTATTTTTCATTTTTTAATACATTTCTTAAAATACCGTATAAACTTTTGTAAAAGTTATTTTTCCATTACTTGGATTAATGTTTAATTATAAATGAATTATTATTATGGTTTGGTGTAATTACATAAATTTTTTATTTTTTTAAAAGTAAATCTTAGCTTATATATAAGAATGTCGGTTTAAATTATTTCCAAGGTTGAAAAGTGTTTATGATTTCGGTTTGTCTGGCCGTTTGTTCGTGCTCAAATTACCGTAAATATACTCCTATTGCCTTTAAAAATTTGGAAGTTATTGAAGTTTACCCAAGAACGGAACGATATTTCAAATGCAGTTCCTAGCATAATACACTGTAAAAAAAAATCAAGAGGTTACTAAAATTTTTTTAGTAAATTTTTTAGCAACCATTACAAACTTTTTTTTGCAAGCGAAACAAGCATTTCTTTTGTAAACTGAACAAAATAATTTTTTGTATAGCTAACTTAAAAATTTTTAGTATGAGCCACCAAGCAAATTTTAGTAATACCTCCAAAATTATTTTTAATAACCTTTACATGGGCTTGAAGGGCAGGAGCTTAATTCGAGCTACATCCAGACTTTTGGAGCGGAAGATTTTCGGTAAAATCGCAATAGATGGCAGCACCAAACATTGCTACTGCTCCGTCAGGATATTCATAACCCCTTTATTAACGAGTACTTACACTACATACATTCGGGGCGTATTTGGCAGTGGCCAGTATCGAACCCCGGACCTTTTAGCCTGGAGTCCGTTACTATACCCACTATACTATCAAGGTCACACCAAGTGAGTTTTAGTAATAGCTATTAAAAATATAAAATTATTAACTCTATTCGTTGCTAACTTTTTTCTAGTAATTCTTACATATTTTTTTGTAACCGACTAAGATTACTAAAAATTGTTTAGTAATTACAAGGATCACTAAAGCTTTTTTAGTAGATCGACACTTTTTTTTTACAGTGTAAATTCATTTAAAGGGGCAGTAAAAATTTTCCTAATACAATATCGCCTATGGGAAAAATTCTTTTCAAATAAATATTAAATTTGTTACACTCTGTCAAACATATTAAAAAGAAAATGTATTTAAAATCACACTAAAATATGTTTTTTATAGGGCATGGGATGAAAAGACTAGCTATTATTCAATTACAGAGCCACAGATCCATTACACAATGGTAAAGTGTGTGAGGCGTATTTTAATTATTTTAAACTAATTTATGAACAATTAATTTGATATAATTCATTGGGGCTTAATTTAAGTTATACAATATTATCGTGCATAATACGAACTACGTAGCAATTAAAGGGACGCACAAAATATTTCAAATACTATATTCTTTCCAAAGTACTGTTCCGATGATTGCTGATGGATGGATGAAATGCGTTTTAATTAATATACATGGTTTTATGTTTCACTCAATCTATAAACTTTGTATGATGTGGTAAATGCTATAGTTGATACACAGAGCTACACAAATATCTTAGATACGTTAATGAATATTAGCGTAAATTAATTAAAGATGTTTTTAAATAAGTAAGGTATTTTTGCGGTGAACAGTATTCAGTTTATACTGTATACACTTTCTTGTAGAATATAAATAAAAGGATATACAGGACCACGCAAAGAATTGGATAGATGAACGTCAATGAACGATAAATTCTAAGAATGCGATTTCATTAATTTTAAGAATGTTTTAGTTCAAAATAAATGTTAGCTAAATATTGGAGTAAAATACAGAGCTGTATTCAAGTATGTTTCCATCTATTGTAGCAATTGCTGAAACAAAAAACTTCAATTTGCTAGGAATTTTCCTGCTGTGCTAAATTTCCCATTACATAGTACATATCTGTCAACAGACAGACAAAATACAGGATATTCAAAAGTATTTGAATACACATTTTACTATAGCCAGTAGCCCGTTTTCCATATGAAGTTTTGTTAAATGTTTCAGGAAGTGTTGGAATGTGTCTCATAATCTAAACTTAACGCATGATTTTTCTTACTTTTTTTAGTATGAGATAACTATTTAGATAACTATATATATATGTATATATATTAGGGTGTATTGATTTTTAACTTTTTTTTTGTTTCCAAATTTCAAGTTGATAAAAAATTGCTGCTAGACGACACAACTTACCACAAAAAATTTTGGATTTAAAAAAAAATGTTTAGGTCTCCCGTACTAGACCTTAAGTTTAGAAATTTTACTTAAAAAGTAAATTTTTACAAAATATTAAAAAAAAAACTCCACAAATTCCACAAACAATAAGCATGAAAAACAATAGAAAATGTATTTCATAAACTTAGCACAAAATTTAGGCCTCCTGCTCAAGACCTAAAGATTGATAATTTTGACGAATATCTCGTAATTTTTAGTGGAAATTAACCATTTTTTTTCGTTAAAATCACTAGATTTGAGTGTATTTTTGTTACAGGAGGCATAAAATGACACTATATATATATATATATGTATATATATATATATATAATATATATATATATATATATATATATATATATATATATATATATATATATATATATGTTAGTTTAACGATGTAAATTGTTTGATAAAAGTGTTGAAATAAACTCTATCGTTATTTGTGCTTACTATTGTTTATTACAAATGTATAAAATATTATAACATGGAATAAAATGTAGTATATAAGTACAAAATTTTGCTGATGTATTTTCACAGAAAACATGAGCGAAGTTGTCCCATCAAGAACAACCATAATTTTTCTAAATGGCAATTCCCTCAAATGTAGTAGACACACAACTATCTGCAGTGGGTGTTGTATTTTATTTTCAAGTAAGTTGATAAATCCCTTTGAAGTTTCTGTGTTTGCTGCCGTACCATCACAACCAATAGCTTTTATTTTTTTTTAAGATCGACAGTTTTATTTTCACAATTCTTTACAAGTGATGTAACTTTTTTCTTTTCCTGTTCCATTTGTGGGAGTTACTGACGGAAATACTTGGATCCAGGTTCTTCAACAATAGGTATGTGTTCTTCCATTAATGATTTTCGGATACTTTTAACAGCTACAATTTCTTTTGTTATGGTTTTATCTTTACGACAATCAAAGTAAATGGCCAACAAATCGTAGGTTCGAGTTGGGCTTACTTCTTTACGAGACTTAACTCTTTCACGTGCTACTTTTGATTTGCCGATTACTGCTTCTTGGTTTTCCGCAGTTACGACAGTTAAGTCTCGCAAAAGTGTAGTAGCTAACTGAGATTCAGCTGTACTAGAAATGCCCCTGCGGTAACAAGCTGATTAAAACAAAGACAAGCGTTGTGGCAGTTCTTGTTTTACTTCTACATTTAAAACACTTTTTTGACTCGTATCAAGTACATTTATTTCAAAATCACTATCTTGATAAGATGTGTAAGACATTGAATCATCTGTACTATCACTAGAATCAATGTTGTCAACAGATTTTAAGTTTTCCTCCTCAGTCTTTATTTACAACTACCTGCATTAAAGCTTGTGACCTAAATTTTCTTTCTAATAGCTTTTAAGCTTTTTAGTCTCGTTTTTGTCACACTCTGCAATTGGCATAATTCTAGGACCACGTTGGTCGAGCAAAAACTCGTGTTCTAGTGCCGGGACTTTTTTGTCAATAGAGCAAATACAGTTGCTGAGGTCACATTTGCAAGTACAAATATTTAACAAAAAAGTTTCAGTTTTTGACTGAAAGTTAGTTACTGCATCTTTGTAGGAGTTAGGATACTTCCTTTTAGGTCCTAAACACTTTTTAATTTTCTAAAGCTGCTCATGCAGTTTTAAGACCATAAATATTGTGTTTTTGGTGCAACAAACAGGAATTGAAGCTCTTTTCCATATTTCGTCAAGTTTTAAAGCAACTCTTAATGCAATTACCTTCTTTGCAGGCTGATATATTCCTTCTTCTTTCATTTCAATGCGTACCCACTCAAAATACTTCAAAACCCTCTTCAAAATGTTCTGCCAACCCTCTTGGTTGGCAGAACATTAAACTCACTCACATCAATAGGTGCCCGACAACCGGCCTGTCGATAGTTTGTCTAGTTAGATGCGGTTTTTTACTCGTAATGAACAACAACAACACACACTCAATTGATTCTTAAAATATGACTATCGGTTTAAAACACAACCGTAATGCTCGCTTTCGGGCAGACGACTACTGACAAATCTGAGCTGTAATTCATAGGTGTCCCGTCACCGCGGCTCGACAGTGTGGACATCCCGCACACCATCGATACAAGTTGACGCTTGACGTATTGAAGTGTGATTTATTATTTCAATTATTTCAGCAATTCCAATCAAGCCTAACGAGGCTTTAGTTACATTTAATTACTAAACCAACAACAACACAAATATCAAAACACCGAAAAATGTTCAAAAATTTGCTGAAATTTACGAATTTTAGGCCTTGTGCGGGAGACCTAAATGTTGTGCTAAGTTTTTGAAATACATTTTCTATCGTTTTTTGTGCTTATTTTTAGCGGAATTTTAACTTGCAATTTAGAAGAAAAGTGTTTTAGTTTTTTTTTAATTTTTGTAAAAATTTAAGTAAAATTTCTAAATTTTAGGCCTTGTGCAGAAGATCTAAACATTTTTTTTTTAAATGCAAAATTTATTGTGGTAAGTTGTGGTGACTAGTAGCAAATTTTTATCAACTTGGAATTTGGAATATATATATATATATATATATATATATATAAAGATGAACACCCTAATATTACTTAATCTGTGTCTATAAAAGGATTCTTATATAATTGAATTTATAATTCCATGATAAATTTAAACTTACCTATTCGTAAAATGTTTACTATCAAATACCATTTAAAATAGTTCTTCAAAAAAAGTTCTTCAATTAATACAATGTCAGATTCACCGTATTAATTACACATTTAATTACGAAACTACCAACTTTTAGGTTTATATATGCAATACATTTTTTAAATAAATATATAAAAGGATATAAACTCCCGGATACAATAAATTCAATTACTGCAGTAAATTCTTAGAAAAAAAAGAAGTTGGCAGTTCTATTATAGTTTAAATAATATAAGAAAATTTAAAACTTATTACAATATGTATATAAAACCATAAAGAATAATTAATTACGGATAATTATGTACATTTATTATCCTACTTGGGCAAGCGTTAATTAAAAATTTACCGAAAAGTGTCATTTTTGGAATAAAAGAACATCATAAATTTAGCTGTGAAAAGTCATGTCAAAAACATCCTATGGAAAGGTTTAAAAAAATCTTGCTAATTCATATTCAACATCTGTTTAAGAGATTATTATACAGAGATTTCGATAAAATAAATGATAAACATAATGCCACTTTAAAGAAGTCAAAGTGAAACGTCATTGCTGTAAACACAAAATCAAAGTTTTCGTACATTCTATGAAATATTTTTCAAAAGCAAACATTTTTTTTTCATGCGAAAATATTAAAATTTCTAAAGATAAACATTCTTATTTAATATTTTTTATTGGCTCTTCTAATAACACAGCGTATTTATTGTACAGTTCATTCTAATTAATTTTTATATTAGTACATTTACGAATGTCTAGCCAGTAGTTTAATACATGGGAACATCAGGAACAAAGGGGTATAAGTGACAAATCTGAAAAAAAAATGAACTAAGTGTACAGACGAAATGGAAATTTGCTTTTCTTTTCGGGTAAAGAAATATAATTGGCTTTGTAATTATATGCTGTGTTCTAGAGATAAATTATTTTTGTCAAAAAATAATCAATATTGATAAATTATAATCTTAAAGATTATTGGGTTGTACTTGTTTTACAGTTATTGAAAAATGATTAAATGCACTTTTCTTTATAAAACTACCAGTTTTTAGATTTTTACATGCAATACGTTTTTTTTAAATAAATATATACAATGTAAAAAATTACCGGATACTATAAATTCAATTACTTCATTGACAGCGTTAAGTACTTAAAAAAATACATGCATAAAGAAATGCCTGCCGATCCAATATAATTTTAAGAAATCTAAAAATTTTCAAACTTATTATTAAAATATGTATATAAAGCAATATTGAATAATTAAATAAAGATGATTATGTACATTTGTTATCCTACCCGAGCAAACGTTAATGAAAAGTGTACCGCAAAGTGTCACCTTTGGAATAAAAGAGCAACATGAATTAAACTGTAAGAATTCATCTCAAAAACATCCTATGAAAAAGTTTTAAAAAATCTTGCTAATGCTTATTAAACATTTTTTAATTAAATTATTCCTCTGAGATTTCAAAAGAATAAAGGATGAACATGGTGTCACTTTAAAGGACTCAAAGTGAAATGCCATGGGAGTAAACACAAAAAGAATTTTTCGTGCATTTTATGAAATATTTTTTAGAAAGATGCATCTTTTCATGCAAAAACATTAAAATTTATAAAAATAAGCGTTCTTATTTAAGATTTTTTTTATCCATACATTTAAGAGCATTAAGGAATTTGTTATATAATATATTCAAATTAATTTTCATGTTAATACATTTACGAATTTTTTGATAGTAGTTTAATATATGAGGATCCCAATAGCCCAGGGTTATGCGTGACAAAACAGAAAAAAAGAACTAAGTGCTCAGACGACCTGGAAATGCTTTTTTTTTCGTTTCAGGTAAAGAAATACAATTGACTTTTTAATTATATACTGTGTTCTATAGATAATTCCCTTTATTCAAATAATAATCAATATTGATAAATTATAAATCTCAAGAAAATAGCTCTTTACTTGTTTTATAGTTATTGAAACAAACACGATTAATT
Organism: Maratus speculifer; assembly: GCA_964019185.1. Classification (NCBI taxonomy): domain Eukaryota; kingdom Metazoa; phylum Arthropoda; class Arachnida; order Araneae; family Salticidae; genus Maratus; species Maratus speculifer. The sequence goes on along the minus strand of OZ025297.1, from coordinate 212,139,735 downwards.
GCATTTTTCATTTTAAAACTACCAGTATTTAGTTTTTCATATGCAATTTGTTTTTTAAATAAATTTATACAATGAAAAAAAAATCCCTGGACGCAATGCATTCAACTACTGCAGTGACATCGTTAAGTACTTAAAAATATACATACACAAATAAATGCCTGCAGATCCAATATAATTTCATAATAAAAAAATATTGAAACTTATTATTAAAATAGTTATATAGTAAAAAATAATGAATAATTAAATAATGATGATTGTGTACAGTTATTGTCATACCTAAGTAAGCATTAATTAAAGCGTTACCGCAAAGTGTCACTTCTGGAATAAAAGAACATCATAAAATAAACTGAAAGAAGTTATGTGAAAAACATCCTACGGAAAAGTTAAAAAAAAAATTATGCTAATGCATATTCAACATTTGTTTAGGAGATTATTTCACTGAGACTTCGAAAGAATAAAGGACGCACAAGGTGCCACTTTAAAGGACTCAAAATAAAACACCATGGGGGTAAACACAAAAATAAATTTTTCATACATTTTATGAAATATTTTTCAAAATCAGCCTTTTCTTTTAACTTCAAGCAAAAATATTAAAATTGATAAAGGTGAGTGTTCTTATTTATTATTTTTATACATACTTTTAATATCATAAAGGGTTATATAACATGCATTTATACTATGTTTATACTATCTCTTCTAATTAATATTTATATTAATACTTTTATGAAATTTGCACAATAGTTTAGTATATATTATCGGTTTTATATCGCAATTTAAATATATATTTTAAAATTAACTTTTTTTTATTTATTTGATTGTAATTTGCTACTATCTTGTTTATAGAAAACAAAATGTCATATAACTAGTCGTTGGAGGGCACCGTAATACTTACCCATCATGGATATGCATAACATAATATATGAAAACATAACATATGTAAACAATTTATAAAATGCATTACAATTCCAAAACAAAATATAAACGTAATTTTTAGTATTCTTAATACATCATCAGGCTCTATTAATGAATTTCTGATGAACCAATTTCGATAAATTGTATGAAACGCCAAACTATTCGAGTAGCACTGAATTCCATAAAAGAAAACATCCTTATAACTCTAAAAATAATTATCATATTCGCTAACGATTTCTTGCTTCGAATTAAGTGTTCCATTTGCAATTAAAAGATAACTTTGAATTGCAATTTGAATGAAATACAGGGTCATGAAAAATCAAAGAATGTGGAAAACAGGATTAGAAATATCTCGACAACTAATAATCCGATCGACATCGTTTTTTATGCAAAATTTGTCTTAATTTATTGCCTTTTACGTCCATTCCTTAAAGTTAAAAAATTAGAAAATTTTTACGTAACTTTCATCAGAACGAATTTTTCGAGAGTCCGAAAAAAATAGTTTCGGATAATCGAGGTTACTGATATTAAATAGGCTTCGTCCCATTCTTACATACTAAGCACATACAAAATTTCAAGTCTCTATCTCAATTTCTTCGGGTACAGACAGACAGACACACAGACGGACGGACGGCAATTTTTTTTTCTAAAAGTATGTTTTTCTGAATCTCCAGTGTCCGAAACGTGTAAATCCGTCAAAAAAATTTTTAGATTTTCAAAACGATTGCAAGACTTACCCTATACTACGTATGATGGATAAGTAATAATACAGGGAAGAGAATACGTTTAGCAAGCCAGATTTTTTTTTAGTCAGGGATAACCCGAGTTTAGATATAAAAAATTAGACAAATTAAAAAATAAATATAAATTGGATTACTGAAAAGCAAAATTGTGTCCATTTTGTGTGTGAAAAGAACTGTTATATATGACTATGGTACTAATCTCATAAAACAATTAAACTTACACATTTGTAGTAAGTATATTAGCAAACGCAATTTAGAATAACAATTTAAAAGTAGTTCTTTGAAAAATGGAATATCTGGATCACCATATTAATAATACTTTTCATTATAAAACTGCCAGTTTTCAGATTTTTATATGCAATCATTCTTTGAAATAAATATATAACATGAGAAAATTCCCTGGATAAAATAAATTCAATTTACTGCAGTGACAACATTAGGTACTTAAAAAATGCATGTGGATCCAATATAATTTAATTAATCTAAAAATATTTAAATTTATAATTATAATGTGTATATAAAACAATAATGAATAATTAAATAAAAATGATTATGTAAATTTATTATCCTATCTGAGCAAGCGTTAATTAAAAATGTACCGCAATGTGTCACGTTTGGAAGTCATGTGAAAAACACCTTACGGAAAAGTAAAAAAAAAAATCCTGCTAATGCATATTCAACATTTGTTTGGGAGATTATTCCACTGAGATTTTAAAAGAATAAAAGATTAACATGGTGCCACTTTAAATGTCTTAAAGTGAAATGTCATGGGAGTAAACACAAGAAGGAAGTTTTGGTGCATTTTATGAAATACATTTTATAAGCAGACTTTTTATTTTTTTTTATTTCATGCAAAAATATTAAAATTTATAAAGATAAGCTTTATTAGTTGAGATTTGTTATCCATGCTTTTAATAACATAAAAGATATTATATTATGTAGTCTATTTTTTTATATTATTACAGTTAGAAATTTTTAGAAGTAGTTTAATATATACTATCAGTTTTTAATCGTATTTAAATATAAGGTACCCTGGGGTAATAACGCCAGGCGGGGTAATAACGCCAAGTGCTTATATTTTGCATAATTATGGAATAATCTGGTAAATGACAACCATGTGCTCTGCGCAGAAGGGTTTTGAGTCATATAAATCGCAAAAAACAGCTTCAAGTTAATTTGTTTCATTTTTAGGTCTTATTGTTTTTACAAACAACTAAAATTAACGCTTGATCTAAAATTTGCGAGATACGTTTTGTGATGTGAAGACTATCTTTTTATCCGGAAATACTTTGTTAATTACGTAAATTTGTAGTGCATTTCATGTACTTTTAAAATGTTGTTGAAGATTTTGGATATATTCTCGAGATAATTTGTAATTTAAAATGTACTGCGCAATAACTATACCGGGGTAATAACGCCAATCCTTGATATTAATACCCCGGTTGATTCACTGCAGTGGCCGAGCTACATCCTAAATACAGATTCAAATAAACACAGTTAAAACTGTGCAATGTTTCTCATATTTCTATTTAAGCGGTCCTTTTTAAGCAAAAAGAAGCTCACGGTCTGATATTCTTTTGCCTCATCTCCCCCTCCCACACCACACCTTTATTTTTCTTACACTTTCACAAAAAAATGAACATTTTCAATAGCTGAGAATGCAATTTGTCAATTTCTCAGTTTGTAGAGTTTGTATTTTTAGAATTGGGCTATCTACATGCAATTATTCCATCTTATTTCATAGTTTTGTTTGCATGGCGTTATTACCCATATAGGTGGGTAATAACGCCAAATAGCATTGGTCAAGAAAAAACGCCATTACATTTTATGAATACATATCTGTTAAATTATTTTATTTTATATAGATAGTCAATGAGTTTCTGTATCAGATCCTATATTTGTTTGAAAAATACAATTTAAAACTAAGCCGTGAAAATTGGTAGAACCTTAACGTGGCGTTATTACCCCAGGGTACCTTATTTAATTTTTTTACACATAATTTATAATGTGCTACATTAAACTCATAACATGATACTTATTCTTGTTTAGTGAAAACAAAAATGTTATCTAATTATACAGGAATAAAAACCCCTATTAGCAAGTCAGATCATTTTATTATTAGTAGTAGTAGTATGAGATAACTGCCTTTACCCAGCAAAGAAAGAAACAATGGGCCATCAGTTGGGAAAAAAGATGGCAGCCAGTAAAGTGCAATGGTGCCATTACTTAAACCAGTACAAAAGTGTCCGTGCGAAATGCAGCTCGGCCATCAAAAATGACCAACAGCAGGCCAGTATTGCTATGCCGTCAAATTACTTCAATTCATCAGTTTTCCTGCAGTTCTAGCTCTTATCCTACAGCAATTCTTTTGCTGAGCCAGCACTTTTAATCCAGCACCATCACTTATTCTACAGCGTTTATACAGTGGCAAACCACCAGACAGTTTTTTTACTATGAGCAGACACCCACCCTGCATCTTACAAAAAATTAATATAAAAAAGTATTATAGAATTCTTGACCGTTTTTCTATAAACTAGTTTAACTGAAAGCAGTATATAGCAATATCTTTACAGAAACAATATAATATATAGAAACATCCGAATATATTCAGATTCGCAAACATGCAGTAGACCTTCCCAAGTACTAACTGTGTTCAATTCTGTTTGGATTTTGCGATCGGACCAGCATTAATGCCTTCAGCGTATGCTATGGCTTTTCACTTCTCACCTGTTCTTATTTGATATTTTAAGTTTGTTTCTATTGTAATTTGCCTTCCTAATCTTTAAAGGCATATAGAAATCATATATATTTTACACGCTGATTCTTAAATGTGTGAATTGTGAAACCGAAGTCATTTGTAACTTAGAAAGTCAGATTTAAGAATAAAAAAAAATCCGTAAAAAAAGAATATCTTTATTGTTTTACTGATTTATTTTATTAATAATGGTTCTTATTGTTCTTGTTATATTCAGAATTTACGTAATGGTTACTAATAAAACATTGAAAATTCCAAAAAGAAATTCCAAATACCCAGAATGATAAATTCCGAAATATTCAATGTTTTCCACGCCACTTATTGTAAATGTTCCCAGTAATAATACTGCAAAAATTCTTGCACTTCCATCGTGTGGTGGCACAGCACATGAAATAAAACGGAAGCGGATCAGAATTTTATCTAATAATATCCAACAGGAAAGTTGACTGAAGCTGTCCATAAGTGGTCAAGCAGTGGTAGACCATTAGCCAGCACACTCCATCATTGCCAGCACCTATCTTGCTGCTGGCCAGCAATTTCCTCTTTGCTGGGTAGATATCAAAATTTAGACAAATTATAAATAATATATATATATATATGTGTGTGTGTGTGTGTGTGTGTATTGGATGTCTGAACACCCAAATCTTGTCCATTTTGTGTGTGCAAAGGATTGTTGTATGACTATGCTACTAATCTCATAAAATATTTTAACTTACATATTTGTAGTAAGTATATTATCAAATACAATTTTTTAAAACTAGCTCTTCGAGTAATGAAATATATGCGTCACCATATTAATTGTACATTTACAATAAAACTACCAGTTTTCAGAATTTTATATGCAATACTTTTTTTTCGAATAAATATATAAAATGAGAAATATCCCCGGGGAATCAATAAATTCAGTTACTACAGTGACAACATTAGGCTCTTAAAAAAATTACAAAATGTATATAAAACAATAATAAATAATTAAATAAATATGATACTTAAATTAATTATCGTACATGAACAAGCGTTAAATAAAAAAAAAATACCGCAAAGTGTCGTTTTTGGAATAAAAGAACATCAAAAAATAAACTGTGAAATGTCATGTCAAAAATTTCCCATGGAAAAGATAAAAAATTTCGTGCTTATACATATTCAACATTTGTTTAGGAGTTTATTCCATTGGGATACCAAAAGACAAAGGATGAACATGGTGCCTCTTTAAGTGACTCAGAGTGAATTGCCATTGGAGTAAACATATAAAGGAAATTTCCCTACATTTTATGAAATATTTTTCAGAAGCAGGTGTATATTTTTTAATTTCATGCAAAAAAAAAAAAAAAAAAAAAAGGAAAAAATCATGTATAAGCGTTCTTAATAAAACATTTTTATCCATACTTAATAATATAAAGAGTATTATACTATGAATTCTAATTAATTTTTATATAAATACATTGGAAACTTTTAATCAGGTTTCTTTTTCTTTTTCTTTTTTGTATATTATCGGATTTTAATCGCATTATATTTTTAAAACTGGAACAGGAAAAATATAGGCATCATTAGATTTTTTTTTTTGAAATATTTTTAAATCGAAAGGGATTTTATTTTAATGTATAATAAAAACGATATTGTGATTGGTTTGTAATTTAAAAAAAAATTATTGCAATACAAGTTTATTTTAATGTATTAAAATTCAAGGAATCGGTTTAATATTTTATGAAAAAAAATAAACATCTCTCAAAATAAATATTCATTTAAATTCTATTGATATAAAATGATAAAAAAACTATGATAAAATTTTACCACGTAAAGTATCATCCACATGTGTCCTCTGTGTCATAACTGTTCGGTTTTGGCACTGAGAGGCTCAGAAAATGATGGATAACAGTTTTACATCTTTGCCACTGTTCCTTATATACGCCTCTCTCACACTTTCGTCATTGTGACGAACTACAGACGCCATCTGCTGGCTTTCTGAAATTTGCATATTAGTCTTTAAGATGTGTATGATAATTCTGCAAGTGAAATTTTTAATTTAGAGTTTGATTTCCATATAATTATGAATTATCCTTAATTTAAGGACATGAGTGTATAAAATGTGAAATATCCCCGGACACAATAAGTTCAGTTACTGCAGTGACAACGTTAGGCTCTTAAAAAAAATTACAATATGAATATAAAACAATAATGAATGACTAAATAAAGATGACGATTAAATTTATTATGGTACCTGAGCAAGCGATAAAAAAAATACCGCAAAGTGTCACTATTGGAATAAAAGAACATCATAAATTAAACTGTGAAAAGTCATGTCAAAAATTTCCCACAGAAAAGATTAAAAAAATCGTGCTTATGCATATTCAACATTTGTATAGGAGATTATTCGTAAGATTTCAAAAGAATAAAGAATGTACATGGTGCCACAGGTGGTTAAAGAACTGAAAGTGAATTGCCATGGGAGTAAACATAAAAAGGCAGTTTCCCTACACTTTATGAAATATTTTTCAGAAGCAGATATATTTTTATAATTATACTATATATTCTAATTAATTTTTATATTAATACATTGGCGAGTTTTTAAACAGTTTTTTAATATATATATATTATCGGATTTTAATCATATTGTATATTTAAAACTGGACTAAAGGCAGAATAAGGAAAAGATAGGCATCATAAGATTTTTTTGTTTGAAAGGATTTTAAAACCGAAAGGGTTTTTTTTAATATAGAATAAAAACGATATTGTAATTGGTTTGTAATTGTTTCAAAAAATTCTAGAAATACAAATTTATTTTAAGGTATTAAAATTCAAGGAATCGTTTTAGTATTGTATAAAAAAATCATCGGTCAAAATAAATATTCATTTAAATTCTATTGATATAAAATGAAAAAAAAACTATGATAGATAATGATTTGCGATTTCGATTTTTAATCAATTTAATTTTTACATTTTGCCAACTCGGTTTAATCGATGAAAAAGAAATCGACTCAAAAAAGAGAGAGAGATGCCTAAAGATCTAATATAATTTAAATTATCTAAAATTATTAAACTTATTATTTACCTAAGCAAGCGTTAATTAAAAATTTACCGCAAAGTGTTACAATTGGATTAAAAGAACATCATAAATTAAACTGTAAGAATTCATCTCAGAAACATCCTATGAAAAAGTTTTTAAAAATCTTGCTAATGCTTATTCAAAATTTTTTCATTAAATTATTCCACTGAGATTTCAAAAGAATAAAGAATGAATATGGTATCACTTTAAAGGACACAAAGTGAAATGTCATGGTAGTAAACACAAGAGAGAAGTTTTCGTGTATTTTGTAAAATATTTTACAAAAACAGGCTTTTTTAAACTTTATGCAAAAATATTAAGATTTATTTGGATAAGCGTTCTTATTTAAAATTTTTCAGCTATTTTTAGAACTTCCTCTAAAGTTGAATACTGCTAATACATTCGGTTAGTTAGGCCGGTTGTCCACGCTCTAACTCCCATAAGTGTATTCGGATTTCCATGCAATTTCAAAGGCTTATTTAGGGTCACCAAAGTATGTTTGGCATTGCATATGAAGTATGTTCGATTAATCGTTCATTTCCAAGGACATTAATAATTTACGGCAAATTTTCACTTTTGGAATTAAAGAACATCATAAATTAAATTGTGAGAAGTCATGTCAAAAACATCCTATGGAAAAGTTTTAAAAAATCTTGCTAATTCATATTTTACTTTTATTTAGAAGATTATTCCACTGAGATTTTAAAAGAATAAAAGATGAACATGGCGCCACTTTAAAGGTCTTAAAGTGAAATGTCATGAGATATAACAAAAGAAGGACGTTTTTGTGCATTTTATGAAATATACTTTATAAGCAGACTTTTTATTTTTCAATTTCATGCAAAAATATTAAAATTTATAAAGATAAGCTTTATTATTTGCTTTATAATTTTTTACTGCGCATGCGTGAATGCTATTAAAATTTCATTAGCATATTATGTTAGTTAAATGTATAGAGCAACGTTTGTGAAAATCTCAAAAACATAGTTTAACAATTCTGAAAATTATCGTTGATAGAATGAGATCAAAATCCTTTATTCCCTAAATGAAGCAAAAAAGATGAGCGGTTGTATCCATATTCCATTGTTTAGTGCCTACACAATATTGCACGTACAACTAATATTTCGATAAAACCCCTGATTTTTTTGCTTCCTTTTAGGAATAACGGATTTTAGTTGATTCTATAGACGATCATTTTCAGAACTTTCAAGCTGTGTTTTTGACACTTTTACAGAATTTGCTCAATACATTTAGCTAACAAAATATGCAAATGAAGTTTTGATATCTTTGACGCATGCGCAATGAAAAATTATTTACTAAACCTACTCATTTTTCATACAATTTTTATTATTTTAAAATTCTGATGACAGGGTATTGTGTACAATGATGTTTGCCATATTTTCAGAAAAGAACATTATTTTATATTAAGAACTCTGCAAATTATAAGCAAAAACTTGGAAAAATTTAGGACTGTTTATATAAAAACCCTAATTTTTCTACGAGTGTACATGCTATCCTTATAAAAATAAACACTGTGCATTACAATGAGCCACTTAATTATAATGTGCAGTTTGAAAGCTTTTTCTACTTTAGTTTTGACATTGTTATCCAAAAGATCTTCGTTCTTTTTCAATTTGTTGACGGTCCCCTGTTCGATTTTGGGTGAAACTCTTCATGAAAATATATGACGCGTGCTATGTTGTATACACACCTAGAGTTTCACCACGTTTCGATTGCTATTTCTTTCATTACTTACTTAATTAGCAATTATGCTTAACTTTTGGTCACCGGTGTGTGTGTATATATATATATATATATATATATATATATATATATATATATGTAGTAATAAATATAATTCGACGAAATAACTATGTTCCATAATCTCTAGGAATCCGCAGCAGCACGAGCAGAGTAGTCTCTCCGACAGATGGCGATCAGTGGAAGAATTTCATTGGGGTATTATCCCATTATAAAAACAAACACCATCAGTCTTCAAGTGCTTTATTTATGAACTCATAAAATAGGTAAGCTCTTCCCCGCAATCACCTTAGCACACATCGACACTACCACCTTCGTTATCCAGTCCACATCATCAGATATTCTAATTCAGCGAGGAAATGAAACGGGCGTCTTGATAGTTTAAAAATCAATTGCATTCTAACGCTCCTCAAAAACCGAATGAAAAAAAAAAACATTTTCACGACAAAACTAGCTCCCAGCTACTGCGCGTCAATCATTTTAAAAATCCAATTAGGATTAACTCGAGTCTCAACGAAAACAAATGATCAGTTCTGATTGGTCTTAGCAGGCGTGTCCTCGGCAGGATCTATATTTTTCCTCGCAAATAACAAGCCTTTTAACAACGCGCATTAATACCGGTCACGCGATGTTAAATAAAAAATAAAATTAAAATCCCGGGAATATTCCAGAAAGTAAAAAGATTACGAAATACCTCCCGCCTTTTTGAGAAGCAAGCAATAATTTATTAATAAATAAAATAAGAAAAAGAATTTTAGCTGTTACAAGTAAATACATTACAAAACTAAGATTGAAATATGTTCCACAAATTTAGAATTGAAGCTAAGAGAGAACAAAATGGCGCAATTTTTTTTTATTTTATTACATATATATGTATATATATGTATATATAAATAAATATATATATATGTATATATATATATATATATATATATATATATATATATATATATATATAAATATATATATATATGTATATATATATATATATATATATATGTGTATATATATATATATATATACAGGGTTTTTAGTAAATAACTGACCCATTTTGAAATTAAATAACTAAAGAACGGTTTGAGATAAAAATGCGCGGTTTGCTGCATTGTTATTAGAAAACCAACAAATTTTTAGATATATACTTTCTTAAAATAGTTCGAAATTCGACTAAAAGATGGCGCTGACGGCGGCAACAGGCTGTCGAAATTCAGACATTACTGTAGGTTTCATACGTATGAGCTTTTTGGCTGATTTCGCAAAGTCGAATCTCTGTCGACATGTTCAATCGACGCTCCAATCACCAGCAGAAATATAGTTTGTTGGATGGAAAGAGATTTAAAACAATATTTATGCTTCAATATTGTCGATTTACTTAATAAAAAACAAAAAATAATCATCAACCTTTGATACATTTACCATAAGTAAATTGTATTCCAAAAATGTTTTTTAACCGGTTATCTGATTTTCTTTTTAAGTACAATAAATTGAAAATATTGGATAAACATAGCTTTTTTAAATTAAAAAAAATCTTAATATTTAATCTAAATGTTTCTTTCATTAAATAGTATGAAATTGTATTTAAAAAAATTAGAGCTGTCAAAATGCTTTAAGAGATGGATCAAGCAAACTCTTCTTGCCTATACGACATGTAGTGAAGTCAGAAGATAAAACAATAGTACGCAAATAGTAGTTCCAAGTTCTCTGTCTAAAATAAAAGCAGGAGAGTGACTTTTTATAAATTGGCACATAAAAATATATTAAACCTTAAAATAAAGGTTCGTTTATACTTTGTGTATAACAAATCTTGTCTTAAACACACACAAAAAAAATATATTAATCAAGACGCAGAAAGGAACATACAAAACTACCTGCTAAGACGAAAACCTGTCTAAAACGAAATATTTTTCATTTTATCGCAAAACGAATTCACCCCTACGTTATATTCATATTTTGACATTTGACATATCTGAAAATTTTATTACGAAAGCCACGACAAATTTTAAGATGCTTTTTGCACACAATCCATTCCTCTTCTTCCCTTGATTGCAAACGCATCTACTTTGAAATGGAAGGATGCTTAAAAAGAGAAAAAATGCTTAAAGAGAGATTTTAAGATGACAATTACACACACGTCTCTCTCCCCCCCAACTGAAAACATAATCTACGCTGAAATGGAAGGATGTTTAAAAAGAAAAGAAAAGCATTGTACCTGTTTTTATATCCTGCGAGTCATCCCCTTTCAAAATTTCATCACAGAAGGCATAATAGATTCTGGTTTATCATGGAATCATCATAGTTTTACTTATTTTAGTACAATTTCATAAGTATAAATATTATCGAATTACTGGAACATTGTTGCTTTTCATATATAATTTTTAAAAAGTTTTTAGAATTATTTTTTTAAATAATGTTCTTTATTTCAATTTAAATGCAAGAGGAATTTTTAGAATCATTCTTTCCTTTCTTTTGCTCATGAAAAATAATTAAGGAAAGGTTGGGGGGGTGGACAAAAAATATATTTCATGATCTATGATGTTCTTTGTAATAAAATCTTCAAAAAAGGTAACTCGCAGGACATAAAACAGGTACAATGCTTTTTTTTTCTTTTCAAACATCCATCCATTTCAGCGTAGATTATGTTTTCGGTTGGGGGGGGGGGGTGATGGAGACATGTGTGTAAAAGTCATCTTAAAATCTCTCGTGGCTTTTGTAATAATTTTTTTAGATGTGTTAAATGTCAAAATATAAATAAAATGTAAGAATGAATTCAGTTTTCGGAAAAATGAACAATATTTCGTTTTAGGGAGGTTTATGTCCTAGCGTCTGGTTTTGTATATACTTTCTTCGTCGAAATCAATATTATTTTATGTTTAAAACACGATTTGTTATAAACGGATTCTTTCATTCTAAGGTTTATTATATTTATATGTGCCAATTTATAAGACACTATCCCGCGTTTTTTAGACAGGGAACTTGCCAACGCTATTTCCGTACCACTGCTCCGTTAACCACTTAACTGATTTCACTGCTAGACGTAGGCAAGAAGAGTTTGCTTGATCCACAAATTAAAGCTATTTAACACCTTCTATTTTTTTTTAAATACAGTTTCATACTATTTAATAGAAGAAATGTTTAAATTAAATATTAAGATTTTTTTATTTAAAAAAAGCGGCGTTTGCCCCATATTTTCAATTTATTGTACGTAAAAAGAGAATCAGTTAACCGGTTACAAAAACCTTTTTTGAATACAAATTATTTATGGTAAATGTCTGAAAACTCAATAAATATTTTGCTGGTTTTTATTAAGTATAATAGACATTATTCAATTATAAATATTTTTTTTAATTTCTTTCCATCCAATAAACTCTTTTTCTGCAGGTGAGTGGATTGTCAATTTAACATGTTGACTGAAATTCGACTCTGCGAAAGGAGCCGAAAAACTCATGCGTATGAAAACTAAAGTCATGTGTGAATTTCAACAGCCTGTTGTCGCCGTCAGAGCCATCTGATGGTCGAATTTCGAACTATTTTAAGAAAGTGTATACCTAAAAATTTATTGATTTTCTAATAACAATGCAGCAAACCACGCATTTTTATCTCAAACCGTTCTTTAGTTATTTAAATTCAAAATGGTTCAGTTATTTACTGGACACCCGGTATCTGTATATATATATATATATATATATATATATAGATTTATATATCACTGTTTACTTATAGTGTTTCATTATTTGTTATTTAGAAAAAACGTTTACGAAACAGAATCACTACAGTAATCATAAAATCAACAATAAATAAATAAATATTTCTTAAACCTCAGTATTATAAAGTGATAGCATTTAACTCAAAGTGGAACACAAAAAGTAGATTCTTGTATGAATGCTTTTTCCTGAAAAGCAATGCGGGTTATTGGAAAAACAATAAATGCATTTATCGAAGGAGATATCCGATATATGGTCCATTTAGTAAGATGATAAAGGAAAAAGATACAAGTGTTGCATTTTTCAAAAATCAATAACAGATGCCATGCATAAAGTTTAAAATCTCTAAAAAAATATCCATTTATCAAAACGCTAAATCGGCACACTTGATTTTGTATTTAACATTTTTTTTCTAATAATTTTCTTTCTAATTGTTGTTTTTCTAATAATTGTTCTGAACTTTGAAATACTTGTTGACGACCAGGTTCTTCGAAGTATGTATTCGCTGAAATTCATAAATAGCTGTAAGATGTGATCGCTTACGAAAAAAAAAAATGCTTTTAAAAAATTATTTATTTGAAGTAGAATTGAAATTTTAAAACATTTCATATAGAAAATGTGGTGCCTGAGAGCATTTTTAAGAAACAGTCTTCACATGACTGAGTTCGTAAAGTGCGCGCCAGCAATTGATTAATCATTCCGTATTTCATACATTTGCATGACTGATTGCCGTAAAAGAGCACATGTAAAATGAATGGTATCATGTGCGCAAAATTTCTCTGTTACGCCTTAATCAATTATAATTTTGAATTTGATGGCAGGGTAACCAGAAGTAGCAGTCCTAAAAAATAAGCCAAAAAGAATTCGACTGTCAAATCGTGCGTTAGAGGCATGTTTTGAGAACATTCTCTAAATGACAAAACATAGCGAATGTACATGACAATTTTATTATGTTACGAGGAAGTTAGACATAAAATTAAGATGATATTTTTACTGAAGCAACGTAAATCTTTATTCTTTTTTTATTATTTATAGCGTGGGAGAATAATCATCTTAATGAATTCTCTTCTCTTTATCTGAGAGCCACTTTAGTGATAAAAGCACATGTTAAATATTTTTCTTTCTTATATTTTGATGGAAAAATTACTGTGATAACCAAAATTAATGTTCAGATAAAATGGTTAAGTAATTTAAGATTAGTTCTAACTGAAATTTGGAAAAAAAGGAAAATTTAAGAAAACTATATGTGATTATATATCACATTAATGTCAGGCGGAGATACATTTTCTAGGAAAATCTGTAAAAGGTGGTGGTATTTAGCACCTTTAGTTATTCGCTTAATACTTAAAACCCGAGTGGTGGTTGCCTTCCGTTGGGCTAAATGAGCCAAATGTGTGTTTGCGACTGGTTCATTGGACACAGATAATACATAACGATTAGATCGACGAGAACCAGATAAGATTGACCTATCACATTCCCTCTACAATAAAACTGACCGCGTTATGAAAATTTAAAAACACAGGACATATACCACGTTTCTGTATATAAAAACAAATGAGTTCAGCCTGCTTTAAGGAGTCATACCGCAAGTGCTTAAAGTATTCGAAGGACTTATTTCATGTGTATTTGCGATTTGAAAAAAATGTATATGTTTTACTTTTGAGTTAATTTTTATTAAGTTTTAGATTGACTAAAACAATTGTTTTCTAATTGAAAAAACAATTGTTTTTTAATTGGAAAAAACAATTATTTTCTTTTGAAAAAATTTGAGACAGTTTCTTTTCATGATTTTATTTGAGCAGAAATTATGTTATTTATAATTTTTTTTTTTAAACTTCAAAGATTGTAAGCATGTATTCCCAGTTCAAAATATCCACTAGAACTCTAACTCATTTTCAAATATCCGATGGTGATTAAATTTTACATACTGATGTAAATCCGAAGACAATCTGTTAATGCTATAATTTTTTTGGATTACCATATATTTATATATATTTTATAGGATAACACAAAAATTCTGGACAGATTATTGCCAATACATTTAAGAAAAAAGTTTTAGATTAGATAACACAAGACTCCTATATTTGTGTTTTTTAAACTATTGTGTATTATTTATCACTGAGTTTTCAACTCTTATGCCAGAATTTTTTCAAATGATAAACTGATGAAAAAAAATTGCATTGTATAAAATAACGGAGTTGGCAGTGTTTTTTCACTTTTGAAAATTGATTTTTATGTACTTTTTAGCACTTAATCTAAAAACAACCTTCAAATTTAATCATCATGTTAGAATTTATTTGCAAATTTTAAAAATCAAAGTTAAAATGTGGCGAAAATCTTATACCATATATCATATGTAATTAAAAAATATATATATACGAGTGCTGCCATTTATATTTCTGGCCTTGTCAACAAGGAGTGTTATTATTCGACCGCTGATGATTTAATTTGAAAGTTTGATCTTTTTAACCAGAGAGAATTATTTGCCAGCATTTTAGAATGATTTGCCAGTTTAACTTCATTTGTGTCATTTACAGTAAATTGAAAAATTCATCTTCTGCAAAAAATGGAATTGACTCGCGAACATTTTTCATAGATTTCGATGTGGATTGTCAACATAATAGTACTTCCATGAACATAATTTATATATAACGATAAAGTAGCATCCTAAAGCATTGTAAAAAACTGGTATAACGAATTCATTCATGGTCAATGTTCACGCCAGGACGCATTCCGTGAGCGCCCACAAAAATCGGTTGTTGCGCAAGAAAATATCGATGCTGTGCTTGAATTGATAATGCCAGATCTTCGTATGACATACCGTGAGATTGAGGGTTTCTTGTACATTAGTATTAAAGGTATCAATAAGATATTGCCTGAACATTGTCAGTAAAAAATATTTGTTCGAGTTGGAGACTGCATAACCTGACATATGCTCAAAAGAAAGCTCGTGTCGATAGGTTCAAGGAAATGTAATACAAAAACGTTCAAGGTACATCAAAAGCTGTACATAACATCTACACAGGTTGCGAATTATGGATATATGCATATCAGCCAAAAAGAAAACAGCAATCGACTGTATGGTTTTTCCAAGATGAGAGAATTCCAACAAAAGTTGTTCTAGCAAGAAACACATCGAACAAAATGGTTACCTGTTTCTTCAGAATTATCAGTCACGAGGCAACAGTAGCATAATATTGTCAGAATCTCTCGGCCTCGGCCACTCGTGGGGCATATAAAAATTTGTAGTACATTCAATAATAGTCATTTTAAACAAAATATAAATAACTTTATACAAAACAAACGTAATTTTTTAATAATTTTCAAATTTATTTCGTAACAATTTAAAGGGATTGTATGCCAAAATTTAAGGCACCAAAAAGTAATCATAAATGATATTATTATAACATACATGTCATATATATATATATATATATATATATATATATATATATATATATATATACGTATGTATGTATGTATATAGGTATCAAAACAAAAACCCTTAACAGGTTTAAAGTTTTGACGCAGCTGTGTAACTTATGGCTCTAAGGATTTTAAATATGAATTTTAAAAATAATGATATCAAATTTTGAGTGACGCCATGCTATTAACTAAAAAACGCATTTTTCTATTATTTATTTCATCACTTTATTTTTGTTCTATGTATAATAACATGTGCAACAATTATCTTCAACATGAAAGATGTATAAAACTTTATTCACTGATATTTTTTCACAAACGCCTCTCATAAATTGAAAATATAAGTTTTAAAATATATGATATAAAGTTTAAGTGATGCCTTTATGTGACTTTAAAAGGTTTGTTTTAAAAATCAAATTATTATTTTTTTATTTGGTAAAATGTATTCACACGTATAAAAAATGCTTTTAATTTTCCAATTAGTTGTTAAATATAATTTTAATTGAATCCATACTATGCATTTAAAAGTATTTATTTCAACAAAATGACTCATCTTTTGTGTCACGTTATTGAAAATTGTATGTAATATTTATGTAAATGGTTTTTTTGCGTCAAATTATCCAAATTAAGTGAAGCGCATGGAAATGGATAATTTTTAACAGCTCTTCAATTCTCACATTTTAATAGAAAATACAAGCAAAATTTACTCAAAACAAAGTTAACTTTTACACACAATGAAGATTAAAATTCTTTAATTTATTTAAATAATAAAAGAAACTAATTTTTTAACTGTACTTAACTATATCCCCTTAATCCTTTCCATCAAGGGCAAATTCTGTTCGTAAAATGCTAAATTATTGCCTGACACCAGAATGTATAAATGACTTTAGAAATTAAGAACTCCTTTATCAAAGCTTCGATAATAAAAACAAATTTTCACTAAAATATTCTTGGCGCCAATTGCAAGTTTAGAATTAAAATTAGGTGCACCCAGAGTGGACACTCTGTACTTAAACGAAAGAGTTAAGTACTTATAATTAAAAGTAGTTAAAAAATAATTCATAATTTAAGGGTGAAAATGGAGTTTTGAAAAAAAAATTGCAACAATGTGTAAATAAAGTATCCTATGTGTAAAAGTGTAAAAAATAGCCCAAATGTGTAAATTTTACACCTAATGTGTAAAACGTGGTAAGTATGTATATATATATATAAACCTCTCTCCCTCTCCTTTTCTCTCTCACACACGCAAACACGCATGCACTCAATATATATGAGGAACCCAGAAGCCATAGGGTATAAGTGGCAAAAATAAAAATAAATAAACTAAGTGCACAGATGACCTGGAAATATGCTTCTTTCTTTTCATGTAAAGAAATATAACTGATTTTCTTATTATGTACTGCGTTCTAGAGATGAGCCACTTTTCCCGAATAATAATCATTATTGATTAATTATAAATTGAATGAAAATTGCACTCAATTTTTTTACAGTTATTTAAATAAGAGTTCAAAGACTGCAATGAAATAAACGGCCGTTTCCTATTTCAATTCAGTTAATTATTATTGATGTTTTTTATTACTTTCTAATTATCCAACTATCTCTTAATCCAGAACAGTCTAAAAAAACTACCATTTTTAGTGTTACAGCATAAGAACGTTTTTCAAACACACTAAAATAAATACAAGGAAACGTAAAAGAAAAACACCTGCTATCCTTTCAACATTTTAATCAATAATTCTTTAGCATTGAATAAAATTTTACACAGATATATCATGACGTCACAGAATTAAAACAAAGTCAAGTCAATACAGTGGCGTGAATCCGTCGGCATTTAGAATTAAAATATAAACATAAAAATCAATATATGTTTAGGAATGTTTAGAAAATGAATGTTTTAGAAAATGAATGTTGTTTAGAAAATGAATGTTTTAGAAAATGAATGTTGTTTAGAAAATGAATGTTTTAGAAAATGAATGTTGTTTAGAAAATGAATGTTTAGCATTAATGATTTAGAAAATGATTACAACATAAATAAATCTTACTTAATGATAAAAAAATGATTATTATTGCAATAAATCTCTTTTAATGATTTAGAAAATTATTTTACATTACTTTTGACTGATTTATTATATTAAATGATTATGTTAAATGATTATGCTAAATTATTATGCTACCGATAACAATGTTTACATTTAACTTCAATTATCTTTAAACTCAATTTACTTGAGCCAAAAATGCGTAACACCATAATTCTGATCTCCCCCCTTCCTTCACCCTTTCTTTTCACATATTAGAAGCACAAGAATATACAATATACCACATTTGTCTAAATTACAAGAAGACACTCTTATAATGTAAAAAATGTACAATTCAAAATTCCCTCTGAAATTAAAGCTTAGTGCTGCCAAATGGTGTGTTCCCGCGGAGATACAGATCTTAAAAGCTATGAGGAAGATGAAAACATGGATCAATTCTTGAAACAATGAAAAATTAAAAAAATATATTATAAAAGGCCTTTGCAATCGAAAATTCAGAAACATTTCCTAGTTTTCAGATTTCTCACAATAATTCAGTTGCAAAAATTTCTATATGACAAGTTTAAAATAATGTTTGTGAAAAAAAAATATTTAAATCACAATTTAAAACTGAAGTTTAATGCCATCTTTTCAAAGTACTGAAAAATTAAATTTTATTCCAGTACGTGATTAAGTAACATGTAATTTAGATTAAAAGTTATGAAATTATTAATTTGAAACTTTGATTTTTGATATTAAGTTATTAAAAATAAAAAAAAAAATTGCACGTCTGTGATATAATCATAATCCCCCCCCCCTACAATTTCGAAAAACAGTGTTGTTTTTATTTTACTATCGTATACTTTTCACATTCATATTCTGTATTTTAAAAATATTTTAGTGTACCTTACATTATTGATAATCATTGCCTAAAATTGATGCTTGTCAGTTAGTTTAGTAATACTGGTACACTTTTTTAAATTGCCAATCTGATTGCCGATAAAATCCAGAAATTTATAATTTGTTAGATGCATTCGTAATACAATATTTTATATTGTCAAAAACAGTACTTATTTCATTTTATAATTTATAATAAATGCCTATTTTAATAATAGAAAGTAGTTTATATAAATTTAATTTTAAAATATATTTATTGAAATTTATTCCAAGTAAACTTTTATTTCATTTAAATTAGATATAGTTGTAATTTGATTTTGTTTAACTATTGCATTTAAAAAAAAATAAAATTTCATTTAATCATCTGATTAACAATTTAAAAAATATACACAAAGGAATGGGTGATAAAGGTCAACTAACTTTATTAACTCATTTTAAAAAGATAAGAAAAAAAAGTCAAAGCCCTGGACAGGATAGAGCTCAGAACCTTTGGATCTCCAGCCCAGTAACTTGCCTACTGGACCACACATTTACGCGGAAAGGCAGAGAAAAATGAAGCTGGAGAAAAAGAAAGAACACGCATGAATGTAGTAGATGGCTTATCGGGTATTTGCATTGAGATTACCATAGAAAAGCGAAATATATAGTTCGATTTTTCATGAGGATTATATAAGAAACAACAGTTTTCCTAGAAACTAGGTGTCTTATTCTCTTAATAAAGAACAGATTCATATATATTAATTTAAAAAAAAATCGATTTTAAAAAAGGCCGATTGCGAGATTTAAATCTTTGGAATGGACACCATCGATTTTGTTTTAAAAATGGGTATCGAGATCTTAAAATATTACTGAAAGTAGAAATGTAAAAAATCAAAATAGGATTAGGCTGCAGATGTAAAGCTCTTCTTAAAAAAATCAGAACAATATGATATATATTTAAAGGCGGCTTTTGGCATTTCCTTTGATCTCGAATTAGCTGTATATATGTGTTCCGCCCTTCGACCATTCTACGATGCGATTTTAGGCTTGAGACTGCGTCACAGGAATGCTAACGCCTTCCATGATATATAAAACAAACTCTTTTAGTCTGAAAAAATTTCTGCAATAATGTAATGAAGTATGTCTGAAGAAACCGAAACATGTGACTTTGAATGAAAAATTGGAATAAAGAGCAAAAACCAAATTTCCATCATTGAAATGACCATTAAAAAGGAAAAAGTAAGATGCCTTTTAAAAAAACAAGGTAAGAACCTTTCAGATTTTGACAAAAGAAAATGATTAAGAAGAAATTGTTTCATTAACTTATATTAAACCTACAAAATTAGTTATAGTAAAAAATGCATTTTACATTGGTACGTCTAACTCTTAAAAAAAAAAAAAAAAAAAAAAAAAAAAAAAAAAAAAAAAACGCTATTTATCGTCATATCAACAAAAAATTTTTTCTATCAAATGCAGTTGTGGAAATTGTTAATATTTAACTTTAATCGTATATCTAAGCAGTAAAAAATAATAATGATATGCTATTATGATAAAGTTATCAATTAAGGTTCTTATGCTAGTATTCCAAAATGATAACAAGCAAAATTTATTCAACTTTGACACAATCATAGAATCTAAACCCGGCATCATTTTTACCATATCAAAATTTACAAATGTACATTTCACATCTGTACTCATGTTTCAAAAAATTGGCATTTTAATTTGATAATTTTGATTCAAAACGTGAAGTTTCAATTCTATCAGCTGAAATAGATATTAAACTGTTGATATTCTTTTACGTGTAAATTAAATTTTGTAAATAAAGTCAAAATTCCCCGGGTTTTATAACAGAATATATTTAAATTTCTATTTTTTCACTTTTAATGAGAAACTGACAACATAAAGATACAGCACTCATTTTTTCCTTTTTTTCTTTGCTTTAAATAGAAATGGAGTACTCCTGTTGTCCGATTAGAAGCAGTATTAAAATCTACAAAAAAATCAATATTTAAAAAAACAAATTAAGATGCAGCTTTCAAACAAATTTCATTTAAAAATACACTTTTAGTCCCATACGATGGTGTAAAAATTGAAAATGTGCGACATGAAGAATTTTAAAAACATTTAGTACCAAAAATTGCAATACCGAAATTAATTTGAAATTTGAAAGTGTTGCCATGCGCAAAATGACGAATGCGTTACACACAGACACGTTTGGCCTTTATAATATAGATAAAGGTTCTAGCTTAATAATTATAAACAAATGGTGTGTACTTTTTGAATTTTTTGAATTAAGGTAAGAAATTAAAGTTCGATTAAAAAGTAACTTGAAAACAATTTCTCAAATTTCGGCTTTAAAAAATGCTTTTCAACAATATATATTATTTTCTTATTTCTCACAATTTTTTTTAGGTTTTAATTTTGAAAACTTTTATTTTTTATGTCTATTTTAAGTGTATAAATATCATATACAAAAATGCATTCTAAATGTCTTTCTTTTTTTTAAAAATTTACTAAATAAAATATATCTAATCATTTTGTGCATATTTTATGCACAAAATCGTTTGTTATTATTTTTTTAACTTTACTGCTCAAACAAATTCAAATTTTCATTGCATAGGATAAAAATTTTATGAGACTTTTAAATATGACATAAATATTCATACACAATACATTTAAAAAATAATAAAATGATAATAATAATAAATATTTTTAATTGTTTTAAAGCTACAGTTTTTCATTTTCTTTTACAATACACTATCTCATTAAAATATCTAAAGGTTGTATATCTTTTAAAAATAAATGCAGTAATTCCTAATACAAAGAAAATCTATCTAAAAATAAATATCCCTATAAAACTGAAAAACATTCTGGTCGTAATAATTTAGAATCCCACATAAAGGCATCCTAATATCATAAATAGCTACTAGAAACGTTAAGCTTTATAAATTAACTTCTAGGTCAAATTTAATTTTATGTGCTACTTGATGAACTATACTGGGAGTATATACCTCGTATATATTTATAAGATAAAGCTATTCGTCGCAATAAATCAGTTCAGAATATGAGAAACAATCCCACGCATGCATGCTTACATACATTTTCTGATTTATCTTCATCAAATTTTGCCTTTTCTTAGGAAAAATAAGCCTTTTTTTTTTTTTTTTTTTTTTTTTTTTGTGCATCTAGTTTTATTCTTGTATCGCATTTTATCTAATTCCGTGTTATTAAAATCTTTTAAATTTTATGCATTGCTCTAAAAATAATAATTTTGCATTAAAAAACATTTTATATTGATTATTATTTCATTTTAAAAATGAATCATTATTTTTTGAGCAAATCAGGAAATTAGCTGCATTTTCTGCTTGTATTAATTTACACCGGGTGTTTCAGCAAATAAATAAAAGTTTTAATAGAAATAGCGTACACCTAGTTAATTGAAAATCAAGTTATTTTTCTCTATCCTCTGTCTGTCTGTCACAGAGCCCGTACATAAAACGGTATAAGTCAGAGAATTACAGTAAAATTAGATGCAGTAATAATACAAATATTACATATAATTTTACTGCAATTGTTTCGGCCAAAACCACTGGCAATGTTGCAGCCAGCAGTTTTTTCCGTAAATTTAACGGATTTTTAATTTTTACAGTGTACATTTAAGATTGTATACATTCATATGAGATAGTCAAGAACGGTTAGTCAAAACAAACCAACAGCTAGTCAAAAACGGTTTTACTAGATATGAAATGGGATATTTTGAATAAAAACTAAAAGAATTTCTTAAAATATCATTAAATTTTTTGAATGTGCTAAGCATTTCAAAAAATCTGAATCTTTCTTCGTCAGGCGCATTTACTTATTTATTTATTTATTTATTTATTTTATAATGTTTTAAGACATACGTTAGTTTGTATTGATTAACAGCGGTTTCAACTTATTTTCTAATTATTTTAATTTAATAAGTCTATCTTTTCACTAAATATATCAGGCAGAATAAAACATTCCTTGTATAACAGCTTTCATAAAAGTATATAATTTTTATTAAAAAAATTATAAGATTATAAAATATGATGCACTAAACATTCATTATAATTCGCAATTGCATGCCTTAAAGACAACTGTCGAGACTTTATATTTTTCCCCGGGATTTAATGTATCATATAAAAATGAAAATACATCTTGTTTTTTGACATTTTTTGTATATTCATTATTATTTTTTTCTTTGCTTATTTGTGAACTTATATGCAAAGTATGTATCTCATTATTTTTCATATTTAGAAACGAAAAAAAAATATGATGACTGACATACAGCAATTTAATGTTTACTTTTATGCATCATTTATTAACTTCAATAAAAAAAAATACTTTAAAACATTTCAAAGAATCATTCACTGGGAAAAGAAATCATGTTTTAAATAATGTCTCAGAAAACATATTTATTTTGCCCCAATTTCACTATTTTTTATTATTTTTTTGTCTAATTATTGGCACATTTGTAAAATAATTTAGTTTATCTTCATAAGTATAGGGATTGAGTTTATTTCTTGTTATTTATACAATAAATAATTGAATTATTATTATTAGAAAAATACTAATATTTCAGAAAGCAGAGAAAACTCATTTACAGTAACCGGGATATTATTTGAGTGTCCTTTGCAATCATTTATTTTATGTCACATCGTACCTTCTCTTCCCTTATTTGAACTGTAATAATTTTAGGAGTTTATAACATCTGTTTAAAAATGTCAATAACATCAAAACATAGTTAAATATATGAATCATAAAAAATTAAAAGCACCAACGTCATATACATATCAAATTATAGATTTATTTATCAGTGATTCTTAAAAAAATAAAACTATACTAATATTCCATTACAAATGAAAGAAGCAATTTAATAAGCGAAGTAATAACATGGTTTTCCGATTTTCAGTCAATTGATTTCATAGAAGTGTCGTTGAATCCACACCACCGAATTATGTATAATAATTTCTATATCGTAATTTCAGTATGAAAGAAAACTACAAGATGTTTCTATCTTTAGTATAATATTCAAACTAGATGCAAAACCATTGTTTAACAAAAAAAAAAAAAAAAAAAAAAAAAAAAAAAAAAAACGAGAAGAAAGAAAGAAAAAAAAAACTTATTACACTTCTACAATTTTACTATCCATTCTCCCTAAAACTTTTACTGACCCGACTAAAAATCATAACTTTTAAAAAATATATCGTCATTTTAATACTGAAATTTTCTGCTTGTAATACACGGAAATGAAGCATGAATCTTTGCATTGCATGTTTTATACAAAGATAACACTATTTCGACTAATTCTCAATCAATCATAAATAACGAGCTATTCAGAAAATTATATAAAAAACCGTATGGGTATTAAATTTTATGCTGTGGAATACAGTACATTGCACAGCATATAGCATATTGTAGTACAGGATATTTATTCTTAAAAATCTATGCATTCCAATTTTAAAAAAATAAGCTAAAAATCCAGTAATTAACATGAATATCTGATTAAAATATAAAATGAATCTGCGTTTAGTAAGAATAGGGATTTTTCATGTTTTATGTAGTGGGACCATAGACTATAGTCTATGTGATACAAAAGTATACATATTAGACTACCTCATACTGTATGCTTAAGTGTTGTGAATTCTGAGCTTGTCCATATAAAACTGGATAATAGAAGTTAGCTTATCTAACATTTCCAAAACAGGGTTATACTAAAGCATGACTACATAAGGAGTAGCCCCAGATACCGCGAGCATTTGGAATCACTTATTTAATCCATTCTTTCTGTTACAAATAGATTAACATTTTTTGATAATTTCGATAAATGGGTACTCTGATACCAGAATATTTTCGACATTTTTCAAATTTCATTAATAGTTATCATCAAGTTTAATTCAAGTTAAGTTTAATACAAGCTTATTTTAAAATTTGTAACTTTTTTTCTTTTTTCAAAGACGAAAACAGCCATTGTATCTTTTAGCAGGTGCTGACTTGGGATTAAGCATTTTCAATCAATGAAAAATAAAGTAAGCCCATTTAATCGGTGATTGTCACTATTTAATTAAATTATAGTTCAATATTTTTAAAGTCAATGAATTAGCGGTTTAGAAATTCTGGTTGTAATAATTAAGAATCTCACATAAAGGCATCCTAATATCATAAATAGCTATTAGAAACGTTAAGCTTTATAAATTAACGTCTAGATCAAATTCAATTTTATGTGCTACTTGACGCACTATACTGGGAGTATATACCTCGTATTTATTTATAAGATAAAGCTATTTGTCGCAATAAATCAGTTCAGAATATGAGAAACAATCCCACGCATACATGCTTATATACATTTTCTGATTTATCTTCATCAAATTTTGTCTTTTCTTAGGAAAAATAAGCCCTAATTTTTATTCTTTGTACATCTAGTTTTATTTTTGTATCGCATTTTATCTAATTCCGTGTTATTAAAATCTTTTAAATTTTATGCATTGCTCTAAAAATAATACTTTTGCATTGAAAAACATTTTATATTGATTTTTATTTCATTTTAAAAATGAATCATTATTTTTTGAACAAATTGAGGAAATTAGCTGCATTTTCTGCTTGTATTAATTAACACCGGGTGTTTCAGCAAATAAATATAAGTTTTAATAGAAATAGCGTACACCTAGTTAATTGAAAATCAAGTTATTTGTCTCTATCCTCTGTCTGTCACAGAGCCCGTACATAAAACGGTATAAGTCAGAGAATAATTTGACATGTGTGTTTTATATTACAGTAAAATTAGACGCAGTAATAATACAAATATTACATATAATTTTACTGCAATTGTTTCGGCCAAAACCACTGGCAATGCTGCAGCCAGCAGTTTTTGCCGTAAATTTAATGGATTTTTAATTTTTACAGTGTACATTTAACATTGTATACATTCATATGAGATAGTCCATAACGGTTAGTCAAAACAAACCAACAGCTAGTCAAAAACGGTTTTACTAGATATGAAATGGGATATCTTGAATAAAAACTAAAATAATTTCTTAAAATACCATTAAATTTTTTTAATGTGCTAAGCATTTCAAAAGATCTGAATCTTTCTTCGTCAGGCGCATTTACTTATTTATTTATTTAATTTCTGATAATGTTTTAAGACATACGTTAGTTTGCATTGATTAACAGCGGTGTCATCATATTTTTTTATTATTTTAATTTAATAAGTCTGTCTTTTCGCTAAATATATCAAGCAAAATAAAACATTCCTTGAATAACAGCTTTCTTTAAAGTATATAATTTTTATTAAAAAAATTATAAGATTATAAAATATGATGCACTAAACATTCATTATAAACCGCAATTGCATGCCTTAAAGACAACTGTCGAGACTTTATATTTCTCCCCGGGATTTATTGTATCATATAAAAATGAAAATACATCTTGTTTACTGACATTTTTTGTATATTCATTTTTTTTTGCTTATTTGTGAACTTATATGCAAAGTAGGTGTCTCATTATTTTTCATATTTAGAAACGAAAAAAAAAATATGGTTCAATGACTGACATACAGCAATTTAATGTTTACTTTTCTGCATAATTTATTAACTTCAATTTAAAAAATACTTCCAAGCATTTCAAAGAATTATTATCTGGGAAAAGAAATCATGTTTTAAATAAAGTCTCAGAAAACATTTTTATTTTGCCCCAATTTCACTATTTTTTTATTATTTTTTTGTTTAATTATTGGCACATTTGTAAAATAATTTAGTTTAATTTTCATAAGTGTAGGGATTGAGTTTATTTCTTTTTATTTATACAATAAATAATTGAATTATCATTATTAGAAAATTACTAATATTTCAGTAAGCAGAGAAAACTCATGTACAGTAACCGGGATATTATTTGAGTGTCCTTTGCAATCATTTATTTTATGTCACATCGTACCTTCTCTTCTCTTATTTGAACTGTAATAATTTTAGGAGTTTTTAACATCTGTTTAAAAATGTCAATAACATCAAACCATAGTTAACTATATGAATCATAAAAAAAATTAAAAGAATCAACGTCATATACATATCAAATTATACATTTATTTATAATTAATCAGTGATTCTTAAAAAAATAAAACTATACTAATATTCCATTACAAATGAAACAGGCAATTTAATAGGCGAAGTAATAACATTGTTTTTCGATTTTCAGTCAATTGATTTCATAGAAGTGTCTTTGAATTTACACCACCGAATTATGTATAATAATTTCTATATCGTAATTTCAATATGAAAGAAAACTACAAGATGTTAATATCTTTAGTATAATATTCAAACTAGATGCAAAACCATTGTTTAACAAGAAAAAAAAAAAAAGAAGAAGAAGAAGAAGAAAGAAAAAAAACTTATTGCACTTCTACAACGCTCTACTATCCATTCTCGCTAAAACTTTTACTGACCCGACTAAAAAATCATAACTTAAAAAATATATATATAGGCATTTTAATACTGAAATTCTCTACTTGTAATAAACGGAAATGAAGAATGAATCTTTGCATTGCAAGTTTTATACAATGATAACACTATTTCGACTAATTCTCAAACAATCATAAATAACGAGGTATTCAGAAAATTATATAAAAAACCGTATGTGTAGTATATTTTATGCTGTGGAATACAGTATATTACACAGCATATAGCATATTGTAGCACAGGATATTTATTCTAAAAAATCTATGCGTTCCAATAAAAAAAAGCTAAAAAACCAGTAATTAACATAAACATCTGATTAAAATTTAAAATGAATTTGCTTTTAGTAAGAAAAGAAATTTTTCATGTTTTATGCAGTGGTTCCTATAGTCTATATGATACAAAAGTATACATATTAGACTATCTCATACTGTATGCTTAAGTTTTGTGAATTCTGAGCTTGGCCATATAAAACTGGATAATAGAAATTAGCTTATCTAACATTTCCAAAACAGAGTTATACTAAAGCATGACTACATGAGGCACTAGCCCCAGATACCGCGAACATTTGGAATCACTTATTTAATCCATTCTTTCTGTGACAAATAGATTAAAATTTTTTGATAATTTCGATAAATGCGTACTCTGATAACGAAATATTTTCGCCATTTTTCAAATTTAATTAATAGTTAACATCAAGTTTAATTCAAGTTAATTTTAATACAAGCTTATATTAAAATTTGTAACTTTTTTTTTTCTTTTTTCAAAGACGAAAACAGCCATTGTATCTTTTAGCAGGTGCTGACTTGGGCTTAAGCATTTTCAATCGATGGAAAATAAAGTAAGCCCATTTAAGTGGTGATTGTCACTATTTAATTAAATTATAGTTCAATATTTTTAAAGTCAATGAATTAGCGTGTTTTTAGAATCTGGGGTGTCATAAAGGGGGTTCGCAGGCTCAGCTCGTTCTGCCAATACCCTACTAGCGTTAAAAAAATTACACATAATACATGGCATACAAAAAATTATTTAAATTCTAA
Organism: Maratus speculifer; assembly: GCA_964019185.1. Lineage (NCBI taxonomy): Eukaryota > Metazoa > Arthropoda > Arachnida > Araneae > Salticidae > Maratus > Maratus speculifer. The sequence continues at coordinate 212,110,998 of OZ025297.1, read as the reverse complement.
AGTTCGTACAACAATAGAAAACCCACTTCCAACATTTATAACTCATAAACAGCCTTGTAAACAAAGTTTTTTGTGTAACTATGTCTGTTAAGCATGCCGTATCCAGGAGAAAATATATTTCAGTGTAACACAGAAATGTATTCAATTTTAATTATATTTCGAATAATGTAACATCATTAATGTATAATCTAAACAATTTTCAAATCATAACTTTTAAAATCCGAATTAGTTTGTATGACCCTGTAAATGAATGATGCATTTTTTCCGGCCATATTCAACAAAAAGCATGTCTTAGTACGTCTCCATATCAATTACATTATGTCCAAAACAGCTTAAAAACAATAAAATATCACTGAAACGATTGTTTCTCTTACATCATAATATCACATGTATATTTTGTGTGTCTCTGTAAATAACAGAAATCATATACAATTTTCAACGTGTAAAAAAAGAAAACAACAGAAAAAAATATTTTAAAAAAGTGTATTTAAATAATATGTTCACTTTAGATACTGAACTTATTTTCTCTAAGTATGGTTGGGTAATAATTACACCCTATAAAATTACAAAATAATAAATGTTTCCTAAAATAACTGTACTTATTTTATGACACACACTACAATTAAGATACTGGATATTTCTGCTCTGTCATTATGATAAATAATAATTAGTTTTTCTGAATATGTATTCGAAAACTGTTTTCCGTATCTTCCCCTCTTTTGTCCAGGTATTATATTGCATCTTATTTTCTTTTTGTTTGAAATTATTGTTAAAAAAATAATTCGTTTTAATTCCTTTAATTCCTTTTTACTAAATTTACATTGTATTCCAAATTCTACTTCACAGATTTAAAAAAAAAGAAATATACTTTTAAAAAACCCCTCTTTTTTAAAGATTAATTTAAAATAGTGTCGTTAGAAACAAAATTTTTAACTTAAAATAGAGATTATTAACTTTTTAAAAATTAATACTTTGATACAAAACTAAAAAAATGCTTAAGGGTTTGATTTATCTGTCCGTCTGCCAGTCTGGGCGCGCTCCTATTGTCTTAAATATACGCAGATTGCCATGAAATTTTTGTAAATTATCGAGTCACCTTAGAACTAACCTTTTTTCAAATGCAGTTTTAGCTTGTTTAGTTTATGTATAGAGGCTGTTAAAAGTATTCTATTACATTACAACAAAATGAAAAAAAAAATGTTTTAAATTAAATTTGAACTTGTTACCCTCTCCTTCACATAAACAAATTAAAGTGTACTTACGAAGTGCACTAAAATATGCATTCTGGAGAACATACGGTGTTTAGCAATAAGTTCAGTTTTATTCACTTCCAAGTTAACACTTTTTTATTTTTATTTTTTTACGTAATGCTATAGGAGAAATTGTTTGCAACTTTTAACACCAACCAATAGAGATAAAAAATGTTTGTGTTTCGGTTGTCTGTTTGTATGGTCGTCTGTCCACACTCTAACACCCATAAATATACTCATGTTTTGATATTTAAGGATCATAAAATATAATTTAGGATACCCCAGGCATGTTTTTATTGTATATGAAGTATGTGGGATTAGCCATTCATTCATAGGGCCATGCAAAATGATTGCATTATAATTGGCGACTTATAAAGACAGCTCCATTTTGTATAAATGCATTCCATAAAAAAGGATAAAAAACAAACAGAAGTTATTATTAATTCAAAGTATAATTATAAGAAGAGTATTCACAATCGGCAGATGATACATTGAACCGCTGAAGGTAGACAGATAAACCGAAGTCATAAACAATTTTCAACTGTGTTAAAGTGTTAAAAAAGAAAACAAAATAGCAAAATTTATGTTTAAATAATATGCTGGTTCCAGATACTGAGCTTATTTTATTGAAATACAGTAAGGTAATAATTACATCCTATAAAATTACAAAATAATAAATGTTTCCAAAAAAAACTGAAGTTCTTTTATGACACACACTATAATTAAGATACTTGATATTACTACTCTGTAATTATGATCAATAATAATTAGTTTTTCTGAATATGCATTCGAAAGCTTTTTTCCGTATTTTTCCCTCTTTTGTCTAGATATTATATTTCATCTTATTTTCTTTTTGTTTGAATTTATTGTTAAGAAATTACTTCGCTTTTACTAAACTTATATTGTATTTCAAATTCTAGTTAGTAGATTAAGAAAAAGAAATAATTTATTTAGAATTTTACCACTTAAAAAACCTCTTTTTTTCTAATGATTACTTTAAAATTGAGTCTTTAGAAATAATACATTTAACTTAAAATATAGAGTATTCTCTCATTTTTTTATTAATACTTTCCAACAAAACTGAAAAGGGTCCACGGCTTTAGTTGTTTATCTATCTGCCAGTCTGGCCGAATGTCGTATATGTACGCGGATCACCCTGAAATTCTTGTAAATTATTGATGATTAATCTAGGACAAATCAAATTTCTAAAAAAGTTCCTATGACGTTTAGTTTATTACAGAGACAGTTAAGAGCAATTTATTACATTCTAGCCAAATAGAATGCAAATATTAGTTATTTCATTTACAGAGCATCACAAAATTTTTATTACATAATGCTATAGGAGAAAAGTTTGCGGCTTTTTGAAATTTTCCAACAAAATTGAAAATCTTTTATGCTTTCGGTTTGTCTGTCTGTCCATATAACCGTCTGGATTCAATCTAATCCCCCTAAACATAGTGGGATTTTGAGCAATTATTAAACATAATTAATGATCCCCTAGGCATGTTTTGTATTATTGCATAAGAATAATATGGGATTGATAGTTTATTTTCAGGGGCATTCAAAATTATTTCATTACGTTATGTTCTATGGGGAAATTTTTTTGCAAAGTATTTAAATATTATTAGGTTATTCCAAATGTATTGAAAATTATATAAATCACTGAATTTCACTGCGAGTACGTTAGAAAAGTGCACTCATAGGATTTTTTATCCATTTACAAGGACGCACAAAAGAAATAGATTACAATAATGTCTGTATAATAATTGCTAAAAATTAATTTTTAATATCGGTATGCGCTTTTAAATTTTAATGTTTTTTAGGTGCGTTCGTAATTACATAAATATGTAGCTCCTATATTAATGGTGTGATCTGTCCGTCTATTTATCTGCCTGTTTCTCTATCTGTCTGTCCGTCTAATAACAGCACAAAAATTACCCATCGTAATCGTGTAAAATTTTAAATATATATTACCTGTAAAATCTTATTGAGTCATTTCAAATTCTAGTAAAATCGAATATATAGATCTAATTTAACGACAGTCAACATTATTTCGTTAAGTTACGGTCGATGGGATAAAATAGCTTCTAGTGCATTTAAATGATGCTAGACTCGCCGAAACGTAATGGAATATACATTTATGAAGGACACTAAAATGCACATTTTATAGAATATGCATAATAAAGAATATTTATTATTTATTTACGATGCACCAAAAAAGATTTTCGTTACATATTGGTGTAGTGGGAAACATTGTTTGCGGCCTATTTTAATTATGTTAAATATTTATTTATTTATTTATTTATTTTTTATAAAATTTATGTACCATGTCAAGGTTTATTATAAGCTAGTTTCTGAGTAATAGAACATGTATTTCCATATTTTTGAATTAGATATATTTATATAATTTATTAAATAGTACAGTTTTGTTACATTATTGTGAATGTTTCTTGAAAATTCCATAATATGTGCTGACGTATGACTTTTTATTTTTTGTTTTAATTATATTAAGCTGTATCAAGTATAATGAAATTGTATAAAGAAATGAATTTTCATTTATAATATGGGCTTTTAATTTTCCCTACCTTCATGCATATTATATTGTGTGCATAAAATCTATAGTTGATATATAGAGCTACACAAAAGACTTCGCAGAGGTTTCTGAGTATGAGGGTAAATTACTTAAAAGGGATTTTAAAAGGATTTTTTACGCTTAACTGCATTCCGTTTACAAAAAAATTGTATCTGAAAATGTGATTGCAGCATTTTAAATAGTGTTTTAGTTTGAATTAAATTTTATTTAAATATTCGTGTATAATAAAGGTACTGTGTAAACTACAGAGCTAAACAAACCATTTAAGCGTGGTTAAATTTATTAATATGAATTGCTGAAAGAGACATTTCAGTCTGTTATGCGTTTTCTTGATAAACTAAATATTACCAGTATACGGTATGCATATCAATCTACAGATCAAATACAAGGATGGTCAAAAATATTAAAACACATATTTGACTAAGGACAGTATCGCGTTTATTTTCCTAAATGACGTTGAAGATTTTGAAAAGCGTTTCTTTATCTTTAGAACCTTCAGAAAACTATTTATTTTCGAAGTTCAAAGACGAATTTGAAAAAATAAATTATATTAACTGTCAGCAGATTTCGAGAATAACTTCCTAGAGCATTTTGCAGATCATAAATCAGCTCTATTCACTTAAAAAAGAAAAAAACAACAACAAAAAACTCATTTTTTTTTTTTTAATCTGGCACACATTTTCGCTGCATAACTGAATTTGTGGCTGCAATTGTATCAAAATAATGTTAATTTTCATATTAATGGTAATGCTGATAATAGTGTTAAACATGTCTATTGAATATCAAAATATTTACCTGAAAACTGATATCACCTGATGAAGTGATATTCAGATTTATGTTTAATGTTTAATTTTATATTTAACTGATTACTGCATTGTAAAAGTTAACAAGAAACGTTTCCGAAATTTTTGAACAGCAATTAATAATTATGTTTTATAAATTATTCTATGAATTTCGAAAACAAATATTTTTCTGTGGTTTTTGAAGGTAAAAGAATATTTTTCCGAATATTCGGTGACTTAGAAGTCATCATTGTAAACATTTTAATAGATTAGAAGCATCCTCCATTTTTTACAGTGTACAAAGATCCTAAAAGTAATTTAGGTATGTGTGTTTGTTTACTTGTAAATATGTATGTATCATGATAGTCTCTGCTCAATGAGTCTAATTAATTTGCAGTTCGATTTGTAAGTTAGTGTGGTATTCAGAATTTGCTTTATATTTCTTGATTAAATTATGTTCAATTGTTAAGAAGTATTCATTTATTAACTTTTAAAAATAATAAATTAATATAATAAAAGAATGAACAGAATTTCGAATCAGTGGATGGTTTTTTAAAGTTACAGTTTCAAATAATACGCAAAAAAATCTGTAATGTTTTTATGTTTATGTGTGTTTGTTTGCTTGTATTGGGTTTATGTTTCGCATTAAATTCTACAAGATGAATCCGATTAATTTGCAATTAAGTTTTTAATTTTGTTAACTTCGCATAATTATCTTTGTATCTTTTTTATTAAAATTAAGATATATCGTTAAGAAATATTCTGAACATTTAAAAATAAGAACTTAATATAAAAATGTAATGAACAGAATTTCGAAACAATAAAAAATATTTTTTTTTAATTTCAATTTCAAATAATGCGTAAAAATTCTGATTTTTTATTTATGTGTGTTTGTTAGTTTGTGTGGGCGTAAGTCTTGTGTTAACATCTGTAAAATAAATCTGGTTAATTTAAAATTCAGTTTGTAAATTGTTAAGACACTCATATTTATTTTATACTTTATTTTTTAGTTTAAGAAATTTTAAAAACATTTCAAAATAAGACATTAATAAAATAATATAATTAATGGAATTTCGGATCAGTGCATGATTTGTTTTAAATTTCAGTTTCAAACAATGCGCAGAAAATCCGAAAATTTTTTTGAGAATGTGTGTTTGTTCATGTATGGGTGTATGTTTCACGATGTCTGCAAAATCAATCCGACTAATTTAATAATGATTCATGAACGTTGGTAATGTATCTGAATTATCTCTATAATTTTTGTTTGATTATGTTTAATCGTTACGAAATATTCAAAACATTTCAAAATAAGAACTTAATACACTAACAGAATAAACGGAATTTCGAAAAAGAGGTTGATTTTGTAAAATTTCAAGTTCAAATAATGCGTAAAAAATCCGAAAACTTTCTTATGTCTGTGTGCTTGTTAGCTTGTGGATGTAAATCTCCTCATTATCTGAGCAAGATGTTTCCAATTAATTAGCAATTCGGTTTGTAATTGATGACGTACGCTGAATCATCCTTAGTTAAATTATGTTCAATCGTCCAGAAATATTTAAAGCATTTTAAAATAAGACCTTAATATAATAATATAGAATGAAAGGAATTTAAATCGGTGAATGATTTTTTTTTTCATTATCAAATAGTACTTAAAATTAAAGTACTTAAATCATTATTGTTATTAAAGATATAAATTTGATTTCATAAGAAAATGCTAATAATAATAATAAAAATAATTAACTTTTTTTTTTACTGACATTTTTTTGGAAAATTTTCCTATTATAAGCAAGATAATTTTTTTTAAAACAATACGGTTAACAAAATACAAGAATAACTTTGGTAGAAATAATTTAGATTTTAACAAGAAGAAGAAGAAAAGAAATACCGCAAAATTTTGCTAGAAATGTTAAACTTTTAAAATTAGTGGCGACATCAAGCTAAATTGTATGTATGTATGGCGCACCTTGATGTGATATACTGAGAATAAGTGCATCATAAACTTTTATTAGTTGAAGATTCTCATCGCAAATATCTCTTTAAATTTTAAGAATTGTTCCCATGAAAACATAGTTCTACATATTTTTCGAATTTCCCGTTTACTACATCTTATTTGCAGTAGAAAATTGAGCAATAATTTTTGTGTCGAAGTTTATATCGAATGAATTTCTGATATTTATTATGGAAAAATTAGTAAACAAATATGTAACTTAAAATGTATTTTTTTAATGTATGTTAACTGACATTTATTCTTTGAAAAAATGTTTTATTGTAAGCAAGATTATTTTTTAAAGGAAAATACGGGTAACAAAATATAATAATAACTTTGCTAGTATTAATTTAGATTTTAACAACAAGAAAAAAAATACCGCAAAACTTTACTAGATATGATGAACTTTTAAACTAAATCTCGACATCAATTTTTATGTATGGCGCACCTTGATGTGATATACTGAGAAAAATCGCATCAAAAAATTTTATTAGTTCAAGATTCTCGTCACAAATATGAGTTTAAATTTTTAGAATTGTTCCCATGAGAACATAGTTCTACATATTTTGCGTATTCCCCGTTTACTACATATTATTTTCATTAGAAAATTGAACAATAATTTTTGTGCCGAAGTTTATGTCGAATGAATTTCTGATATTTATTATGGAAAAATAGAAAAAAGATATATAATTTAGAATTTTTTTTTCAATGTATGTTAACTGACATTTGTTTTTTAGAAAACTTTCTTATTATCAGCAAGTCTTATTTTTAAGGAGGAAACGGGTAATAAAATATAAGAATAACTTTGCTAGTATTATTTTCGATTTTAACAACAAGAAAAAAAAAGTAATACCGCAAAAAATTACTAGATATGATAAACGTTTAAAATTATTGGCGACATCAAACTAAATTGTATGTATGGCGCACCATGATATAATAACTGAAAATAAATGCATCATAAATTTTTATTAGTTGAAGATTCTCGTCACAAAATCTGTTTAAATTTTAAGAATTGTTCCTATGAAAACATAGTTTTACATAATTTCCGCATTTTCCGTTTACTACATCTTATTTTCACTACACTTTATTTTCATTAGAAAATTGAGCAATAATTTTTCTGTCGAAGTTTATGTCGAATAAATTTCTGATATTTACTATGGAAAAATATAAAGAAGATATATAATTTAGATTTTTTTTTCAATATATGTTAACTGACATTTATTTTTTGGGGAAATTTCTTATTAGCAGCAAGAATTATTTTTAAGGCGAATACGGGTAACAAAATATAAGAATAACTTTGCTAGTATTAATTTAGATTTTCACAACAAGAAAAATAAAGTAATTCCGCAAAACATTACTAGATATGATAAACTTTTAATATTAGTGGTGACATGAAACTAAATTGAATGTTTGGCGCACCTTGATGTGATAACTGAAAATAAATGCATCATAAATTTTTATTAGTTGAAAATTCTCGTCGCAAAATCTCTTTAAATTTTAAGAATTGTTCATATAAAAACATAGTTTTACATATTTTCCGCATTTCCCGTTTACTATATCTTATTTTCACTACACCTTATTTTCATTAGAAAATTGAGCAGTCATTTTTCTGTCGAAGTTTATATCGAATGAATTTCTGATATTTATTATGGAAAAATAGAAAAAAGATATATAATTTAGAATTTTTTTTCAATGTATGTTAACTGACATTTATTTTTGGAAAATTTTCTTATTATCAGCAAGAATTATTATTAAGGAGAATACGGATAAGAAAATATAAAAATAACTTTGCTAGTATTAATTTAGATTTTAACAACAAGAAAAAAATACCTCAAAACATTACTAGATATGAAAAACTTTTAAAATTAGTGGCGACATCAAACTAAATTGTATACATGGCGCATCTTGATGTGATAACTGAAAATAAACGCATCATAAATTTTTATTAGTTGAAGATTCTCGACGCAAATATCTGTTTAGATTTTAATAATTGTTCCCATGATTGCATAGTTCGGCATATTTTCCGCATTCCTTATTTACTACATCTTATTTTCATCAGACAATTGAGCATTAATTTTTGTGCCGAAGTTTATGAAGAATGAATTTCTGATATTTATTGTGGGGTTATATGCGACTATCATAAAAAAAATTTTAATAACTACATTTATATAGAGTATGATACATGGAAATTGAAAGAAGACGATGGAGAAATTGAGATGCATTTTTACTTATTTATTTATATCTCTAACCTCTTGTTTCAAGACAAATGGAAAAGCACGTGTGTACTGAAATATATATATATACAGGGTGAGTCATAAATATCGAAACAATAGACTATCTCCTTAAATATTGCTCCTAGACCCATATTTCCAATTGCAAAATTTCATTAAAAAAGGTGAATTTTTTGATAATATAAGTTGCAACTCCATGGGGGGTCTATTTTAAAAAAAATACGAAAATTAATTTTTTTTCGGCCCCCTGGAGGACAAAACTTCCAATTAGAAAAATTTTCCTTATCCAATCCTGAATTGAATAACAACAAAAAAAATCATCTCGACATCTACAAATTCCCGAAAGATATTAAAATCCAAAGTTTTCCAAAATTCATGACTTACAGCACTTAAGAGTACCTCTGAATGCAGAGAAATCAGTTCATTTGAAGTACAATTTTGGGATCAACCATAAATTTACGATTGTTAATATCGATCCAAGACAATACTTTAACTTTTAGATATAAAATAAAAGCGTATAGGTTTTTGCTTTAAACTTCCTTGAAATATGCTAGATGTCCGCATTATCTCCACCCTGGCGCCAACCCCGTAAATGGCACGACCCATTGGCCGGATAGTCTTATTTAACACTTATTAAAAGTGTTATTAAATTAAGTGATACAAATTAAACTCTCATTAAAAGTGTCTTAAAAACTTATTGCCGCAGGCGATAAGTTTAGTAAAAATATTAATAACGATAATGACACTTCCATTAACGGAATCATTGGAAATATATTTTTATAAATTACATAGAAATATTTTGTATTTAGAAATATTTGTATTACTGAATTTAATTTATATAATCCTAATAAATTTTGTATTCATGGTTTTTTGTATAAGAGTGAATACGCTATTGTACCAACATTTAAATATTTACAAAATTAATTATAGTACATTCGCACATTGTTTATAATATTTTAAGTACAATATCTCACATGTTTAATGCATATAAAAATACGGTTCAAAAACCGAATAATTTAAAAAAGTATAAATCGTTATGAAGCATCTGAAAGATTACTTAAAAAAAAAAATACTGTTTTCATGAATTTTAAATTTATATTGCAAAACAACTACGTATAATAAATAAAAAGGAACGATAAATAAGAAATAAAAGTGATAGCCACAGCAATTACAACAATATTTGAGTATTTATAAAACAAGCTATAGTATGAATGCACTTCTTTTGCCGCGTTTGACATTCAATTTCCGACGTGTTTTCATTATAGGTGTCTGGGAGTTAATTATCTTAGTGTGTTTTTTATTAAAAATGTAAGATAAATTTCATTTAAAATATGATAAATATTGTTAATATTAACACGTCAAAGTTTTTGCAACTTTTCTGATTAGTTCATTAGAGAAAAGAATGAAGAAAAATAAATATCGCAATTAATAAATTATTTTAAATTGGAATCCCTACCTCAAAAATAACCTAATTTTAAGTTCTATTTTATAAATATGCAACATTATTGATTTGAACTCCTTTAAATAAAAAATATTTAAAAAGAAATGAAATTCGTTAAACTATTAAAATATATATATATATTTGAGATAAAACTTAAAATAAGAAATCTAAAGAAGAAGCGCTATTACTTTTAATATAGCACTTTGTTTCTTATTTATCATATGATTATATGCAGAATTATTATATATATATAATTATTATATATATATAATTATTATAATAATTATTAATTAATAATAATTATTATAATAATATTAATAATAATAATAATTATTATAATAATTATTATTATAATTATTTATATAATATAATTATTATATATATATATATATATATATATTATTATTAGTTCGTTCGAATTTTAGGTTTGAATCCTGTGTACATGAACGTTTTCGGTAAAGCCGCATGCATGAGTTTCGAAACATAATTATTATCTTTTTAGTGCTTAAAAACCTGTTAGCAGATTTCGAAGATTCCTGTAGAATTCTAGATTATGTTAAACCTAGGCACGAGAGTGACACTAGTCACACATGACATTTGGAAATTTAGAAAAGCTTGTATTTTTCACTTAGTCTTCTTCATAACTGTACTGTTCGTAAACAGTTGTAACTTTTAAATACAAATTTTAAATACATATTCTCTTTCTTTAGAATGTTGCTTTATTACTATTTTTAAAAAAAAGTACGAAAACTGTACATTGAAAATTTGGGACAAATTCCTATCGCTTGACTAAATATCGCGCACCTAACACAAGGTTCCTACAATATCGCTCCATAATAATAATCAGGTTAAGTCCTGATAACTTCACAGAATTTCTTATAGAATGGAAATTGTTTTTGAGATCATGTTTGAAGAATAAAAATACTTCGAACTTTAAACAGAGTATGACTTTTCTTAAAATATCAGACTATTCCACCATTGCCTTATCCGATTAATTCTCTAATTATTGAAATGAAGATACAGCTATCAAGTGGTAATTCCACTTTTACTTTATTAAATCTTCAACGGAAGAAAGTATAGTAATCGAAATTTTTTTTACTTCCAGTTTTCGATGGATTCACATGTTTTAGGGGTCAGAATTAAAAAAAAAAAAAAAAAAAAAAAAAAAAAAAAAAAAAAAAAAAAAAAAAACATGATTTTACAAAATGTCTGTCTGTCCGTGTTCCTCTCTCTTCGTGTGTATGTCTCTGTGTGTGTCTCTCTCTGTGTAAGTATGTCGCCAATTGGAATAGGCCCATCACTGTGTCGACCATAGAAAATGCCTATAGTTGCCTGGATGTGTCAACTTTGAAAAATAGCATGATTTTTTAACCTCACACTGTGTTGTGTGAAATAATTTTAATTGGTTAGAGTCTCCAATATATTTGGGGATATTTATATGATGCTACAAATGTATATAAATACATTTAATATTTTTTCTACAATCCTTTTAATTGTTTTGGCTTTCAGGTATTCTATATGGTGCTAAATTTTGCCTGTTTAAATTTATTGATGACAAAATTCAACGAAATAATCTTTTTCTGTAAACTATAACTATTTTTCCATGAATTAGCATGTATTGCACCTCACAAGAATCTGTATGCTACTAATAGTTTTATGGCTTCAGCATTTTGTTTATGCTCTTTGTTTATTTATCTATTCATTCATCATTTTTGCATTATTTTTATATTTGTGATTTCAATTTTATTATACATATGCATAAATATGAATAGATAAATATATGTATAGACATTATTTTAATTTTATCCTACATTAATAAATAGATATATGTTTCAAGATACCATATTTCACATCTAAATATTTTATTTCTGTGTCATTTCTTTCTTACATTTAAATGGTATTCTTAATTTAGTTTACTTTCCGTTTAACAACCTAAATCACCTAAAACCACCCTTCTAGATATTATTATCTATAAATGGTAATTATCAAACTCCCAGCATTCCCTTGTATATAATTTTGTATATATCCTACAAACATTTCTTATGAAATTGAATGCAGTTCAGCAAGAAAATGCATAATATAATTTAAAACATCTTTATGTAAGTTACGCTCATACTCAGTATTTCTAGGAACTCTTTTCTGTAGCACTGTATCACTGTATTCGTGCTTGTCTAAGTGTAAATAACTATTTAAAAAAAGCAATCCGAATGTATTAACTAGAAATAGAGTGCGGATAGATGACCTAATAAATCGAAGACAAAAAATATATTCAACTTCGTTGAAACTCATTAAAACTAAATATATATACATACATATACATATATATATAATAAAAAATTTTATTAAAATACTTTTTGAAAAAAAAAATATGTTATTTTCAAAACATAAGAACAACTCTTCGGAGACTCATAAAAAATAAGTTATTACCTTACCTTATCATTTCAACCGAGCTAAATTAATGGCTTCAATGGGATTATATTTCAAATTTACAGGTATTAAATTACAGACATAATATCAGAGGTACTTTAAGCAAAAATAACCCCCTTTTTTATAATTCTGATACTTTCAATTGTTTTACAATGTTTTTTTTTAAGAAAATATATAATTACGCATGCATTGACAATAAACTTTTCTATTTTGCTAGTATTTAATGGAGGTTTTTTATATTAGCAATATTCTGGTAAGTTTAATGGGATTTTTATAGAATATTTAGTTACATTTCTTAAAGAATATTCAAATTCAATAAACCCACTAGATTTTTATTAATTTTTTTAATTAGATTTTGTGTAAATCGTTTTTTTTAATTAAATTGAATTTCTAAGGTTTGTGATATTTTTTATTTTTAAGTAAAATAAATTTAAAGACTTTGAGAAAAAAATTTTATTCTTTCATTTGTCTTTTAATTTATATTGGAAAAGGGGACTATTAATAAGGGAAAATATTTATTGCTGTTTTTTGACTGTAAGAGAAAAAAATTTAAACCTTATATTTTACGTTTATTTTTATTTATTTTTATTTATTTTTTTATTTATTATTACTATTTTTTTATTTATACAATATATTCAAAATTTAACTATATTGCATTGTGTTTGTAATGTAATATATGTGTATAATAGCGGAACCGTTCCTTTTTAAATTTTCAGTGTAGAGAAACAAAAAGCTTTTTTCCATAAAACACATCATCAGACTTCCCAGAATTAAGATAAACTAATTGAAAGAAAGTTCTATTATATGTTAGTAAAATAAAAAAAGATTTCTTATAAATATATTCATTTATTCATATACATTTAACTATATTGCATTGTATTTGTAATGAAATATATGTGTATAATAGCGGAATCGTTCCTTTTTAAAAATTTCAGTATAGAGAAACAAAAAGCTTTATTCCATAAAACACATCATCAGACTTCCCAGAATTAAGATAAACTAATTGAAAAGAAAGTTCTATTATATGTTACTAAAATAAAAAGAATTTCTTATAAATATATTCAATTATTCATATACATTTAACTATATTGCATTGTATTTGTAATGTAATATATGAGTTTAATAGCGGACCCGTTCCTTTTTAAATTTTCAGTATAGAGAAACAAAAAGCTTTATTAAATAATAGTATTATTTGTCCGGTGTTTCCGAAATAATAGTAATAGCGAAACTCTATAAATTTCTATGATTTTTCTTTAACTTCTTTCTGCATGGGCTTTTCACGAGATCGTGGTAATGAAGTTCAAGAAATCTCAGTTTTATTTAAATAATTAAACCACATCTGTATGAATTTATGTAGCAATAAAAAATCCCAAAATGTTATATATATATATAGTGGTAAAAATGCTCGGAAGAACACATCATTTTTTTAAATTATATATTTTAAAAAAATTAATAATAATTATTATTTTTATACTACTCTGTGCATTTTGTGTGGGTTATAACAAGATTTTATGTATAATCTGTTTTTCCCCGTATGAAAGCTTCAGGAAAACATATTAACTCTTTGTAAATAAATATATTTCTTTATCGTTCTGTTTTTGTATTTTTTTAACGTAACAAATAATAATAACAAATGTAATATTAATTTCAAAAAAAAAAAAGATTTATTAAGACTAAAACTTAACACTTATAAATGAAAAAAAATATTTACAAAAATAAATTTAATTTCATCACATTATTCCTTGTTTTATAAAAGTTTTTGTTTAAAATACATTTTACAAAAGAATCTGCCTTTCAAAATATAAGAAAAACTCTTCGGAGATTCATTAAAACTAGATTATTACACTACCTTATCATTTCAAGCGAGTTAAATAAACGGCTTGAGATTATATTTCAAATATACGGATATTAAACCGCACTATAATAGCAAAAGTACTTTAAAGAAAAAAATCCTATTTTATCATTATAATGCTTTCAATTGTTTTACAACTTTTATTTCAATATACATATATTTGTCGTATGTATTGAATTTTTTTTTTTTACTAATATATAATAGAAGTTTCTTTTCAATTAGTTTATCTTAATTCTGGGAAGTCTGATGATGTGTTTTATGGAATATTTAGTTATTTCATTTAAAGAATATTCAAGTTCAATAAAACCACCAGATTTTTATCCATACTAACGTGTTATTATTATATTTGAATATGCTTTTATTGAAATAGATTCAATTTAATCATAAAATTCATTTTTCATAAAGTTTTCGACTAAAATACATTTTGCAAAGGAATGCTTTTTTTTTTTCAAAAAATAAGAAAAAGTCATCGGAGATTCATAAAATTAATTTATTGCCCTACCTTATCATTTTAACCGAGTTAAATGAACAGCTTCAATGGGATTATATTTCAAACGAACGGATATTAACCTGCAACATCAATCAAAGTTACTTTAAACGAAAAAAAATCATGTTTTATCTACCGTAAAATGGGGTGAATCAGAACACTTTTCAAATTTAACGTTAAAAAAAAGCAACAACTGATTTTTTAATTTTTTAATTTTTCTGCCAGAAACTTCAGTCTTGTTTTGTTCTTTACTTTTTAAGCAAAAACGAAACATTTTTACTGTTTATATTTAAATTATTTAAATTTTTAATGGTGTTCTGATTCACCCCGCAGATAGGGGTGAATCGGAACAAATGCTAGAATCTTTATTTATTCCGATTTAAACTTTAATAGGGTTAATAAAAACAGGTAATAATGATAAAGGAGGAATAGGAACACGTAGTTACTGTGAAACCAAGCCTTTATTTTATATACAAGTAAAGATATGCCTTTTTAAAAATTAGAAAACAACTTTTAAAACAAGATAAATTAAAATTTATTTTAAGAAATTATATTCGAATTGGAAATGTAGAATTTAATGCAAATTTAACCCTGTTATGTTTTATCCTTTACTAGTAGTCATTGGGTAAGTGAATCTATTGAGTAGCCCCAATCGCTACTTGTATTAATACGATCTACTTATACGCCCTCATCCCCAGCCCATAGTACTTTTTGCATCCCTCTCTTTTTTAATTGGTTTTTCATTTTGAGATGTTTGTGTAATGTTGTGGATGCCAGAGAATAATTCTGTACAGTTTTTCTAACTAATTTGCAAGCTTAAATGTCTTTTATTGTATGTTCCATGTCTGTTGGATTAGGCGTTGACTTTTTTGTTTAACCAAGCAATTTCTTGGCACCCTTAAACTCTTCAAGTAATTAGAACAAACAAAATATTGTTACAATACATATTCATACATATGTTTTCATATATTGCATGAAACTATTATTGTATAGAAAAATTAACCATGAGAGAAAACGTGTTCCGATTCACCCCGTAAATCTTAAACCTCTGATGTTTCACGCCATTTTTCATTTTTTCATTATCTAGTTTAGAAATAAGTAGAATTTAAAACAGAATATCGTTAACAGGACTATCATTAATTAAAAATCCCCTCTCTTAGGTTCAGAATACGAAAAACACTGTAGTTACATACAAAGTTTTGAAGACGTTTCAAATATGAGGTTTTTAAGGACCCTCTTGAAGATTTTTTTTATATACCCTAGTAGTTGTGAAAACATGTTAAAACTGAATTTCCCAACTCTTAATGTTATAATCTTCTTAAAAAAAATTGGCAACTAAAAATATCATCACATATATTTATAATGAATTCATTTGTATGACTGGGAAGTTTCGTTCCTATTCACCCCGCTGTTCCTATTCACCCCATTTTACGGTATCTTATATTTTCAATTGTTTTACGAAGTTTTTTTCTTCTTTAAAAATACATTAACACATTCATTGAAGAAATTTTTTCTTTTTTTCTAATTTATAATGAAGGTTTTTCTTTTAATTACTAATGTTCCGGGAAGTTAAAAGATTTTTTATAGTAAATTTAGTAATTTTACTTATTCAAATTCATTAAACCTAGCAGATTTTTTTTAACATTAATGTGTTGAATATAAATATATATATATATATATATATATATATATATATATATATATATATATAAGACCATTAATAGTAAACAATATTAACCATTTGAATTTAATAGAAAAAAAGGTGTTTAACATGAGGAAAAATTTTATATAAGGTGGTCTGGGGTAATAACGCCAGGCCGGGTGATAACGCCAAGGGCTAATATTTTGCATAATTATGAAATAATCTGGTAAATGACACCCATGTGCTCTGCGCAGAAGAGTTTTGAGTCATATAAATCGCAAAAAAAGCTTCAAGTTAATTTGTTTCATTTTTAGGTCTTATTGTTTTTACAAGCAACTAAAATTAACGCTTCATCTAAAATTTGCGAGATACGTTTTGTGATGTGAAGACTATTTTTTTATGCGGAAATACTTTATTAATTATATAAATTTGTAGTACATTTCATGGGCTTTCAAAATGTTGTTGAAGATTTTGGATATCTTCTCGAGATAATTTGTAATTTAAAATGTACAGCGGAATAACTATAACGGGGTAATAACGCCAATCCTTGGCATTAATACCTCGGTTGATTCTCTACAGTAGCCAAGCTACATCTTAAATACTGATTCAAATAAACACAGTTAAAACTGTGCAATGTTTCTAATAATTCTATTTAAGTGGTCCTTTTTAAGCAAAAAGGAGCCTACGGTCTTATATTCTTTTGGCTCATCCCCCCCACACACACACCACACCATTATATTTCTTACACTTTCACAAAAAATTGAACCTTTTCAATAGCTTAGAATGCAATTTGTCAATTTCTAAGTTTGTAGAGTTTGTATTTTTAGAATTGAGCAATCTACATGCAATTATTCCATCTTATTTCATTGTTTTGTTTGCATGGCGTTATTACCCATATAGGTGGGTAATAACGCCAAATAGCATTGGTCAAGAAATCACGCCATTACATTTTATGAATACATATCTGTTACATTATTTTTTTTATATAGATAGTCAATGAGTTACTGTATCAAAACATATATTTGTTTGAAAAATACAAACTAAATCTGAGCCGTGAAAATTGGTAGAACCTTAACGTGGCGTTATTACCCCAGGGTACCTTACATATATACATGCATTTAATCAAATAGATTTAATCACATAATTGATTTTTTTATAAAGTTTTATACTAAAATACTTTTTAAAAAGAATGTTCTTTTCAGAATATAAGAACAACTCTTTGGAGAGTTATTGCTCTACCTTATCATACAAACAAATGGCTTCAATTGGTTGTATTTGAAATATACGTATATTAAATTGCAATATAATAGCAAAGGTACTTTAAACGAAAAAAAAATACCTTTTATATATTATTCTAATACTTTTAATTTTTTTAATATTTTTTTCAAGAAAAGTACATTTACGCATGCATTGAAAAATGTTTTCTATTTTACAAATTTATATAGGTGATGTTTTTTTTAAGTGGAATATTTAATTATTTTATTTAGAAAATGTTCAAATTCAATAAACCCACCAGGTTTTTATTAATATTAACGTGCCAAAAATTACACAAACACAAACACACACATATATATACATGGATTCAATAATATACATTTTATTTAAACACAGAATTCATTTTTCCCAATGTTTTCTACTGAAATACACTTCACAAAGAATTTTTTTTTTTCAAAATAGAAGAAAAACTTTTGGGAGACTCATAAATATTAACTTATTACACAAACTTATCAGTTTAAAAGAGCTAAATAAATGGCTTTATTGGGACAATATTTCAAGTATATGGATATTAAACTCCGACTTAATAGCAAAGGTACTTTTATCATTCTGGTACTTTCAGAGGTTTTACATTTTTTCCCCAAGAAAAATACATTTATGCTTGCATTGAATAAATCTTTTCTATTTTGATAATTTATAATGGAGGTTGTGTTTTTAATAAGTATTAATATGTGAAGTTTAAAGATTTTTATGAAACATTTAGTTATTTTTTAAAAGAATATTTAAATTCAATAAAATCTCCACGTTTTATTAATATTAACGTGTTAAAAAATATATAAAGAATTTATGCATTTAATGAAATAGAGTTAATTAAAACATATTTTATTTTTTATAATTTATTTATCTTTTTTTTTACTAAAATGCATTTTAAAAAGAATGATATTTTCAAAATATAAGAAGACTCATAAAAGTTAAGTTACTACTCTACCTTATCATTTTAATCCAGATAAATGAATGGATTCAGTGGGATAATATTTCAAATGTGCTGATATTAAACTGCAACATTATAGAAAATGTACTTTAATAATAATAATAATAAACACATTTATCATTCTGGTACTTTCAATACTTTTTTAAGAAAAATTCAAGAAAAATACATTTTCGAATACATTTTCGCACGTATTGGAAATATCATACCTTATTTGCTAATTTATAATGGAGAGTTTTTTTTAATTAGTAAGTCTCATAAAATCTTAGTTATTACACTGCCTTATCTTTCGAACAGAGCTGAATGAATGGCTTGAAATGGATTATATTTCAAATATACGGATAATAAACTGCAACATAATAACAAACGTACATTAATAATAAAATTTCTCTTTTATCATTCTGATACTTTTAATTAATTAAAAACTTTTTTCAAAAAGGAAAAAAAATACATTTGCGCGTGCATTGAAATATATATATATATATGTATATATATATATGGATTTAATGAAATAGATTTAATTGAATCATATTTTTTGTAAAAAATTCAACCAAAATACATTTTACGAAAGAATGTTCTTTTTTCAAAATATAAGAACAACTCTTCTGAGACTTTTAAAAAATAAGTTATTACACTACCTTATCATTTCAACACAATTAAATGAATGGCGTCAATGGGATTATAATGGGAGAATTTTCATCTACCATAGAACTGAAAAATAAAAATCGAATACCTCTCGTCATAGGGCGACTATAAATTTTCATTTAAAAATTTAAAAACAGTAATAATCGTTTTCAATTAATAAAAACCATTTTTATATAACTATTTTGACAAAAAAGAGGTTCTTATATTCTAATTGAATGTAGTGAAAATGATAAAGTTCTAACATTTTTTTTTTTTTTAAGTAACGATAAAAAAACTTTTCAAAACTTTAAACGTTAAATATTCAAAATGTTAAAAATGTGTTTTACCTGTTTATTACTGGAAGTCACAGATATTTAAAATACGAATATGACATTGCAACATGATAGGACAGGTACTTTAAACAAAAGACATCTTGTATCATTCTGATAATTTCAATTATTTTACAACTTGTTTTAAAGAAAAATTCTTTTACGCATGCATTGAAAAAATCTTTTCTATTTTGCTACTTTATATTGGAGGTTTATTTCTTTTTTAATTAGTAATATTCTGGGAAGTTTATTGATGTTTTTTATGAAAAATTTAGCTAGTTTACTTAGAGAATATTCAAACTTAACAAACGCACCAGATTTTTTAAATATGTATTAACGTGTTAAAAATTAAAAAAAATATTTGTTCATACAACGAAATAGCGAAATATATATTTGAGCAGTCAACAAAATTTAATTTAATCACATAATTCATTTTTTATAAAAAAGATTTCTAAAATACATTTTAAAAAAGAATGTTCTTTTTAAACATAAGAAAAACTCTCCGGATAAAAATTAATTTAATAATTTACCTTATCATTTCAACACAGCTAAATGAATGGCATTATTTTTCAAATATACAGATATTAAACTGCAACATAACAGTAAAGGTACTTTAAACAAACAAACAAAAAAACTCTTATTGTTACACTTTCATTTATTTTGCAATATTTTTTCAAGAAAAATACTTTTACGCATGCATTGAAAAAATCTTTTCTATTTTGCAAACTTATAATGGAGATTTCTTATTAATTTAGTAATATTCTGGAAGATTGATATATTTTTAATTAAATATTTAATTATTTTACTCAGAGAATATTGAAAATCTAAAACTCACCACATTTTTATTAATATTAACTTGTTAAAATTTTTTAAAATATATTTATGCATTCAATGAAATAGATTTATTTCAATCACATAATTAATTTCTTATAAAATTTTGTACTAAAATACATTTTACAGAAGAATGTTTTTTTCAAAGATAAGAATAACCCTTCGGAGACTCGTAAAAATTAAGTTATTACTGTAGATTATCATTTAAACGGGGCTAAATAAATAGCTTCAATGGGGTTATATTTCAAATATAGGGATATTAAACTGCAATTTAAAAACAAAGGTACAAAAAAAACTATTTTTATTATTCTGATACTTCTACTTATTAATCAAAGTTTTTTCAAGAAAAATTCATTTACGCATGCATTAAAAAATCTTTTTCTATTTTAACACGTATTTTATTTTATTTTTTTTTTGTTAAATTTTTTTAAAATATATTTATGCATTCAATGAAATAGATCTATTTCAATCACATAATTAATTTCTTATAAAACTTTGTACTAAAATACTTTTTATAGAAGAATGTTTTTTTCAAAGATAAGAACAACCCTTCGGAGACTCGTAAAAAATAAGTTATTACTGTAGATTATCATTTAAACGGGGCTAAATAAATTGCTTCAATGGGGTTATATTTCAAATATAGGGATATTAAACTGCAATTTAAAAATAAAGGTACAAAAAAAACTATTTTTATTATTCTGATACTTCTACTTATTAATCTAAGTTTTTTCAAGAAAAATTCATTTACGCATGCATTAAAAAATCTTTTTCTATTTTGCTAATTTAAAAGGGAGGTTTCTTTTTTTAATAAGTAATATTCTCGAAAGTTTAAAGATTTTTATGAAATATTTATTTTTTTTTCTAAAAAAATATTCACATTCTTAAATCCACGAGATTTTTATGAGAAGTAATGCGTTAAAATAATATGTATTTGATAAAATAGATTTCATTTAATCACATGATTCATTTTTTATAAAATTTTCGGCTTTTTTTTTTTTTTTTTTTTTTTTTTTTTTTACAAAAAAAGTTCTTTACAATATATAAGAACGACTTGTCGGAGACTCACAGAAATTAAGTTATTACTCTACCTTATCATTTCAACAAAGCTAAATGAGTTGCTTCAGTATAATTATGCTTCAAATATACGGATACTAAACTGCAACATAATAGCAAAGGTATTTTTATTTTTCCGATACATTCAATGGTTTTACAACCTTTCTTCCATTAAATACATTTATGCATGCATTGAAAAAATATTTTCTATTATGCTAATATATAACGGATGATTCTTTTTTAGTTTATAATGTTCTGGGAAGTTTGATGATATTTTATATCAAACATTGAGATATTTTTCTTAAAAAGTAGTCAAATTCAGTAAACCCATAAGATGTTTCTGTATTATTTGTATGTTAGAAATTAAAAAATATGTATGCATTCAATGAAATAGATTTAATTTAACCACATAACTCACTTTCACAGACTTTTCTACTAAAATACATTTTACAAAAGAATGGTTATTTTCAAAATACAAGAACAACTCTTCGCAGATTCATAAAAATAAAATTATTACACAATCATCATTTCGACAGAGCTAAATAATTGACATCAATGGGGTTATATTTCCAGTATACACATATTAATCTGCAACATTATAGAGAAGGTACATTAATAATATTTTTTTAAAACCTCTTTTATCATTATGGTACTTTGAATTATTTTTCAACTTTTTTTTCAAGAAAAATACATTTATGCGCCTATTGGAAAAACCGTTTCTTATTTGCTAATTATAAAAAAAAAGGTTTCTAACTAGTAATACTCCGGGATGTTTAATGATGTTTTTTCTGAAATATTTAGTTATTTTAACTAAAGACTACTCATATATAATTTATTCACGTACATTTTATTAATATTCACGTGTTAATCCCCTGACCGCCCAGCAGAAGGGTTAAATTGTAAAGTTGTTTTCTCCGCAATTTATTAAGAATATTAATAAAAGATGTTTTTCGAACCTGATACAAAATATGATATTACGTATATGTGTATAATCTTTGAAACTATTAATCCTAACTTAATTTTTCAAAACTGGGTTTTATTTGTAGAATTATATTAATTTAAATATTGCTTATGTTGCAGTGAAACCTGCAGCTTAGTGTGCGAAAAAATCCGATCGCGGCAGTCAGGGGGTTAAAATTAATATATATATATATATATATATATATATATATATATATATATATATATATGTATATATATATATATATATATATAGAGAGAGAGAGAGAGAGAGAGAGATGTGCATCAAATGAATTAGATTTATTTTAATCACATAAATGAGGTTTTTTTTATAAATTTTTCTACTAAAAAACTTTTTACAAAATAAAGTTCTTTTCAAAATGTAAGAACAACTCTTTGGAGAGAAATAAAAATTAAATTATTGCTCTACCTTTTCATTTTCGACAGAGTTAAATAAATGGTTTCAGTGGGATTATATTTCAAATGTACGTATATTAAACTGCAGGCACAATAGTAAAGGTACTTTAAAAAGAACCTCTTTTATCTTTCTGATACTTTGAATTGTTTTACAAAAATATTCAATTTTACATGTACGCATTCATAGAAAAAAAAATCTTTTCTATTTTGCTTATATGTAATGCCGGTTTCTTTTTTAATTATAAATATTGTGTGGAAGTTTAAATTTTTTTTAAAATAATTAGTTCTTTTTCTTAAAGAAAATTCCAATTTCCCCGAATCCAATAAAATTATATTAACACTTTTAATTAGATTTTTTGTAAATAATTTTTTTAAGTGTTAAACTGAATACCTGATATTGTGGTATTTGATATTTTTAAGTTAAATTCTAGAATTCTAGAACCGTTTTTTAATTACCGTTGAAAGAAAAAAATGCAGGAAATATAATTATGAATGTACAGAATATTATTTATGATTATTTTTTCTTTTAACTTTAAAATAAAATGCATGTATTGAAATATTTGAATATTTTTCTTTTTCAATAATTGCAATATTAAAGTATATTGCATTACATCTGTGATATAAATTCCATGTATGTTAGCGTAAACCATTCTTTTTTTTTTTTAATTATCAATATACAGAATCAAAAAGCTTTATAACAAGATTATTCATAAGGTTCCATCCTTGCCCGAAATAAAAACACTGCTGAAACTCCTAATTTTTTTTTTTTATTTGTTCAGGCATTTCACACTATGATCGCAATAACATTGCAAGGAACCTCAGTTTGTGTGCATTTATGTAGCTCAATAAAAAAATCCCAAAATTATTTTTTGAATATCTTTAGTGATAAAAATGCAAATGCAAATGCAAATGCAAATGCAAATGCAAATGCAAATGCAAATGCAAATGCAAAAAAAAAAAAAAAAAAAAAAACATTAAAAATTTAGTATCGTTACATATTTAAAAAAATAATAATAACTATTAAAATAACTAAGCGTGTTTTTCATTTGATGTTTAAAAAAAATTAAAAATAACAATATATTACAAATAATTAGATATACAATAAATGATGTCATATAAATCCATAAAAATAATTAAATTTGCAGACGGTTAGGATTAATTCTTAAACCCTCTTGAGTGCAATAACATCAAAAAACGGACCGGAAAAACAGACATTAATACAACAAACATTTTACAATATTGCAACAAGGCTTTGATAACTGCCATACTTGCAAAATCTTAGTTATGATCGATACCCATAGAATGATGTATAAGATTAGAGTGCAGATTTTCAGATGTGTCGGTTTGTTTATATTCGTCTAGATGAAGGGAGCATGTATAAACAATTTCGCCAAAATATACAAATTTGCAGTTTTTACAAAGTATATTGTAGATCAAACCGTTTCTAAGTAAGGGGAGATTATAGGTATAGACTTCCAAAGTAAATTTTTCAAAACATTTTCAAACTGCTTGAAAGCTGTACTAATATTATATGACTTCAGAAAAGCGGAATTTTTTTTGACATATAGTTATAAATTAAAATATTAATAATTAGTGGAAACATCATGATTCATAAAAAATGACATGTGATGCTCAGAAAAAATCCTTTTCAATCATCTTATAGGATTGCCATTTTTAACCAAGCCACTAAATATATTCTTTTTTACACATTACAACTGCATCTGTATTACAACAATTTCAGCTCTGTGGAAAGTCTTAACAACCGCCAGTGGTCATTTTATGGGCCAGTGAGTTTACAGATTCAAAATTAAGCTATTGCCCAGATATCGTAGTTTTACGGTATACAGATGTTAACACTTCTTGAAAATTAGCACTTTCTACTCTTTCAATCATAATATCTAAAAAAAATAATTTATGATCATTCTCAATTTCAACAATATATTGAAATTGCTAGACAGATGGAATTTGTAGTATGTAGAATTTCACTCAAATCTTCATGTTTTGCAAGACGAAAAACGTCATCGTCATATCACTTCCAAAATCAGAACTTAGAACCTAAAAGGCACATTACTTAAAACTGAATGATAAACTGAACTATTTTAGCTATTCGAGTGGAAATCGGGGATCCCATGGTGGTTCCATTGACTTGGCTACAAGATTTATGTTTAAAAATGAAGCAGTTAGATGTAAGACATTATCTCACAAGATCAACATTATCCAAAATATATAGACATGTGTTCATATAATAGTTAGACCATACTTCTAAAACAATGTCGCGAAAAAAAAAAGGAATAGATATAGTTGAAAATAGAGATACTTCGTCAAAAGAAGATATTGCAGAATGAAGTGGAAAACACAAACTTTAAGGGCGGTGTAAAAATAAATATGTTGAAGTAAGAATGTTAATAGAATCTGAAGTCAGTGGTTTCAACAATGTCAATTAAAAACTGGCCAATTTATAGACATGCTATAACGCAGCTCCTAATTAGAAAATTACACATACTTCATGTTCTGAATATGAAAGAAGCACATTTCCATGTTGTCTGTGCATTTAATTTTTTTTTCAATTTTGTTATTTATACCCGTTTTTTTTTCTTTTTCTTTTTTCTTTTTTTTTGGGGGGGGGGGGTTATATAGTATTTTACTAAGCATAGAGTTAAAAAAACAAAACTTCGCAGCATACGAATATGTTACTTTTAAATTTTTCATTGTATCGCGTATAAGTCAACCCCCCCTTTTTTATTTATTTATTTTTATTTATTTATTTATTTTGAAAACTGTCATAACTCTCGTCTATCATTTTTAAGAGCATATACTTAAGATATTCTCTGATTCACCAACATGGAATCGACGAAATGTGCGTTTACATAGGAATTGAGAGAACAGAAAAATTATGTTAGAAAACAGAATTAGATATATTTACTATACACAACCAATACTGTAATTCCGACCAGCGGATTAATGCTCCCAATATTTGGAGAAAAAAAGTAATACACTTTTTGATCTTTATTTTTATGAAGTTCATTACATACGTAAGTATAATACTTTCTTTAATCAATGACATGACTAGCACTTTTATCTCCATTTTGTACCTTTCAATGTTATAATTTTTTAAGTTACGCAATTAAGACTCTAACGAATTAATTACTTTAAGGAAATATAAGTTTTACACTTAACAGTACGCACATAATTTTATTATCGTTGAAAATAAAATATCAACATACAGAATTTCCGTTCCCTACAATACCCCTCCTCAACCTCCCTGCTCAACCAAATGAAAATATATCACATTGCATTTTCTAAAAAAATATGTGTATATACTTTTAAAAAATCAAATAAATGTAACTTATAAAATTTTATTTTGAACACTTTCAGTAATACGATAAAAAAGAAGAAGGAGAAGCAATATTTTGCATGTAAGAAAATATGAAATTTATTATCTCATAGCAGAACACGACATAAATCGAATATTTATTATTATTTTTTAAAAATATACATAAAAGTAAGTGCCGACGAAATGCATTAGCTGAAAAAAAGGAGTCCATTAAGGAGGTACAAATTCAAGCACGATATCTGAAGATTTGACTTTTTTTCATATTATTTCATCGACGTTGACGCGCTAGAGAGTTATTAGTTTCATGCTTGAAAAACTTTTGAAAACTTGTTTGAAGACCATTTGAAATAGAGCAAAACAAACGATGAATTTTTTTTTTTTTATTCCGGATATGTTTAATCTTTCGTTATTTGAAATATGTTTTCCCGAGAAAAAAATATGTAGAAATGTATCAACTGAAAGATTTATTTCATTTAAACATAGAATATTTAAGAAGTTTTATTTGTTATAGTTTTAAAGTTTTGAGTTACAGTTAGAAAAATGCAGTTGAATTTTTATGACATAAATTACAGATGAATTAATGGAATTGTTACATTTCGAAAATAAATTAATACTTAGGGAAAAATAACTTTAAATAAATTTGAGATATATACATACAAAAATGAACATTTTATTTTTAATTATGCATAACACTAATGACACTAATGCATTAATGCATAATGATTGATTTTTTAAGTTTTTTTTTAAAGGTATTTTAATTTTTATCATAATGCCTTAATGCAAAGATTCTAAATCTTTATTTGCAAAAGAACCATATTTAAGTATTTTTCTTTCGGACCCAATTAACATAAGGATGTATCGAATATTAATACAAAGATTATCCTATGACCTTTCTAAGTTATCTGCCATCTTATTCTACCAAATGAAACAATTCATATGAATGATGATTTATCAACCAAATGAAAATTCTCTAATCTCAACGTGTGAGTGTATTAAATATTAAAAAACACGCGTATTACAATGCTATTAAAAATAAGTTCAATTAATGTCGAAACACATTTTTTAAATCTGTGACAATTCTCGCCCTGGTGTTTACGAATAAAGGCATCTATAGAGATAAAACGGGTTATTTTTAATTGCACTGCTTGATTATCCCGCCGACAAAAAAACTAATGATAAAATATAAGATTAAATGCCAATAATGTCTGATCACACACATCACATTCACTTGAAATTGATTACATCACAAGTATTTTGATGTATCTTTAATTCGACGTTTTATTTGTACTTTTATTAAATTATTTATTCTTTTTTCGTTCTTGTTTAAAATAAAAACTCTGTCAATTCTTACACTTTGGTGAATAGCTTGGTTATTTATATAATTTGGTGAAACTGATCGATAAAGTAACCAAGAAGGACATTTTTAAACCTTGCCTTAACGACTGCGGGACTGCTGCTATTTAGCAAAAGAGAGTCAAAACATAATACCGACTACCCGTTCAAGAAGACTAAGTTTTCTGACGACGTTTTAGTTTAAGCTATGTATTAACTTATATGATTATCAAACTTGCAAAATATTTCATTTATTTATATTTTTCCGAAAAGAATTAAGATACATTTTTTCGGCAAACCTCGATTATTACTCGACTTATGAAATAACCTCCTGGATAAACCATATGATTTAGACACATAGTTTTGGAACCGCTGTTATTATATATCAATTTTGTAATCTATCATTTCAAATGTTTTAATTGATAACTTTGCTTTGATAATCCTTTAATCCCACCCTCTTATATGTTCTCTGGAAATACATAAAGTATAATAAAATATAAATGAATATTTTCTAATAAAAACAAAGTTTTACATTATGTTATTATAGGGAAATATTGATTTATATAATTGATAATCAGAAAAATTAAATTTATTAAATTTATTAAAATAATGAAAATTACTTTATGAAAATTTAGCAAAAAAGTACCTCTACCAAAGCTTTAAAAGATAATATATAAAAAACACTCATATTATAATGTTATTGAAAAACACGTTTAATTATTGTTAAAACACATTTTTACAATCAGTGATAGCTCTTGCTCTAGTGTTTACCGATGATGGCATCTATAGTGATACAACTGGACTTTTTAACGGTACTACTTGATTATCCCGTCGATCAAAATATTATCACCAAAATGTAAGATTAAATGCCAATAACGGCTGATGAGAAATGTCACATTCACTTGAAAATGAACACAATACACGCAATTTGTTCATCATTAAGTGATTTTTAATTCCACTTTTTATTAATACTTTGATTCATTAATTTATTATATTTTTCTTTAGTTATTGAAAATAAAAATTCTGTCAATTCTTACGCTTTGGCGAATAGCTTGGTAATTTATATAATTTGATGAAACTAATCGACGAAATAACCCAGTAGGACATATTTAACCTTGCCTTAAAGGCTGTAGGACTGCTGTCATATCTCAATAGAGGGTCAAAACCTAATACGGACTACCTGTTCAAGAATACAAAGTTTTCTGACGATGTTTTAGATTAAGCTAATAGCTTTTATGATTATCACTCTTATAAAATATTTAATTTGTTTTTTTTTCAGAAAGAAAACATAATGTACATTTTTGCGGCAAACCTCGACTATTACTCGACTTATAAAATACCTTCGTCGACCAACCAAATGATATCGACCCATGGTTTTGCAACCGCTGTTATTATATATCAATTTTGTACTATATCATTTTAAATGATTTGACTGATAACGTTGCTTTGATAATCCATTAATTTCCCTCTCCCCTTATATGTTTCCTGGAAATACATAAAGTATAATAAAATGTAAGTTAATTTTCTGATAAAAAAAGTTTACATTATGACATTATAAGAAAATATCAGTTTATATAATTGGTAATCAGAAAATTTTAATTTATTAAATAAAAAAGAAAATAATGAAAAATACTTTATAGAAATTTAACTAAATAGGTACCTCTTCCAAAGTTTTATAAGATAACATATTAAACAAAACACGCATATTACAAAGTTATTAAAACACGTTTAATTACTATCAAAACACATTTTTGTACTCAGTGATAGCTCTCGCCCTGGTTTTTATGCATGAGGGCATCTATAGAGATAAAACAGGATATTTTTAACAATACTACTTTAACATCCTTCGACCAAAAAATTATCGCCAAAATGTTAGATTAAATGTCAATAATGGCTGGTCAGAAATGCCACATTCACTTGAAAATAAACACATTGCACGTATTTTGTTACATCATTAAGTAAGTTTCAATTCAACGTTTTATTTGTATTTTTATTAATTTATTTATTCTTTTGTTATTTAAAAAAAGTCTGTCATTTCGTATAATTTGGCAAATTGATTGGCTATGTAATAATTTGATGAAATAATTTAACGTGATATGCAAATTGTACCTTTTAACCTTACCATAACAACTGTGGGGCTGCTACCACATCTCACTAGAAGATCAAAACATAATACCGAATAATTGTTCAGGAAGACTCAGATTTCTGACAGCATTTCAGTTTAAGCTAATAGCTTTTATGATTATAACACTAATGAAATATTTTATTTATTATATTTTTTTAAGAAATTAATTAAAACATACATTTTTGCGGCGAATCTCGATTATTACAAGTGCCACAAAATACCCTTTTTCACCAACCAAAGGATCGTGAATGATAGATTCATAACCGCTGTCATAATATATCAATTTTGATGTATACCGTTATAAATGGTTTGATTGATAGCGTTTCTATGATAGCTCTTTCATTTCTCCCAAAGTTATATTATTGTATTCTGGAAAAAAATATAAATTAATAGTTTCTAATAATATGAAAGTGTCACATTATGATATTATAAGAAAATATTAAATCATGTAATTGATAATTATTTTTTAAAGTAATTAAGTTTAATAAATTAATGAAACATATTTTAACCCTTTCTAGCATGGCAAAATCTGTTAGTAAAATGAGAAATTATTAATTGACACCGCAATTCACAATTTTTTTTAGAAATTTTGAAATCCTTCATTTAAGCTTTTATTGTAATATCAAAATTTTACTAAAATATTATTGGTGCCATTTGCAAGTTTGGAATTAAAATCAGCTATCCCAGACTGGGCACAATGTGCCGGAAATGATAAATAAAATGTAGCAAAACAGGTATCTTTGCTAATGCTGTTTAAATTAATGCATCAGTCAAATAAATGAGAATTCTCCATTATGAGATCATAAAAAGATGTGCAGGCAACGCAAAAAATGTTCGGAATGAATAAAGGCAGTGCCTGCAAACTGGTCAAAACCAATTAAAGGATGTGCAAAGAGCGCGTAATTAAAGAAAATTATTTAGTTACTAAGAACCACGCAAGAAAATTCTTTAAACTTCTCGTGAGACATGACTGTTCAGAATGTTCAAATCTAACCTATATAAACAAACAAAATTGAAAAATGTCGTATAAAAAAAAAAAAAAAAAAAATGTAACGAGAAGAAAAACATCAACAATAACAACGGCCTCTAACATTATTAAAAAAATAATAAAAAAATAAAAATCAATCAATAAAAACATTAACGAAATTCTCCCGTGTGCCTTATACTTTCAGGAGCATATTCGCGCATAAAGGCCACGTAATCTGGTTTACAGGGTTTCATATTTTTATTTAGAACAGTGCACGTTCCTCCACATGATTCTCTGCATCTATTGTAAGTCTGATATTTGTAACAAGTAATGTACGCATGTAGTATTGCGGAAAAGTGTTTATATCTCTTTCACAGCTCCGTATCTACACACGGATTCAGTATAAACCGAAAGTGTTGAGTAGCGCCGAGACTGGAATATTTGATTCTGAGGGTCACCAGATTGATTTGCTTTATGTAAGGTTAAGGTGTTCTAAATCCTTTAATAGGCAACGACTAGTTCATTATGAGAAATTTCTGTTAAAATTTAGCGAATCTGGAAAAATCCCCCCCCCCCCCTCCCAAGGAATTAAAATGTCCCCTCTGATTCTTAAAGCATACTGTGGGTCCCAGTAGTTAACTGTCAGATGATTTCATGCAAGTGCACATATTCTAAGCTAGTGCAACAGACCACTTGGACACCAGCCTTGAAAAATACTCCCCATTTCGCCTGTTCATGAGTATCAAATAATTTTTCTTCTTCAATCTGTTGGAATGGGATATACAATCAAGAGGACAGTGTAAACATATGCCTAGTGATGGCTCTTCTCGGTACATAGTAGAGGGATATCACAGGCAACTAATTTTTATTCCGCCCGCTGCAATATTTTTTTCTAATATAAAATTTAAAGTATATATAAAATTCACTTTAATGTAAAATTTAGTTCAATCTGCCGGTACATATGTTGTCAAAGTGTAAATTAAGAATTTCTGATTTGAAAAATTGGTACAAGTTAGAATTAAAAATATAGTCGTTTATAGCAGCCCTGTTAGTATCGTGAAAGTTAATTTCTGAGAAGTTCTGTTAAACTGACGGCTAGACAGAGAAAGATCTGTCCTTTTTGTACACAGACATGATTGTTCCTTGGCGTTCACATTACGGCCTAATGTCCTCCTGAATAAATAATAGAACAATATATTGACCACTCACGAAATAAATACAAGACATCGCGAAAGTTGCATAACGAAAGCTATTTTACGCAGTAGTTAAATAAACATTTTTATAAACAGTTTTAACTGCCAATTTCAGCTGAATGTTGAATTTGGTTCAATTTTTTTTCATCTCCCAGAGGAGTCACAGGTGATGATAGCCCTCAATTTACCTGCATGCATTTCTTACGAACTCAGGCATCCTGATTTAAAAAATAAAGACGAAATGCGTAAGTAAATGAAAAAAAAAAATGGAATAATATAAGATTCGCTGGACGCTCTGTATCTTCCTATTAATTATTGTAATTACTCCAAAATACCACAGGAGTCATTATTTAAATAGTGTAACATTGCAACCACATGCATTTCACAGTAGAAATTTTAAGGAATAAGTCATTTAACTATATTTTATTTTCAATAAATTTATGTCAATTTAAATCAGTGCCCAGTTATAGTAAATTTTATTTGGAGCCATCCATAATTGATGTCACGCATTTATTCCATATTTTTGTCCCCCCCCCACACACACTTTTGTCACATAATTCGCTATACTACGTAAACATATACTTGCAGTTCAGAAAATAAGCTCTATGTTTTATATCACTTTTCAAATTTTAATTTTAAAATTTAACTATGTGTTTTAATGACATTTGTGAGCAGACCAAAAAAAATTATTCATATTTTGTATAAAATAAAGTTTATAAAAACTATACTAATATAGAATTGTAAGAAATTATTAATATGAAAGAGAAATTAAAGCAAAAGTATTTTAGAATTTGAAATAGAATTTAAAATATTTGGCTTTAAATCTTATCTTTACAAAATACTTTAATTTTAAATAAATTTGTACTTCATAATTTAATCTACTGAACTTTAATGCTTTCATTTTAACCAAAATGTGTGATGTCATAGTTCTTCTTAGCCCCTCCTACCCCTTTGCCAAGAACTGTTTCAATGTCATGAACCTCCCTACCCTTTCTTCATGCGTAACGTCATTTATGGACGGCCCCTTTTATTTGTTTTTTTGTACACAGTCTGTGAATTATTTTCTCCGTTGTCACCCGCATATAGTTGCTAGTTATGTTGTTTAATAATTTGTTAATATAAAAAATATTTTTACCTAATTATTGTTCCTCCCACATTTGTCTCAAATTCTAAATACTCTGATACAAAGTAAACAATCTTGAAACAAACAGGGTGTTCTGTTTCAACATGGTACTTACTAGATTTCATTTTAAAACCGTTTATTAAATAAAATATCCAGTTGGAAACATTTTTGTCTGTGATCAGACGCTGGAATAATTATGAGATGTAGGCATCTATGGATACACCTGAATATACCAGAAAAGTATGAATGTCTATGTAATAAAATTTTAAAGAGATGCAAAATCTAAATTGTATCAGATGATGCCATTTTGTACAACTCTTTTTTTTAACTTATGTTAAGATGTTGTTGGTTTTTATTATTAATAATTTTTTTATTGTTTTTTATGAACTTAATTCGGTATTTATAATAAAAAAGTGATTATTTTAACTGAATTTGGGATTTTATAAAAATAATTTCAATGTAGTATTAATATATTGTTTTTACATTGTAACTAAAATAAAATCTTTGTTTAAAGTTTGAATCTGGATTGTGCTAAGCGTGTTTCGAAATTATGTCTCAAATCTGAACACAATCATGGTCCGTGCCAGTTTTTTTGAGAAATGTTTTAACTCTAAAAATGCAGGTATTTTTAGGCAAGTTTTATAAAAATATTTCCCACCAAAAATTTGAGTTAAAATAGTTTATTATTATTTTTTTTAATTTCCCGTTTTCCTCTTTGTTTCATTTGTTCTTTTTTTATAATAAAATTTATGGTTTGAACTAAAACATATCCCTATGGTTGCATTAAAAATTACTGCTCAAGGCCATTCTGCTCTTAATCAACCATTTGGAGAGGAGCTACCAATATACGTGCTGCATAAGGTGACCAGAATCCTTGTATATTCTCTTTAAGAGATATTTATTGTAAATTTTGCCTTATTTAATCGGAGCTTTTTCTTAATTCCGCTAAACAAATATTTCTGTCTTGAAAAAAACAAAAACAATAATAAAAGAATAAAAGTTCTTTAAAAACACTCGTAGGGTTAAGTCCCAAAAACACGAGAGGTGTAGTATGAGGTATCCTTAATAAAAACTAATTGTTAATCCCATAGTATATATCTAAATAACACATTAACACCCAGTGGCATATTTTTAGATCATTAGACTTAATGGAAAGAAAATGCCTTTAATGCCAGAAAATAAAATCTCTTCCACAAGACAATTTCCTTAAATTAACATAGAAATACGCTTCTTTTAAATGTGGTGGGAAACCTGAAATTTAAATTTTAACAAAGAAAATGATTTTGACATTAATGTGTTAATTCTAATTAATTTAGTCTATTTTTAACAATTTGATGGTTATTGCTTTTGTACTGCTATGGCATTACTCAAATATATCATTAAAAGTTGTCATATGTGCTTTAAAAGTCTATGGTACACTGAACATTCCACCCTCTTCACTATGTAAGTCCTAATCGTCCATGTGTGGGTCCATGTAAGAGTTAATATCTCGCCAAATTTTTGAAGATTTTTTTTTTCGAAATCATTATCAAAAGTTCTTTTATAAGTTTGTAACTATAGGATCCTTCAGCACTCCTCAATACCTTTACTGAATGTCAATAAACCGAAATTTGTCTGTAATAAAACTAGTCATTGTGGTCCGCCGTCATACTTATTCATCATCGGTACCCATAATATAGAATTAAAAAATAAAACACCTGTAAACTATTTATAAAATGCATTGCATTTCCAAAATAAAATTGAAAGGTATATTTAAATATTTTTAATGTACACGGTAATGCTCTGTTAATAAATTGCTGATGAACCAAATTCGAAAAATTATTTAAAACGCTCTATTGAACAAGTAGTACCGGAATGAGTAAAATTAACATCCTTAAAACTTCAAAAATAATAATCATATTAACTAACAATTTACTGGTCGGATTAAGCGTCTAATTTCCAATAAGAATTTATCTTTGAATTGAAATTTGAATTAAATACAGGTTTACGAAAAATCGAATAATGCGAAAAACAGGACTACAAATATCTCGGCAACTAATAATCCTATGGATTTCGTTCTTTATGAAAAATTTGCGTTACTTTATTGCCTTTTGTGTCCATTCCTTAATATAAAAAAATCTAAAATTTCTATGTACTTTTCATCAGAACGAATTTTTCGAGACCCCCCAAAAAAATAATTCCGGACCATCGAGGTTACTGATATTAAATAGGCTTCGCTTCGCTCTTACATACTAAATACATACAGAATTTCAAATATCTATCTCAATTTGTTCGGGAATAAGAGCGTTTACAAACACAGAGACGGAATTTTTTTTAAATATGTTTTCTGAATCTCCCGTGTTTAAAACGGGTAAATCCGTGAAATAAAAAAAAATGCGATTTTTAAAACGATTACGAGGTTTACCCTATACTACGTATGATGGGTAACAAAAATGCTCTTTTCTAAAAAAAACTATGGGTCCTATGATAATCGCTATAGTTTTTTTCTGCAAGGTTTCAATTTATGTCTATGGCCTCTAAATTTTTTCTTAATTTTTGTTTCAGGATTCAAATAAAGAGAGAGGTAAATATATTTTTGCACTACATTTGATATCTCTGAAAATGTAATATCTAAAACTAAAATAAATGTATTTTTTAGTTTAAAGTAATGAAATGTTTCAGTCATTACTCCACACGATTTACAAATGAAAAAAAAAATGTTTTTTTCAAGTAGCTTAATTAGACCCCTTACTCCACTCCCAAACATATTTGTAAATGTTTAATAATTTGTAAATACATGGTTCAATAATTATTACTACTTCCCTCATTTTAAACTTTTTATGATTTCTTGTTTACGAATAAACTGAATATAACAGACTGACAGACGGACGCAGGAGTGATTTTATAATGATTCCATTTTTAACACTTTCCAACAAAGTTGAAAAGTGCTTATGCATTCGGTTTGTCTTACCGTCTGGCCGTCTGGCCGCACTCTAACTCTCGTAAATATACTCGGATTGTCATGAAATTTTTGGACGTTAATGACGTTTATCCAAGCACGAACCCTATTGAAAATGAAGTTTCTGCAATGATTAGTTTATTTACAGGGACAGTCAAATGTTTTCCATTACATCACGGTCTATGGGGAAATATCGTTTCAAATGAATTTTAAAGGTGTTACACCCTGTCAAACATCTTCAAATTTATATGCATCCGAAGTGCACTAATATATGTATTTTGTAAAGTATACAGCGAAAAGAATAGTTATTACACATTTACAGAGTCACATAAAATAATTCCAACACATAATAATAAAGGGGGGAATAGTTTGCGACATATTTTAATTATGGTAAACGATTTCATATATAAGCAAATTGATATACGTTGCTGAGGAATAATATGAGTTATTTCATGCATAATACATATTGCATAGCATTTACAGGGACACACAAAAGATTTCAAATAGTATATTCTATCCGAAGTCCTGAATATTATCGAAGATGGCTATTAGATGAATGAAATGCATATTTTTAATTATGATATAAGCTTTTAAGTTTCACTAGATGTATGCATATTGTATTATTTATATAATTGCTAATTGTTACACAATTTAGATATACAGAGTTACACAAAATATCTCGGATTGGCTACTGAATATGAGAGTAATTTACTTAAAGGTTGTTTTTAAATATGTCATGCCTTTTTACGTAAACCTTCATTTAGTTTACTATGAAATGTTTGTAGAATATAGATAAATTGATATACAGGGTCACACAAAAAACTGGAAACATTATAGCCTTTGGATGATAATTGCTGGAAATTTGATTTATGTACTTTAAAGATTTTTTTTAACTAAACTTTAGCAAAATACTTTCGTGCATTAAAGGTACTATGTATTTTACAGGGCTAAACAAAAGTATTCAATTATGTTTCCATCTATTAGTATAAATTGATGAATGGAAAATTTCAAATAGTTAGGTGCTTTCTTGCTAACTAATTTTATCATTATATAGTTTATATATTAACTGGCAGGTTAAATACAGTGCTTTTCAAAAGTATTGGAATACATATTTGGTTATGAATAATAATATGTTATTTGTTTGATAACGAAGTTTTGTTAAAAATTTTTTTAAGAAGTGTTGGAAAGTGTTTCATAATCTATGCTTAACGCGTGATTGTTCTTACTTGCTACATTTTAAGTACGTAACCCTAAAAAGTGTGACATGCAATGTTTACAACCGAAAAATATTTTTGATTAAAATATACACTTTTCGGAGAATGACCCACAAAGTGATTTATTTTATCGTTACAAAAAATTTACTAAAAATTTTTTTTCTACTTTTTGTAATAACTTTTTTGAATATAATATCTATGTTCTTGAATTGCATGTTTATGATACCTAACTAAACGTATAATAACTAAACGTATACCTAATTAAACGTAAAAAAAATATTTCAAATTATATTTTGCACAAAAAATTCTGCACAAAAGAAAAAAAAACTTTTAATGTATAATTTTAAAAAAATCCTTTTTATTTCTTGTTACGAAATATTTAATATCGTAACCATCTTACAAAACACAGTTCGTTCTTTTAATTTTCGTGATGTAACACGAAACTTCAAATCGGAATTCAAATTTACAATAATTGAAAATAAAAAGTAAAATTTAGTATTGGAATAAGTTTTTTCCTAATTTTCCTCTAAGATTAATTTGAGAATGTAAATGTATCATGGAATAAAATGAGGCAATACAACTTATACTTGAGTTTTCTAATTAAAGGAAAATCTATTCTCTAAATATAGCTTTCAATATTTGGGTTGCGTCATATTTTTTAGCTTTTGATAATTGATTCTTATATATTTTGTAGCGTTGAATTCAACAACAACTTTCTATTTTAACCAGTGAATAAAATCAAGAATCTTGTTTTAAGTAATTAATAATAATAATACTATTTAAAAACAATAAAAGTTTTGATTAATAATAATGAATAAGTGGCTAAAGTCATTTTATATTAACATTTTGTATCACACTTTTCTTCGTATTAAAAATAGTATAAGTTTTAACGACGCATATTATTAGCACTTAAATAAATTTAATCAATAAGAAATTCATTTAAAAACGCGGTATGATAATAAATAAAAATTAATAAATTTACTAAAGCATTGGGGAAATATTAATATATATCAATGAGTTAAATAAAGAAAAATCTATTAATATGAAAATGAAACTTTAAAAAATATTTAAACGAATCACTATCTGGTTTTCCAATGTTCAAAATTATTACTTTTTTTTTTACTAAAAATTAAATACACATCTCTGTTTTTAAACAATTTATTTTCACGAAAAAACGCATCTCAGTTCCTTTCAAACACATATAAATTATTAAAACAACTCAATTATAAACCGTTACTTTTTTGACACACATTAAAAAAACAATTATAATCACAAATCAAAAACAAAGATGAATTTTGTCACACAGCTTAGAAAAAGCTGCCTAAATAAAAATATAATATCTTTCACTCACAGTTTATTGTTTACAATTAGAAAACTTTTTATTTTTTTGATATAATTTGGTACATATTTGTTGCTAGGCGACACCTGCCAGCATAAATTTAAGTAGCACTTTATCAAACACTATCTATATTCTTTTTCATAAAAACGTAATCAAATCACAATTAATTTAGCAGCATACATTATTTTTATTATTTAACAAATTATTGTTAATGATAATTAATAGTATTAGTAAGAATTAGTAGTAATAATAGTACTTTGTGAAAAAAAAATATGCATTTTTTTTCTTTTTTAAATTTAAGTTAGAAATTTCTGCGATATCTAAATCGTTAGCAGCATTAAAATTAACTGATACTAGATGAATGGTTGGTTATATGGAGATATGTATTGGGAACGTTCAACAAAAGTGTAAAATTAAAGCGTAACTTATTTTAAAGTGTTTTATCAATTTGTCTGCGACTCAAAACAATAAAAATTAAAAAATAAGAATATAAAAGTTAAAAAGTAAAACTACATAAAAGCCGCTATACACTTCTAACCTTTTACAATGGAACTTCTATGTAACGAAGCAACTATTCAACGAAGTTTCTTAAATATTTTTTTTTCTTCTGATGAGCATTAACTTTGAATGTCATTAAAGTGTGGATTAATCTCCATATTAAGAAAAATATATTCTATAAAACAAAGTTTATTCCACTTTCTTGAGATTACAATTTTCAAATGGACAAGTTTCTGCATTGATGAATCTATGATAAATTAATCAAGTTAATTTTTTCTCAGAGGATTGTATGGACATGAAATTACTTATATTTTTATCATTTGCATTTAAAAAATGTCTTGATAAAATAATAAGGGGATTCCAGTTTCGTACTGTTATATGATATTTTTAAACTAATGATTTTAAAATCAAAGGGAAAAGATGCGTTACTCCTACGTTTTTGTTTCAATATTATTTTTATTATTCGATTTTTTAACCAGTATTCTAACTAAATTTATCTCATATGTCTGTAAGACATAAAAATATTGTTACTGCAAGAATTAAAACAGTTTTTTTTCAACCTTTCCATTTCATGTGCTTTTCATTTTATGCATTTATATTTTATTATAAAAATATCATGAATTTGCGTTGTATGCTATTTCACAAATTTTCTTCTTAACAACGCTTTCAAGTGAAACGATGAGAATTTGCTAACTGGAAGTTGCATTGCGGTTCTTAGCATAATCCAAGTAATTATATGCATGTTTTTAACTTTTGCATTAATATGATGGAGAATTTTTTTTTTAAATATTCCAAGTACTAGAGTGTATTTAGTCCTAAAGGCGAAGAACTCCACCAGTGGCTGAGAAGTTCTGCCTCCGAAACTGATAGACGGCAACTGTTGGGTTCGAGCCCAGTCGCGACCTAACCGTTCTGAGTTTTCCGTGGTTTTCTTTTAATTTTGGATTATCTTGCGTAAATACGGGTTAGTTTCCCTTAGAAACACCCCCGTGAAGGGCATCCCTCTTTAGGACCTATATCATAAGTGTAGATAACTGGCCGACATAAATACTAAGTAACCTAGAGGCGAAGATTTCTTGAAGGCTGGAAAGAGTGTCATATCACTTAAAGTCATTTTGTAATTTTTTTATATATTTACTAATAAAAAAATATTAAAATTGCTTTATCCATTCAAATATAAAAATATTTCGTACAATGCATGCATAAATATATCTACTGTAAGAGTTGCATAATGCATTAAATTAAATTTAAAAACCTACATTAGTGCATATACTTTTGAGAACTTTTATTCATAACGTAAGTCTTTCTTAAGAGCCCACGCTATTTATTGAAAAAGACCCGGACAATAATGCAAATTCTATGGTTGCGTCTTTTTCAAATATCTCGCTCAAATTTTAACATTTTGACTTTTTATTTTTCTTTTTATAGGATATCTGAGGACGATTCACAACCGACCTAGTTCTTACTTTTTTGATTTTGGTTATATTCTTTTTGTATTAGCATACTTTCAGTTTCCTAACCGGTTCAAACCGGTTCTGAAATTTAAAGCATTTTTTTTTTTAATCTGACACCAAAATCGTAAAAGTAAAAACTAGGCCATTAGTGGATCGTCCTCAGCTATCCTATGCAAAACAAATCACGTTAAAATATTAAAATTTGATCGAGATATTTGAAAAGAACGCTCACCGTCCATAGACATTACAATATCATCCGGGTCTTTTTTAGTTATTAGTATGGCTTATTAATATGTATTTTAAATTTATAATTAAAAATAAATTAGTTGCTGCGTGGCTGCAAGTTATACAAATGTCATTTTTTTATGTATTTTGTTAGTTCAAAAGGTACCTCTTAAACATATTCATTTCATTTTCGTAGTTACAGAGCAATTTTTTCATATGCTTTTGCAGCACACGGTATGTTGTAAAATATTCATTGACTTTAACTCGCATAATACATCATTGAAATACTATGATATATCGTTGGAATACCTTGATTTACAAAAATTTTGTTCCACGCATTTATATAAAAATACCCACGTTCATTAGACAACTAAAAATTTTATAACATTTTGTAAACATTAATTACCTTAAAAATATAGAGAATTTTAATATTATCAATAAACAACTTCTATTGAAATAAATACATAAAAACATAAAATGATTTTTTTGGAATATTATTTATATAATTAGACTAAGACGAATTTAATCAAAATCAATCATACGATAAACTTCCACTCTTAAAGGTTTTGTGAAAAATAGTTCTTTCAATTACATGAACACTATCATAAATATATCTGAAAAACATCACAGAAGATAATAAAGAATATAAAATACACATCTATAACGAAATAAAAATCTTTTTTTCCTTTTTCTGTAATTTAGGATTCAACGCAGAAATATCTTAATCCCATTTATTATCTGCTAGAAATGATAGCATCTTAAATGAACTTTAACATCAAATTGAAATCTGTGTGTTAGAGCTATTTGATGCGATGTAAAAGGAATACATACCTCGTATATATTTATAAGGTGAAGCATCTCATTTTAATAATTTAGTTTAATAATCTCGAAACTAAATTCAACCGTATACAATTCAATGTATTTCATAAATTTTAATACCTTATTTTTATTAGAAAATTAATTGTACTTTTTATCTTAAGGTTTCTATTAATCTAAGAGAAAGCAAAATTTTATTCTACTCTTTATAAGCAATACATATCTCTTATATATTTATAAAATGAAGCATCTCATTATAATATTTCAGATTAAGAATCTAAAAATTAAATTAATGTAAAAATCTAAATTCAACCGTACACAGTTCAACGCATTTCATATATTTTAATATATTGTTTTTATCAGAAAATTAATTGTTATTACTATTGTAAGGCTACTATTAAAAAAAAAAAAAAAAAAGAAATTATTCATTGTCTTTCTACTGTTCATTTTTTATTTATTTTTTATTTTTTTAATTTAGAATATTATGTGTTATCTGTTTCCTGGATGAAAATATCAGCTATATAAAGTTAATTAAATTTTATTCAATTTTAATTAATTTTAATCTAAAGCTAACTATAAACTAAAATTTTTTTCAATATTTCAACAATATTTGCAAATTATCTTTTTTGCAATTAATCTCTATTTATCTGTGTATTTATTTAATTTTCCAACATTTAAAGAAGTATCCATTGTCTTTATACTATATTATTTAAATACCATAACATATCAGTAAAATATCATGACTTTCTAAAACTTTCTTAATATTTTTCAAATATTAATATAAAAAATATTATAATAATATAATATATAACAGAATATTTTTCTAATTCTTCTTTTTTTAAAAAATTTCAATCCACACATTTATATAGAAATACGCATGTCCATTAGAAAACTGAAAAATTTTACATTCATTAAATATCTTAAAATAGGGAATTTTAAGATATTCAGTAAACTTCTATTGAAATAAATACATAAAAAATATATAGCATAATAACTTTTTTTTAAAATATTGTTTATAAGATTTGAATGAAACGTAACCTAATCAATAACAATAATATACCAAAGTAACACTTTTAATTTTTTGTGAAAAATATTTCTTTCAATAACTTGAACATTATTAGGGAATATATGAAAAAATATCACAGAAATTTATAAAGAGCATGAAATATACATCTCTAACAAACTGATTTTTTTTTCCTTTGCAGTAATTTAGGATTCAACTCAGAAATATCTTAATCCCATTTATCATCTGCTAGAAATGATAAGAATCGTAAATTAACTTTTACATCAAATTGAATTCTGTGTGTTGGAGTTATTTGATGTAATATACAGGGAATAAATATCTCATATATATTTATAAGATGAAGCATCTCATTGTAATAAATAATTTTAAGAATCTAAAACTAAATTCAACAATACACAGGTCAACGTATTTCTTAAATTTTAACATCTTATATTATCAGATAATTAATTGTAATTTCTATCTTAAGATTATTAAAATAACAGAAAGCGAAATTTTATTCCTCTGTTAGATTAAAAAAAATTCTTTACATTTAGTATGTATATTATATCAAATATATTTATAAGATGAAAAATCTCATTGTAATAACTCAGTTTAGGAATCTAAAAGCTAAATTCAACCGTAGACAGTTCAACG
Organism: Maratus speculifer; assembly: GCA_964019185.1. Lineage (NCBI taxonomy): Eukaryota > Metazoa > Arthropoda > Arachnida > Araneae > Salticidae > Maratus > Maratus speculifer. The sequence goes on along the minus strand of OZ025297.1, from coordinate 212,067,674 downwards.
TAGCTTATAATTTTTACTATCTTGTTTTTATCAGAAAATTAATAGTTATTTATATCTTAAAGTTACTAAATAAAAAATATATTAATTATTATTCTGCTGTTCATTTTTAATTTTTTTATTTAAAGTTATATGTGTTTTCTGTTTTCTGGATGAAAATATCAGCTATGTAAAGTTACTTAAATTTTACTGAAATTTAAGCAAGAATTTTGATGAATTTTAACCTAAAGCTAATTATAAACTAAACTACTTATAAACTAAACTACTTAGTAAAATATCATGACTTTCTGAAAATTTCTAAATATTCTTCAAATATTAATCTAAAAAAATAGAATAATACAATATTTAATAGAATACCTTTCTAAATATCATTTTTGTATTTCAATCTACACGTTTATATAGAAATACAGGTGTGCATAAGAAAGCTAAAATATTTATAAAGTTTTACATTCATTAAATATCTTAAAATATAGGGAATTTTAATATTTTTAGTAAACCTTCTCCTATTGAAATAAATACATAAAAAATATGTAATAAAATATCTTTTTTAAAAATGTTGTTTATAAAATTTGAATGAAACTTAACCTAATCAATAACAATAATACATTAAATTAATACTTTGATTTTTTTTTTTTTTGAAAAATACTTCTTTTAATAACTTGAACATTGTCATACCATGTATCTGAATAATGTCACTGAATATAATAAAGAGCATAAAATATACCTCTCTAATAAAATAAAGATTTTTTTTTCTGTTGCAGTAATTTAGGATTCAAAACAGAAATATCTTAATTCCATTAATTATCCGCCAGAAATAGGCATCGTAAATTAACTTTTACATTCAATTGAATTCTGTGTGTTGGAGCTATTTGATGTGATATACAAGGAATAAGTATCTCGTATATATTTATAAGTTGAAGTAATAATGAAGTTTAATAGTCTCGAAACTAAATTGTCATTGTAATAATTAAGTTTAATAGTCTCGAAACTAAATTCAACCGCATTCAGTTCAACGTATTTCATAAATTTTAACACCTTATTTGTATTAGAAAATTAATTGTAATTTTTATCTGAAGGTTTCTATTAATGTAAGAGAAAGCGGAATTTTATTCTACTGTTTAATGAAAAAAAAAATCTTCACATGTAGTATATTACCTGTATTTGTTCCTTGGATGAAAATGCATGCTGCATAGAGTTCATTAAATTTTTATGAATTTTACGCTGGAATTAACTATTTTTTCAACATTTCAACAAAAATTTTCAAACTAAATAATTATTATTGTTATTATTATTAATTTGCTGCATCTCAATACGTATTCGTTACCTTTAAATCACATAATATATTATTGAAATACCATAATATATCATTGAAATATCCTGACTTAGAAAAAATTCAATCAACGTATTTATATAAAAGTACTCATGTTCATTAGAAAAATAAAATAAATATATATATTACTTTACATATATACTCCTTATCTTCAAAACATAGAGAATTTTCCTATATTCAATAAATTTCTCTTATTGAATAAATACATAAGAATTCTAAAATAAGGTAATTTTAGGAATATTGTTTATTAATTAACACTAAAATATAATCTAATTAAAAACAATATCATGATAAAGCAACCACATTGAATCTTTTGTGAAAAATTGTTCTTTCAATTACATGACCATTGCCATACAATAAATGTAAACAACATCACCGAAAATAGTAAATACAAACTATACCCCTCTAATAAAATGAATTTTGCTCTTGTTGTAATTTAGGATTCAACTCAAAAAAATCTTAATCCCATTTATTATCTGCTAGAAATGATAAGCATCGTAAATTAGCTTTTACATTAAATTGAATTTTGTGTGTTGGAGCTATTTATTGTGACATACATAGAACGAATATCTCGTTTAAATTTATAAGATTACGCATCTCGTTGTAATGAATAAGTTTAGAATCTCAAAAATAATTTCAATCTTACATAATTCAGCGTATTTCATAAATTTTAGTATTTTTCTTTTATGAAAAAAAAAATTCTAATTTCTATCTTGCGGTTTCTATTTTTTAAGTGAAATTGTTTATTTATTAATTTATTTATTTTTACATTTAGAATATTACGTGTTATCTGTTTCCTAAATGGAAATAGTAGCTACATAAAGTTCATTAAATGTTAATGAATTTTAAATTTAAACTAACTATAAATTATTTTTTATACATTTCAACAATATTTGTACTATAATTTAATCTATATTTATTAATTTATTTTTGCAACATTTCAGAAAAGTATTCGTTGCCTTTAAATCGTGTTTTAAATACCATCAGATGTTTTAAATACCATCAGATGAGTATATTATTGAAATAATATATCAGTAAAATATCATGGCTTACAAAATTTTCAATTCACGTATTTATAAAGAAATACACGTCTGAAAATTTTATAATGTTCTACAACTATTAAATATCTTAAAACATAGGGAATATTAATATTTTCAATAAACTTCTCATACTGGAAAAAAATACATAAAAAATATGAAATAAAATACTTTATTTGGAATATTGTTTATAAAATTAGACTAAAACACAATTAATCAAGAGCAACAGTATGCTAAATTACCACGTTGAATGTTTCGTGAAAAATAGTTCTTTCAATTACATGAACATTATCATAAAATATATCTGAAAAACATCATAGAAAAAATTAAAGAGATTAAATATACCTCTGTAACGAAATGAAAACCTTTTTTTCTTTTGAATCAATTTAGGATTCAAAGCAGAAAAATCTTAATCCCATTTATTATCTGCTTGAAATGATAAGCATCGTGAATTAACTTTTACATTAAACTGAATTCTGTAAGTTGGAGCTATTTGATGTAATATACATGGGAATAAATATCTCGTATATATTTATAAAATGAAGCATCTTGTCGAAATAAATCAGTTTAGAATGTCAAAACTAAATTCAACCGCACAAAGTTCAATGTATTTCATAAGATTTAATTTCTCATTTTTATCAGAAAATGTATTGTAATTTCTGGCTTAAAGTTTCTAATAAAAAAAGAAAGAAATCTAAATCTTATTCCACTTTTTAAATTTTAAGCATTTTTTTTCATTTAGAATATTATGTGTTATTTGTACACCGTATTAAAATATTAGATATATAGAGTTCGTTACAATTTAATGAATTCTAAGTACTGATTATTATTATTATTATTATTATTATTATTATTATTGCAACTTATCAAAAAGTAATCGTTAAATTTAAATGATATAATACATCATTGAAATAACATAATATATCATGACATACAAAAATTTTAAACGAAGCATTTATATAGACGTACACGTGAACTAAAAATGTATAATATTTTACAACCATTCCATGTCTTAAAAAAAATAGGGGATTTTAATATTTTCAGTTAACTTCTCCTAGTGCAATAAGAATACAAAAAATATAAAATAAATTGTTTTTTTAAACATCTTTTTATTAAATTACGCAAAAATGTAATCTAATCAAGAAGACCAATATGCTAAATTACCACATTGAAATTTTGGTGAAAAATAGTTCTTCCAATTACATGACCATTATCATTCATTGTATTAGAAAACATTGTATTAGAAAACATTGTATTAGAAAACATTACAAAAAATAATAAATAATATATAAAATACCCATCTAACGAAATGAAAATATTTTTCCTTTTGCAATTATTTATGATTACACGCAAACATATCTTATTCCCATGTATTATTTGCTAGAAATGATAAGTATCGTACATTACCTTTTAAATCAAATTGATTTCTATGTGTTCGAGCTATTTGATGTGATATACAGGGAATAAATATCCCGTATATATTTATAAGATGATGCATCTCGTCGTAATAAATCAGTTTAGAATATCAAAGCTAAATTCAACCATACACAGTTCAACGTATTTCATAAATTTTAATATCTTATTTTTATCAGAAAATTAATTGTAATTTCTATCTTAAGGTTTCTATTAAAATAAAAGAAAGCGATATTTTATTCTACTGTTTAATGTTAAAACATTTTTTCTATACATTGAGAATATTATGCGTTTTTTTTTTCTGTATTAAAATAATAGCTATATAGAATTCATTAAATTTTAATGACTTTTAAGCTTCAATAAACTGTTTTTTAAAACATTTCAACAATATTTGCAAATTTAAGCATTATTTTTGTTATTATTATTATTTTGCAGCATCTCAATAAGCATTAGCTGTCATTAAATCACATAATATGTTATTGAAATACCATAATGCATTATTGAAATATAATGACTTACAAGAATTTTAATGCACGTGTTTATATAGCAATACCTATGACTATTTAAAAACTAAAAAAAAAATTATAATATTTTACATTCATTAAATGTCTTAAAAATATGTAATTTTAATATTTTCTGTAAACTTCTCACATTGAAATAAATACAAAAAAATATTAAAAATATATTTATAAAATAACATACTTCTTTTGGAATAGTGTTTATAAAGTTAGATTAAAACGAAATATAATCAAGAAGAATAACATGCTAAACTTTCACGTTGAATATTATTTGAAATGTAGCTCTTTCAATTAAATGAAAAATATATATATATGATATATCTGACAAACATCAAAGAAAATAATAAAGAGCATAAAATTTACCTCCCTAACGAAATGAAACTATATATTTTATCTTTTGCAGTAATTTAGGATTCAAAGCAGAATTATCTTAATCCCATTTATTATCTGCTAGAAATGATAAGCATCGTAAATTAACTTTTATCTCAAATTGAACTCTGTGTGTTTGAGCTATTTGATGTAATATACAGAGAATAAATATCTCAAATATATTTATAAGATGAAGCATCTTGTCGTAACAAATCTGTTAAGAATCTTAAAACTAAATTCAACCGTGCACATTTCATATATTTAAATATATTATTTTTATCAGAAATTTAATTGCGATTTCTGTCTTAAGTTTTCAGTTAAAAAAAATGAAAGCGAAATTTATTATGTGTGTTTCTTCCCAGGATGAAATTTTTAGCTATATAGATTTCATTAAATTTTAATCCTAACCAACAGTACTGGCCATTAAAAATGCTACAACAGGATGAAATGCAGATAACAAAATGATATTTATTGGACATATATATTATGGACATATATATTAGGATAGAAATAACAAGTGATTAAATTTTCAATAAATTTGGGTGCATAGATCCTGAGAAATCAGTATCCAGAACAATCATCTCGGGCAATAATAAAAGCCCTTATATGCCTGGGCATTGAGTCAAACAGAGATTGAATGGCATGTACAGGTATAGATGCCCATGCAGCTTCAACACAATGCCACAGTTCATCAACCATAGTTATTGTCGTATGGTTATCAGCCAGTCACTCGGCGACCAATGATCAGACATTTTCAATTGGTGAGTGATCTGGAAAACATGCTGGCCAGGGCAACAGCCGAACATTTTCCGTATCAAGGAAGGTCCGAACAATTCCGGAAACATGCGTTTGGGCATTATCCTGCTGAATCGCAGGGTTTCACAGGTCTCGAATAAAGGATAGAGCCACGGTTCGTAAAATATCAGAAATGTAACGTGCACTGTTCAAAGTGCCGCTAATGCGAACAAGAGATGACTGAGACGTGTACCCAATGGCACCCCATACCATCACGCAAGGTGATAGGCCAGTATGACGATGAAGAATGCACGCTGCCAATGTTCGTTCACCACGATGCCGCCAAACATGAATTCGACCATCATGATGTCGTAAATAGAACCTGAATTCATCTTAAAAAATGATTTCTCCCCATTCATGCACCAAGGTTCGTCCTTGATCCCAAAACTGAAGGTGCTCCTCTCTATGACGCAGCGTCAAGAAAAGTTGCAGACATGGTCTCCGAGCTGAGAGTCCATGCTACAGCGTACATCCTAGAACTGTTAGCGCAGACACTTTTTGTCATGCAAATGACCCCATTTCTTGACTCAGGGCTCGTGACGTAGTTGCACGATCCATTATGGCCATACGGATAGCATGCTACCTTTTCGGCTGCTAGTGATAAGGGGCCATTGAGATCCCGTACGGCGTTCCGTATTACCGTCGTGAATTCATCGATTCCATATTCTGCGAGCAGTCATTGGATCTCGATCAACACGAGCAGCAATACTGCGGTATGATAAACCGCAATTCCGGTAGGCTACAATTCGACCTTTATCAAGGTCAGAAACATGCTGGTACGCATTTCTTCTTCTTACACGAGGCATCATAAAAAATTTTCACCAGTCAACAACGCTCAAATGTAATTTCTGTGTGAGAAACCGGTTGAAAAATTTCCTCATTTAAACACATTGTAGGTGTCGCTACCGGAACCTGCTTTGTCAGAATGCGCTGAAAAGCTAATCATTTGCATATCACAGCATCTTCTTCCAGTCGTTTAAATGTCACGCCTGTACCATGTCGCCTTCATGGTGTAGCAATTTTAATGGCTAGTAGTGTATTTTAAGCCTGAATTATTTAAAATATTTTTTAAGCATTTTAACAATATTTTAAAATTACATTCATTATTATTATTAATTTTTTTGCAACATATCAAAAAGTATTTGTTGCCTTTAAATCATATAATGTATCATTAAAATTCCATAATATATCATTGAAGTATCATGACTTACAAAAATTTTAATCCACGTGTTAATATAGAAATACACATGATTATTAGAAAATTAGAAAATGTATAATATTTTACATCCATATCATGTCTTAAAAAACATAAGAAATTTTAACATTTTCAGTAAACGTCTCCTATTGCAATAAAAACATAAAAAATATAAAATATATATTTTTTTAATATTCTTTATAAAATTAGACTAAAACGCAATCTAATCAAGAACAATTATATTCTAAAGTACCACTATGAATCTCTAGTAAATAATAGTTTGTTTCATCACATGAATATAGGTATACAATAAATCTGAAACACATCACAGAAAAAAATAAAAAATATAAAATATACCTCTTTAACGAAATGAAAATATTTTCTTCCTTTTCCAGTAATTTATGATTTAACGCAGAAATATCTTAATCCCATTTATTATCTGCTAGAAATGATAAGCATCGTAAATTAACTTTTGTATCAAATTGAATTCTGTGTGTTGGAGCTATTTGATGTGATATACACTGGTGTGCAAAAGTTAAGCAAAATTCGTAAAATGCTAAAATCATGGAGTAAATATTCGTAGAATTATTCAAAATTACTTGAGGAGATTAATTAGTTGAAGAAGAAACATTGGGTTAATGCAAAACTTTTCAGAGGACTATGTCATGCGCAAAACACCTGCGCGTGTCGCAACACTTATAAACCGGTTCACGTGGCATAGGCAGTACGTGGCATACGCAGTTCAGACGAATTCCGTACAACCGATGTGACAAGAAACATTGTTATGATCAAACAGGATTAATGAAGGCACAAAAGACACCGACTGGACATGTTTGTGAAAGGAAGAATCGTTGGAATGCTGGAATCCGGACGATCACAAACCGATGTTTGTCGAATTCTGAACGTGAACCAGTTTGTGACCTCAAGACTGTGTCATAGGTTTCAAAGTACAAGAAATGTTACTCGACGACTAGTAGCAAGTCAATCAAGAGTCACAACCCTTCCCCAAGACCGATATCTAGTAATAAGAGCGCTACGTCAGAGGAGCAGTACTGCCGGAGAACTGAGTTCGGTGCTTACAGTTGCCACAGGAACACAAATTTCAAGACAAACTTTTTACAGGAGACTCAATCATGCTGGCCTGTATGCCAGAAAATCAGCAGTTTGCATTCTATCCACGTCTGCGCATAAATGCACTCGTTTAATCTGGAGTTTCAAAACATCAGCATTCGAGTGGTAGAGAGTGGACAATGTGATGTTATGTGACGAGTCCCGATTTAGTCTAAGTAGTGATTCTCGTCGGGTAACAATATGGAGAAAACGTGGAACACGTTTTGAATAAAGAAACATAATAGAAAATTACTTTTTTCCTTCAGGGAAGTAATGGTATGGACAGGCATCATGTTGGTTGGCCGCACAGACCTCCATATCTTTGACACGTGGTTTGCGACTGGTGAAAGATACAGAGACGAAGTTCTTGAGCCTCGTGTTCGCTTGTTTCGATGCGTTGTCGGTCTTGATTTAATATTCATAGATGATAATGCACCTTCTCACCATGCGTTACTGGTTGACGACTTCCTTGAAACGGAAAAATCCGGCGTATGTCGTGGCTTGCGAACTCCCCGGATTAAAATCCTATTGAGAATGTATGAGATTTGGTCGGGAGACAACTTCCAGCTCTTTCGCACCCACCACGCTCCGTTCCCGAACTTCAAGGAGCTCTTAAAGAAGCTTAGAACTGTTTGAGCCCACAACTCATTCATAATCTCATAGCAGGTATGGGAAATAGCTAAGCAGAGTGCCTGGCTGTCAGAGGTGACAAAACGCCTTATTAAACTGCAGCATTACCATTTTATTTAAAGTTTTCGTTCATTTTCCTTTAAAGTGTGAACTCTTACTATACTCAGTTTTCTTTCAAACTGCTACTTTTGGATAATAAAAGTAAATATTAGCGTTCTTTTGAATTGTTTCCTTACGTTATAACGGTTTTACACTCGCATATCAAGTTTTACCCCATTTCGATTAACATTTCTTTCATTACTTACTTAATTATCCGTTATGCTTAACTTTTGGACACCAGTGTACAGTGAATAAATATCTCGTATAAGTTTATAAGATAAAGCATCTCGCCGTAGTAAAACAGTTTAGAATATAAAAACTAAATTTAACCATACAGAGTTCAATGTATTTCATAGCTTTTAATATTTCTTTTTATTAGAAAATTAAGTGTAATTTCTATCTTAAGGTTTCTATTTAAAGAAAAGGAAGCGAAATTATTCCACTGTTTATTTTTCTCTTAACACTTTGGACATTATGTGTATTTTTTCCCTGGATCAAAGTATTAGCTACATAAAATTCATTAAAATTTAATGCCTTTTATGTCTGAATAAACCATTTTAAAATTATTATTTATTTATTTATTTATTTATTTACTTATTTTTTACAACATTTCAAAAAGTCTTCGTTGCCTTTAAAACACATAATATGTCATTGAAATATCGTGACTTACAAAAATTATAACCCACGCGTTTATACAGAAATAAATGATTAAATAGAAATTATATAGTAATAGATGATTTTTAGAAAATTAAAAAGTGTACAATATTTTTTATCTATTCCATGTCTTACAACCATAGAAAATTATTATATTTTCATTAAACTTCTCCTCTTACAATAAAAACATAAAAATATAAAATAATATCTATGTTACAGGCCAAACCTGATTTTAGGCCAAACTAGATTGGCGTAGGCCAAAATGATATATCCTACCGACCATCGGATAAACTAGTTTTTCCTAGGCCAAACCGGCCTATCCTAACGCCCATCGGATGAACTAGTTTTTCCTAGGCCAAACCAGTTTATCCTAACGCCCATCGGATAAACTAGATTTTTCTAGGCCAAACTAGTTTGGCCTAACTCTTAAAGGATAAACTAGTTTAGACTGCCGTTTATTGGTCTAAACTATTTTATCCTAGGCCAATTCAATTTGGCGTGATTTTATTAAATCCAATGACCGCCTCAACACCAACATTCTTGTTTGTCCAAGGTTGATCTAGTTTATCCTACGCTAATGTAGTTTTACGTGTTTTTAGCTCACGGGCTTTGAAGCCAGAGAAGTAATGGGCTCACATGTTCTGTATGTATGTATGTACACATGTATGTACGTACGTGTGTACGTATGTATCTCCGTAACGCGATAACTCTTGATAGAAATAATGTAATTTGACGTATTTTTATCTCATCAGGCTACCAAAGCCTGAGAACTAATGTGCCCGTAGGTTCTGTATCTATGTGTGTACGTAAGTACATAATGCGATAATTCTTGATAGAAATACTCGATTTGCATAAAATATTCAATATAGGTTTATTCTTATGAGGAGCTTTTCTAATTAATTTTGGGCGGTCATTGAAGAAGAATAAGGGGGGGACAAGAGGCTGATCCGCCCCTTCCCTTAATTCAAATAAATGCGTTTCCATGCATTATTAGCATATTTTATTGAAATTATAGATATAGGAGCATTCTCTTGAGGCACCTTCATGATTAGTTGTGGTTGTTCATTGTTTAAGTATAAAGGGAGGTGGGAATAGCGATAACGTCCCATAATTTATGTAAATGCTTTTTTCACGCTGAATTTCCTGATTTGCTTCAAATTTTAGAAATTTATTAATTCTGGTAAAGCGCTTCCCTAATTAGTTTTGGGGGTTAATTGTATAAGAACAATGGGAAGAACGGGGGATGGCCCAATTTTGGCAAATGGGTTATTCATACATAATTAACCGATTTGCCGAAAATCTTGGATTTCTTCATTCTGATGAAGAGCTTCACTGATTAATTTTGGTGGTTCTTCGGTTAAATATAAGGGAGATACTATCAATTTATTTCCTTCCTTAAATTAGATAAATATGTTATAATACACATTTATACAATTTTCTTTTCGGACATGAATTCATTTGATCAGGCACTTCTATAATTAATTTGGGCTTTTTCTTATGGTTAAAAATAACATGGTAGTGGATGTTTTAAAGCCTTCCTTAAATAACATAAATGGGTTTTTATGCATATTTATCCGATTTGCCGTAAATTTTGAATATAGTTTTTTTTCTTTATAAGGAGTATCCCTGAATTGTTTTGAGGATTTAATGATTAAGTATAAAGGGAGGAATGGGGGAATACCCTCTTTAAATCAGATGAATGAATTTTTTGAGAAGAATTATCTGATTTGCTTCAAATTTTAAATAATTTTTTAATTTTATAAAGCGTATCTGTGATTAGTTTTGGGAGTTTGATGGTTAAGTATAATTGGGGGAAATGGGAAAAAGTAATCCAACTTACTTTATTTTTCGAGGGTGTTATTCTTTAAAAAAATAAGGCTGTAATAAACAGTTAGAGTAAACAGCCTGTGAGTGCAAAGCCAATCAGTTTAATTTGGCGATATTCTTTTTAATATTGATCCCGACTACTGCTTCATAGCTAACATTCTGCAAAATGGTTTCGTCATCACTTTTATATAATTATTTTATTCGAAGTGTTGTAGAATACTATCAGAAGTTTGCGTAGGTAGGAATTTCAAGGCCCGGGCGCTGCCCTTTCCGAAGGAATTATTTTGCCGTAACCCGGTGTACAAATTAGAAGTTCGACCCGAGCCCTGCCTGTCAGTGAAAAGAGACTCAGTCCGGCTCATTCTGACCCTACTCAATTTCTGCAAAAAAAAAAAAAAAAAAAAAAAAAAATCAGATTTTACTTAACATACAATTAGGACTCCTTTAAAAAATATTGCGTACATATTTATTGGATAAATTTACAATGTATTTTTAAATTACCATGTGTTTGTTTACATAATGGTAAATACACAATGTATTATTGATTAATAAGATTCTTAAATCTTTCAGTATTAAAATAGAGATTCATTGAATAATCATGTAGTTTAGAACACACAAAGAAGAGTTATAAACATCATAACTATTGAAACTGTTCAGTAAAAAATAGGTTTGTGAATATGTTTCTCTGTCATTCCTTAAGGCTTTTTCAAATTCAAAAGAGCTACTTCCTAACACATTTAAGAACTAATTCATTTTCGGAAATGCATAAGATTAACAGGCATTTTCACTCAGAAAATATGTAATCGAATGGCGTTAACCATTTTTTCATAAAAGCGATGTACCTTTGAAAAAATACTATTAAACTACGTTTTGAATCGAATGTCCGCTTACGACTTTACGGAAAAGAACAACTCGACATGTAATTAATGTCTCAAAAATGGAAAACGCTGTTCGATTCCAAATTATTCTCAGCTCCGATCTGGCTCGAATATGCAATAATAATAATAATAATAATAATAATAATAATAATAATAATAATAATAATAATAATAATAATAATAATAATAATAATAATAATAATAATAATAATAATAATAATATTTGCAGTTATAATTCTGCAGACTGATCTCAGTCTGCAGAAAAAATAAAATAAAATAAGAAAACACCATTCCAATGCATCATGTCTCTACGTTGGACATGTTAAATTTCTGTATTGATGTTATAAGCAATGACTCTTTACACACATTTATACTTATTTTTGTGAAAGACATGTTTTTTACGGCCAAACCCGATTTCGAGACAGATTAGATTAGCCTAGGCCAAACTATTTCATCCTAACGCCAATTGTATAAACTAGTTTTTCCTACGCCAAATATTTTATCTAAATGTTCATAGGATAAATTAGTTTTTCCTAGGTAAGAGGGTAATCCTTCAATTGTCCTTTCATACTTAATCATTAAACCCCCAAAACTATTCAGGGAATCGTCTTATCAGAGAAAAAGATATATCCAAAATTTGAAGCAAATTCGTCAATTCTGCGTCAAAAACCATTTATCTAAATTATGTTGTGTTACATACATTGCCCTTTCTTTTAGACTTAAACAATAAACATCCACAACTAATCACGGAGGGGCCTTGTCACAATGATCCTACATCTAAAATTTTAAATGAAAACTGATAATTCTGTATGATAAATCCATTTCTCTAAATTAACGATGGGGGATTAGACTCCCGTTCGCCCCCCTTTATTCCGATTTAATGAATTTCCAAAATTAATCAGAAAAGTACCTTATCAGAATGAACCTAAATCTAAAATTTGAAGCAAATTGGATATCTCAATCAAGAGTTATCGCGTTACGTTCATACGTACGCATATACGTACATACCTGCGTTCATACATGCGTAAATGCATATCAGAACATATGAGCCCATTATTTCTCTGTCTTTCACGCCCGTGAGCTAAAATCACATAAAACTACATTGGCCTAGGATAAACTAGATGAGCCTAGGACAAACAAGAATGTTGGCGTTGAGGCGGTCATTGAATTCAAAATCATGCCAAATTGAATAGGCCTAATATAAATTAATTCAGACCGATAAACAGCAGTCTAAACTAGTTTATCCTATAAGAGTTAGGCTAAACTAGTTTGGCCTAGGAAAATCTAGTTTGTCCTATTTGCCTTAGGATAGACTAGTTTGGCCTAGGAAAAACTTGTTTATCCGATGGGCTTTAGGATAAACCGGTTTGGCCTAGGAAAAACTAGTTCATCCGATGGGCGTTAGGATAGTCCGGTTTGGCCTAGGAAAAACTAGTTTATCCGATAAGCGTTAGGATAGACCGGTTTGGCCTAGGCCAATCTAGTTTGGCCTAAAATCGGGTTTTGCCTGTAACATATATATATTTTGAAATGCTGTTTATAAAATTAGGCTGAAACTTAATCTAATCAAGAACAACAATATGCTAAAGTACCATCTTGAATCTTTTGTGAAAAATAGTTCTTTGAATTATCATACAATATATCTCAACATTATAATGAACATTATCATACAATACAAATGAAAATTATCACACAATATATCTGAAAAACATGGCGGAAAAATGTGTAGAATACAAAATATACCTGTCTAACGAAATGATTTTTTCTTTTGCAGTAATTTAGGATTCGACGCAGAAATATCATAATCCTATTTATGTCTGTTAGAAATGATAAGCATCGTAAATTAACTTTTACATCAAATTGAATTCTGTTTGGTGGAGCTATTTATTGTGATATACATAGAACGAATATCTCGTTTAAATTTATAAGATTACGCATCTCGTTGTCATAAATAAGTTTAGAATCTCAAAAATAATTTCAATCTTACATAATTCAGCGTATTTCATAAATTTTAATATACTTCTTTTATGAAAAAAAAAATTCTAATTTCTATCTTGCGGTTTCTTTTTTTTTTTAAGTGAAATTGTTTATTTATTAATTTATTTATTTTTACATTTAGAATATTACGTGTTATCTGTTTCCTAAATGGAAATAGTAGCTACATAAAGTTCATTAAATGTTAATGAATTTTAAATTTAAACTAACTATAAATTATTTTTTAAACATTTCAACAATATTTGTACTATAATTAATCTTTATTTATTTACTTATTTTTGCAACATTTCAAAAAGTATTCGTTGCCTTTAAATCATGTAATATGTTTTTAAAATACCATCAAATAAATATATTATTGAAATAAAATATCAGTAAAATATCATTGCTTACAAAATTTTCAATCCACGCATTTATAAAGAAATACACGTGTTCATTAGAAAACCGAAAATTTTATAATGTTCTACATCCATTAAATATCTTAAAACATAGAGAATTTTAATATTTTCAGTAAACTTCTCATACTGGAAAAAATACATAAAAAATATAAAATAAAATACTTTATTTGGAATATTGTTTATAAAATTAGACTAAAATGCAATCTAATCAAGAGTAACATTATACTAAATTACGACGTTGAATGTTTTGTAAAAAATAGTTCTTTCAATTACATGAACATTATCATAAAATATATCTGTAAAACATCACAGAAAAAACAAAGGAATTAAATATACCTCTGTAACGAAGTTAAAACCTTTTTTTTTTTTTTTTTGAATCAGTTTAGGATTCAAAGCAGAAAAATCTTAATCCCATTTATTATCTGCTTGAAATGATAAGCATCGTGAATTAACTTTTACATTAAACATAATTCTGCAAGTTGGAGCTATTTGATGTAATATACAGGGAATGAATATCTTGAGTGTATTTATAAGATGAAGCATCTCATTGTGATAAATCAGTTTAGAATATCAAAACCAAATTCATCCATACACAGTCCAACGTATTTCATAAATTTTAATATCTTATTTTTATTAGAAAATTAATTGTATTTCCTTCCTTAAGGGGTTTTTTAAGCGAAATTATTTTTACTGTTTAATTTTAAAACATTCTTTGTTCTTTATATTTAGAATATTACGTGTTATTAGTTTTTTGAGTGAAAATATAAGCTGCATAGAGTTCATTAAATTTTGAGGAATTTTAAGTCAGAATAAATTAAAATATTTTTCTCAATATTTCAAACATAATTGTAAATTAAAATAACCTTTTTTCTGTAACGTCACAACAATATCTATCAAAATAGATGAACTTGCATTTATGTAGAATTATTAATTAAATTTATGCATTTTATTTAATTAAAAAAAGAAATTGATAATATTTATAATGGATACAACATTTTTTAAATTAATTAATGAATAAAAAATGAAATAAACTAATGAAATGAAATAATGAATAAAATTAATGAGTACAACAATATCCCTAAATACTTATACAACGGAAAAATTTAACTTTCATAAAAAATCGTTCGACATATTTTTTATTTTAAAAAAATAATAAAAATAAAGAACCACCTAAACATTCGTAATCTTTTTAGTTGGTTGCTTCATCACAAAAATTCTTTTAGGAAGATGACACCGTTAAAACCCTTGGTACATGATATAATTGAAATGTTAAGATACACCTTTTTTTATTTGGCAGAAATTTAATGTTTATTAAGCAATATAATTAAAGATTTGTAATGAAAATTACTATGTGCATTTTTTATAGTGATATTGATTCGGTTAGGCAACACAAGTTAAAATAAATTTGTTATTAAGCTGTTGGTCTAAATAATTGTAAGATTGTTTTAATATCTGTAAATGTCAATAAATATATATGATAGGAAAAATTTTATTTCTTAATTAATCTGTATTATTTTTATTTTTTTTTTAATTATGGAATTATATGCTGCCGAGACTATACTCTGCGATTATTATTTAAAATTTAGATATCAAAATGCAAATGTTACATACTTTTTACTTTATTTTGCATAATTCAGTTAACTAATAATATAACTTCCATTAAAGAATACGCAGAACGTTTGTAATTTTTTTAGTTGGTTGCTTCATCACAAAAATTCTTTTAGGAAGATGACACCGTTAAACTTTTTACTTTGGGATTCTTCCAAATATGTTTTGCAAATTCATTTTCATGAATTAAAAGAAGTGAAAAACAAAACATATTTTTTTTCTGTAATGTTTACCATATTTTAGTTTTTGGATTTCCTAGCTCCTACAATACTAAGATAATAGATCATTTTACATGATCTCCATAAGGATTAATTCCTTTGGATGAAAAAATCTCAATGCTACTCCATATTACATGGGTTGAATGCATTTTTGTCTGAATTTTATCTATTAAGTCAATAGAAATCCCGAGATATGTGAATTCATATCATCAAAATTATGTCCCGATTCAGTTGTATGGCTTTTGTTCATTGTGTCATGACTCAGTTAAATCTTATGTTGCTGATGCTTATTAACGTATTGCTACTCTTGACAAAGTATTCGTCAATTTGATTGCAGTTAAAATAAAATAAATCCTATAAAACCTCAAGCATTGCCACATATTGAACTTCATTCAGCTGGTTTACTAATCAGTTTATGCTCTGTAATTATCGATGTATTTCGGACAATTTTTGACAATATTTATTTGTGATCAGAGTCTCAAATATTTCTCAACTGGCTAAAATCACCTCTTTTGAAGGGAAATTAGTTCATATTCAATCGAGTACATCAAATCCAAACATTAATGAATTCGCGTGAGTGGAATAGTATTCCAGGTATTTTAAATCCTGCGGATGCAACTTCTAAGGGTATTTCGCTACGAAAACTTCTTAAACATTCTCTTTGGTGGCATAGGTTTCTGTAGCTGTTGTCAAATAAGCTAATTCTAATACTTTTGTACACTCCCCCAACATCTGAGTTTAAATAAAGTACTTGACTCTGTAAGTAATGTAACTCAAGTAGGTGCATCTACAGATTTTATTCTCAAGTTCTCAAAGTTTTCTGAGCTGTCAAAAGTCTCGGCGATGTGTATTAGATTCATGTTTAATCTCCCCAGTCCTGATGTTGCCTGTAGGCGACACAAAAGAATGCCCTTAAATTAATTTAGATGTTTCTATAATTGTTAAAATTATTTCTAGATCTTTTTATTACTATCAATTTATAGACTATAGAATTTTTTTATAGAAAATTATAGAAAAATTTTATAGCGATCTTAATCAACTTTTTGAGGTTATTCGTAAAATTTGTTACAGGATTTAGGAGGATACTGCTAGTTATAGTGCTTTAAAAAATGTGTAATTTTGAGTTTTTCAGAAGAAATCTTTAATTGTATTCATTCTATTGGGGAATTATTCTAAATTCTGAATTTTACGCAGACCTTAAATTATTGAAAAAAAAAGAAAGCCCTTACCCAGCAATAATAAATTATAATCACTTAATGTGTAATCCAATTCGAATGATATATTTCTAGTAGGTGATCATTTGTCACAACAGCAATCACTAAATTTTGAAAGAAAGTATTAGATTTTATTTCCGAAAAGTCAAGTATATCCATGTTTTCAGAAATGAGTATATACATACGAATTGAATATTTCCAGCTGAGCGAAAAACTGCCCAGGCCGGGAATCGAACCCGAATACTTGGCTTAGAAGGCCAATGCTTTACCTGTTAAGCTATCCGGGCGATAGCCGGCAGGGATTTTTCGCTCAGATAACCTTATTGGTCATAACATCCGGTATGTCATTTGAAACAGCTCGCAGAATAAACCGCAGATAATGGAACTCCATATAACGATGGATACGTAGATATACTGTTATTTTTAACACAATCAAACTGATTGGTAAAGTAATCATACGAATTGAATATTTCCAGCTGAGCGAAAAATCAATTCGTCCAATTACTTTACCAATCAGTTTGATTGTGTTAAAAATAATGAGTATATACATGTTTTAAATTTGAGTTATTTTCATTCGAAAATGTTTTGACTGTTCGACATGCCCAGAATTGAGATTTTTTTTTTTTTTTTAAGAGTTTCCGGGACGCATTTTAAAATAACTTTTATTTATTGGATTAAAATTTTGATTTTTTTGTGATAGTTAAACATATTATTTGTAAACAAAAATCATATGATAATAGTTCTCATAATTTAAAAATTTAAAATAATAATAATAAAATTCATTAAAATTCACTAAAATTAAAATCATTATCCCTCGAAATATTATTTGAAGAATTTCATTCTTTTTCATTTAAGTAAACATAAATACAAAATTTTTAATTATAATTCAGCATTTTTATCAATAATAATTTATAAAAAAAATTGAAAAATATTTAAATTAAAAATCTAAAACACGATGATCTAACTTAAAGAAAAAATCATATTTTCAAAAGCAAATATTTTTTTTTTTTTAAATTTACAATTTTAAAATTAAACTAAAATATTGAAAAAGGTATATTCCCAGTTTGAATTATTTATTTTGTAACTGTTATTGACCTATATCAATTTAAATAGAAGTATTAATGAAAACATCCATCATGTACAACACGCTTTTTCAAAGAAGTCATTTCTATGACAATCATTGCATAAAAGCTGGGTTTTGAAAAGAAATAAAAAAAGAAGAAATTTAATGTTTCTTGTTCCAGTTATGACAGAAACTTTATTTAAAAATAATTTTAAATAGGAAAAAAAACAATTAATTCGTTAAACTTTTATTAGAAAAACAATAAAGAAAAATTCAGTCCTAGAACCCCTCAAAATGTATCTGCACACAAATGTCTCGATTAAAACGTAAAAAAAATCTATTATTTTTTTAATTTTAAAACTTCTTCTTTTGTTCTTTTTTTTTCATTTGAAATTAAACGAAAAAAGTGAACAGATACCAATAGCTTTTTGCAATAATGTAATTACAATTAAAACATTAGTAAAAACATTATAAAAAAATTAGTTTATAGAAGTTACCGAAAAAAAGCCTGAAACATTGCACCTTCATGATGAAAGGAAAACGTTAAAATAATGTTTTCCTCTTTTCTATAAATACTCGGAAAAACTCATCACCATTATTTTTAATGGCAGACTCATAATATCTCAAGCCATAATTACCGGCATCAGCAGAAAATAAGTGCAGTGATTTAAAGGAACTATTATTATTTTATGTATTTATAGAATATAATTTTCTCTTTCCAAAATCCTGGGAAAATTTGTCAAAGTAACTAAAGTATCTGCAATTTATTTGGGAAAATTTTTAATTCTACACATTAAGATTACTTTAAAAATAATTGCGTTTTCTTTTATATATTTTTCTTTACAATTTTAGAAATAGAACAAATTTACTTATTTACATTACTTAGTTTAAGTATATATGCTATCATACTTTAGACAATCAAAAGGAAGTGAAGACTATATATTTGTCTCTTAAATAATGATGTTATTATTCAAAATTTATATAAAAACAGTTATCTCCTTTTTGAACTTCGCATTTTTTTCTGCAAATGCAAAATGTTATTAGCATTTCGCACTGAAACTTTTTTTCAGATTACATAATAAACAAAATATATAATATTTTACTTATGTCTCATTTTTATTAGACAATTTTTTTTAAGATAATTAAAACTTGGAACCATAAACTTTCTTATTTTAAAGTTAGTCACATTTTAAATTAATTTAAACATTTTTTGGTACAATGGGTACTAATTGGGTTTTCAGTGTGTCGGTATTACGAGTACTGAGCCGTAAGGTCGTCGGAAGGTATGAGGGTTCGAAACTGCTGAGATATGGAGTAAATGTTCCAAAATTTTCTATTTTCTTTAACGCACTTACTGAGTAATATCCAAAATCTCTGAAACTTTTGTTTAATTATTATTTAAAATGGTTTATTTTCATAAGTTTCATCTTGTAACTAGAACGGCTGTTGAGATATGGCTAAATGATTCAAAAGTTTTCCTTTACCCTCTTAAGAAAAAAATTCTAAAATCGCTGAAACATATTTTTAATTATTTTTTTAAAGATTTTTTTTTAAATTTCATGCTAATACCCAAACGAGATACTGATATACTGTCACAGCTTCTAAACATTTCCCCCTCTTTTCCACCCCCTTATATAGAGAATTTTCAAAAATCTTTTCTTAATGCTCACTTACGTCACAATAAGTATATTAACCCTAATTTTGATATTTTGAGATTTAAAAATTAAAGCTGTATATTGATTCTGGGCTACTCAGGATTCTATGGGGTCCTTATAAACAAATAAAATATTTAAAAATATTTCTATTGATAATATTTAGGTACAGAGGAGGGAGATATGGTGTTTATTAATTTACTGATCAAAAGCTTTCAAATGATATCTCAGATGAAAAAATAAATTTCCACCCCAATCCTAGAGGAAGGAGAATAGGCTACTTCACTCAAATGAAAAGACCCGTTCGCTAATGTTAATCCTATGGAAGAAATTTATAAAGATATCTCGTTAGCATTTCAATATTTTTAAATGATTCTTTTTGCACTGGACTTCTTAGACCGATATGTATGCAAGCCGTTTTTCACTTTTTCGATTTGGATTGCAGATATTTTTGGTGAGGGTGCTTTCGCTTTCCATACCGGTTCCAAAAAAGAAAGCGTACTCCTAAAAATATCTGTAAAGAAAACCAAAAAGAAAAAATAAATAAATAAATAAAAAACGGCATTCATACAGATCGGTCTCAGCTATCCATGGCAAAAGGAATCATTTAAAAATATTAAAAAACAAACAAAATATCTTTTTAAATTTCTTTCATGGGATTAGCATTAGCTAACGGGTCTTTTCATTTGAGTGAAGTAGCCTCTTAACTGTCAGAAGTCAAAACCCACAAACCCAAAAGTTGAAGGATTGTAAGGAGTTTCAATTACGGCGAAGTCTTCGTATGACGTCGAATATCACAGTAGCTTAATTAGGTTGGTTGATTTTTGTCGTCCGATTATCTGCGCTAATGGGATATAGGACCAGGGGGAGTGCCCTCCGTGGGGGTCTTTCTAAGGGAACCTAACCCGTATTTACGCAAGGTTCGAAGAAAACCACGGAAAACTCCGAACGGCTAGGCCGACAGCCGCGATTGGGTTCGAACCCAGCACCTGCCGTCTACCAGTTGAGAGGTCCGAACCTCTCGGCCACTGGTGGGGCCGCTTAATTAGGAACTCAGTTAGAAAAATGATTCCCTCGGGGGGGGGGGGGATTGTAAGGAGAGGAAAAGATACTTCTGTAATAAGAAATAGTGTTGTGTGGATATTCTGATAGTATGTCATGTGCGGGTTTCTGGAAAAGTTTGAAAATTAGCGATGTACGGTGTAATTTTCTACAATTTTCGACCCATTCCCTTTTTTATCATGTAAACTGGGGGAAGATGTGTATCTAAAATCACTCAGACCTGTGTTTATTTAATTTTATTAGATTTATTTTTTAGACTCTGAAGCTGCTACTTAGAACGGCTGCTGAGATATGGCCCCATGTTCTAAAATTTTCGATCCCCCATTTAGCATTCTTAGGAACTTAGATTTTCAAAAATCCTTTCTTTGGGCTCATTTGGATAATGAGTATTATGTGTCATTCAATTTTCATACTTTTAGGTACAGCAGTTCATATGCATCTGTATGTATATATACCATCAGAATAATTAATTTAGCAAGAACTAGCGCATCACCCTCACAAAACAAAAATTCCTTTAAAAATTAAAAATTCAACAACAAGAAAGTACAAAACAACAGGCTGCAGCCTCGCCAGCGATGGGTTTTATTACAAAAAAGCAGCCGAGCATTCAAATTTGCAAATGAAATTGTTTAAGTGGCAGTTTCAGCCAGAACGGTGAATTGAAAAAATCAGGTGTTAAAATACCCGATAGCTATATTTCACACGCTCCCCCACCGGGCCTACCACCACAGTAGTAAATGAATGTCTGACCTGGAACATAGTAAACGATGCAAAAATATGTTCGTTGAATAAAACTCACGTCCCCAATTCAGCCACATTGCCACAACCCAAAACAAAAACTGAACACAGAAGAAACCATCTTCCAAAATCAATCCAAATCTGTTGCCATTCCATGCAGCACATCATCATAAAACCGCCCTTAAACAGCCTTTGGGCAATGCAAGTCAATCACTGCCATCAAGAAGCAAACGGTCAATAATGTAGAAAATCCTCAAAATCAAAATACTTTTTTAGGAAACTAAGAGGTATTTTGTTTTTCTAATGAAGATTACTTTTAATGCTCCCTATGAAACAGGTATTTTAAATACATGTGTAGTATATATGCACATGTATATCTATACATGTTTATATTGATAGCTAGTTCGATGAATGCACAATATTTATGTCTGTAAAACATTTTTTTAGAATATTATAAAATATTTCAAGATAAAATTTTATTATTATGTAAAAACATTTTGAGAGTTTTAAATATAGACTTTTATGTGCAATTACAAAAGTTTATAAATTATTATTTTTTAAAAGGGCAATATAGGTAATCGTTTTAGTTTTTTACATGATTTATAACTATGAATTATCACATCCATTTCATTTCAAAAGTCTCATTTCGAATGTAAAAAATGTCACACACTTAACTTTTATTTTTGTCTTAATCGAGGATTCATTAGTCATTTTTTTAGAAATTTGAATATTGCATGAACACATTTCAAAAGTTGATAAAAATTTGCTGAAAAAAGAAATATTTTTATAGAAAAAATAAAACAAAAATTAAAAAAAAAAAAAAAAATAAAAAAATAAAAAAAACAAAAAAAAAAAAAATATAAAAAAAAAAAAAAAAAAAAAAAGAAATATCTTTCTCACTCGATTTATTTTATGTGAAATCTTTACTTCTCTTTTAAAATTTGCAGATCTTTAATGGCCTTATTTATAACTTTGAGTTTTATTTTCATAATTTTACAAAATGATACGTTGTAACTCTTTTCATAGACAACATTTTTGAACGAAAATGCTAATTTGGAGTGTGTTTCCCTTTATTTATTTATTTATTTATTTATTTATTTTCTAAAAATATATTTTAAGAAAAAATATCTAAAGAGAACTTTCTTAGCAGCAGATGTTTTTATCGCATGCATTTTATTTAAACATGTACAAAAAGTAATACTTTTTTTGTTTGTTTGAATTCACTTTCTGGGGATAAAAAAGGGAGAAGAAAGGTACAAAGGGTACACAGTAACAGGATCTGCGAGGAGTTGTCCTGGCCCATAATTTGTGACACTTAAATAAACCTGAAATTCAGATTATTTTATAAACTTAAAAAGCTAGAATTAAAGAGGTTTTTTTTAAATAAAAAATCGCGAAAATTATGGAGTTGAGAGCATATATTGTTTAGTTATTTTGCTTTCTACGTAATTTCATTTTAGGAGTATACGCATTCCAAAAGCGAGGAAAAAACCTGGTTAAAAACAGCATTTTTTAAAAAAGATTTTTAAAAATTTTCATAAATTTTTACAAATTTTAGTTGTAAAAATTATTTATAATCGTCAGAACGTTTGAAATTTTTTCATAAGTGATATAAATCTGGTCACCTGCGTTTTTAGGTGAATTTGAAAAAAAGAAAGCTCTATTTTTCTATAAACCAATTGTACAGTCGAATAAAACAAGATTTCATTTTTATGAATAAGTTTTAGGTTTGTTGCTATCAATAAAAATATGTGTTGCATGGGTAAAACTCTGAAAAACGAAACATTCGGGCTCTTAACGATTTCTTCCATATTTCGACACATTTTATTTTGTAAAAATATCAATACAAAAAACCCTTAACGGGTTAAAAGCTTGTGACGCAGCAGTTTATCTTACATCTCTAAGAATTTTAAATTTGGGACATAAAACTAATGATATCAAAATTTATGTGACGCTATGCTATTAATATATATATATATATATATATATATATATATTAAAATTTATTCATTAATGCTTTATCATTTACATCTTTCATAATTTCGAAATATGAATCTTAAAAGTTATGATATCAAAATTTAAGTGACGCCTTGATGAGACTTTAAACGATGTTTTAAAATTCTATTTATTTATTTATTTATTATCTAAATACATTTACATATCTAAACAATACTTTTCATTTTCCAATACACTGTTAAATACATCACTTTCACTGAATATATATAATGCACTGAAATGTTTTATTTGAATAAATTGGCTTATCTTTTGTGCTACGCTATCCAAAATCAAAAGTAACATTTAAATAAATATTTTTGCACCATTGTATCTAAACTAAGTTAAATATATGCAAATAGATACAATGACGCAAAAATATTTATTTAAATGTTACTTTTGATTTTGGATAGCGTAGCACAAAAGATAAGCCAATTTATTCAAATAAAACATTTCAGTGCATTATATATATTCAGTGAAAGTGATGTATTTAACAGTGTATTGGAAAATGAAAAGTATTGTTTAGATATGTAAATGTATTTAGATAATAAATAAATAAATAAATAAAATTTTAAAACATCGTTTAAAGTCTCATCAAGGCGTCACTTAAATTTTGATATCATAACTTCTAAGATTCATATTTCGAAATTATGAAAGATGTAAATGATAAAGCATTAATGAATAAATTTTAATATATATATATATATATATATATATATATATATATATATATATATATATATATATATATATATATATATTAATAGCATAGCGTCACATAAATTTTGATATTAGTTTTAAGTCCCAAATTTAAAATTCTTAGAGATGTAAGATAAACTGCTGCGTCACAAGCTTTTAACCCGTTAAGGGTTTTTTGTATTGATATCATTGCTTTTTTTTAGGTTAATGATAAAAAAAAAAAAAAAAAAAAAAAAAAAAGACTAACGCAAAAAATTCATATTCATGATTCATTCGCCTTTAATTACCCCTCCCCCATCCACTTAAAAAAAAGATATTTCATATTTTATTAATGTGTGCTGTACTACTTGATTTTGTTAAAAACAACTCTGTAATAAAATACGTTAGTAAAAGATAAGAAGATAATGTACATTCAGCACCATACATCTCAGAAAGGGTTTTATAATCTATGCTGTATGTATCATTTCTCATTCTTGTTAACTATGTTTATTCTTTACACATGTTGATACATATACTGCAGATGGATTAAAATGATCAGGGATACAATATTCAGAATATGCTGGAAAGTATTTCATAATCTATGCTGCATGCATGATTCTTGTTAATTATGTTTCAACCTATGTATAGGTTGGTAATATTGCAGATTGATTAAGACTATATGCGTTACAATATTCAGAATATTCTGGAAATGTTTCATAATCTATGTTGCACACATGTTTTTCTTTCTTGTTAGTTATGATTTGTTCTTTATATAGATTGGTAAAATTACTGCAAATAGATTAAAATGATAGGTTTACAATATTGAACATGTATTGGAAAGTGTTTCATAATCTATACTTATGCGTAATTTTTCATTCTTGTTAGTTTATTTATGTTTTCCTGTTTGCATAGGGTGGGAAGATTACTGTACAAAGATGAAAACTATAGGTTTAAAGTATTCAGAATGAATTGGAAAGTATCTAAACATACTGTATGCAAAAATTTTTATTGTCGTTAATTATGCTTTGTTTTTTGCACAGAATGGTAAAATTCTTGTACATGAATGACAATAAGTTTACAGTATTCAGAATGTGTAAGAAAATGCATCATAATCGATGCAGTATGCATGATTCTTTGTTCTTGTTAGGTATGTTTTGTTCTTTGCACTGGGTGGAAAAATTACTGTATATGGATGGAAATAGTAGGTTAATAGTATTCAGAATATGTTGGAAGTTGCATCATATTCTATGTTGCACACATAACTTTTCGTTCTTGTTTTTTTTTTTTTTTTCCTTTACACATTGATAAAATTATTGCAGATGGATGAAGGCATTTAATTAAATCAGGCTTATATTAAAATTGACAATATATATTCTAAATTAATCAATGTACCTATCATTTGTACAAGAATGTCCTGATTGGTAATTGCCCCGGTGTAATTGATAATTACAATGTTCCCAGGGTAGTTACCGAGAATAAAAAAATTTTAATTAAGCAAACTTTAAATAATATTTTAATCAAAGCCTATATTTTATTGAATAGAAACATGGTGAATCATTAACCATGCTAAATTTGGTCACATCTATTGTAAATACTAAAAAGATATTTAGATGTTAGTGTTTTTTGATCAGGAATTACCCCGGTCCACCCTATAAGTTTCATACTTCAATTAGGAAAATGTTTAACTGACAAAGAAAGAAAATCAGGACTCTCTTATTTATTAAATATTTTCATTTCATATGAAACTTTCCATTCTTGGGCGACTTAACTTACAAAATAAAACTAATATATTTTTATTGAAGATTTCAGTCACTAAGCATAAAACATGCAAAGTACATAAATTTAAACATTTCATGTTTTTTAGATTTTAATTTTTGTTTTCTTTTTAAACATAATTTTATGAAAAAAGCAGACAGCTATTAAAAAATATTCCATATTTTCTTAGGGTTTCTTGCAGTGCTAGATTTTCAACATTGTACGTAATATTTTGACGACTTGAAATTTTTTTATTTTTTTCTCATAAATCATGTAAAATAACATTTATCCATTAAGAACCACATTTCATTTACTAAACAGCTATAAATACAAATTCCAATTGAAATCTACCCTAAACCCGAAAAATTTAAACCAGATTCAAATGGAATTTTCAGGTGGCATTTCAAAATATATTATTTTGTCACAGGTAAAAGGGTTCTAATTAGAAGTTTTTTTTTTCTTGTGTTTTTTTCAATTGGGTCAAGGATAGATTTCAATAGGAATTTTCAGGTTCTGGGTAGTGCATGTTGACAGAAATTAATTCGTCTTTCTTAAACAGATTAATGTTTACACTGATTTTCATTTCAGTTCAAATTGGGTTCTTGTCAATGTGTATCAGCAGAAATTATTTTTCCTTTTTCGGATCAAGTTAAGATTCCATAGATTTTTTTTTTTTTTTGGGGGGGGGGGATGTTGGAGTGAGTTCAATTCAAATGTAATTTTCAAGTTCTGGTCAGATTGCATTTCCACAGAAAATATTTTGTTCTGTGCAGGGATTGGATTTAAAATAGACTTCAATCTGAATTTACAGCTTCTAGTCTGTCCGTATCAAAGGAAATTACATTTTCTTTCTCGTTTCAGGATATGGTTGGATAAATTTTTTTTAAGGTTCAAATCTGGTTATGGGTTGACTTGAAATGAAATTTTTAAGTTCTTGTTGAGTTACATTTCAATCTATAATATTTTGTTGCAAATAGATTGACTACTGGAGGGATTTTTTTTTTTTTTTTAGTGTTTGGATTGTGTTTAGGATAGACTTCAATTGAAAATTTCCGGTTCTGGTCAATGTATGTTTTTTTTTTTTTTTTTTTTTTTTTTTTTCGGGTTTGAATCTCGATTCAGTTTGACTTGAATTGAAATTTTCAGGTTCTTGTCAAGTTGCATTTCAAGTACTAGTTTTCAATTCTGGTCAGTGGATGGGGACGGAAATTATTTTGTCTTTCTTGAACAGATTTATATTTCCTAATTTTTTATTTTACCATTTTTTTTGGAGGGGGGGGGATTGGATTGGGTTTGAGGTTAAAAGTTCGGATCGTGTTTGAGATAGACTTCTATTGGAATTTCCATGATCTGGTCAGTACATATCGACATAAATTGTTCTTTTTTTTTTTTCTAAAATCTTGATTTGATTGGATATTTTTTTTTTTTTGAGGGGGGGGGGAATTGAATCTGGTTTCGGATTGACCTCAAATGGAATTTTCAGGTTCTTGTTGAGTTGCATTGCAAGTATATTATTTTGTCGCAGATAGATTGGGTTACAATTGGAATTTTTTTTTTTTGGGGGGGGGGGAGGTAGTATTTGAACTGGGTTTAGGATAGATTTCAATTGAAATTCTTGTCAATGTATGTGGACAGAAATTATTTGGTGTTTCTTGGACAGACTTGTGTTTCCATTGTTTTTTCCTTTTCGGGTTTGGATTAGGTTACATGTTAACTTTCAGACTCTTCTCGGTGTGTATCGGCAGAAATAATTTTCTCTTTTTCGGATTAGGTTAAGGTTCGATAGAAATTTTTTTCAGGTTTCGATCAGGTTCAATTCAAATGGAATTTTCAAGTTCTGGTCAGGTTGCGCTTTAATGGAAAATATTTTGTCCTGTATAGATATTGGGTTCTGGTTATATGGAATTTCCTTTTCCAGGTTCAGATTAGGTTTAAGATAGACTAATTGGAATTTTCAGATTTCTGATCACGCGTATCTATGGAAATTAAGTTTTCTTTCCCGAATCGAGATATGGTTGGATATTTTTTTTTTTTTTTTTTTTGGGGGGGGGGGGAGTTGAATCTGGTTTCGGTTTGACTTCAAATGTAATTTTCAGATTCTTGTTCAGTTACATTTCAATGTATTTTATTTTGCAGCAGATAGATTGAGTTACTCTTGGAGGGATTTTTTTCTTTCTGGTTTTGGATTGTATAAGATAGATTTTAATAGGAATTTTTCGATTCTGGTCAATGTATGTCAATGGAAATTATTTTGCCTTTCTTGGACAAATTTATCTTACCATTAAATTTTTGTTGGTTTAGAATGGGTTTCAGGATAACTTTTAGGTTCTTGTTGGCAGAGTTGTATAAAACCAAAAACTTTCTGCAAATTAATTTAATGTTGGGTGTAATTCGCATTTTTTGCGCAATTTATGGTCATCATTCGTGTTTTTTATGAGATTTATGAATGTAATTTGCATTTTTGAGCAATTTATGGACATAATTTGCAATTTTTATACGATTAATGAATGTAATTTACATTTTACATGATTTATGGACGTAATTTGCTATATTTATGCGATTCATAGACATAATTTGCGTTTTTTGAGCTTTCTATCAACGAAATTTGCGTTTTTTGATCGATTTATTGACGTTGTTTGTGTTTTTATAGGATTTATGAATGTAATTCGCTTTTTTTACCAATTCTTGGACGTAATTCACATTTTTTGCAATTTATGAATGTTATTCGTGTTTTTTTGCACAATTTTTTTATGCAATTTATGAATGCAAATACTTAAGATTGAATCTAGTTTCGGAATGACTTCAAATGGAATTTTCAGGTTCTTGTTGAGTTGCATTTCAAGTATATTATTTTGTCGCAGATAGATTGGGTTACAATTGGATTTTTTTTTTTTTTTTTTTTTTTTGGGGGGGGGGTAGTATTTGAACTGGGTTTAGGATAGATTTCAAATGAAATTCTTGTCAGTGTATGTGGACAGAAATTATTTGGTCTTTCTTGGACACACTTGTGTTTCCATTGTTTTTTCCTTTTCGGGTTTGGATTAGGTTTCATGTTAACTTTCAGACTCTTGTCGGCGTGTATCGGCAGAAATAATTTTCTCTTTTTCGGATTAGGTTAAGGTTCGATGGAAATTTTTTTCAGGTTTCGATCAGGTTCAATTCAAATGTAATTTTCAAGTTCTGGTCAGGTTGCGCTTTAATGGGAAATATTTTGTTCTGTACAGATATTGAGTTCTTGTTATATGGAATTTCCTTTTCCAGGTTCAGATTAGGTTTAAGATAAATTTCCAGATTTCTGATCACGCGTATCTATGGAAATTAAGTTTTCTTTCCCGAATTGAGATATGGCTGGATAATTTTTTTTTTTTTTTTTTGGGGGGGGGGGGGGGAGTTGAATCTAGTTTCGGTTTGACTTCAAATGTAATTTTCAGGTTCTTGTTCAGTTGCATTTCAATGTATTTTATTTTGCAGCAGATAGATTGAATTACTCTTGGAGGGATTTTTTTCTTTCTGGTTTTGGATTGTATAGGATAGATTTCAATAGGAATTTTCCGATTCTGGTCAATGTATGTCAATGGAAATTATTTTGTCTTTCTTGGACAAATTTATCTTACCATTAAATTTTTGTTGGTTTAGAATGGGTTTCAGGATAACTTTTAGGTTCTTGTTGGCAGAGTTGTATAAAACCAAAAACTTTCTGCAAATTAATTTAATGTTGGGTGTAATTCGCATTTTTTGCGCAATTTATGGTCATCATTCATGTTTTTTATGAGATTTATGAATGTAATTTGCATTTTTGAGCAATTTATTTACATAATTCGCAATTTTTATACGATTAATGAATGTAATTTACATTTTACATAATTTATGGACGTAATTTGCTATTTTTATGCAATTCATAGACATAATTTGTGTTTTTTCAGCTTTCTGTCGACGAAATTTGTGTTTTTTGATCGATTTATTGATGTTATTTGTGTTTTTATAGGATTTATGAATGTAATTTGCTTTTTTTACACAATTCTTGGACGTAATACGCATTTTTTGCAATTTATGAATGTTATTCGTGTTTTTTGCACGATTCATGGAAGTATTTGCATTTTTTGAGTGATTTATGAACATAATTCACATTTTTATGCGATTCATGGACGTAATTTGCATTTTTTGAGCGATTCATGAATGTAATTCACGTTTTTTTATGCAAATCATGAATGCAAAATGCTATTCTTTATTTTTATGCGATTTATAGACGTAATTTGCATTTTAGCTTTCTGCTGCCAAAATTCATGTTTTTTGAGCGGTTTATGAACATAATTCCCATTTTACTACACAATTCATAGACGTAATTTGCCTTTTTCATACAATTTATGAACGTAATTCTCACTTTTTTATTAATTCATCGACGTAATTTGCGATTTTTATGCGATTAATGAATGTAATTTACATTTTACATGATTTATGGACGTAATTTGCTATATTTATGCAATTCGTAGACATAATTTACATTTTTTGAGCTTTCTCTCAACGAAATTTGCGTTTTTGGACCGATTTATTGACGTTATTTGTTTTTCTATAGGATTTATGAATGTAATTTGCTTTTTTTTTTACCAATTCTTGGATGTAATTCGCATTTTTTGTAATTTATGAACATTATTAGTGTTTTTTTGCACGATTCATGGAAGTGATTCGCATTTTTTGAGTGATTTATGAATGTAATTCACGTTTTTAGGCGATTCATGGATGTAATTTGTGTTTTTTGAGCGATTCATGAATGTAATTCGCCTTTTTTATGCAATTCATGAAAATGCAAAACACTATTCGCTATTTTTATGCTATTTATAGATGTAATTTGCGTTTCAGCTTTCTGCTGCCAAAATTCGTGTTTTTTGAGCGATTTATGAACATAATTCTCGTTTTACTACACAATTCATAGACATAATTTGTGTTTTTCATACAATTTCTGAATGTAATTCTCACTTTTTTAAACAATTCATGGACGTAATTCATGTTTTGAGCGATTTGTGGACCCAATTCACGTTTCTTATGCAATTTGCTTTTTTTTGAGCGATTCATGGACATAATTCCCGATTTTTATGTGATTAATGAATGTAATTTACATTTTACATGATTTATGGACGTAATTTGCTATATTTATGCGATTCATAGATATAATTTACGTTTTTTGAGCTTTCTATCAACGAAATTTGCGTTTTTTGATCGATTTATTGACGTTGTTTGTGTTTTTATAGGATTTATGAATGTAATTCGCTTTTTTTACCAATTCTTGGACGTAATTCCCATTTTTTGCAGTTTATGAATGTTATTCGTGTTTTTTTGCACAATTTTTTTATGCAATTCATGAATGCAAATACTTGAGATTGAATCTCGCTTCGGATTGACTTCAAATAGAATTTTCAGGTTCTTGTTGAGTTGCATTTCAAGTATATTATTTTGTCGCAGATAGATTGGGTTACAATTGGAATTTTTTTTTTTTTTTTTTTTTTTTTTTGGGGGGGGGGGGGTAGTTTTTGAACTGGGTTTAGGATAGATTTCAATTGAAATTCTTGTCAGTGTATGTGGACAGAAATTATTTGGTCTTTCTTGGACACACTTCTGTTTCCATTGTTTTTTCCTTTTCGGGTCTGGATTAGGTTTCATGTTAACTTTCAGACTCTTGTCGGTGTGTATCGGCAGAAATAATTTTCTCTTTTTCGGATTAGGTTAAGGTTCGATGGAAATTTTTTTCAGGTTTCGATCAGGTTCAATTCAAATGGAATTTTCAAGTTCTGGTCAGGTTGCGCTTTAATGGGAAATATTTTGTCCTGTATAGATATTGGGTTCTTGTTATATGGAATTTCCTTTTCCAGGTTCAGATTAGGTTTAAGATAGACTAATTGGAATTTCCAGATTTCTGATCACGCGTATCTATGGAAATTAAGTTTTCTTTCCCGAATTGAGATATGGCTGGATAATCTTTTTTTTTTTTGGGGGGGGGGGGGGGGAGGAGTTGAATCTGGTTTCTGTTTGACTTCAAATGTAATTTTCAGGTTCTTGTTCAGTTGCATTTCAATGTATTTTATTTTGCAGCAGATAGATTGAGTTACTCTTGGAGGGATTTTTTTCTTCTGGTTTTGGATTGTATAGGATAGATTTCAATAGGAATTTTTCGATTCTGGTCAATGTATGTCAATGGAAATTATTTTGCCTTTCTTGGACAAATTTATCTTACCATTAAATTTTTGTTGGTTTAGAATGGGTTTCAGGATAACTTTTAGGTTCTTGTTGGCAGAGTAGTATAAAACCAAAAACTTTCTGCAAATTAATTTAATGTTGGGTGTAATTCGCATTTTTTGCGCAATTTATGGTCATCATTCGTGTTTTTTATGAGATTTATGAATGTAATTTGCATTTTTGAGCAATTTATGGACATAATTCGCAATTTTTATGCAATTAATGAATGTAATTTACATTTTACATAATTTATGGACGTAATTTGCTGTTTTTATGCAATTCATAGACATAATATGCGTTTTTTTCAGCTTTCTGTCGACGAAATTTGTGTTTTTT
Organism: Maratus speculifer; assembly: GCA_964019185.1. NCBI lineage: Eukaryota > Metazoa > Arthropoda > Arachnida > Araneae > Salticidae > Maratus > Maratus speculifer. Next base: position 212,034,888 of record OZ025297.1, on the reverse strand, counting down.
GATCGATTTATTGACGTTATTTGTGTTTTTATAGGATTTATGAATGTAATTTGCTTTTTTTACACAATTCTTGGACGTAATTCGCATTTTTTGCAATTTATGAATGTTATTCGTGTTTTTTTGCACGATTCATGGAAGTGATTTGCATTTTTTGAGTGATTTATGAACATAATTCACATTTTTATGCGATTCATGGACGTAATTTGCATTTTTTGAGCGATTCATGAATGTAATATGCGTTTTTCATGCAAATCATGAATGCAAAACGCTATTCTTTATTTTTATGCGATTTATAGACGTAATGTGCATTTTAGCTTTCTGCTGCCAAAATTCGTGTTTTTTGAGCGATTTATGAACATAATTCCCATTTAACTACACAATTCATAGACGTAATTTGCGTTTTTCATACAATTTATGAACGTAATTCTCACTTTTTTACACAATTCATCGATGTAATTCACGTTTTGAGCGATTTGTGGACGTAATTCGCTTTTTTATGAAATTCGCTTTTTTTGAGCGATTTATGGACATAATTCGCGATTTTTATGCGATTAATGAATGTAATTTACAGTTTACATGATTTATGGACGTAATTTGCTATATTTATGCGATTCATAGACATAATTTGCATTTTTTGAGCTTTCTATCGACGAAATTTGCGTTTTTTGATCGATTTATTGACGTTATTTGTGTTTTTATAGGATTTATGAATGTAATTCGCTTTTTTTACCAATTCTTGGACGTAATTCGCATTTTTTGCAATTTATGAATGTTATTTTATTTTTTTTTTCACAATTCATGGAAGTGATTCACATTTTTTGAGTGATTTATGAACGTAATTCACGTTTTTATGCAATTCATGAATGTAATTTGCATTTTTTGAGCGAATCATGAACATATTTCACATTTTTTATGCAATTCATGAATGCAATTCGCTATTTTTATGCATTTTATAGAGGTAATTCCATTTCAGCTTTCTGCGCCAAAATTCGTGTTTTTTGAGCGATTTATGAACATAATTCATGTTTTACTACATGATTCATAAACGTAATTTGCGTTTTTCATACAATTAATGAATATAATTCTCGCTTTTTTACATGATTCATGGACGTAATTCCCATTTTAAGCAATTTGTGGACGTAATTCCCATTTTTTATGCAATTTCCTTTTTTTTAGCGATTCATGGATGTAGTTAACATTTTTTATGCGATTCATGCATGTAATTAATATTTTTTATGCGATTTATGCATGGAATTCATATTTTTTATGCGATTCATTGATTGAATTAACGTTTTTATTGCGGTCTTTGGACGAAATTCACGTTTTTCGCGTAGTATTTTGTCGAAATGTTGGGTTTTTTTTACATGATTCTTTGTTGAGATACACTTTTTTTTTTTTACGCAATTCTTTGTCGAAATAAATAAATAAAAATTGTTTCTTCATAAAATTTTCTGCACATGGCGTGCGTGTATATTATACAACTCTGCTTCTCAGTGTGTATTGTCAGATTTTTTTTTTTTTTTTTTTTTTTTCAGATTGAATTAAGGTTTGATAGAATATTTTTTAGGGTTTGGATGAGGTTCAACTCAAATAGAATTTAAACAATTACATTTTAGAAATGACAAAACTAAAAAATTTAATTATTTATCGCCCATTATTAGTTGTTAGTATTTTAAAATATTTACTTGTTAGTGTGTTAGTAACAGTGACTTTAAATTATTTGAATTAAAAATTTTTAATTTCTTGTTTTAAATTGAATTTTAAACATGTTTTCTTCTTAGGTATGTTATGCAATTTATTTAAATAATGGATTCAAATTTATTTGAGGATTTTGTGTTCATAAGTAGAAACAAAGCCTGTTTTTTTTTTTTTTTTTTTTTTTTTTTTTTTTTTTTTTTTTTTTTTTTTAGATAAAAAAAGCCTTAAATTATCAAACATTTTTGTAAAAGAAAGTTAGAAAGAAATACTTCAATTTCGAGACAATGAATATGAAATTAAAACATCTATAGAAAAAAAAAGGGGGTAAATTTATATTTTATGAAACTCATTTTTAAAGCATAGAAGTATAAGTTATTTCTTTTTTAAACTAATGTTATCGTTGATATTTGGTTAAGAATTATTTGCTTAACCAACTTAAAATGCTTGTAAATTCTAACATTATAAAAATATATTAAGATTTTCCATTTTACATGTCCAATTTATAAATGCAGTTAATTAATAATAATGCTATGTTCTAAGCTGTAAGGCTAATGCTTTTATATTTTGATTATTGATTTCTATAACGTATTATTAACTATTACAATATGAATACTTTTGTATTCAGTTTGTGATCTGAGACAAAATTTTTCATGCTTGGATTTAAATAATCAGACTCTTAGGAAGAAAAAAAAAAAAATCTATTTTGAACAGCATCTAATGCAGACTACAATGATGCGCTGTAGTACCTCCGTGGCAACTGCTAAATAACATTTAAAAATGTAAACATGGAATTTCGAAATTATTAATGAAATAATAGGATGCATGAAATATGTTAAAGCTACAGTAACTAATGGATAATGAGAGCTGAGTGAATGTCAAATTACTGGATGCAGCAAACTTATGCAATGGTCTCTAAAACACATGAAATTTCTCAAAGCCGCAGTCAATAACAAATGTATGAACATTATGCCCATATGAAAACAAACAACGAAAATTAATAGATGCAGCAAACTATGCGGTAACATGCAGATTCCCAATATCTGGAAGAAATGAGTGATACCTGAACTAAAGAAATCCAGTGACAATATTGTGAAACAAATACATTAAAACAACAACGTTTACATTAGAAAAAAAGGGCCTAAAACTCTCACTCGCTAAAATAAAACTCGTTAAAGCAGTCCAACTACTGCATGTATAACACTTAGAGCACATGAAAACAAAACAAAAACAAAACACTCAGGCTGCAGCAAAATTGCTGTGCAACAATCCGTAAAATACACAAAATTAATTAAAAATGCAATCACTAATGCATGTTGTACAAGCACTGTGTGTACATGAAGAAAAAAAACAATGAGTGCAACTAATTTGTTTTTAAATCTCTGAAATCTTTATAGCCACAGTCACTAATGCATGTAAGAACAAATTAACTTCATTACTTTCTTTTGAATTATCAAAATACTGCTGTAATTTGTTAATAAATACTAGTTTGTTCACAATTTCCAATAATAAGTGCACTTACTTATTTTAAAAATTGTTTAAAACCTGGATTTACTGGCCATTAAGCTAAGCTAAAAAGGCACAGTTTCAAAATGAAAATTAATAGCGACAAAAATGCATAAGAAAAAAAAATAAATGCATTTTGAATAACATATTCAAGCAATTTTAATCTAAAAATTAACATCCTAGGTTATTGATCACAGAAATTAATAAATGAAATAAAAAAGCACAATTTTTACAACACTTAAAACTTAGTATTGTTAATTAATTCATATAATTATTGTTAATTCATATGATAAGGACATCTATAAACTTAAAAACAATCTATTTTGAGAATTTTAGAATTCACAAGCACTTGGTTTAACTGTTGGTCAATTATAAATATAGTTTGTTTACCAAAATTTAGCAATAGTTTACACATTCTGGGATAGTTTTTGTTGGTTTGAAATCAAATCAACATGCTAACTAATGTATACACCACTTTTTAAATAATACTTTAATAATGAGTGTCAAAAAATATTTATTTACCTTTCTTTTTCATTATAGATGGTTTAGCTTCACGTTCGTCTCCTGGAATTGAATATTTCGCAAATTACACAACATACATGCTAAAAACAACAACAAGTGCCAAGTACAAAGCTTACCGCCAGCGAATTCGATAACGATTCAAAACAAAACTATCTAAACGCGTATGAATACATGGGATTCTAAAGCAAATTATTAAAAATAATTCTTGTTTGTAAACTTTAAAAAAAAATCATAAGTCGAAAGTATATTGAATATGTATAATTAAAAAATATTTTCCTATTTTAAAAAAGGATTCAAAATATTTTTTTCCACAAAATGCAAAAATATCCAATGTAAGAAACGTAATATTTTCTTCTTACAAAAAATAAAGGCAATATAAATAGAAATTTGATTTAGTATATATTTATTGAATGTTTTAAAGCACATGATAAGATGTTTTTGTAGTTTAAAAAACATTTATTGCTTCGATTTGGGTGTTTTAACTGTGACCATAAGTACATAAGGTTTTTCACTCCTGCTCTGTCTGCTAACCCATAGAATAACATGTAATCCGCGAGCTAATATAGTCCAATTTTCCAAGACCAATATATAACAAACAAGAGTTTTCCTAGAAACAAGGCAAGTCTTATTACCTCTATCTTAAAGAGATTCATATTATATATGTTTTAATAAAATCTCCCAGCCCGTTTTCTAGATCTCATTATCAGGAACAAACACCATCAATTTCAGTTTTAAAATGGTTATCGAGATCTAAAAATATACGGCACGTAGAAATGTAAAAATTATAGGATAGGATTAGACTGGGAATATAAGACTATATTAAAAAAAATTGGACCATTCTGACCAATATTTGCTGAGTTATTAGAAGGCGGCTTTTCCGATTTTCTTTGATGTTGAGTTAGCTGTATATATGAAGTTCCGCATCTACCCTTATGACGATGGTAGGTTTTGACGATGGTAGGTTTAAAGCTGCGTCACTTGAAAGCTGCCGCCTTCTATGATATTCTTACCACATATATATATATATATATATATACATATGAATACTTTTACAAATAAAAACAAAGTAACTCAGATATTACCATAACAATATTTCATTGAAACCTGTATTGATACTGTTTTTATGTATAATTAACATGAAAAATGAAATCCTATTAAAGTCATTTGAAGTTTGCAGTGGTATAGAATATTGTGATAGACAGTAGAAGGCTTTTTTATTAAACTACTCATCAGGGGTGCATAGTTTAATACAAAAGCAAAAATTCCAATCAGTTCCTGTTATAGGTTTTGCTATAAGCTAAGAAATTCGACCCATAATGCATCCGACTGGCTGGATTTTATTTACCATTCTAAAATAAGAAAAATGGCGAATTTAATTGAAATAACAATGCTGAATAATAACTATAATAAAATATATATAAAATGTATAATATATATTAAATACATACGAAACATATCACTTGCAAAAACCAATCAAGCACATGCTATGTCACATAAAAAATCAACATGTGACGCAGTATAAGGTCAAAGGTTACAGCCATCACAACAAATAGATATGATAAAATTAAAATAATAATAATTATTATTACATTAAATAATTAGTAGATCATACATTATATTATACCACTCATACTACTAATAAAATCAATAATTGTTACTGATAAATCTATTACTATTTAGAATAAATATCAATAACACTGTTTTAATTTTTAGCTGAAAATAAAAAATTAATACTGATACTGCAAATACACACAAAAAATAAAACTTTTAGTGTTGCAATGTAGCAGATGAAAAAAAAAATTACATTTTTTATTTATAGTGATTTATAGTTTATTATTTAACTATCTATTGTAAATAAACAAAAGGATAATTATTTAAAATGCATGAGAGTCATATTTTTAGAGTAATTTCTATGCCAATAATTTTAATTATACAAGTAAATATTTTAACCAAAAGCAATCGATAACCATATCTTATAGCAGTTATATATATATATATGTATATATATATATATATATATATATATATATATATATAGTATTCTGTACACATCACAAGCAATGTCACCTGTCTCCAATTTTTATATTTTTCAATTTTAATCTTTAGTTTATTGTTTAAGTCATTTCGTTTAATGTTTGATGGTTTGATATTGTGGGGAATCAGGATTGTTTATAAGGTACGTTGATTTTACTTCATCCAGTTTACATATATGTATTTTATTTACATATGTATATATACATTCAAAAAGAGCAAATTTAAGGTATTAATGCAAATACTAAATGCCTATTTATTCAAGACAATCGAAACACATGAATAAATTGCTTGAGTGGCATAATTTCAAAATATTTATACGATTACGAAAGCATTGCTTTTGCATCAGATTTACAAGTGATTTTGTGCTGCATTGTTTTCAATATTGCGACACTCTTTTCAACGTACTCCCTTGTTCACTATTCCGGTTGCTATGATTGTTAAACAGCGTGAAGATTTGTTGTAATCTCTCACAATTTCGTTTCCCCGTTTGGCTGGCAGTTTCTCTGCAAGAATCCTGAACGAAACAAAAAATAGCTATCAAAGGTCGAATTAGAAAAAAAAAATCTTAACAATTAATCAAATATTCGTAATTGTTATAATATTAGTATGACCTTACATTATCGAGTTCAAAATAGACGTTGGCGATATAATTGGTATAAAATCACTGAAGTACTGTATTTAAGAATTTTTTATGAGATTAGGGGGTAGGGGTAATTCCGTACCTCTGACCGCTGCGCTCACCAACTCTCTAATGTAATCCTTTCACAATGCCAATCGAATTATATAAGCGAATTTGTGCCCTCCTCAACACTGAGAATTATAAGCTATATGCTACCGAAATCGGCCTATTTTTAATTTAATTTGCTTTTAACATTGTTATATTTGCATTTCTATTATATTACCCCATGCTCCATTTCATTAATTATTTGATTAAATTACTATTCAAAAATAGTTGTAACTCAACTTTTGGCATTTTAGATAAATTTTGTAAGCAATACTGCCTATTACATTATTAAAGATTCAAGTTTTTGGATAGGACAACAGTTATAGCCAAATAAAATTATAAATGCAAACATACAGGGACTCTGTTGGATTACAATGACACTGCATGGGAATTTAGTGAAGTAAAGAAAATTCCGTCAACATAGCGTCTCTTTTAGCGAGTAATTTTTTTCCCCAGACTTAGAAATATATCGCCAAATTGGCGATAAAGATGGGGATGTTTGGCAGCAGAACTAGTTCCCCCTACCCAGTGGTACATCCCACCCACCTGCGGCTTTGCTGTATTAACGCAGAATTCCGTTGGTCTATTTCTAAATCGTTTGGTCCATTTCCAAATCATTTCTTTTTACAAAAATTTTATTTAAAAAATATATATATACTGAAATTTGCATAGAAACAATTGCCTAAAATTCAAAAATCGCCGACCGAATACCAAATAAATTTTATTAAAAAGAAGACAAATTTTACTATTGGATTAAAGGAATGAAACCGTATTTCTTCATGAATGTGAAAAAATTCAAATCACCCAAAGTCAGTGAATACAAAGAAGAGATAAATTACTTTGATATATAGAAAATTTATACTCGTCTTCGGGAAAAAAGTAACAATTCAATACATAAATAAAACACTGGGCCTAGATGATTGGGTGGTTGAGACAGATGGGATAATGCAACCACCTCTATGAGTTATATACACAGTAGTTTTGAAAGCAGCTAGGTAAGAAATGCATTCAAAAGAACATTTCGGCGTATGCTCCAATAGAGAGGTTAACGCTGATTTTTCACAAAAAGTTGTAAGATTTGCTCCAAGTATACAGACTACAGATATTGTTTTATAGTTTAAATATGTTAAGCAGATAAATATAAAGGTCTAAGCAACACATTTAAATACTAACCAGCTCTGTAGGAATTTTTTATTTTTTTTTGAAAAAATGACAAATTTTACTCAAAATTTCGATTTTTGAAGCAAAAGCGCAGACTCAAGCCATTTTTTTTCAGCGGTAAAATTTCACGCAGTTAATGTACTAGTATAAAGGCAACTTTTGGCACCTACCCGTTTTTGATTTTCAAAAAAATTTTTTTTTCGCTCCACCCTAATGGGAATGTTTAGTCGCTCAAATATACACAGTCTTATTAAGATGAACTCTATAACGTTGAAAGATCGAATTATTCAAACGAACCAATTAGAAACATGCATGTGTCACGAGAATGATGACGCAGTACTAAAACAGTAATGCAGTCATTCATACACAGATATGCGAGCTTTGCAAAAAATATGACGTCATATCATCAAAGAAAGAAACTATCGTATGTTAAAGGCTGAAATGATATCATAGCAAGATTAGGAAACAAATATTGATGCTGGCCACTATGAGAATTAGGTCCCGTAGAATAACGACATAAAACATCGACATCGAAACAGGATTTCGATATCAACCAGAATTTTTCGGTATGACATCACTAAGAGCCTGTAACTTTTCCTTGAAACCCATATTCTACTTCCAATCAGATTTTCGTTACTTTATTACGAGAATGAATACTAAAAGTTTTCAAGAAAAGGATCAAAATACAATATTTTTTCTGTCGGTGAAATCGAAAACATCTTTACTTCAATTTTCCCCAGAAAGGACACTGAAATTCGGCTACTAGTCATTCTTGCGTATATTGGTTGCGGTGCTTACGGAGCGTGTTCAGATTTATTTTTCGGCACTCAAAGATCATTTACTTAGTTCATATATTAATGTTGTTTTCAAAAACTGTTATCGGAAATATTTATTGACAAACTTAATGACAAATAATGCCTGGAAATCAATTTGATTGTTTTAAAGCCTAGAAAAAAAAAGTACTTACGTATCTATCTATTCTGACAGAAAAGTTATATCGATACTTAGAAATTCTAAAAATTGTGATCTACAGAGTGGTTGCAAGTTATGCTCTAAATGCAGATCATATGCATTTCGTGTGCTTCGGGCAGGAAATGCTTCTATTTCTTCTTCTGTGGTATCAATAAGTGACCTTGCGCCAACGAGTACTGTCGACAACACCATAAATAAGAAACCTATTGTACGGTTATCAATACCTCGTTTTCACAACTCTAACACTTGTTGTATAATATGCAAGCGTAAAACCCGCCTCATGAATGTACCAAAAGCAGCTCAAACTCAAGCCTTTATAGAAACTGGAATCCATATTTCGCCTGGAAATCGATGCTGTAAAACTCATATTACAGGATCGGTATTCAGTGTGTTGGCTCTGTAAGCTTTAAGCCATGTTAGTGAGAACACATCAATGTGTGAAAAAGATATTGGAAGTCTTAAACAACATCAGGAAGAGAGCAAAGAAGAGAAGTCTTGATTTTGACACACCTGGACAGCTTTCTGAGTGTGATTATTGTACTCTGATGGGTATATCCATGTCTGATTTTAACTGTATTTTTGAATTCACTAAGTCCAAAATGCGTTGCTCGAAAAAGAGATCTTCTCGTACTCGCTTGGCAGTGTTACTTGTAAAGATTAGAACTGGTATTTCCAATAGTGGTTTTTCCACAATATTCAATATAAAAAAAAGATTAATATCATCTTCTGTACAATGTGCACGGCAGGTTTTGATTGAGAATTTTTTTCCACTTCACCTTGGAATGGAACATGTCACCAGAAAACGGGTTGTTGAAAAATATACGAGACCTTTTGCAAGAACATTATTTATTCCCGATGATGACAATGATACCGTGATACTTGTTGCTGATGGCACATACATTTATATCCAGATGATTGCGAACTATTCCTTTCAGAGACGATCTTTCTCATTACACAAAGGAAGGCCTTTGGTTAAGCTTATAATGTTAGTCAGTACTTCAGGTTATACTTTGGATGACTTCGGACCTTACTTCGCTGACTGAAAGAACAATGACGCCAAAATACGTACACATATGTAAATAAAAAACATGCATACAACATCAGAGAGTGGTTGAAGCCGAATGATGTTATGGTTATTGGTAGAGGATTCCGGGATTGTTTGGAACTTCTGGAAGAAATGGGTCTGGTACATGAGATGCCTAGATTCTTAAATAATCAGCAACGATTTTCAACAGATGATGTTAATGAGACGGGTCTCGTTACTAAAGTTCAATGGGTCGTAGAAGCCGTTAATGGACATTTGAAAAACTGGAGTGCAATGGATAACGTAATATCAAATACGCAAATACTTTATATTGGCGATTATGTGCGAATTATATGTGTCATTCTCAATGCTTTCCATTCTACAAGGATTAAAAACACTGAAGATGATGATTGATTTGGTTAAAAAGCATAATTACTTAACATAGGTTGTCGAAGAGAAAGGATGGGCTAGAAAAAAAGCAATCTGGTATAAACTAACTGATTCAGATTTTCAAGATTTTCCACGCCTAACTTGGGATGAGCTGCGAGAATTTTTTCTTGGAATATACCAACCTAAACAAAGTCAATCTTACACTCAAGAGCACTTAAAAGAAAAAGACATTTACTCTCTTTACACACATCGTAAAGATGATTGTGTTCTTCGAGTTCAGCTACGATCACGACATACATGTTCTAAAAACTATAATATTTGGATAAAAACAGAGCATACCAATGTCACACAATGGTACTGCCAATGTAAAGTAGGCGCAAGGGTCGTAGGGTGTTGTGCGCATGATGATTCCGTAATATGGTTTCTGGCTTACTGGCGCCACAATTCAACCGAAGTTAAAAAAACAAGTACTGAATATGCTCATACACTACAAGACGCTGCATCTGGATGGTGCAGTAGTGATTTCGACAAAGAAATCTAGGAGGAAGACTAATCTAAGACGCAATGCCAAAAGTCTCTGAAACTGTATGTTTATTTTCGATTATTGATTACTTCCGGTATTTTATACATTCAAATAATAGTAATAATAAGCTCCATTTAACTTAATTTTGAATTTAGCGTTGCATTTAATAACGATTATATGGATAAAACTTAGGACAATAAAGTTTATGTTCAATAATATGCATAGTACTTAACGAATTATATATTTTATTTTTTCGATGAATTATAAACGTTTCATTGAAAATATTGTTTTTCCTTATTTCTTATGTGGTATACTAATGAAAAAAATATCTAGGCGCTAATGGGCGAAAAATAGCCCTCATTAGTTCACCCCCTTTGCAATACATGCGCAACCCAAAAATATAAACCAATTTTATTTATTTATTTATTTATTTATTTTTTACCAAATTTTGAGTCTCTCGAATTCGCAACTTTACTGGGATAATTAAAATTGAAAATGACTATTTACATTTTTTCGGTTCACCCTAACATATATATATATGTATATATATTTTGGCATCTTCTTACAGAACAACAAAACATGCAGTAGGGTAGAAAAAAAATGTAAGAATTTAAATATCAAGTACTAAAATGTCAAGTTTTATTTCATATAAATTAATTAATTATAAATTTAATAATCCTTCATATTTCCTTTTAAAATATATGTCATATCTAGGCGATAATGGGCGCAAAAATGGCCCTCATCAGCTCACCCCCTTTACAATACATGCGCAACCCGAAAATATAAACCAATTTTATTTATTCATTTCTGTATTTTTTACCCTATTTTGAGTCTCTCGAATTTGCAACTTTACTGGCATAATTAGAATTGAAAATGACTACTTACATTTTTTCGGTTCACCCTAACACACACACACACACATATATATATATGTTGCAGCCAATACCCGAAAATGGCCAATTCTAGAACTGGCCGGCCAATTCCCGAATTGGCCAGCAACGTTAAAAAATGACTGGCCAATTCTAGAATAAGCCGGTCAATTCGCGAACTGGCCAGATGCAATTGGCCAATTCGCGAACTGGCCAGTAGTGATTGGCCAATTCGCGAAATAGATATAAGTACTCGGCTTAATTCTTTCTAACATAGTTGAAAGTTTCTATGAATTCAAATAGTCTAGACGTCAGCCTGTCCGTGATCTAACTCGAGTAAAGTTTCCGGTTAACTTGCAATTGTCATCGTATTTGGTTCATCAATTAATTTCGATATTGAAAGGGAATTGTGTACTATTTTTGGTTAATTTAGTTGGATGCACAAAAATATTTCGTTTCAATATAATCAATGGGAATCATTTTTACTGTACATTTTAATGTTACATTATCTTAATTACAAAAAAATTGGTACCTGTGCATCATAGTTCGGGTGTTGGCCAAGGCTTCTCGGCCAGTTCGCGAATTGGCCGGCCAAAACCTGAAATACGCTATTTATTTCATGTATTTCGGGTTTTGGCCAGGAAGCTTGGCCAGTTCGGGTATTGGCCGGCCAGTTCTAGAATTGGCCAGGCTCCGGGTATTGGCCGCAACACACACACACACACACACACATATATATATATATATATATACAGGGTGATTCTGAATTCATCATCAATATTTGGTGGGGAGGTAGGGAATAGGAAATGAACACTATTTCACATAGGAAACCAAGGGTCCCAAAGCCTTCCGAAGGAGATAGACGCCATTAAAGTTTAGGGTCCAAAAATTCAAATGATTATAAAAAACAGAAAAATTGATCGATTCGTTCGCGGTTTTCACTAAAATTATTCTTTATGTCAGTATTGTCTTGAAAATAAATTATAAAGAATAATTTCAAAAAATGACGATAGAGGGCGCTTTAGACTTTAGAGTAACGAACAACTATTTTTTACCGTTATTTTTTGCATCTCATTGAAGGTTTCGTAAGCGTAGACTTAAACTTAAATTTTGAGCTTAAAATCTGAATAGTTGTAAGCAGTTAAGTAGCACAAACTTAACTGTGTTTAGAGGGTTTTAAATTCAAATGATTATAAAAAACGGAAAAATTGGTCGATTGATTTGCGATTTTCACTAAAACTATTCTTTATGTCGTTATTTTATTGAAAATGAATTATAAAGATAATTTCAAAAAATGCCGATAGAGGGCGCTTTAGACTTTGGAGTAACGTACAACTATATTTTACCATTATTTTTCGCATCTCATAATTTTTTTTTAGAAGCTTAGACATAAACTTAAATTTCGAGATGAAAATCTGAATCGTTGGGAGTGGTTAAGTAGCGCAAACTGAACTGTGTTCAATGGGGGTGGGGAGGTTCAAATTTCAAATGATTATAAAAACGGACAAATTGTTCGATTCGTTTGCCGTTTTCGCTAAAACTATTCTTTATGTCAATATTTCCTTGAAAATAAATTTTAAAGATAAATTTTAAAAAATATCGTTAGAGGGCGCCTTGAACTTTGGAGTAACCAATAACTATTTTTAACCGTTATTTTTTGTATCTAATTAAATGCTTGTAAAAGTTCAAACTTAAATTTTGAGCTCAAAATCTGCATCGTTTTGAGTAATTAAGTGCGGAAATTTGAAATGTGTTCGAGGGGTGGGGAGGGTAACATTTTAACTCCTGAACACTGTTCAGTTTCCGCTTCTTAACCCCTCCATCGATTTAGAATTTGAGCTCAAAATTTAAATCTAAGCATTTGCAAGCATTTAATTAGATACAAAAAATAGCGCTTAAAAATAGTTGTTGGTTACTCTATAGTTTAAGGCGACCTCTATCGATATTTTTTGAAATTAATCTTTAAAATTTATTTTCAAGGAAATATTGACATAAAGAATAGTTTTAGTGAAAATCACAAATCAATCGACCAATTTTTCCGTTTTTTATAATCATTTGAATTTAAAACCCTCTGAACACAGTTAAGTTGTGCTACTTAACTGCTTCCAACTATTCAGATTTTGAGCTCAAAATTTAAGTTTAAGTCTACGCTTACGAAACCTTTAATGAGATGCAAAAAATAGCGGTAAAAAATAGTTGTTCGTTACTCTAAAGTCTAAAGCGCCCTCTATCGTCATTTTTTGAAATTTATCTTTATAATTTATTTTCAAGACAATACTGACATAAAGAATAATTTTAGTGAAAACCGTAAACGAATCGATCAATTTTTCTGTTTTTTATAATCATTTGAATTTTTGGACCCTAAACTTTAATGGCGCCTATCACCTTCGGAAGACTTTGGGACCCTTGGTTTCCTATGTGAAATAGTGTTCTTTTCCTATTCTCTACCTCCCCACCAAATATTGATGATGAATTCAGAATCACCCTGTATATATATATATAGCTAGGTGGGGCTTGTTGAGCTTAAGCCATTTGGTAGGCCTCCCCACCTAGCTGAAACTGAAACTGAAACTGTATATATATATATGTATACATGAGGAGCCCAGAAGCCAAGGGGTATAAGTGACAAAATTGAAAAAAAAAAAAGAGTTAAGTGCACAGGGTATCTGGAAATAAATCTATTTATTTGTAGGTAAAGAGTTAGGGGTGATTTTTTAAATATGCACTGAGTTTTAGGGGTCAGTTACTTAACCTATTTCCCGAAACCGTGAAACGCGTGGAGGCCAAGGGGTATTAGTGCAGGTGTATTCATTAACGTATATAACTGAAGCGCGACCAACGACATACAAGGGCAGTTCATGACTCTGAAAACGCCCCAGGAATTTGATCATTTTTAAACGACGATTGGTACAAAAAGACAATTGCATGCCAATTTGTACCAATCACAGTTTAAAATTATTTACACCATATGGCGTTTTAAACCTTATGAACTGGAGTTGTATGTTGTTTTTCAAAATGTTTTTCGTCAGTTTTTTTTTTTTTTCTGTTTAGAATTTTTTTTTAATGCATTGAATATTGCATTAAATAAATGCAAACTGTTAACAAGTAAGACAAATCAAACATTAAACTTAGATTATGAAACACTTTTCAAGCCTTCCTGAAATCTTATAAAAAATTCGCAATTTAAGGCAATAAAAAGTTACTGTCAATACTTTTGAACAGCCCTGTGTTTGATCTGTCGGTTATATATGTACAGTATAATGGAAAAAGCTAATTTAAGAAGAAAATGCGTAACTGTTTGAAATTTCTTTTTCAACATTTTGTACTAATAGATGGAAACATACTTGTATACTTTTGTTCATCCCTGGAGTTTACCTGGAACCTGTATAATTCGCAGTATTTAGCTAAAATTTAGTTCCAAGTAAAATATACTTAACACTACTGAAATAATATTTCAAGAAATTATCAACCATAGATGACCATGTATCCAATTCTGTGCGTTGCCCTGTATATCATTTTATCTGTATTCTACAAACATTTCTGAGTAAATTGAATGAAATTCATCATAAAAATACATAACTTATTTAAAAACAACCGTTAAGTAAACGACACTCATATTCAGTAACCTTTACCAAATCTTTTGTGTAGCCCTGTATATCAAATATAGCATTTGTACTTACCATATAATATGTATAAATTTAGTGAAACTTAATAGCGCATATCATAATTAAGATTTAATTTTATCCATCCATCAACCATACCGATAATGTACAGTATTTTGGGTAGAATATATTATTTCAAATCTTTTGTGTGCCTCTGTAAATGCTGTGAACTTCATGTTATGCGCGATATAACTTATATTAAATCTCATGGACGTGTATCAATTTTATTTTGCTTGAAAAGTTTCATATAATTAAAATATGTTGCAAACAATTTTCACTTTCCCATTATGTAATTGAATTCTTTTGTGTGGCCCTGTAAATAGAGTCGCAAAAAGTCGGTTTATTCCCGGGTTTATTTCCAATAGACCAGGTTTATTCCTAAAAAAACGATTTATTCCTAAAGAAACGGTTTATTCCTAAAAACCCAGTTTATTCCTAAAAACCCGATTTATTCCCAGGTTTAAACCGGTTTTTTTCTAATCTTTGAAACGCTACCTGTAAATAATTTATAAAATTAGCTTTTCTTTTCACCACATATTTTACAGAATGCATATATAAATGAACTTCATCTAAATCTTAATATATTTGACAGGGTGCAACACCTTTAAAACACATTTGAAACGATTTTTCCCCATAGTCCGTAATGAAACGAAAAACTTTTGACTGTCTCTGTAAATAAATTAATCATGCTAGAGACTTTATTTGAAATAGGGTTCGTGTTAGAATAAACGTAAAAATTTCGAAAAAAAAAATCAGCGCAAATCGAGTATGTATTTACGAGAGTTAGAGCACGGGCAGACGGCCGCATTGCCAGCCAGACAGACGGACAGACAAATCGGAAATATATTCAATTTTTACCTTTGTTAGACAGTGTTAGAAAATATTAATTTTTTCAAAACTTATGATAAAATTTTAAATCTTACGTTAGAATAAATGTTTCTTGATTCATTCATGTGTATCAACATTGATCTTAAAGATTTCGTATTTTCATTTTTTTTATTTCATAATTTTTTTTCTTTTTAGAACTTTTTTAAAACAAAATTTTGCCTATTCATTTATTTATATCAACATTGTTCTTCATTTTTTTTTTTTTATAAATTTATCTTTTTATTTCATATTTTTTTTTATTTCTTGTATTAATTCGGCACTTTTACCCTTTGGCTTCATTACTGCTCGGAAGCCAAAGGGTACAAGTGCCGAATGCCGATAAATATTGCTTAGTTACACATTTAAAACAACATTTAATCCGCTGTTTTTCTAAACAGTTATTGAAATAAGAGTTCAAAGAACATTAAGAAATAAGCAAAAGATTCCTATCCCAATTCATTCAATTGCAATTGATGCTTAACTTTGAACTCAATTTACTCGAAATCTAAATTTTGTCACTTGTACCCCTTTGCTTCTGAGGTCCTCATATACTTTGGCATCTTCTTACAGAACAACAAAACATGCAGTAGAGTAGAAAAAAATGTAAGAATTTAATTATCAAGTACTAAAATATCAAGTTTCATTTCATATAAATTAATTAATTATAAATTTAATAATCCTTTCAATTTCCCATTATGCAGAAATTTAATGAACAATACAGTTAAATCCTGTCATAGATACGCTTTAGATGTCACAATAAATTATAGCACATTATATGACTAATGGAATTAACTAATCATACATTATGCAACTAATGCGCTTACATAATTATAATGAAATCTTGTATGAGACTGCTAATGCAATGATTCAAATTCCCTTCTAAAGTATAACTGGCTTCGTTTAATTTTATTTTTGTATAAATGATAGGCATATGTGTATGTGATTAGTAATTTAAATTTTGTGTACATTTCAAAATTAAATTTTTATAAATTTTTACCAATATTGAAATATTTAGACGCAACTCGAGTCACTCAAAAGTACCCGCATGACAATGTTAAGTCAATGGGGGTGTTATTTCTAAATATTTTACTCAACTTTTAACATTTTTTACATGATTTTTTTATAGGATAGCTGAAGACGATTTCTAACAGGGATAGTTTTTCCTTTTTTTAAATTTTGGTTACATTCTTTTTATATTATGATTCTTTCAATTTCAGAGCCAAATCCAAATATTAATTTTTTTTCAATATAAAATCAAAATTAAAAACGACTTGCCCGGTTGTAGATCGTTTTCAGTTATTCTGTGGTAGGTATTTGAAAATAACGTCCCCATCGATTTAACATTATCTTCTATCTAACTTAGGGTTATTTGAGCGACTCGGATGGCGCCATAATGGAATATAACATGCTTTTTCTTTTCACTTATGACTTCACATTTTTTTCTTAATTAAAATTGAGATTAGCTGTCATATGTGATTCTGATGTGAACACCTAAAATTGTTCTTTATAAACAGCTTTTAATCATTTTTCAAGTACAAAATAACGTTACAAAATAACAAATTAACTAGAATAATAATACAAAGCAATTCACTGGAAAAGGTAAGACTACATCACTTTTAAGCCAACATGCTGCAGAAAAGAGAAGACAGAATTGTTACTTTGTCATGTAAAAAACCGGAGTACTTATTTTTAATGGTAAATACCCAGGGTATGTTCATGGGTAAATACCCATTTTAGATACTTGTTTTGGTATTTATTTTTCAATTAACAATAACTACTACAAAACAGTAAAATTGCTATAGATAATGATGAATTACTTACAAGGAAATAAAAATTTAGAACTTTGGACTAGAATTTTAAAGAAACTCAGCATTTGTCAATTAAATATTAATTTCAAGCCTTTTTTTTTTTTTTTTAGTAGAGTTTTGCTACTCTGAACTATTGAGGACCGAAAACTGTTCAGTTTCCTGGGAATTCGGAATAATCGGATTTTATCAGTAGTAATCACAAAACTTTTTCAAACTTAAGTTAAGTGAGGAACAACTGCTAGTGTAGCAGTGTAGCTCTGTATAGCATTGATCGGCTTGTAGTGAAGAGATTCTGTGATTTCTTATTACTTAGTTTAAAATTCATTGTTAATATATGAAACTTTTCAAATTAAAACTACAACTATAGTATTCTAGCCATAAATGCGCTTTTTCTCCAAACTTCTGAGTCAACAAAAAATAAGATTAGTCTGTAAGTAGGTCACTATTTAACTTCTTTGTATAACAGTAAATGTAAGTTTTTTCACGAACGACTTTCAACTTTTCCTGTTTTAAGTTTAAAAAGAAGGTTATTTTTCTGAACTCAGTTCGGAGTACGCGGATTATCGGAATACCGGGGTTCGATATAGTGCGACTCTACGGTATAATGACAATTCTAAATAGATAATTTATTTCATCACAAAAAATAAAATAAAATATAACTTTAATTCAATTGGTATGTAACAGTTGCACTTAATATGCACAATATCACTTCGTTTGATGCAGGCTATTTCAAGTATGCCAGTTATTCTAATAAAGGGGACACAGTTCCCTTTCAAAAGATTTATCTTTCCCAATAACTTTCTTTTTCTTTTCAAATTACTACATATGTCTGAATTTGAGTGCTTGCAGATGATTACCAATTTCATAAATAAGTGTTCTGACGATTTGAAGGTGCTTACGGTCAAAGGAAAAACAAAAATACCCCATGCATTTTAGTCATCAAATTTTCACGTGAACAACTAAAATAAACATTTGAGTAGAAATTGTGCATTCTTTCATTTCACATACTAAATATGTTAGACCTTGTTTTCATACTGAAATAGTAATAAATTCAGAAATTCTGATGAAACATTTTTTTTTTTTTGACATCCCTTTTATTTTGTCGTTAAATTTTACTTTAGGACACCGAAAAAAGGTCACTGTATCACCCAGTTTATGGGTTATGAAGATGTAAAATTTAAAACTTTTACTGTTACATTCATTTTAATCATTGTAAAGTACATTACATTGCAAGAAAACGTTCAATTACTACTTTGCAGTATAAGATGCAATTTTGCAATTCACATGTATGAAATATTTAGAAATTTTTCCCCCCAAAGATTTATAATATACAATTCAAAAGTTTTCAGAAAAAAATTACTTTTGAAAAAAAAGTGAAAAGTAATTGATGATTTCATTAAAAATGAAAATTGATTTCTCTGAGTTTCAATAATGATAGTATAAAATTACAACTCATCCATTCAACTAGTTTTGTGATTATATTTTTACTTACTTGCTTTGTAATCTGTTTTGAAAGAACTTGAAATGAATTTGAAGTTAAGAGTTTCAAATTTAAAACTGAATAATTCTTAAATTTTTTTGAATGAAATTTCCATTTGAATTGGAAATTTCAAATTATCGGGTGTTTACAGAAAAAAAATATATATGACAGAAAAAATTAGGTGCTCGAATTGCAAATTTTAGATTTAGTTGTATTTAAGTATAAAAAGTAATCTTAAATACTTTTTTGTAAATGTAAATTTTAAAAAATCATGCTTCTAAAAAAATGATTAAAAATCGTAATCGCTGGGTTTTTTGTTTCTGGTATTTTGGGGGCTTAAAATGTTCACTTGTATTTTGCCAACTATATCTCTATATATCTCTGAGTTTAACCCCCTAATATCCATGGTCATTAGGAAATTTAAGTAAAGAAACATGGCGCAGTTGTGTATTAAGATTTCTTATGGAAATTAAATCCAATGTCTATTGTTTGAAAGGATGCAGTTTAACACTTGTTTCCATGGATTATTTATTTCAAGTATTATCCAAATTTCATCATTTAATTTTTTTCTCTTTGAGTTCATAAGGTTTTCCATTAGCTATCGTAATTGTAATGGTAATTAATAATTGTAAATTTGTGAATTCTTTTAACCCTTGAGAGTACTTTGAAACAACAGTTTTTCGCCATACATTAATTTCCTTATTGCTTTCTAAAGGGTCAACAAATAGGTTCTTTTGTTCACCATAATGTATCCCAGTATTTCTACTGATTCCTTCATATGGCTCGGTAATAGTATAGTCGTGTTTGTAAGAATAATTTTAAAGTATGTCAATAGCCATTTTTTAATTTTAATATCATTATTATAACGGAAAGAAAACTGTCTTTGACTCTAATAATGGTTCCTAATACTGTTGCAGAGTTTTTTAGATTGATAAAAAATATTTTTAAACGCACTTTCTTTATTTTACTATGCATTTAAGAAACTACCTTCTTTTGTATTAGAAGACAAAACTTAAAAAAATCATTTTTTTTTTTTTTTTTTTTTTTTTTTTTTGCTAAAAGACATTTAAAAAAAATTAATATATATGTTACAAATTAAAATTTTTTCGCCAAAATTAGCCTTTATACTATAATAATTTCCTTATAACAATATTCCGTACTTAGTTCAACTTATTAAATTAAAATCTTGTTTCTAGATCTAATCTATTATTCTTAAGGAAACGATATAAATTCTTAATTCGCCTTAAAAAACATTTATTCCAATACGCGTAAATTTAAAAGGTGGCTCTAAATTAAACATATTCTTAATTAAACTTTATTTCTTAATATTCCAAATAAAACTCATTTTTTCTATGTTTTTATCAACCCTTTTTAAGAAAGTCTTATTAAATTTATTCCAAAACCATACCTTATTTTTATTTATCTATTTATTTATTTTCCGTTCTTCAACATTCGATATGTTTGCATATCAATGAATTCATTTCTTTTCTTTTTCTCTAAAAATTAATCGTCTACAAAAATATCGTTTGCTGGAAATTTGAAATTCTGAGTCGATTATGAATTAGTTAAATAATATTTTTAAAAATAAAATTATCGTCTGTGGAATAAAAACCTCGACTCTGGACATGAGTTATATTTACATGGAAAATGATGGTTAGCGAGTAGAGAATTTTCTAGAACTTTTTTTAGATTTAAGAAAGGAAGTCTGGAGGTGAGAAGGAAGATTCTTGGATTTTTCTTCGATGAGTACGGCTTGCTGAAATATAGACGGAATTTTCGTTTTGATGTTTCGGTTAAAGACGGCTTGAAAAAAGGAGCCTTTCGCACTCTCATGACTACAGTTTAATAAATTAACTTGCAGCAGCTAATGATTAATTTATTCAATCTTCTACATTTATTTTTTCCTCGCTTGCCATGCCTTCTGTGCTGTTAAAGGGGAAGCCGGCGATGATGTTTCTGGCTCCTAACTTTTAAATGTCACATAAATATGTAGCTTTAATGATAACGCTTTACAGCTTGGGGGGGGGGGGGTGTAAATAACCTCCTTTTTTCTGTTTCTATGTTTTCTATGTTTCTATATCATTTTATGTTTCCGGTTTTTTTTTAGTTTATATCACTTCACATTGACGCCACGAGACGTTATATCAACGGTCACACATAGCCACAGTGGGACTTCACAACGACGTCATAGTGAGGTGATTTTATTTTTTTTCGAGATTTTGATATTTTACATCGAAATATGAAAAAATCCACTTTTGGGGTATGTCCGGTGTTGACACAGTAACTTTAAAAAGCAAGAATAGTTTTCCATCTTCTCCTTTAAAAAGAGATAATAAAATATATATCAATAAAGAGCAGGAATTTTTTATTTATCCCCATGATAACTTTTTCAACGAACTTATTCAAAATATATATTAAAAGTAAATTAAATCACATAATTACCATTTAAAAGTGGTCTTGATTAAATTTAAATTTAATCGACGTTTCTGTAAGCTAATAAAGTTTGATATATAAGATATAATACTTAATTTCACTCTCCTTAACAAACATCGAGATTATCAGTCATAGTGCTACACGTTTACATATAGTAAAAGAAATAAGCTTTTAATAAAAAAAAATATGTTTGATTAAATTCAAATCTGAATTTTAAAAAAATCATATTTTTTAATATATTAGAATATATACACAGTGTACAAATATATACATATTTAAGAAAAGGAAATACTCGAAAATTATATTGACGCAAGAGATTGACATTGAATTATTTTCTAATCCAGAAAAAGGAATTTATTTATTAATAATAAAATCTTCCTTAATAAAACAAAATCTCACTGAAGTATTGCAAAAAGTGATTAACAGAATAAAAAAAAAATCCTTTTCTGTATAAGAAAAAAAGTGACTCGGAAAAATGGATGACTTTCGGCATAAAAAAACATATCCGACTGATATTTTCCAGACATTTGTGAAGTTATTTCTTTTTTAACTAAGCCTTTTTTGCAGTATATAAATATCTCGTTTGGTAAAGTATTGCGAATGAAATCAACATTGTTTATTTTGTGAATTGCATGATTAACTTCTACTTAGCTATACTTTCTTTATTTACTTGCTTTATTAAACTTGGTACATTGTAACGGATACCGTTATTTTCAAAGTGAAAAATACCAGTATTTTCTTACAACAAAGTAATTCTTGCTCATAGGCATGAAATTTCAGATTACTTAATTAGAGATTTTCTATAATAGAATACTTGTACCGCAAAATTTCTTAATCATAAATTTCCAAGAACCGTATGAACCCGTATGGATTAATTAAATGCACATTAATATGAAAATTGCACCGGGGTTCAAACTAAGATCCTTTTGTTAACTAGCGAGATATTTTACCTCCAAGTTATGATTTCTATAAGAAAAACGTTGAGATGAAGATTTTCTTTTAGAATTTCAATTTCATAAATATACAAATGACATTGATGAAGCTGATTTAAATAAAATAATAGACTCTTTCAATGTTTTATGTTTTGTCGTATGAACCAAAATATTCAGAAGTAAGCACACATAACTTAAAGTGTCTGACTTAAAGTGTCTGTGAAGGACGCAAAGTGAGAGTACTGAGTCGGATAAGATTTCGTCAGGTGAAAGAAATCTTAAAAAATCCCTTTCGGCATGGCCTATAGGCGGAGGTAGATTTCGAAAAGTTTTCATCTCAAAAAAAAAAAAAAAAAAAAAAAAAAAAAAAAAAAAAAAATGCCTATCTTTACTTAAATGCCCATTTTGGCAATATATTTTGAATTATATTCTTACTTTATTTAAAAAATTGACCAATATGCTCATTATATAGTTCCTAAATAACAAAAAACTGTTAATTAAATTCGTTTGACAGCAAAATTGAATTTTAAAATGAGTCATAAAATAACCAATTTATTATTTTAATACATCCACAATTCTTTAATCAAGATCGCTTTGAGAAATTTTGTGCGACGTGCCCACTTTGACAGATTTTAAAATATATATATTCACCCTTTATCAAAAAATCGACGAATACGCACATTATATAGTTCCTAAGTGTGGTGGTTACTCCATAACCCCCCCATATGTTTAATTTAATTCATTTTATTAGCCATTTTATTTCATATCACCTTCCTTTTTATTAATGTTCTCAATTTAAATTTAATTTCGGTTTCGCTTATTTTCATTTCGTCGCCTGTAATGTTTTCTTTCTTGCTTAGCTTTCGAATGTTCCAAGCCGGTAAAATTCTGTTTGAAATCATTCCTTCCGGTTTTAAAATTTGTTCGAGAACATTCTCGCTTGTTCTTTTGGGTGGAACTTCCGTTTATTCGGACACACCCCTAACCTATCAATTTAAATTTCACAGGTGATGTATTTCAAGCCGTTAAGTACATGGCCACTGGCTTTGGCCTCCCCTCTTAAGATGGTTATCAATTTTATTCTTATTAGTTACATATCTTTTCATACTGTATATTGTAATTTGGCTTAGTTTTTCCTCACCCCCTCTGTTGCTAACTGCCAAATTGGCGTATTTTGCATTTACAATAACCCTTTCTCCTTTTCCCCTGGGCTCGCGGCCACCTGCGTCAGTTGCGCCGATAGACACCTGCTGTGATGGATGCAGTCGCATGAGTGAAAGTTCGGGGCAGAGGTGCTCCCCCGTTAACGAAGGATGGAACGGTTTTTTTTGTTATGTTGAGATTATTACGATGCTGATTTTTTTTAAGTGCGGCAAAGAAAAAGTGCTGCCCTCAAAAATTCATCTAGGAAAGTGATGTTGATTTCTGTTAAGCCAAGTCCCTCTGTGCTGCGAGGAGCAATGAAGTGGTTTAATGCATTCCTGAATGTATTCGTTTGTGCCTTCTCTTTTTGGAAATGATGTTGAGTTTTCAAGGCGGCCAGTAGCAAGGCACTTCTCACTGCAATAGCATCCCGAAAATTGTTTTGTTTGTGCATTCTCTTCTTGGATTACGGAAATTATATAAGGTCTCATTATACGTCTTCAGTTTATGCTCTCGTGTTATCTTCACAAGTGTTGTAAAAATGTCGTCACGTATTTTATAAATATTCATTCATTTTCTCATCATCTCTTCATCAACGAGTTTTCTTCTACAAATCTAATGTGCCCAATTCTTCGATAATCTTTTTATTCTCCATCCTCTGAGAAGTAGGCAGAGGTGAAGAACTGTTTTGTTTTCAAGAAATAATATTATAGTTTACATGACGTCTTGGTGAAGATTTTTCTTTCGTCAGGTGAAGAAATTTTATTTGCATAAGTCCTTTTTACTTCATTATCTGGCCCAATATATATATAATTTTTTCTTAATATTTACGGGGCGTTATAAAGAAAATATTGGCATGTATCTATACAATATGAAGTATGATGTATTTTGTTTTGAAAGTTCATATTATGAGAGGTGTTCTTTTTCAAAAAGAAATAATAATTTATTCTCCTTTTATGTCATGAAGAAAATTGTTTAATTACATGTTGTTGAGATATCTAGAATATGTTATGAAAAGAATTTTTATTGCTTGGAGATAGCAATAGTTGTGATTAACATATGTTATGAAATGGTTGTTTATCAAGTGAGAAATTAATATGTACGAGTCACCAAAAATATAAATTTGTGAAGAAATATTTATTCATGAAAAAAGCAACAAGTTCTTCATGAAATAAAATATATTTTTTTTTCTTCGAAAATTGTTCGTATATTAATTTCTTGTGCCTATTGTCTGGATTTATTTGTCATCAAAAGCCAAGGATTCAACAGGTAACTTTTTACCTTTTTAATTTTATATTTTTATAACTTTGTACTTGATTTTTCTTCATCATTGGATAAAGAATATTTTTATTATTTTAAATGAAATAATGAAGAGAGTAATTAGGGTCGTTTGCAGGCCCCCATTCTCCGTGATGTGCTATCATTATCACGATCACTTTGGCCTAATTGTGGGTAGAGGCAAATAAAAAGTGCTTTCTCCACTTTCAAATAAACATAACATTATATTTTCTTTGATACCCTGACCAAAGCGTCAGCTCAAACACAACACCTTATTTCTTTTGGAGCCGTGACCAACGCTTGAACATTCTTCATTATTTTTTTTTTCAAGTTATTTTTCTTCATATAGTGATTAATGTTTTATATAATTATATTTTGTTGGGTATGGTGCAGTAATCAAATACAATATTTATATTGATCTTGTATTGAAATAATATTTTTCTGGAGCAGTGCATGATATATATACAACATAATTTATCAATATATTTCTTCTTGCATTATTATAATTTATAACTAATATATGCATTATTTAACGGAGGTACTGGTAAAAATTATTGTTCATGCTAAGATAAATTATTCTTCTTGTCATACATATAATAATTTATGTTTTGAGCCATATTATATATAAATATTTACATAAAATATTTGGGTCTTATATTCTTCATATGATACTAATATGTTAGTATACGTTTTCTTCTTTTTTTTACATATAAAAATGATGTATGAAGTAAATGAAAGTCATCAATATTTTAAATAACGAGTCAATTCTCAAATAAAATCGTCTGTGAACACAATGGCTTCACAAGGATGTGATGTACCCACTGCTCTAAAAATTCATCAATCCATATATAACGCTACACCTCATCCAGCTACAAAGTTCTCCCCAAATCTTCTTCATTTTGGCAGAGAAATAAATGATATTTATTCCAATTATAAATCTCAAGTTTCATGGAAAATTCTCAACACTACATATGAAATTCATAAATTGATGGATGTTATTGAAAAAATATACTATCAAGCTTACAAGAATAACGAATCATCCAGACAAAAGGTGTACCAAAAATCCAGAGAAAAATTAAAGTTTTCCAACATCAATGTTAATGACATTGTTTATGCAAAATTTCCATATGTGGTGGTTACTCCATAACCCCCCCATATGTTTAATTTAATTCATTTTATTAGCCATTTTATTTCATATCACCTTCCTTTTTATTAATGTTCTCAATTTAAATTTAATTTCGGTTTCGCTTATTTTCATTTCGTCGCCTGTAATGTTTTCTTTCTTGCTTAGCTTTCGAATGTTCCAAGCCGGTAAAATTCTGTTTGAAATCATTCCTTCCGGTTTTAAAATTTGTTCGAGAACATTCTCGCTTGTTCTTTTGGGTGGAACTTCCGTTTATTCGGACACACCCCTAACCTATCAATTTAAATTTCACAGGTGACGTATTTCAAGCCGTTAAGTACATGGCCACTGGCTTTGGCCTCCCCTCTTAAGATGGTTATCAATTTTATTCTTATTAGTTACATATCTTTTCATACTGTATATTGTAATTTGGCTTAGTTTTTCCTCACCCCCTCTGTTGCTAACTGCCAAATTGGCGTATTTTGCATTTACAATAACCCTTTCTCCTTTTCCCCTGGGCTCGCGGCCACCTGCGTCAGTTGCGCCGATAGACACCTGCTGTGATGGATGCAGTCGCATGAGTGAAAGTTCGGGGCAGAGGTGCTCCCCCGTTAACGAAGGATGGAACGGTTTTTTTTGTTATGTTGAGATTATTACGATGCTGATTTTTTTTAAGTGCGGCAAAGAAAAAGTGCTGCCCTCAAAAATTCATCTAGGAAAGTGATGTTGATTTCTGTTAAGCCAAGTCCCTCTGTGCTGCGAGGAGCAATGAAGTGGTTTAATGCATTCCTGAATGTATTCGTTTGTGCCTTCTCTTTTTGGAAATGATGTTGAGTTTTCAAGGCGGCCAGTAGCAAGGCACTTCTCACTGCAATAGCATCCCGAAAATTGTTTTGTTTGTGCATTCTCTTCTTGGATTACGGAAATTATATAAGGTCTCATTATACGTCTTCAGTTTATGCTCTCGTGTTATCTTCACAAGTGTTGTAAAAATGTCGTCACGTATTTTATAAATATTCATTCATTTTCTCATCATCTCTTCATCAACGAGTTTTCTTCTACAAATCTAATGTGCCCAATTCTTCGATAATCTTTTTATTCTCCATCCTCTGAGAAGTAGGCAGAGGTGAAGAACTGTTTTGTTTTCAAGAAATAATATTATAGTTTACATGACGTCTTGGTGAAGATTTTTCTTTCGTCAGGTGAAGAAATTTTATTTGCATAAGTCCTTTTTACTTCATTATCTGGCCCAATATATATATAATTTTTTCTTAATATTTACGGGGCGTTATAAAGAAAATATTGGCATGTATCTATACAATATGAAGTATGATGTATTTTGTTTTGAAAGTTCATATTATGAGAGGTGTTCTTTTTCAAAAAGAAATAATAATTTATTCTCCTTTTATGTCATGAAGAAAATTGTTTAATTACATGTTGTTGAGATATCTAGAATATGTTATGAAAAGAATTTTTATTGCTTGGAGATAGCAATAGTTGTGATTAACATATGTTATGAAATGGTTGTTTATCAAGTGAGAAATTAATATGTACGAGTCACCAAAAATATAAATTTGTGAAGAAATATTTATTCATGAAAAAAGCAACAAGTTCTTCATGAAATAAAATATATTTTTTTTTTCTTCGAAAATTGTTCGTATATTAATTTCTTGTGCCTATTGTCTGGATTTATTTGTCATCAAAAGCCAAGGATTCAACAGGTAACTTTTTACCTTTTTAATTTTATATTTTTATAACTTTGTACTTGATTTTTCTTCATCATTGGATAAAGAATATTTTTATTATTTTAAATGAAATAATGAAGAGAGTAATTAGGGTCGTTTGCAGGCCCCCATTCTCCGTGATGTGCTATCATTATCACGATCACTTTGGCCTAATTGTGGGTAGAAACAAAAATAACAAGTTTGTTTTTCTCCCCTTCGTCTTCTCACACTCCAAAATAAACACCACACTAAGTAACAAAAAACTGTCAATTGAATGTGTGTCAGAGCAAAATTGGATTTAAAAATGAGTCATAAAATAACCAATTTGTTATTTGAATACCCACAGTTCATTAATCATCTCGCTTTGGGAAATTTTGTGCGAAGTGCCCATTTTGGCAGCCTTTTTTGAAATATATTCTGCCTTTATCAAAAAACTGGCCACTCCGTCACATTATATAGTTCCTAAATAAGAGAACCTGTAAATTGGATGCGTTTGAAAACAAAAAAAGATTTAAAAATGACTCGGTAAAAACGCAATTTCTTAAATTTCCTCAAATTTTAATCACAACTTCGTGAAATTCTGTTCAAAATACCCTTTTTGGCAGCCTTTTAAAAAATATATTCTGCCTTTATCAAAAAACTGGCCAATACGTCAAGTTATATAGTTCCTAAATAATAGGACCTGTAAATAGGATGGTTTTGAGAACAAAAATGAATTTAAAAATGACTCATGAAAAACGCAATTTGTTATACTTAATGAATTTTTTAATGATGAAAACTTCGGGAAATCTGTTCAAAATACCTTTTTTGGCAGCCTTTTTAAAAATATATTCTGCCTTTATCAAAAAATTGGCCAATAAGTCGCATTATATAGTTACTAAATAAGAGGATCTGTCATTTGGATGCGTTTAAAATCAAAAATGAATTTTAAAATGAGTCAGAATATAAGCATTTTGGATTTGAGGTTTTTTCTCCAACTCCTATTTTTGTTTAATTTATTTTTGCTATAAGAATTGGTTCTATGAAAAACTTGTCAATATAAAAGTTGTAGATATTATTGTGAAGATGTAAAATAAATTTAATTAGATTTAATTGCTTAAGAATTGAGTAAGTTATGGGATTTTTTCTTTTTCCTCCCCCCTTTTTCTTTTCGTTTTTAATTTTTTTCATCGGTAAAAATTGGTCCTATCAAAAACTTGTAAATACAAAAGTTTTAGATATATCTTGAGAATTGACGAAGTTATGAATTTTTTTCTCCCAAAAACCATGTTTTTTTCGCCCCTTGAGCCCATTTTTAACTTTATAAAAAATCTGCCACGCATAAACTTTTTCCTCATTTTTTAGAAGTAATATAAACTTTAAACCGATTCGATATCTATTTTAATTAAAAAGTTATCGCGTTTTTTCTGTTTTCACAAAAACCCTCCTAACTTCCACCCCCTTGGTCCGATTTTGCCCATTAACGAACTTAACCGAGATTTTATGCCCCTTGATTTTATGTAAAAGTTTGATGAAGATCTGAGCATAATTATGGAAGTTATCGTGTCTAGAAGAAAGTGATATACACCGATAGATAGATAGATAGATAGATAGATAGATAGATAGATAGATAGATAGATATATAAACTTTTTTACTGATGGTAGTTTTGGGGTCTAGGAGTCATGATTCGTGTAGATCCGCAAAAATTTTTCAGAAATTCCAACATGGGAGACAATGCAATAGGTAGTATTTCATACGAAATCTACCTAAAAAATAATGCACGCATGTAAAATAACAATCTTTTTTTTTTTTTTTTTTTTTTTTTTTTTTTTTTTTTTTTTTTTTTTTTTTTTTTAATTTAGTTTAGTTTAGTTTAGATTTGAATTGCGCGAGAAATCTGGGAATTCATCTTGAAAAATAAATTATTTTAAATAAATAATAATAAAAAAATGTTTTGCATGACCATGTAAAAAATTTAAACGACATTTAAATTATTTGCATCTTAAAAAATGGTATTGTATAAATACAACTGGAACACACATTCAAACCACGCTTTCTTCTTTAGATACATATTTTCAGAAAACACAAAAAACTTATAAAAAACAAAACACATTGAATTTAATGCTAATTTTTATTTGTGGATTTTTACTACTCTTATTCAAGAAAATTCCAAGCATACATAAGATATTAAAGCTAAAAATAATTAATAAAATGTATTTTTAAATTTGGAGAAATCACGTTTTGACAGAATTCAGAGGTGGAAGCATGTTTTGATTGTTTCACAACCGGATAAAACACTTTTTGATTGAAATAGGTTCTTAACTAACAAATAATATAAAAGCATTATTTTCTTTGAGGAAATACTGAACATTAGTTGATAATTGATAAAATTGAATGAAAGATTAGGGTACCTAGTAATACTTATTAAATATTTACTAAATAAATATTTGTTTGCCGAATGGCGACTTCAAATTTTAAAACAAACATCTTCATCTACACAGTCACGCACTTCTCCCTTCTTCTTCATTACAGGCTAGTAAATCATGAATAGTATGGTTGTACCATTTTAAATCTTCATCAGGTCTATTTTGCTACTGATAACTATACAATATTTTCAAAAGTTTATCAACATTTTTTTTTTCTTTTCAACTGATATGGCGTGGCTTAGAGGAAGATATTTTAAAACAACCTTTTCAAAACGGGCAACAATAACTCCCTTTTTAAAATGATTTACACCAGATTCTTCCTTAGATATTGAAATATATAATTCTTGAAGACTTTCACCTTAAAAGTTCTCTCATTTTTCTCTAAAATAATCCGTTTCAATTGTTAAATGTTGGGTAGGTTTTGAAAGTAGACATTTAATGGGGGGGGGGGAGATTTAATATTCAAAATTTCCCAATCCCCACAGCTGACAAGGTGCCCGTGACCATCAAGAACAACTATGGTTGGCAGACTGGAGAAATCTTTGTTTAAATGAATGCAGGCTTTAGCGAAAACACTCTCTGATTGAAACGTCAAATTTTAAAATGGGTTTAAATTAAAAAAAATTGTTTATTTCTATGCAATTCAATACGGAGATCATAAAACTAACAATAACTTTTTTTTGTGTGAAAAAACAGGGTTTGAATGTTTGCTCCACAAATAATGAAATAATTTTTATACAATTTGAAGTAAAATTTCTATTTATAGTTTGCAATTTATCTGAATTTTGTACGTATCTCTGTAAAATAAATATAAATGCTACGCACTTTATTTTAAATTAAAAAAAAATATGTAGCGTATCTCAGTACCTAAAGTACTCTCAGTACTTCTGCCTATTAACAAAAATCTTAAGACTATGTTTTTGTGACCCTGTAAGAAAATTTAAAATTTCTAAAATCCTTAAATCATAATTTAGTTAAATAATTAACAGAAAGTCACATGTAGTTAAAGTTTATGATCAATTAAATAATTGAAAGTGATTTAATATTTTCTTATAAAATTTTAATTAATATTTTATTTGTCCCTGTAGAAACGTAACTTCTACGTTCCATAAATCATAATAATATTGCCTTATCATTAGATATATACGTATAAGCAGAGTTTCAGTTCATTCAGGTAATACAAATTAGTTTAATATTAACTTGAAATTTTTAAACCACATTTTTGTGTAAAGTTGCAGAAACAGTATAATTTTAACGTTCTTCAAATTTTTATAATATTGTACTGCCATAGAAACTACAGACGTAATCAATGTTTCTGTTTAATCGGGCTATTAAATGAGATTTAAAGTTGATTTGGAGGATTTGAACTAAGCATAGATACATTAATTAAAATTAAATATAATGCTTTTTCATTAATAAATACTTAATGATTATTTTTTTTTTGCAGAAGTTATTTAAGTTTCTAAAGCACTATACAGACATTAATGACAAGACTTTAGATTTTAGATATTTTCTCTTATAATTAAAATTATACTTCTCGATTTCTTATAGAACTTTTAAAATTTGAATATTATATTTGACTTCATATTTATCTATGTCAATTCGTTAAGGTGGATAATTAGGGAGCGGGCAAAAAATGAAGGAAAAATAATAATATTTGGGAACATTAGGTTCATTAAAATAAAATATTAATTAATAAATTTTATTTTAACTACTGTATTATAATAATTCATTAAACATTTATTTACCAGATCTTTATTTAGTAATTCGATACTACTTTTGCCGTTGTTATACCTTGAGTAAGAACGTGTACTAAACCCCAAAACAGATAAAACTGAAGGACATATTTTTAATTACAGTAATTATGATTATGAACAGGTGATTATTTAATCATCGTAAATAATAGTAAATAAGTATTTAAAATAAATTGCAAAGAAATTTGTGTGATCATGCATAAACTACATCAATTTAATATACAGTACACACACACACATATATACATATATATATACAGGGTGATTATAAAAAAAACTATCCCGACATCTGGGCCCCTAACTTATACCATTCACAAAAATGACTAAAAATTTGGCAAGGTATTTTTAGGTATGCGCTCAAGAATTATATGGAAAATATCAGTGTCACTCAAACCGTTACGGTTACAGAGAGAAAATTTTGAAAAAATCAAATGGCAACATCCAGTTTTTTGTATTGGAGTGTGGTCTCCATTGTGAAAAATCATAAATAGCGTTAGAATGGCAACTGTAGCATGAAAATCACCGGAACTAGGCAAGGGAAAAGTAAAAAGGACTTTGCCGTGCAGCAGAACATAAGCGTTATTTTCATTTACGTCACACGTCACACCATTTCTTCGGCTGATATCTCAGCCTAATTTGTTTTCCACAAAGCGAGAAGAAGAAACCAAGAAACGCAAATTTCGAATATATGTAAGACAAAGTCATGATTGACGTCGCTACGCTGGGTGAAAGAAAACGCACTGCGGAAATGCGAGCCGCGTATGTTGCTTTCTGCCATTCTAAACAAGATGTTGCTTTCAGGGAAAGAACGTGGATAAATCGTAACAATTTATTATCTGAATGGACAAAATGCCGCAGACATTGTGTGTTTCCCTCCGCAACCATGGATTACGGCGAGACCCGTGCACTGTCAAAGTTGTACGGGACCTGATTCATAAATTTGATGAAACTGGTTTCACATGCGATCGACCTCGGTCTGGACGACTTTCCGTTCCTGTGGAAACTGTTGCAGAAGTTCATCAAACGATAAGCACAGTTCGTACGGCAACTGTGTTTCGCGTTTCGTGTTTCGTGTTTCGCGTGTTCTGAATAAGCCGAATTCAACTGTACGCAAGATTCTGTACTCTGTTCTAAACGTTTTTCCGTATCGATTCCAGTGTGTCCAGATGTTGGAAGCAGAAGACTATCAATTACGGCTGGATTTCGCAAATCAGCCGTATTCCTTATCCGGTACGATGAAGATAGCAGCTGGCCTTTACGCATTCTATGGACAGATGAGGCGCATTTTTCGTTAACTAGTAACGTAAATTCAAAAAACTGTGTGCACTGAGCAGAGAATAATCACATGATATGCTTTCCCGTCCATTACACGAGGGAAAAGTGACCGTGTGCTGTGGTATAACGAGTGCGTTCATCCTCGGCCCTTACTGTTTTGAAGAGGTTATTGCCGGTAATCTGCAAACGTGTACTGTAACGAGTGATCGCTATCTGGACATATTACTCGTTAACCGATTCCCGCATTGCAACGGCAAAATGCTGTATTTGAAGTTGTGTGGATGCAAGATGGTGCTCCTCCACATGTTGAGTCTTTTGTGAAACGTGTCTTAATTCAAAAGTTTGGTGACAGAGTTATCTCCCGTCTTTCCCGTTTCCGTGGCAACCAAGGTCTTCTGATCTAACACCACTGGATTTCTGGGAGTGGGGATATCTTAAATCCAAAGTGTATCAGTTTCGTCCTCAAACTGCATTTGATTTAAAAGATGCCATTATAACATAGAATATTTTGTTGACGTTGAGATGCTGATTCTTAATAGATTGCTATGTAAAGGATAAACAGAATACAAAGGATATTTTGGCCAGGTTCTTGTAAAGACAGCAAACCCCCCCCCCCCAAAAATAGTCACAAATTTATTGTATGCATAATTAGTAGGGAGATGTACAAGCAAATTAGTCGGAGGGAGTCTCCGAAGACACAAATTCGAACTTGTCTAGTTCGTTTCAAGCAGTGAAGTGACGTCTTACAGAGACAGCACACACAGCGTTGACGTAGAACAAAGTCGCCAAAATACAAAAGTTTGCCCATGCACAATGGAGATGCAAAATTGCAGCCAACCGCAGCTGGCACGATCGGTATTCAAATTGACTGCCCTGCTGGAAAAGGGGGTAAAGTTCCTATGGTTGCCAATACATTAAGCTACACGTACAGCAAGGGGTTTTTGTAACGGCCGAGAATAGGCAACCAGATTTTAATGCGCGGATGTTAAATTCTTTTAGCATTTTCTTATAAGAGGAAAAGAGGCATTAAGTTGCTATTTAACCGCGTTACTGTGTGATGCCCATAAAAGGCAATGAAGAGAACATCCGATCAGACTTAGCTGACAGCAGCAAATTATTTGAAACGGTTGATTAAAATGCGGGCATATTTCTTACGAATAATCCTGGGACTTAAATTTTGGCGGTTAAAGAGATAATGGCCGAGGGAAATGAAAAATAAATGAAGCACAATTTTAAACGAATTTTGAATTGAAAAGGTAATGGGATGCACAGAAATAATGTATAACAAAATAAACAATATATAACGAAATAACCGTTATAGCCATTAGAACTGCAATTCAAGAGATTCCTATTGCAAAGTACGTACTGAAGTGCTATCCACAATCTGCCGCATGCAAAGTATCATCGTGTGTGAAGGAAGTCAAGTGGAAAATTTGTGAAACACAATAAAATGCTTTTTTTTATTCTGCTTCTCAGTCCTTGTCGGTTGTCGTCCCTTTTAGCCTATCTATCGTCGCTGATTTTCATGTTGCAGTTGCCGTTCCACTGCTGTATGAAGTTTTTCACAATAGGGATTACATTCCAATACCAAAAACTGGGTGTTGTCATTTGATTTTTTTCGAAATTTTCTCACAGTAACTTTAACTGTTTCAATGACACAGTTGTTTTTCCTATCATTCTTGAGGGCATACCACAAAATTTCGTTCCCCAAAATTTCATTCAGTTTCTGTGTATAGTATTATAGTTAGGAGATCAAATGTCGAGATAGTTTTTTATAATCACCCTGTATATGATCTGCTTTTTATTGCACTGGGATTGCTTAATTTTTACACCTAAATTAAAGCATTTTGTATATGTATATATATATATATATATATACAGTGGCGGTCAAAAGTTTCCGGCCAGCTAGTGTCTTAGATTTATTTATCAGAAGGTTTCAGCAAAGAAGAAGCACAATTGCTTGAAAATTTAGAAATATGTGAATGACCACTTACCACGTGATCATTTTGATTGGATACTGTGGGCGCTTCATGCAAAGAGGTAGAATTCGGAGTTCGCGTGTGCAAAATTTTCCGGCCACTCATCATTCCTTAGTTTTTTTTTTTCTATCGGTAAAGTGTTTTTTGGTCGTGTGTGTCAATGAGTCAACGTGAATAGCATAGTTTAAATTCAAAATTAAAAACAAATAATGTCCGAAAATGAGTGATTAATTTTTCACTAAAGGGTTAATCGTCTCGAGGTATTGCGGTAAAGCTATCGATCGGTAAAATCGACTGTAAACGATATTTAAAAATTATATAAAGATGATCGTGACCTTCAGAACTTTGTGAGGCCCGGATGACTTAAAAAAACACTATTCTCGTTGACAGAATTATCAGGAGAAGAACAATTGATGATCCGCATAAAAACATTGCAATATACGGTTGTTTACAAAATGAAAATATTTTTGAAATAAGTCGGTCTACCGTGTCAAGATGCTGTCGTGATACAGATCTTTATGGAAGTGTCGGTGTTTAAAAATTTTTCGTAGGTAAAAAAATATAAACGTACCGACTGGCGTTTTCCAAACAACACAAAGTCTGGTATATTGAAAACAGAACAAAAATACCATTTTTCCATCAATAGAATTGGAAATTTTTTGGGAAAGATGGCAGACAGTAAGTCCGATGTCCTAACAAGAAAAAATGTGATTCAACATATGTTATTCCTACAATGAAGCATGGCGGAGGACACGTTATGATGTGGGGAGTATTTTCTTCAAAAATTGTCGGTCCGTTATTTAAAATCCACGGCAAGATGAATGATGCAATGTATAAGGATATCTTGCACGATTATTTTCTGCCTTATTAGAGAAAAATTTTGTTCGCAACTATTTGTTTTAACATGATAACGACATAATGAATGCATGCAGGCCTTGGCAAGCAATGGTTTTCGCACAAAAAAATTCATTTTTTGAAATGGCCAGCCCAAACGCCCAACATGAATCCAATAAGAAATCTTTGGAAAGTAGTTGGCAAACGTCTGCCAAACTATAAATATTCCAACTCAGCAAAAAATTCCAAAAAAATTTCAAGAAATGTAAAAAAAAACGTACCTTAAACGATATTTAGCAGTTGATTGTATAAATGTCACATTACTGCGCCGTAGAACTTATTTCTAAAGGTAATAAAATACTAATGCTATAAAATACTAATTATAAATGTTGTTGATCGCTGTAGTTTTCTATTACAATACATTTTTTTTAATTTGCGAAGATGGCCGGAAACTTTTGAGAACATACGTTTTCCTTTGTACTTAATTTTGTAAATTAAATTCATTGATATTTATATGTTGTTCTATAAATAATTTTCTATAAATTTTGTCAGTAAAATGTATGAATATCACTTTGAGATTCCTCTTCCTATGGTTATAGTTACAAATTAATTGAAAAATTTTTGGTGGCCGGAAACTTTTGACCGCCACTGTATATATAATTATATATATGTGTATATATTAGATATTAGATAAGTCTATCAAGAACTTCTCTAATCATTATGAAGAGGTCTTTTCTGGAAGTCTCCGGAAAGCCGGTTCCTTTGCCGGTTTCTTTGGATAAATGCACGAAATATTTGAATGGAAATATTATAAAGTATTATTTAAATATTGCTTCCGTCTGTGCGTAACATTTTGAATAAAGTAAAATATTTAAAAATTATGTAGAAAAAATAAGATATATAAGATTTTTTAAATTATTTATTTATTTCTGAAACCTGTGTACCCTTTTAAATAATTTTATTTTAATTTAAGCACTCGGATGTTACCGCATTACCACCAAATTTTAATTCCAAAAATGAAAAACGGCGCCAATAATGTTTTAACAAAATTTTGCTGTTATATTTGAAAATATAGAAAAAAAATAAGTGTTAATTTTCCTTGAAATTCGTTAAAAAATTCTGACTTCAGTCAATTATTTCATAGTTTTAAGAACAGAAATTTTCTGCCCCTGAAATATTTAAATTATCTCAGTTCTTTTAAAGCACACTTATAATTGTAATATTCCATATTGTCTATTACTATAAATACTGATAACGAATATATTTTGAAGTAAACAACGTATAAAAATGCATGTTTACTGCCGAATCTCTATGTTTTTTTATAAAAATATAATTTTTAAGTGGAATTTATCGTATTACTAAAATAATGAGAATTCAACGTTAAATAAAATAAACAAAAAATGCATGCATACAATATTGACAAGCAGTAACTTAATATAATAACTTATTATTGCTAGCAATTTCACTAATTTTCCTGTCAAATTATGTTTCAACCAAATCATGATCTATAATTTATAAAATATTAAAACTTCCTTTAAATAACTGAAGTTCTTTTATGACACACTCTATAATTATGATACTAAACACTGAAACTCTATTATTAAAAATAATGTTAACTAGTTTTTTCTTAAATGTATCTTCAAATTACGTTATTTGAATATTTTATTTCTTTCATTCAGATATTGTCTAAAATATATTTTCTTTGGTTTGGAAATCTTTTTCAGTAGAAATTTAGTTTTAATAAACTTGTAATTTAATATTTTTATGTTTTGTATTTTAATATATATACGAGGTGTGATCTAAAAAAAAGTTTACAAGGCAAACGAAAAAGTATTTATTAACAATAGAAACAAGGTACAAACAGCAACCAAGAGACTCATCTGGCTTTCACTTTTCCACATATTCGCAAAACTTGTTTAGGCATTTGTCAGAAAGTTCGACCAACTTATTTATCCCGTCTTGGTAGTAATCAGAGCACTGATCATAGAGCCATTTCTCGGAAGCTGTTTTTACTGCATCGTCTGAGATAACCGTGTTCCGGATAAGTTTCGTTTTAACGCCGGAAAAAGGAAATAGTCATTTGGAGCTAAATCGGGGCTGTAAGGGGGGTGATTCCTGACCTCCACTTGAATTTTTGAAACAATTCCTGAGTCTGGCGAGCTGTATGGGGCCTGGAATTTCCATGCAGAATAATGACTGTAAATTTGTCTGTAAATTCCGGGTGCAGCCACATTTTTGGGCCATAAGAATCGAATTACGGCTCGCACCTCTATGCGAGACCACTTTTCTAGGGGTCGTGCCATTACTGTCGCTCGTAAGTGTTTGCGTACTGACGCTACTTACTCGTAGAACCGCTGTAGGTCAACTAGCGCCATCTGTCGACCACCCTGGTTGGAAATACCGCTCCACAATTATTACGTTTCAGATGCTTCTGCTTGTAAATTTTTTTCGGATCAACCTGCATATATTACTGAATATGGCATTTTTATGTTGTTAATGGTAGGTTTTCGTATTAAGACTTAATCGTCATATAATTTTGGAAGAATGTCTTCAAAAGTCTTTGTTTTGTTGCACGATTTTATTATTCATAAAATTCTGAGTTTTTTTGTAAAAGAGACAATATATATATATATATCATATTTAAACCATTCAAGGCGCGTTGTAAGTTTACGAAATTCCTTATTTTTTATCCCGAAAGTTCAATACCCCCAGACTTTTAATGTAGAAATACTTATTTGCCAAATATTTAAAATTTGGTATTTTCTCATTCAAAGCTACTGTATTTTTCATATTAAGTAGTTAATCTATATTTGAACTTGTCTCGATAGCTCTTTAAAAATATGATTACTCAAATAAATAGACTGTGTGTGAAATTGTCATCGTAACACTTCAAAGGTTCTCTACTGTTTATATTAGGTACTTTTCTACATTGTTACTGTTTATTACTTTTTTCTTTTGTAAACAAGTCTGTTCATAAATGCTGGTGTCAGTCATTTATTTCAGCATGCAAGCAATTAAAGGGCTCCGTCATTTAAACTGTAAAGGTCTTCAGATTTCATAATTTTTTTAAACCACACACTTTTATTTGTCTGATATTTATATATTTTATACTTACATGACGTGCATATAACTTTCAATGCAACGCTATGACTTTCAGTTTTACTTTAAATAAAAGTAAACGCATGCATAAATATAATAAATTGATATACTCCTACAAAGACGGTATTTTTGTTCAAATTTAATTTTGAAGTTGGCATACGATGTATTTTACAAAATTTAGTAAATTATAAAATTATAAAAAACTTTGAAACATGGTATCCAAATTCTAAATTACAGTCTTTGCAATCATATCTGGTATCTATTATAACTTTGTTTCCATAATAAATAACATGGGATGAACATTTTTCATTCTATGTAAGGTTTTTCTTTTATGTCCACAGGAGTCATAACATATAGATAAAGTCACTTATACAAACTACTTGATGTTAATAATTGTACTTCCATACACTTTTTTGAGATGCGTAGAAACAATCCAGATTTTGTACAGTTTTAGATTAGGATAATTTTGAGGATTGTGAGATTCATTATTTAATAAATGTAATTAATATTTCTAATTTGTTGTACTGATTGCATGTCATAACATAGAAAAAAAATTGTGTTGGAAAACAAAAATTCTAGTTCAACGTATACTTCAATGTACCTCTTTCGATATTTATTCGATCATTTTAACAGTGGAAGAAGAAGGTACAATATCATTTCATTTTGAGAGACAGGTTGCCATTCCGCTTTACCTTTCTCTCTATTTTCTTAAAGAACCCCGTGTCTTTTCCCCATTGTCTAGCATAGGAATTTGTTTTGATTGCAGAATTACCCAATTATTGATCATTTATAAAATGTTTATAGTACTCCAGAATATTCGAAATGACATACTACAATAATAATAACATGATAACACTTCTTATCATACACACATACATCAATGTTATTTTTTAATTATTTAACATAAACATTGAAAGGAGTTGTAAACGGACTTTAAAAGTAGTAACAAACTAAATTATTGTAAACGGACAGATTTTGGGAAAAGAAATCTTAGACTTTAACAGTAGAGCTGTTATGGAAAATTAAAATGTCGTCAGCGTGCCGTAGATGGCTTAAATATTTCCAAATTATTCAAATTCCTTTATTTTTCCAAACCAATTTCTTTAAAATATTTTTTTTAAAAATCAGTAAAAAACTTAGGTGAAATGGTGTATCCTTGTTTTACTCTTGTTTCTAGCTTGATTTTCTTTTTAACACTTTCCAACGAAGTTGAAAAGTGTTTATGCATTCGGTTTGTCTGGCAGTCTAGCCAAGCTCTAACTCCCTTAAATATTGAGTATATTTAAGGGAGTTAGAGCTTGGCTATGAATTTTTTGTATATTATTAATTGCTATGAAATTTTTGTATATTATTGATGTTTACAATAGAACGAACCGTATTGAAAATGAAGTTTTAATTATGATTAGTTTATTTACAGGGATAGTCAAAAATGTTACCGATACATTATAGCTTATGGGAAAAATCGTTTCAAATGGATTTTAAAGGTGTTACACCCTGTCAAAACATATTCAAATTTGCATGGATTCGCAAAGTGCACTGATGTATGCATTCTGTAAACTACGCAGTGAAAATAATTCTTAGTACTTATTTACAGGGCCACTCAAAAGAATTCCATTACACAATAATAAAGAGGGGAATTGTTTGCGACATATTTTAATTATTTTAATTGATTTCAAGTATGATAAAATTTATACACACCTCTGAGACTTAATATTTAACGCATAATATGAAGTTCATAACATTTACAGAGACACAAAAAATATTTCAAATCTTATATTCTTATCAGAACTACTGTATATTAGCGATGATAGCTGGAGAATGTATGAAATACATTTTTAATTATTATATGTGATTTTAATTTTACTAAATTCCTGCAAATTATATGGTGTGTATAAAAGTTATAGTTTATAAATATGGTCACACAAAAGAGCTCATAAAGGTTACTGAATGTGAGGGTAAATAACTTAAAGGTGGTTTTTAAATAAGTTATGCATTTTTACGTTTAACTGCCTTCAGTTTACTAAGAAATGTTTGTAGA
Organism: Maratus speculifer; assembly: GCA_964019185.1. Taxonomy (NCBI): domain Eukaryota; kingdom Metazoa; phylum Arthropoda; class Arachnida; order Araneae; family Salticidae; genus Maratus; species Maratus speculifer. The sequence goes on along the minus strand of OZ025297.1, from coordinate 211,993,633 downwards.
ATATAGATAAAAAGATATACAGGGTCACGCAAAGAATTAGCTACATGGTCATCCATAAATGATAATTTCTGCAAATGTGATTTAGGTAGTTTAAAGAGTGTTTTTGTTTGAACTAAATTTGAAGAAAATTTTGGCGTGTAATAAAGGTACAAGGTAAATTACAGGGCTGAACAAAAGTATTTAAGTATTTTCCAGCTGTTAGAATAAAGTGCTGAAAGAGAAATTTCAACCATTTAGGTATTTTCTTGCTAGACACATTTTCCTCTTATACAGTATATATACATCAAACGACGGATCAAATACAGGGCTGTTCAAAAGTATTGGAATGCATATTTGGCTATGGACAATTATGGAGTAATTCAAAAAAAATTGTTAAAGATTTCACAAGTGTTGGAAAGTGTTTCATAATCTGTGCTTAACGCGTGATTTTTCTTGCTTGTTTATTTTATCAAAGCGGATAGCTGTTGTTGATTTCTTTTTCATTTTAAATTATGTGGTTTTCTTCAACAATCATGTTGTTATTTCGGTTATTTTCTTAGTATGTCTTACTTGTGCACTGCCGGCTATCTTCTTTGCAATTTCTTGTAGAATATTTTTTGTTCATTCGTGTAACATCTTGTTCTCCTTATAAAGTTGAGTGAAGTACTCAGAAACGGTTTCTAAGTTGGAAATGAAATTTTATCTTTATGCATCTGGAGAATTTTAACTTCGATTGATTTCTTTGAAATCTGTGAAAGCGTTGATATTTCCTTTTTAAAATTCAACAGCATTTTGCATTTAATCTATTTGTAATCGCTTCCTCTATTGAAGCATTTGAGATCGCAGCAGTGCACAATAAGATTATTTTTGTTTGTTAAGATGTAGTTGATTTCAATTGTTGATTCTTTTGCACAACGAAATGTCCATTTGTGGTCTTTGTGGATTTCTTGAAATATTAACATATGATATACATATCATACTTCTTTTTTCTACACCACCAGTGGCTGAGAGGTTCTGCCCTCTCAAGTGTTAGACGGCAGGTGCTGGGTTCGAACCTAATCGCGGTCGTCGGCGTAACCGTTCGGAGTTTACGTGGTTTTCTTCGAACCTTGCGTAAATATGGGTTAGGTTCCTTTAGAAAGACCCTCCACAAAGGTCCTCGCCCCCAGGGCCTATATCTCTTGAGTAAATAACCGGCCGACACAAAATAAACCAAACAAATTTTCTTTTTTTAATATCTCTAGCATTCCTGTCTCCTATTATTAATTGCATGTAGAAATTTCCCTTTTCATGCATTAAAGTTACTTATTTATAGAAATCCTCTATTTCTTCATGAGTATAGGTACATATACCTCATATCTTCATGAGGTTGGTACATAAACTTGTGTAAATTTCAGTTTCTGTCTTCTAGATACTTGTATTGCAAACCTTGCAACTCTATCTGATACGCTATCATTTCCAACAATGTGATTTTTCTATTTTTTTAAGAATCAAAAATACGTTTGTTAAATATATGGAGCAACTTTCTTAAAAGTCTCATAAACATAGCTTAAAAATTTTGAAAGTGTTAGTTGACAGAATAAGCTCAAAATCCGCTATTCTCAAAATGATACAGAAAGATCAGGGTTTGCACCCATATATGCATTGATTAGCATCATATAGAATACCCAATATGGCACATACTACTATTTTTGGATACAATCCCTTAATTTTTTGCTCCATTTCGGAACAACGGAATATGAAATTATTCTGTCTACTATGACTTTCAGAATATTCAAGCTATGTTTTTTGAGATAATCACAAGAGCAACTCTATACGTTTAGCTAACACAATATGTAAATGAAACTTGCTTTATTTCTCATATCTTCTGAGAAGAACTCTGCAATTTTTTTAAGGAAAAAATTGGTATTTTTTTTACGAAAACCTTAATTTCTCTACGCGTATACATTGATTACTCCCCCCCCCCCTCCAAAAAAATAATAATCACAGTTTATTGCAATAAGCCACATAATCATAATCTACAGTTTGAACGCTTTTGCAGTATTACTTTTAATGAAGTAAACAAAAAGATATTCTTTTCTGTTTTTATTTGTTGGCGATCCCCTATGGAATTTCAAGAAAAATTCTTCACGGTATATATGACTTGTATTATTATGCTTACACATCTGGAGATTTGGGAAAATTCCACATGTATTTTTTTGCAAGTTTAACAAAACTTCTAGAATTGCAAGTGGTCAGTCAACTTTGGCTATAGTGTGTATATGTGTATGTAACCTTCCTAAACATTTTTTCTTTCTAAAGGATATAAATATATTTTAATAAGAAATTTTAAATAACGAATATTAAAATAAGTTATACGCAGAAATAAGCGTATTACTTAAATATTTTTATTAAATAAGTTCTATGGTTGTATATAGATCTTTTCTCCTGTTAAAAATTAGATATTTGTCAAGCATGATATTAATCTATTTATCTATCTGTCTACATATGTATGTATCTTTATTTCTATCTATCTATCTTTCTATCTATTTATCTATCTATACATTTATGCATATGTCTGCATCTCTAACGGCAAACAACTTTTTTTTTGTCTATCTTTAGATATAATATATGCCTATCTGTATGTATGTTTGTCTATTTATCTATCAATATCATTTATGTATCTATTAATCTATTTATCTATACATATTATATCCATTTACATGAAAATAAGTATAATGATGAAAAATATTAAATTATTGCTTTTTTCTCTCTTATAATTTATTTAAATTAAATTCCTTCGTAATACGCATAATAATTTATTTTCTTTTTTCTTTTTCTTTTGTGTAACTGAATTGGAATGTTATTCAACTACAAAGAACAAAAATTTCTTTAAAAGGTAAGAAATTTAAATGAGTAAAATCGTTCATCTGATGAATATTTGCATAATTCTTTTTTAACGAAAAAAAAGTAATTCCAAATGATGAGAGATTAAAAATATCTGGAACAAAAATAATTTCTTCGTTTGTTTTACAACTTTTCTAATGGTCTTCAAACAACTTCTCAAAAGTTTTTCAAGCATGAAAGTAATAACTCTCTAGCACGTCATGTACGATAGAATCAAGAAAAAAAAATCTTCAGATATAGAGCTTGAATTTGCACATCTTTAATGGACTTTTTTTTGTACCAAATGGATTTTGTCGGCACTTACATTTATGAGTGCCTTACATTATTACACTTACAAAAACGAAATAAAAAATCGATTTATGCTTTATACTGTTACCAGATTTTAAATTTGATTTTTTTCTTCGCACAAAAGTATTTTATCTTATTTTGAGTATAATATTAAAGAGTTTTGGAATAAAGTATTTTATGTTACGTTTTTATTTTATTTTTAACGTCTATATCTTCATGTAGAAAATGTACTTGGGAGTTTTATATTCATTTGTGTAAGACAGCATGTTCTCGGTATACAGGGGAGTCTAGGGAGGCTTGACATAGGGGAGGCTTTACTCAACTTCAGTTTTCATATTTAAATTTTTTTCATATTTTTTTTAATAAATGTTAGGCAAAGTACTGAAATGTCCAAACAAATGTCTTTATTTGAGATGGACAATAGAAAAAGTATAGACAATTAATTGTGAGTCTTTTCAATATGAAAGTTTTTTCTTTAAAAAATATCTTGTAAGGCTTTTTTGAGGGGAAGGTCTTAGAAATTTAAGTATGTAGGTCTTAAGTAAAGCAGAAATGTATAGCTCTCATTCCAGACATAATGATTTTATTGTAAGTTAGGCTTAACAAAACAATGTTCTATTTTATAGAAAAGAGTTGTGTGGGAAGGCTTGACCCTATCAATGTGAGGGAGGGTTGACCAGATAATCAAAGCAAAGAGCAAGCAATAGAAACAATGAAAAAGACTACAATTTCTGTAACTAATGACAGCAGCAATATTAATGATTATCGGAAGCCACAAGTGAAACGCCACACTCCATCACATTATCTTTATCTATTATTTTACATTTATTTATTATTCATAAATAAGTTTTATCCGACTGTTTATGTTTACTTTATTTCATATGTTTCATAAAACTTTGCAAAAAATTCACACAAGTTAAAAGTGTGTAAGCTTTTTATCTTTCCAAAAAACTGTACTTTTCAGCTAAAAATTTCAATAACATCTAAAGTACTCCAGCGATATTGATAACTTTTTTTTGTTTGTAAATACCTAAACATATGTGGCAGACAATTTAAAAATAATAATTGTTACATTTAGAAAAAAAATCTGAAAAAGGGAAAATTGGAAAAAATTCCCATTGTTATAAAATAGAAATTTTAAGTTTCTTAAAAAATTCTAGCATACCATCTTGAGCATACTCCACTGAAAATCAATTTCAAATTTCGTCAAAATCACTCTAGTAGTTTCCTAGGAAACTTGTTTACAATTTCGTACATTCTCCGCAGGGTTGTATCTAGTTTTCTTTTACTTTAAATTCTCATATGGCCTGAAAAGAACATCGTGTTAATTGATTAATTGAAATTTTTAAGAAGATATGTACAGCATTTTCACCAAGAAAAATACAGTGAGATAAAATAAAATTATGTGACAACTAGTGTCAGAAAAAGTAGAACAGGGAAAAAATGGACAGTCATTACGATTCCGGAATTATTTACATATGAGACCCTATGAAAACCAGCCTGTTTATGAATGAATATAGTCTTAATCGTTAAAAATTCTTTTTTCTTGCTTGAAATTTTACCTTGGAGGATAGCGATAGGATACTTATCGGATCCCTGGACGATGCCTATTATAGGTTCTTACAAAATACGAAAACATAAATGTAGTCATAATAAGAAAGGCTCACTCATATATGATCTTTTCTATAGTAAGAATGTAACTAAGTAATTGTTATTACAAAATGATACTAGACAATGAGACATTTTCTATTAATACTACATCAGCCCCAAAAACGTTAACAATATTAGACTGCTGTTACAACTAAATATCAACAGAATATATATTTATATTACTGTAAACCAAACTTCTAATATAAGATATTCATAATTAATAATTATAATTCATGATTAATAATAAAGTAAATATAATCATAATCGCAAATATATAGCATTCTATTCCTACACTTTATTTAAGTATACAGTAAAAAATATGTAATTTTTCAGATATAATGTTACAGTAATGTATATGCATACTGAAATTTTATCTATACACTGAAAAATAAGTTATAATACAGTAATATCGGTAAAATTTTATCTGGAAACCGGTTTGCAGTTACAAAATATATTCCAGGAATCCCAGTTTCCAGAAAAAATTGAATAGCCTTACATATTACATGATTTATCGTGCAAACTTGTATCTGAACGTATAAGCTGAATTTTTGTTGTAGTTGTTACACAAAATGTTGTAGGAATTTTAGTTTTTCAGAAAAAAATCAATTTACAAATTTATTATTATCATTATTATTTACAGTGCAGCTACAAGTTATACAGTTTATTTATATATCTTATTTGCAATTATTTTCTTTAGAAACATCAAAGCCAATATATATATATATATATATATATATATATATATATAAATGAAGAAGCATTTATCAAAATAACATGCATCATCCTGCTATTGATTATTAAATTTTGTTATTAAGACATTTTAAATAAAAAAAAATAAACCATAAAAATTACCTTTTGCAAATTTATTTTTATTTACTGGCTAAGGTAATAAACTTACGTCGTAATTGTTTGATAATTACAAGATGCAGAATATTTTAATAGTGAAGTAATAAAATCCTTTTGGTATTTTGTTTAAAAATTTCTTTTCAAGGAAAATACATTTGACATTATTAAATATGATTAAAAGCGTAATAATTTTTGACACGTTCAACCTCAAGAATCAAGCAATTTTTGAATTTGTTAGTCTTTGAGAGGAGAAAGATTTATATTGTGTTTGGAAAACACTTTCATTAAAAATAATACGAATGATTTCGCCTACCCTTTTACAAGTAATATGCTAATACCCACTGAAATCGACCCACGCAACATTGGTATTTAAAAATAATGTATCGCAGTGGTGGAATAAAAATAAATCTTTTTAGCTTAAAATGCAAATTGCATAGTATTAAATCGCAGAGAGTTTTCAAAAGTTCATATTTAGCTCTTTTAATCAATATTTTTATTTATACCATTGTTTAAAAATATATAATAAGGGTATATATATGTGTATTTTAATATTTAAAAACACAAAAGACACAAGTTGAAAAATGTTGTTTTCCATATAATAACCAGCCTTTAACATAGATATACAGTTTTTAAAAGATGAGAATTATCAGAGAAATAAGATAATCTATATTATTGTTTTAATGCTTTTACGCATTCCAGTTCAATTAAAGAAAATGCTACTAATTCCGAATAATTCAGAGCCTATTACGAAATGGCTTTCAAATGCATACAATTGTGATTATGAATATGTGAAAAAATGGGTTTATATTATTGATTTTTCAGTAATTAAATTGAAAAAAAAATCCTAATTTATCTTAAATATCTCATACTTGTGTACTTTTGGGGCTTGATAATTGTGTGATTTTTTGTGTATTGCGACTTACGTAGTTTGCAATGGATAGCTTTTGGTTTTTGAATTTACATAAAATTCTGTCAAATTCGATATCGGAGCAAATTATAGCTCTATTTAATTTATTAGTTCATTTGCTTAATTTAAACAGGTGTTGATAAACTTGATATATATATATATATATAATTTGGGTTCCTTTTTCAAAATAGAATCTTTTATTTTAAATATGTTTGTTTGCTCTTTACAAATTGTAGCTTTAATAAATTATGGATTAAATAAAAGCTGTTTAGATATATTATAACATTTATAGAATACAGCTATTTTAAATTGTTGAGGCCTTTTAAAAGAGAATACACTGTCAAAATAAATAAATAAATAAAATAAAATAAAATACAATAAAATAAAATAATGCAATTTTACTGATCATTAAATTTTATTTATACATTGTTTAAATATATATATATATGTGTGTGTGTGTGTGTGTGTATGTGTGTGTGTGTGTGAAGGAGGTTGCAATATTTTTTTCTTAAATCTACAGAAATATGTCTTTTTACAAAAGAATCTACGAAATGTATAATTATGTTACTAAAATCTTATCTGTAACCAGGGTTGCAGTTGCATAAAATTTTTAGGCATCCCTGTTTCCAGAAAAAAATTTAGTAACCTCACATGATGTTTAGTTAATTGTCCAAACGTGTATATTTTACGTGAATTTTTGCTGTTGCTGTTACTCAAAATATTCTGGGAATCGCAGTATTCCGGGAAAGATTTTTTTGTATCTTTAAGAGATATATTTTTTTTTTATCTATACATAGAAAAAAAAAGTTAATATATTTTTTTAGGGAATTGGGATTCATACACTGTAAAAAAAAATCTGTAAAGGTACTATACTTTATCTAGGAAGCTGGGATTCCAAGAACTTTTCCTGTAACGGTAACAACAAAAACTCAAGTTTTGGAATCGGTTACATGGATTTTTCCTGTTATCGTTACATGAAAAGTTCTTGGAATCCCAGTTTCCTAGAAAATGTTTAGTACCTCTACAGATTTTTTTTTACAGTGTAGAACTTTTTAAAAAACGGTAACTGCAGAAATTTATGTAACAAAGTCTATTAAATGAATTTTTGCTGTTACAATTCTTGCAAATTTCTATTAATCCTAGTTTTCTAGAAACATTCAATAACTTTACATTTTTTCCATTGCATATGTTAATTACAATTATTTTCTTTAAAATATCAAAACCAGTTTTTATAAACTTTTAAAAAAGCATTTATGAAAGTAATATTTGACATCCTGCTATTGATTATTAAACTTTATTTTTAAGGCATTTTAAATAAAAAATAAACCACAAAAATTATATTTTGCAAATTTGTTTTTAATTTTTCTAAGGTCATAAAAACTATCTCATAATTGTTTGACAATTACAAGATACACAATTTTTCGATCGTGAAATAAACAAATATCGCCCCGAATTTTGTTTGAAAAGTTCTATTTAAAGAAAAAGAACATTTTTAATTTTTTTTCATATGATTAAAAGTGTAATAAATTTTAACGTTTCAGTATCAAGAATAAAGTATTTTTGAATACGTTAGTCATTGAGAGAAAAAAAAAATATATATAATCTACTTGGAAAACACTTTCATTAATAATAATACGAGAGATTTCGTCTAACTTTTTAAAAGCAAAATACTAATCCCACTGAAATCGACCTACATTAAATTGCTTTTTCAAAAAAAAAAAAATAGTGTATTGCACTGATGGAATCAAAAAGAATTTTGTTAGCTTAAAATACAAATTGCAAAGTATTAAATTGCACAGAATTTTCAAATGGTTATATTTTACTTTTTTATTTAATATTTTTATACCATTTTTTAAAAGCTACGCTAAGGGTACTGATATCTATCTACATTTTAATAATTAAAAAATGTATGACAAGTAGAAAATGTTGTTTTCCATCTGACAATCAGCATTTATTATATATATTTAAGTTGTAAAAACGTGAATAATCAGAGAAATAAGATAAACTAAATTATTGTTTTAATGCTTTTATGTATTCCAGTTCAATTACAGAAAATTCTACTTAAATTCCGAATAATGCATTGCGTGTTATAAAATCTCTTTCAAATTCAAAAAATAATGGTTATACTTATGTGCAAAAAATAATAATGAGTTGTTATTACACCTTTTTTTGAAAATATAGTCGAAAATGTAACTTGAATATGTCGCATTTGTGTACGTTTGGTTAATGATAATCGAGTGATTTTTTCCGTAATTACGACTTACATATTCTGCAATGAATAGCTTTTGATTTTAGAATTGACATAAAATTCTCCGAAATTGGATATTGGAGCAAAATATAATTCTATAGTTCATTTCCTTACTTTAAACAGGTGTGCTAATCTAACTGTTGCGTTTCAGTTAGAGTACATCTATTGAAATATCCTCTCTCTATATATTTTTACAATTCTGTGATTGTTTTTTCTTTCTTTTTAAAATAAAATCGATTATTTAAGTCTGTTTGCTACTTACGCATTATTGCTTTAATAAATTATGGATTCATAAAAATTTGTTTAGATATATTATAACACGTATAGAATACGGACTGAGGTAATTTAAAATACATATATATATATATATATATATATATTTACAGATGTAATTTTTAAGTATACAAGTATGCTTACTAAAAATGATCTTTACGGTGTATCAAAAGAAATCGGAAATTGCATTTAAAACCAGAAAATTTAAGTACGTTCGTACTGCAACAAAGTATTAAAAGTTCTCATATCTTTGTGCGATAGTATACAGTATTTCAGAAATAGTATAGTAGCCGAAATCTTTTGGGTGTCAGTGTAAATACTATCTGCTTTCTAATATACAGGAAGTATCTTGTTGTAAACCTCAGCAACGTATATCTAAGGTACCCTGGGGTAATAACGCCACGTTAAGGTTCTACCAATTTTCACGGCTCAGCTTTAGTTTGTATTTCAAACAAATGTATGATTTGATACAGCAACCCATTGACAATCTATATAAAAAAAAAATAATTTAACAGATATGTATTCATAAAATGTAATAGCGTGATTTCTTGACCAATGCTATTTGGCGTTATTACCCACCTACATGGGTAATAAAGCCATGCAAACAAAACTATGAAATAAGATGGAATAATTGCATGTAAGATTGCCCAATTCTAAAAATACAAACTCTACAAATTTAGAAATTGACAAATTGCATTCTAAGCTATTGAAAATATTAAATTTTTTGTGAAAGTGTAAGAAAAATAAAGGTGTGGTGTGGGGAGGAGGGAGGAGGACGCAAAAGAATATCAGACCGTGAGCTTGTTTTTGCTTAAAAAGGACCGCTTAAATAGAATTATTAGAAACATTGCACAGTTTTAACTGTGTTTTTGTATCAGTATTTAGGATGTAGCTCGGCCACTGTAGGAAATCAACCGGGGTATTAATGCCAAGGATTTGCGTTATTACCCCGTTATAGTTATTGCACTGTACATTTTAAATTACAAATTATCTCGAGAAGATATCCAAAATCTTCAACAACATTTTGAAAGCCCATGAAATGTACTACAAATTTATGTAATTAACAAAGTATTTCCGGATAAAAAAAAAAAAAGTCTTCACATCGCAAAACGTATCTCGGAAATTTTAGATCAAGCGTTAATTTTAGTTGCTTGTAAAAACAATAAGATCTAAAAATTAAACAAATTAACTTGAAGCTGTTTTTTGCGATTTATATGACTCAAAACCCTTCTACGCAGAGCACATGGGTATCATTTACCAGATTATTTCATAATTATGCAAAATATTTGCACTTGGCGTTATTACCCCGCCTGGCGTTATTACACCAGACCGCTTTATTTAAAAAAATGTTGAACATTTTTATATAATTAAAACGCCCTCCCCAAACAATGTTTTCCCCTATATCATTATGTAATGGAGTACTTTTGTGTGGCCCAGTAAAATAATAGCAAATATTCTTTGCATCAAATATCATGCAGAATGTATATTTTGGTACATATATTCATAGATTCATAATACATTTATTGTATTTGGAAGAGTCTGACATTATTAAAATGCACTTGAAAGTATTTCTTCCAATTTGCCGTAATATAGCGGAATACTTTTGATTGTCCCTGTAATTATATTATGCATCCAGTCTTTTAAAAAGTGAAATACTTGACAAAATTTTGAAAAAAAATAGTTTTAAACTTCAAACGATTCTCTTAGGTAGTGTTTGCTGTGTTAATGTGGACAGACGATGGACGGACGAACGGATTGAACCAAGGCTATATTCGCTACGATTTTACATGATTATGAATGCACCTAAAAAGATGTAAATCTACAGATCTATTTTTATAAGCTGAAGAAATCTTTAGCTTTAAAAATAATCTACTAAAATTTCCCTAATCATATTAAAAGATTATATGTAACAAGGGTTGTAGTTAAATATAAAGTTCATGTCCTCCAAGCATCCTAAAATTTTTTTAATAACGTTAGTGATTTTTTGATTTATAGTGCAAATGTGTATCATTTGTACAAATTTTTGTTATTTAATTTGTTATGTATAAATTTTAGCTATTATCTAAAATTTTCTAGGAGTCCAGTTTCCTAGAAAACGTTTAGTGGCTTTACAAATTTCTATTAACGGTGTATGATTTATTAATATAATTTATCATTTCTTTTGGTCTATCGATAAAAAATGCAAAATGAACATTTCTTATTGACACTTCCAAAATTGAAATAACTTTTTACCTACAGTTATTTTTTGATTTCGTATTCAAAGGTTAAATTTACAAAACAATACAAAAGTCAAAATGAGTTTCTAGTTTTGCAAATTGAAATGTTTGTCGTTATTGATGTATCTAGATGATTCACACACAAAAAAAAATTTAGAGTAACAAATATAAAAAGACTTATCTACACCACTCGTATCATAAAAATGAGATTTATATCAATCATATAATAATTACATTATTCGGTGCAAAGTTTCTAGAAGGAGATGATGGATTTTTCCTATTCTGTGAATAATATACACTGTAAAAAAATTATATATATATATATATTTTGTTAAATTTATGGGAAAAGCAATGTTGCCATCAGTTTTTGCCGTAAAATTTGCACTAAAATTAGTCTTTTTTTGTTACATGTAATTGTATTGCAGTTTTTACGGCAAGAACTGCTCGTAATATTGCTGTCAGCAGTTTTTTTTTTTTTTTTTTTTTTTTTTTTTTTTTTTTAACAGCATAGTGGATATACTTAAAAAAAATACTGGATCATAAATATCGTATTGAATCAAATGTTGATTGTGAATCTAAAAATGAAGTCAGATTTCCCGCATGAAGTGTCACATGTTACGTTAGTGTGACAACAAAAAAAACATTGGTGTTAAAAAACATTGAGAATAAATGACGATCAAAAAATTTATGTTGTTAGAAACTTTGAAATTACTTCCTCGAACACTCAACTTTATTGTACTTGATTTTTTTTCGAAAATTGTTTCTTCAAGTACTATTTAGATTTTCTGTATCATCATTAAGGATTTAATTAGTTTTTAAAACTGCAAATCATTCATCAATTCAGGATTTGTTTCATATTAATTTATTAAATGACTCATTTATTACTATATTTTTAATATTCGCAATTTTGTACTCTGCTTCTTTCCACTGTTTAATATACATACAATAGGGTAAAGCGAAAAAAAATTTTATTTTGAAAATCAAAAACGGGTTGGTGCCAAAAGTTGCCTTTATACTAGTACATCAACTGCGTGAAATTTTACCGCTGAAAAAAAATGGCTTGAATCTGCGCTTTTGCTCCAAAAATCGAAATTTTGGGTAAAATTTGTCATTTTTTGACATTTTTTCAAAAAAATTACAAAATTACTACAAAGCTGGTTAGTGTTTAAAAGTGTTGCTTAGACCTTCATATTTATCTTCTTAACATATTTAAACTATAAAACAATATCTGTAGTCTATATAATTGGAGCAAATCTGACAACTTTTTGTGAAAAATCAGCGTTAACCTCTCTATTGGAGCATACAACGAAATGTTGTTTTGAATGCATTTCTTACCTAGCAGCTTTCAAAACTACTGTGTATATAACTCATAGAGGTGGTTGAATTATCCCACCCAATCATCTAGGCCCAGTGTTTTATTTATGTATTGAATTGTTATTTTTTTCCCGAAGACGAGTATAAGTTTTCTATATATCAAAGTAATTTATCTCTTCTTTGTACCCACTGACTTTGGATGATTTGGATCATGCTGGTGTTATACTAGTGATCGTATAAACTACCCAGGCAAAAAAATCGAGAGCACATGGAAGATGAAGAACACTCCAACATATAGTAGACAGCATATTTATTTGGTGCAGAGGCGCGAGGCTTACAATAAGTTGCTGGAAAAATACGAGGAACACCATTTGCCCGAAGGCAAGGCATAGCGAAGCGGGGCACAGAGCCCCTTTTTTTGCGTGTTACATGGCCGAAGGTCCGAGTAGAAGTGAGTGACTGGAGCAGGGAAGATGTACAGCGTCAAGGTTATCAGAAACCGTTAAAATGCTTAGTAACAGAAAAAATGCTATCGTTGGTGTAATACTGAAGTCCTGTGGTTTTTAAGGAGTGTCGATTGCATACGCACGTGTGCTTCCAGATACTGAAAGAATTACATGCCGAATGATTCATGACATCTGGGAGATTTTAAAGATTAGCTGAGTGCATGAGAATGTTAACGGATAAACTTATTATAAACCACAGCTGGATCTATTTAGCATGGGAAAAATGCAGAAATGTGCAGATCTAAGGAAGACTCGGTTAACTTTTATTGTGACGAGAAAAGAATTAACAGATCTTTTTCAAAGTGATGAAAATCCAAAACAAAGAGTAGGAATGAAATGGTGTTTTTTTTTATCATATGAAAGAGGGTTTGTAAAGGAATTAATTTCACCTACAAAGTTATAAAAGGGGAAATAACAAAGTACTGCATTATAACCTTAAATGTAAGAATATTAACTTTAAGTATTTATTTAAGGGGGGCAATTTCCAGTTAAAATTTTGAAGTTTCGATTTTTATTGTGTAGTTTCTAAAATGGGAGAAGACAAGATAATATGTGACAGAAACGCTGTCACATATCTCACTCCCAGCATCGGGAAAAAAAACTGCAATGTTTCCAATAAAGTTTTTTTTTTTTTTTTTTTTTTTTTTTTAACCACAAGCGCCGCACATCTTCTCTACTCCAAATACATAATCATAACACTAAGTACATAAAATTGAAAGTAAAAAAATTACATTTAAACATAAAACTGTATACATATAGTATATTGTTTGCTTTTTGAAAAAAATTGTTTGGATTATGCAAACTTCTTTTTTTTTTTTTTTACTCAATTTATAAACGTCATGACTTTAAGCGCTTTTCAACATCATCGTGTCTTGGTGATCATTAGTCCTTTCAGTCCCAAGACAAATAATTAAAATAATTTTTTTTATGTGCATCCGGATGACTTTAAAAAATATTTTATTTTGAAAGTGCTGGTACCAGCTTTTGTCATGACTAAAAAAAATGTGAAGTTTAAATATAATAATAGCTTTTTAATACTTCACAGTGAATGCAAGCAAAAATTGAATTATATTTAGCACACAAATAAAAGATACACTAAAATATATATATGATATAATAAGTACTGGATATATAAAATAAACATTGATAAACGAAAAGTAAAAAATTTGTGCACACAGCACAGGACCTCAAAAAAAAGGGATGCAAAGCAAGCCCATAGACAGGTGGGGCCCTAAATCTTGTTTTTTTTTTTTTTTTTTTTTTTTTTAATTTGATAAAACAAGTATTATGGCTTCAGTTTAGGACTTCAGCCCTAGAGGAGGAGAGAATTGTGAGACTCACATAGCACGAAGGTATATGAGTCCCTGCTCCCCCAAGATCATAATGATCTTCCAAGGAGCACACGTCAAGTAATCGAAAAAAACTTTATTTGTAAATTGAATTGAAAAACAATTCAAGAGTTTTCGATAACATAATGAAGTTGGAGACGTAAGGGCACTAATTTTGAACGGAAACCAGCTTCAGGAAAGGAGATAATTGAAAAAAACAAAAAAAAAGGCAATTCAGAGTGACACAGGAAAACTTCTCATTATTTCTAAACTACAACTGCAGCTAAATCAGAAGGTAAAAGTAATTTATGTTGTTACTAACTGTACCTATCAGCATTATACTAACCAGTTTGAAGTAAAAATGTAACTCATTATCTATTCAAAAGAAATGACTAATCTTTTATATGTGTGACTGGGGTGTGTTTACTATTATTACAAACAAAACTGCCTCTGACAAGATGCTTTCAGTTTTCAATTCAGGAAAAGACCTGTGTATGAAATGAGTTGAGAAAAACAACTTACTCAACAACAAACAGAAGTGAAAAATGTAACTGAAGAAAATGAAATAATTTTGAAAAAAAATACAACCTTAATGTGAAACGAAAAGAAGTTATGTGAAGAAGTTGTTACTTAAATTAATTACCTCTTTGTTTTTTTATTTTATTTTTATTTTTATTTTTATTTTTTTAACAAAGTGAAAATGACATGAAGAATCATGCCATTACCAACAATGAGAAGTAGAATTTACATTAGCTGAACAAAACTACGTGTAAAAATCTTCATGCTGAGAACTTATGTGTATGAAAAGAGTATTACTGGAATGAAATTAAAACAGAAATGAATTTTATCAGCCTGATTCGAAGAAAAGAATGAAAATCAAAGATTCAATGCATAATTTTGATAGGAATAAATGGCTCTAGGTTAGTAAGGATAACACTGTGTATAAATGTATAACTTGATGAGCGAAGACAAAAACGCAGCTGTCAAAGCCCCAGAATGTGTGAATTAAGTCCAATGACAAGTGTTTGACAAAAAAGTGTGATGATTTTTTTTAACTTATGCTATATGAAACATGTAGACTGTGGTTTACTTTCTATGAACTAATGTGTTACATATTCTATGAACAAAGATGTGTATTTTCAATGAACTAATGTGTAAACAATCTATGAACAATAATTAAAACTTCAACGAACTAAAGTGTACATCTCTATGAACTACAATGTAAAACAATGACTGAAAACATGTATAACATCACTATGAACTAATGTGTAAAAACATCGATGAACTAACGTGTAAAATTCTGTAAACAAGCATGTCAATATTCCATGAACGAATAAATGGCTCTATAAAAAAAAAAGGATGAACTAATGTGTAAAATTTCTATAAGTAAACGTGTAAATATGCAATGAACTAAGTTGTTTATTTGGTGAACCAAAATGACCAGGAAGAAAGTGTTTTTTTTGCTTTGTTTTAACAACAATGAATGTAACTAGTTCCCCATGTACAACACGAATGGAAAGTAAAGCTATGAACTAGTGTAACATCAATGAACTAAGAATGTACGATGAACTCCTGTGTTTTTTTTTTCTATGAACAAAATTCTCATGTGTACCAGGAACTAATACATTCTATGCCATAACAAAAAACAGATCTTTAAAATAATTGATGTAAATAATGTGTATATATAACAATTTAAACTTCCAAAGAGAAAAAAATGCATGTTCCTATCAGCATACAAACCAGCATGAATGAGTGTAAAATTATGTAAAACAAAAACAGGTTTTGTCCGCAGAGTAAAATAAAAGAAAAAGGAATGTGATGTTAACGTGTACACCTTCAACAAAAAAACAACCGTGTGAACACAATCTAATAACCCGCATCAGAAATTTTCAACCATACATCCAAACCTTACTCAGGTAACTGCTTGCCGGCTAAACAGTCAAATGAAAAAGGAATCCTCACCAACCGTACACTCACGTGTCGAGGAATTTTTAAATTTTTTGTTTATTTTTTTTAATCTGAAATGAATGGTGAAACAAAAATGTGAATTGACTCGTATATAAAAAAAAACAATAATGTACAACTACAAAAATAACAAATAGACTGTTGAGGTAAAAGTAAACTTCTTCATACTAATGTGACTTATTGGAAAAATAACTAAAGGCTGTTAATTATGTAAGTCTTTTTTTTTTTTTTTTTTTTTTTTTTTTTTTTGAGAAAACCCTCATTATTGAAATAGATGCAGTTGTATATTTTTTCTTTCCTGTTTAATAAATCTTTTAAGAGAGGGCAGATTGTGCAAATGCTGGATGAAAAATATTAAAATTGGTATTGTTATCTTGATTATTTCTGATACAGTTTATGCATTTTGGTGAATTTGTACATTGAGTGTCACAATGTGGGAGAGCACATACAGGACAAAAGATATTATTAGGACATAGTCTAGCAACATGTTTGTACATTTGGCACGAAAAGCATCGCTTGACATTAATGTATACATGTACAGAATATTCATTACCCTTAATGTTTATTTTTGTTGCATTATTAATTTTTTAGCTGTCTGCGAAGATGTCTCAAAAACCCAATTGTATGAATCGACATGTTGCAATTTATATTTCTTAGAAAATTGAACATCAGGTTCATTAATATGCAAAAGCTCACCCACTCCCAGTAAAATATCTGGTATACCACATTCTTCTGGCAAATTGAAAATAATAATTCGAACAGGTTTTATTTTTTTACATTCAGACGCTGAAAAAAAATTTTGATTAGAATCGCTGAATTTTGTAAGTGTCGCTAGTTCATCGTTTCTGTCCTTTTGCAAATTATCCTTGTATCTTTTATGATTACCTGTTTGTGTCGCTTTGTCTATTGTTATTGTGGATTGACTATCACTATTGGTCTTTAATTTCTCACCCTGCTTAGTCTCGATTGAAATTGTAGAAGTTTGTTTAATAGTTAACTCATGTAACCTTTCAATAAGTTTTTTATTAACAATTTGTAAGTTATCTTTGTCACGTTTTAAGTCAGAGAATTCCACTTTCAGGATATTGAACGATTCATTAAGCGTGTTAAGATTCCACTTCATTTGCATAGTGATATCTGCAAAATCTTCTAAAAAAGGGGAGTTGTTAGCTAAAATTTTATTTTGAAATGCAGCTGCCTCTTTACACATACTTTCTGTGTATTTATTTAGGGTGTCTTGAAAGAAATCTAGCCAAGGAGAAGTATAGCTAGGTTCATTTAGTTCAAGTGGGGATTTTTTATCTTTAGTTGCCATATTACACAGCTGCTAGAATTATTTTTTTAACCAAAAACTAGTATAACAGGATAAAAACTTTGAAAACAAAAAAAAAAAACTTAAGTTAAAAAAATCAAAACAAAAAAATCAAAAGCAAAAATTTAAGAGTGTAATTAGAAAAAGGGAAAAAATGAATTTTGCCCAGACAAGTCCAGCTAGAAATGACTGTTTCAAAATAATAGCACATGAGAAACCTATAATTTTACTTTATGTAACATCTACATTTATGTGCATAACTATTTTAAGAAAAACCAACTGGGCTTTCACTTGCGAAGGGGGGGGGGGAACGGTGTCTAAATTTTATTATCTAAGATGTGTAAAATGTGAAAGCGAGAAGCTCCCATTTTTTTTAACAAGTGAAAAAAAATCAAGTGTAAGTAAATTAATTTTGTCTTACTATACACACACTTGCCTGTTAAGAAAGTGGATCACTGAAAAATGATTCTCGAAAATTTTAAGCACAAAAAATAAAAGTATGCAGAACTCTAAAAGGATAGGGGATAATGGAGAGAGGCAAAAAAACTCCATACATATTAAAAGTACCCCAAAACTCAGAACGATTTCAACATGGACATAAAGTTTATAATTCTGACCCATTTAAATTAACACCAACTTTAACCCAGAAAATAAATGCATTAAAATTGCATTTTCTCTTATTTAGTTATTTTTGAAATCCCCCATTTTGTTATTTCAAGCAAAATTAAAGTAATTGTGGAAAAGCCAAAAAAATGTTAGCAGAAGGGTTGCCCCCTTTTTTTAGTAGAATAGGAATATTACCTAAAAACACAAAAAAGTAACTAACTGCAGAATCATAATTGTGAAAATCTACATGCATATCACTAACACAAAAATTACAAAATAAAGCGTGAAAAGAGAAGATTGTAAAATTTATGCAATGATAACTAAAATTTTTAACTTTTAATTATTTTAGATTTATAAAACAAATCTTCTCTGTTCATGCTGACACACAAAAATATTTAAAGTAACTTTGCAATAATAATAATTTGAGGATGGCATCAGACAAATAAATATGAAAACTAAATTTATCACACCTGAAACATGAGGTAAGAATTATTGTGCAATCTATGTACTATCTATATATAATTTTTTTTTAACTCAAACGGCGTGATATTGTAAACTATTAGTTCTTTTTTGTTACTGTAGAAACCTGTATTTACTATAATTTTTAATAGTTGCACAGAATCTTGACTTATTTTTATCTTTTTATGACAGAAGTTGCCGTTTATCATATTTCACTCGAAAATATTTTTGAAGCACCACATTACACATTAATAACACATCAAGGACACATTGATAACACATTAAGAAGAAAACTGGCAGCATAATAAAGATTTTGAAGGCTAAACACCACAGGCTGAAAATTTTTTGTTAAAACATTAGACTTGATGATAATTTTGATTTCTTGTTTCAGTTGCACCTACATATTTCAAAAAAAAATTTAACGATCTGTTTTCATCAATTTCAGAATTGTATTTTAAACGTAAACGAAACGCACAGAAAAGTAACCACTTGTCACACACCAATGTTAAAGTGGGAAGAAAAATTTTAAGAATATTTATTTGCACCAACTGAAACTACTAAGTTTCTTTTAATTCACATTCGCCTCTAACTATTACACATATTTCACAATCACGGAACACTAGCACTGTGCACCACAACACTTTTTGAAGAATTTCACAAAGGCTGGCCACACAAAAAACTTAAATTTTGCATGATTTCACAGTATATGAACAAACGCACAATAAACATCAAAACACCATTTGTAGCAGCGGGGAGGAGAGCCGACGATTTTTTTCAGGAGAAGAAATTTACCGATGAAAGCTTCACAGGCAACCGGGGGGTGAACGACCGATGAAACAAAACTCCGCGCTGAACACTTCTTATCAAGGGAAAGGTTTTTCGATGTCCGTATGCAGCGGCGAGTCCATCCTGAGAGAACAGGCGATTTACGATTGTTTCCAAACACACAACAGCATGGGGGGTGACACTGTAGAATCATTTGAAGTTTCTTTAACGATCTAATTTAGGAGGGGGGTAGTCCAATAAAGTTATGCACTCCATTGTGCGCTCTCTTTTTTATTTATGTTGGAGCAATGGGCATTGGCACCAGTAATTCATATACTAGTGATCGTATAAACTACCCAGGCAAAAAAATCGAGAGCACATGGAAGATGAAGAACACTCCAACATATAGTAGACAGCATATTTATTTGGTGCAGAGGCGCGAGGCTTAAAATAAGTTGCTGGAAAAATACGAGGAACACCATTTGTCCGAAGGCAAGGCATAGCGAAGCGGGGCACAGCGCCCCTTTTTTTGCGTGTTACATGGCCGAAGGTCCGAGTAGAAGTGAGTGACTGCAGCAGGGAAGATGTACAGTAGGGTGGGCCGAAAAAAACTTTTTTTCGATTTTCGATTATGGCGGGTGCGGAAAAGTGGCCACTGGTGGCACTCAGTTCATACAAAAAATTTGAGATTTTTTGGACATTTCCTTACCCTGCCGCAAACGGCTTGAAGTTTTGCAAAAATGTTCATTTTTGAACTTTTTCGAAAAAAATTTTAAAATGTTAAATTAAATTTATTTTGGTTGTATTTACTTGAAAAGGCATATTTAATGTACCAAATGTTTAAATAATATCTGATCATGCATTATTTAATATCTATGTGTATTATAACTTAGGCTATTTTTATAGCTTTTTCGCGTATAATAGGCAAAAGTTGTATTTCTTTGAATCGATCGTTAGTTTCTATATTATTTATGTCCCTTGGTCTTCTTTATATTATTTCTATGTATCAAACGTCATATGTTTGGGGAAAAGTAAATTTGGACAGCAGTATACTTCAAAAACGCATCTGGAAGGTGAGAAAGTGGTGAAGCAGGACTCTAAGAAAGCGCAATGACTCGGCGTAATACTCAGGGAGTGAAGGACGAAATAGCTAAGAGCCAAAATGCGATAAAGGATTCTTATTATTTATCCTTGCTCAGTAACCTGCGATATTTGTTCAGTGTTAATGTGAAACATTTTTGTAGTGATTATACTGTGCTTTTTGGGTCGTTTAATGTGCCATTATAGTGTTTTGTGCGTTTTATTACAACGAGCTTAGAAATGGCTAGTATAAAGGGCCATGACAATGCAAAGACGCGCAATAGCGTGAAAAGTAACTCTTGGGAGACGTCATGCATATTGAAAGAATTGCAATTGCCAACTTATGCTGATAATCATGCGCCACTACTACTGGTTGCTTCACCATGTAGAAGTTGTGACTGCAGAGGATACGAATCTCTTCATCGATAAAAACAAAGTCAGAAATAGAAACTTGGAAAGAAGATACAGGCAGAAGAAGTTATTGAAAGAAGGAAAATTAAAAGCATAGTTTTTGATGGTAGAAAGGATAAAAGTATATTAAGAGGAAGAAAAATAACAAGCGGCACCGTCGAGAGAAAGGCGAGGAACACATCACCGCGTTCAGGTCACCGAAAAGAAATAGCAAAATCATTATACAACCTTCCAAGTCACCACAAGTTAGACTTTTCTGAACTGACGAGGTATCAAGATAACGGAACGAGGTATCAAGTGACCCGAGTATTCCTAACCAGGTTCAAACAACACGGTGATGTGTTCCTCGCCTTTCTCTCGACGGTGCCGCTTGTTATTTTTCTTCCTCTTAATGTACTTTTATCCTTTCTACCATTAAAAAGTATGCTTTTAATTTTCCTTCTTTCAATAACTTCTGCCTGTATCTTCTTTCCAAGTTTCTATTTCTCTCTTCTGACTTTGTTTTTATCGATGACGAGATTCGTATTCTCTGCTGTCACAACTTCTACATGGTGAAGCAACCAGTAGTAGTGGCGCATGATTATCAGCATAAGTTGGCAATTGCAATTCTTTCAATATGCATGATGCCCCCAAAAAGTTACTTTTCACGGTATCGCGTGTCTTTGCATGGTCATGGCCCTTTATACTAGACATTTCTAAGCTCGTCGTAATAAAACGCACAAAACACTATAATGGCACATTAAACGGCCCAAAAAGGACTTTAAATCAATACAAAAGGGTTTCACGTTAACACTGAACAAGTGTCGCAGGTAACTGAGCAAGGATAAATAATAAGAATCCTTTATCGCATTTTAGCTCTCAACTATTTCGTCCTTCACTCCCTGAGTATTACGACGAGACATTGCGCTCGCTTAGAGTCCTGCTTCACCACTTTCTCACCTTCCAGATTTGCTTTTGAAGTATACTGCTGCCTTTTCCCCAAATATATGATGTTTGAAACATAGAAAAAATATAAAGAAGACCAAGGGACATAAACAATATAGAAACTAACGATCGATTCAAACAAATACAACTTTTGCCTGTTATACGCGAAAAAGCTATAAAAATAGCCTAAGTTATAATACACATAGATATTAAATAATGCATGATCAGATATTATTTAAACATTTGGTACATTAAATATGCCTTTTCAAATAAATACAACCAAAATAAATTTAATTTAACATTTTAAAATTTTTTCGAAAAAAGTTCAAAAATGAACATTTTTGCAAAATTTCAAGCCGTTTGCGGCAGGGTAAGGAAATGTCCAAAAAATCTCAAATTTTTTGTATGAACTGAGTGCCACCAGTGGCCACTTTTCCGCACCCGCCATAATCGAAAATCGAAAAAAAGTTTTTTTCGGCCCACCCTAATGTACAGCGTCAAGGTTATCAGAAACCGTTAAAATGCTTAGTAACAGAAAAAATGCTATCGTTGGTGTAATACTGAAGTCCTGTGGTTTTTAAGGAGTGTCGATTGCATACGCACGTGTGCTTCCAGATACTGAAAGAATTACATGCCGAATGATTCATGACATCTGGGAGATTTTAAAGATTAGCTGAGTGCATGAGAATGTTAACGGATAAACTTATTATAAACCATAGCTGGATCTATTTAGCATGGGAAAAATGCAGAAATGTGCAGATCTAAGGAAGACTGAGATTCGGTTAACTTTTATTGTGACGAGAAAAGAATTAACAGATCTTTTTCAAAGTGATGAAAATCCAAAACAAAGAGTGGGAATGAAATGGTGTTTTTTTTATCATATGAAAGAGGGTTTGTAAAGGAATTAATTTCACCTACAAAGTTATAAAAGGGAAAATAACAAAGTACTGCATAATAACCTTAAATGTAAGAATATTAACTTTAAGTATTTATTTAAGGGGGGCAATTTCCAGTTAAAATTTTGAAGTTTCGATTTTTATTGTGTAGTTTCTAAAATGGGAGAAGACAAGATAATATGCGACAGAAACGCTGTCACAGGTGTGACCTGCTGCACGTATATTTTTATACCATGTATAATAGAACAGAAGCTAAGTAATGTATTGGGTATGTTCTTAATTGAACCTATTCAGCAGTCTATTATCTTCATTAAAATTTCATGCAATTAGTACATTATGATTGGAAGTTCTGTTATCGAAGCATTCTTTCAATCAATTAAATTTTACATGCAATGATTTGCCTAAAAATTGATTGTATGAATTCAATTTCTAGTATGTCATCATTTATTGAACCTATTACATTGAATATATGCTGAGAAGCTAGCTGTTTAATATTATGACGATCGTCACAGAGGATTGCAAACAAAATTTGCGTGTAAAACAACAATATTTCTAAAGAAGTTTTAGTATGCTTTATGTCGTTTCCTGTGTTGTTCCGCAGTTTAGTAATTTCTAATAAGATTTTAGATCTATTATTTAGGTGTGTAGTACATTTGGTATAAAACATCCCGCGGTATAAACTTGGATTATACATTTTGTGAGTGAACATATAGACGCTGATTGCCAATCTGTACTTATATTAAGCGGAAATTTTTATTAAATTTATGAGCAGTCTTTTGTGTGAGATGTTTTCTAAATTCCTATTCCCCATTCTTTCTGAGAAATATCTTTCCTTATGAATTACCTTTGCAATCTCCGACAGAAATTTCTAGTCTGTTCTGAGTATCTTTTTCTCAATTTGAGAAAATAATTTTTCAAAATTATTCTCTATTTTATATATATATAAAAACGCAATAGGAAGTGAATAGTGCGTAGACAAAGATTTTCCTTATTGATCCAGTGAATCCACGTAGCTTAGAACGTTTTATATCGACTTCTCTAATAATTGACACAGAGGAAATTCACTGGAGTTGAAGAAGTGAATGATTCAATATTATACACAATTCTAAGCTTACCCCATGCAAAATGGTTCATAGTGACAAATAAAATTCTCCTAATTTTAAATGAGCTAGTCAATGATGATATGTATGCTAGTATGATAATAGTCAATTAGAATCCGTACATTCCCTCATAAAGTACTATGCATTATAAGTTTATGCCCAGGACATTTCACCATCAAATGTTGTCCACTCATAAAAAGGGGATCTAAAAGTTAATAGGAAATTACCTGGATACGAAAACACTTAGAAAACGGCATAAAACTAATGCAAAAAAAAGTTTTTTACAACAGTGGTTGCTTTACACATGGAGAACAAATTTTCATTGCAATGCTCTCTGACGATACCCATCAAATTAAACAGCTCGCTTCTCAACATATAAAAAATGCAAAAGAAGAATAAATGATGGCATACTTATAGTTGAAATATCTGAAATCATCTTTGAAGCAAACCATCATGTAAAAAAAAAGTACGATTGACTAAAAAAATGTTGGGGTAACAGAACTTCCAATCACTAATCAACATCTCAATGTAAATTTGATAAATATAATAGATGGCCGAATAGATCCCTTTAATAATATTCCCGTGCATTACTCTGCTTGTCATTTTTTGTATAAACTGTAAAAATATACATGAAGATAGTTACAGCAGCATGTGAATGCAAAGAACAGATAAACAAGGTGGAAGCATCGAAAACATGCCAAATTTTTATAAAGAAAATCACAAATCAATGTATAAATAAAACACTGTACTAAGATGATCGAATAGTTGGGCCGGGTGGTTTAGGAAATATAGCCACCTCCACGATGCATGTCCAAGGTAGTTTTGAAAACAAGAGCTGTATTAAAAACAACAATTCGTTGTATGACCCAATAGAGTGATAATGCTATTTTCTTACTAAAAGTTGACTGTTTTGCTTCAGCTATAGGAAATAAACATATTGTTTTATAGTTTAAATATGTTAAGCTGATAAATATAAAGGTCTAAGCAATACTTTTAAATACTAACCAGCTCTGTAGAATTTTTTTAATTTTTTTGAAAAAATGTCAAAAAATGACAAATTTTATCCAAAATTTCGATTTTTGGAGCAAAAGCGCAGACTCAAGCCATTTTTTTTCAGCGGTAAAATTTCACGCAGTTGATGTACTAGTATAAAGGCAACTTTTGGCACCTACCCGTTTTTGATTTTCAAATAAAAAAAATTTTTCGCTCCACCCTAACATACAATAACGTTACTGTAGTATATATCACCGATAATACATTTTTATAAGTTGTATACAATCTAGTACATATTTCATTTTATTTATTTTTCTGAAACATCGGCAAAATGGTTTATAAATCTTATTGTAAACATTTACCATAATTAATTAGTTAGATTTATAAAAATAACATACATTTTTGCTGTTTATAAAAGATTACCTGACCCAAACTTATTCTTCTTCTTATTATTATTAGTTTTCTTCTTATTATTCTTGTTAATTTTATTATTCTTCTTATCATATATTTAATGATATTCTTTTATTATTAAATTCTTCTGCTTTATTGTATAAAATAGAATTTCAATAGGTTAGATTTTCAATAGATTTTTAATATCTTATTTTTTGAGAGTTTATTGTAAAAGTTCCAAAATATACTCTCTGTAATATGGTACGTTTGTCACATTTCTCTTTTTATAGTACAGGATTAGCAAGAAAGGTGTTGCTCACTTCAGAAGGCTCTAGAATGCGCTCTATTCGTCCACATGAGATTTGATTTCAACTAATACTTCAGATAATTTAAATGAAGCATTCAGTATTCAGCACGAAATTACAAAAACAAAAATAAAAATAAACATTCCGCTAATGAGGGGTGGACCAATGCACATAAAACATTTAATATACTTTATAAATAATAGATAACATTAAAGGCGTGTAACTGGTTAAGATAATTGCAAAATCTATGATAAGATTTTTCGAACAATGGAATACAGCAATGTCAGTACTCCGGAAAAAAACTAAAACAGTCACACTTGTTCAAGGATCGTAGTGGCCATGTTTTTAATGCTAGAAAACTAGAAATACTTACTTACTACCGCTTTTCAGCTCACAGACTATCATAGCCTGAGAGCTTATGTGCCCGCCCGTTCTGTATGTACGTTCGTACGTGCGTAACGCGATAACTCATGATAAAATTTTCCTATACACTTGAAATTTTGTATACAGGTATATCCTGATAAGGCGCTTCCCTGATTAGTTTTTGGAGTTCATTCGATATGTATAAGAAAGGGAATGGGGAGCTCATGCCCCTCCCCTTAATTGATATAAATGAGTTTTTCATTCAGAATTTCCAGTTTTCGTTCAAAATTTAGGTATAAGATCATTCTATCATTCTAATGAGGCGCATCAGTGATTGGTATTTGGTGTTCATTGGATAAGTAAAAACAGGGGGAACGGGTGTTCTAATGCCCCTCCCCTTAATTGATATAAATGGGTTTTACATGCAGAATAATCAGATTTCGTTCAAATCTCTGAATAGTTTGGGAAGTTTAATGGTTATGTATAAAAGAGAGGGGGATAACTCCTCTTAAATTATATAAATGCGTTTTTATTAAGAATTTTCCAATTTGCTCTGAATTTTGGATATAGATTTTTTATATAATAAAGTATGTCCCTGAATAGTTTAGGGGGTTCAATGATTAAGTATAAAAGGGGGAATAGGGAAGCTGTTTCCTCTCCTTTGATTTTTTTTCGATCGGAAATAACCCTTGAAAATATAAGGCTTAAATGTGCAATTAGTATGTGTGTCCTGTGAGCTCAATGCCATCAGTTTAACTGGGCAGTATTCTTTTTACTGAACTTGATTAGTTATTTCAAAGTTTTTTATCGTCTTGCGTAGAGCAAATGAAGAAAACTGGCCTACAAACCTTAGTATTTGTTTCATGCGGTGGAATTCATTTACAGCTACAATTTTAAAAGTCTTGTCCTTGTTCGAATAAAATTTTGGTTCTCAATAATATGCTACTGTAAGATGGTGAAATCTTAAACCAATACTTTTAGTTCCTGTTGAAGCATAATTCCAATAGCTGGAATTACGGGTTGAATAGATTGGATAGAACGGAATAGATTGAAGTAGATAATTCTAAATGTTGGTACGAGATTTCCCCCATGCTATGGTGACAGCAACTGAGCACCAAAATTTGGTTCAAACTAAAAAAAAATTTTTAACAGTGTACAATGGAGTTTTGTTAAATCTGGTTGACTAATTTTACCAGTAGTTCATTTTCTTGCTATCGAGATAGGATATCCGTATTTTTATTACGTAAAATATTGAGAACAATTTTGCATTTTTATTAACCATTTTTGCTTTTTAAATACTATTTATAATTTATAAAGCAATTTTAAATGTTTTCTAAATATTACAATACCCCCTATTCGAGATTTTGTTTGTATTATTTTTAAGAGATGTCAAGCTCATCATTTGAATTATCTGTAGCTCAAATTTGATCTCATTTTGACCAATAGAACGCATTTCAGATCTTTTTAAAAGAGGCAACCTATATCTTGCTGTCCTTGTAATTGTGCTTTTGTGATTAACATAGTCTTACCATTGATTATAGTAAAAAAAACCTACAAAAGAAGTTTTTTCTTGTTTTAGATTAACTGAAAACAGATCTTATAATATCATAGAGGACAAAAGGAATGCGATAGAGAAGCCACTGGTTTGACATAATTCTTATAAAGCAAAAAGGCGTTGTTTTTAAAAAATAATCTAGAGAATTATGAGATTACTTTCACCAGTGATTCATCAGGTGGTGAATTCGTGCTTGTTGAAGTAATTTGGTTGACATCTGGAAAAAATATGAAAAGGCAGTGTGACAACATGAAGACATAAGTACTAGCTGACCCATAAAAATCCCACTGGAAAACTGTAGAAGGATGGAAAAACAATAATTTGTAGGCAGCCGGCACTATGTTGCTAATTATTCGCGAAAATTCCTTGACGCCATTAACTAATAATTACTTCCTTACCAGATCGATGCCATCGCGTATGTGCCTTTCAGTAAAACCTTCGACAAGTTGCCGCAAATGACATTGACAAACTTATTTTTAGTTTTATATCTACACACAGTTATGATCACACTTATAGAAAAATAATTTAAATTATAGCGACTGTTCAATCTGCATTCGTTGCGTCTTTTATATGTTTGCCATGCAACCAATCTCCTATCAATCTTATTCTTAAGGTTAGTAAAAAGAGGCGAAAAGAATGACTCCCCCAACAGAAATTAAATGGATGTGAAGAGTGAACTAAAAATTCAATAGTGGTGGCTTTCTGTTATGTGTAAGATGCGGAAATGCTTCCAAGGTAACATTTGTTTTGTTTTTGTAATTATAATAATAGTTTTGCGAAACAATTCAGGGCCCCACCAGTGGCCGAGAGGTTCGGACCTCACAACTGGTAGACGGCAGGTTCTGGGTTCGAACCCAATCGCGGCTGTCGGCCTAACCGTTCGGAGTTTTCCGTGGTTTTCTTCGAACCTTGCGTAAATACGGGTTAGGTTCCCTTAGAAAGACCCCCACGGAGGGCACTCCCCCTGGTCCTATATCCCTAGCGTAGATAATCGGACGACAAAAATCAACCAAAAATCAACCGAAACAATTCAGATTCTTACATAATAGTAATTGTGTACGAATTTCTCTCAGATTGTAATTATTTCCCACATACCTCTCTGTGCTTAATAAACTTTGTAAATAAGAATCCAAGAGAGATTGGTTTCACTATCGTAACCGTGACATCAAAATAATAATAAAAAAATATTTTTTGACTAAAAAAAAAAAAAAAAAACTAATGTTCTAAAGAAAACTATATATATGAATTACTGTATTTAAAAGCATGCAGTGGCATAATGTTTACAGTTGTAAAAGATGTGTAAACCATTAATAATAATAATAAAATATTTTTTTAATTATATGCACTATTTTTATTTATTTGTTTATTTTTAAATATGTGTATCTTTTAATAAACAGTTAATTATTAATAAACAGTTAATGATAAATTAATTACATAAAAATGTGTCCAGAAATTATTATTATTATTATTATTTTTTTTTTTTTTGTCGCTTTCAAGCAAGTAGAAATGAAAGTTGTCAAAATGTCCGCACTACAATGCCAAATTCAAAACTCTGGAATTAAGCTAACGAAAATTATTTTATAAAAAATTCATCTTTGCAAATTGTATGACAGGAAACCACAATCAATTATATATATATATATATATATATATATATATATATATATATCTGTGTGCGTGTGTTTGTATGTGTGTGTGTTCGTGTGTGTGCGCGCGCGCGTGTGTGTGTATATATATGTGCATATATATAAAAATTGCAAAAATATTTTTTATAAATCATGTTTTTTTGTATACGATTCAAGGAAAGTCATTTTTCATAATGTAGAATAAAAACAAGTTAAGAAAAATTTAGTTTTATATCTATCAACTAAATAAAAGTAAAAGTTGCGAAATACACCGTCTTTATGTAGTACCTATTTCATTACTGAGAAAACATGCTCAGATAATATGTTTGGTTATTTTTATGTGTGCATAACAATTATACTCAATAAGAAATTCCCTCATTTATTAATTTATATTAAGTATTAATTTTTTTGTTGAAATATTTTTCTTTTCCTTCATTTGTTTGGGAAAATGTTTGTTTTTAATGTTTGTTCAAAAAAGAGATAAAAAAAACATACCGAAAATAAGGTAATAAAATTTATTTAAAAAAAAAATACTGTATTTATTTCTGCAAGGAACAAGGAGCTTAGTGTTTATTTTTTATAAGTTTGCTTTTGTACAATGTCTGTAAAATTTTAGTGAACTTGATAAATTAGTTTTACTCCGTTTTATGCTTTATTTTCAAATATATATTTATTTAAGCCATACTACTAAATAAAAAAAAAGTTTTTGAAAAAAAATTCAAATATTTTTTCTTGTTTTTAATAATCTCTCAGATAAAAATATTTAAAACGCTGAAATGGATTTCCTTTAAAATTGTACTTAAGAGAATTGTTAAAAATATATGTTAAAAAAAGTATAATCTTAAAGCATTATAACGAAATCTCTCAGAGCAAACATATATGCCTTAAAAAGCAAACAAAGCATATCAAATGACTATAAATAATACTCAATTGTTAAGAAAACACAGCAGTCCTTTTTTTACGGTGTATGCATATTTTTAAAGAAAAAAAAATGTTTTACTGCGTTGCATAAAAAGAAACTTCGGAAAAAATAAAACTCTATTTTTTAATCCATCAAACTGCTAGAAATAAAAGTTATGAAATCCACTCTCTTTAATGTAGTAACCATTTCGGCATTCCTCCAACACGCGCAGTAAATGCCAAGAAGACCTCTCCTGCCTGTATTCCCATGCACTACTGCTTCCAGTTGTAAGAATTTTTACGATAGCTGCAATCCCACAATTCCATGCGCTTTCCCCTTTTAATATTCGCTTCACCGCTGAGCTCTGCCCAGACTGAGATATGTTCCCGCCGTGCTAGGGCGTACGTAATTCTCATCGATAAAATCGCCTTCAACGTGCTTTCGCCGATAGATAAGATGGGATTGTAAAAAGAATGTTTTTGCATATAAGGTGTTATGAATGTCATTTAAATGTATAATATAAATTAAATAGAATGACAATCTAAAAAAAAAGAAAAAAAATTCTCAGCTGTCTATATATTTAAAGTGATTTACGAACAGATATTTTTATTTGGAAAAATATGTTTTTATAAGTGCGGTGTTAAGCAACTTTTGTGTGTGTTAAATTCTGTGATATATAAAAAACTCTAACATTGCTTGACAACCAAACAAATATATCTGTGGTGTTTTCTGTGTTTGGAAAAAAATAGATTTATGTGAATTGAAATAATAGATATATATATGTATTTATAACAAATTCCGAATTTTGGAATTTCGATAATACTGTTACAATTAAGATATCTAAAAAAGTTTATACTGAATTAATAATATACATTACTTTCTAAGACTTTAATTTATCAACTGTGAAAAAAAATTCTAGATCTACATATCTAGTAAAGAAAAAAATATGAGTGATATAATCAATAACGTTATCGTATATCTACTACTTATACATATGTGGATTAATCAAGGTAGGTTATTTTACGGTTTTAACATTTATATATACTTTTGAACATACAAGAAAGTTTGGTCAAGTTTACATTAAAGAATATATTGCAGTAAATAATATAAATATTAATAATTTATCTACTTACCAATCGTTCTATGGATTTTCTTTACCTGCGGTCTATTTTGTTAAAATGTCTAAATGACAGACCAGATGTTATGACCTACAAGGATATCTGAGCGGAAAATGCTCACTGTTTGTCTTTCCCTGTTAGCTTACACGGTAAAGCATTGGCCTTGAAAGCCAAGTATCTAGGTTCGATTCCCGGCCTTGGCAATTTTTCGCTTAGTTCGAAATACTTAATTCGCATAAGTAATTTAAGTCTGTAGTAATGTCTTTTTATTTTATACAAATATAACCTTGGTAGTAGAATTTTTTTCTAGAAAACTTTTTTAAAATTTTATTTAAAAAAATCTTGCAGGTCTGTTAAATTTTTAGTTCTAAGAAAAGAAAGTATTTATTAGATGATATACTCCAAATATTTTCTAAAATTGTCTTCACAAAGAATTTATTTTTTCTCTTTTTTTATAATCTATACAATATCAAGAAAATGAATAAGATATTATTAATTTTATTTTAAAATTTTAACATACAATTTTTATATATCTTCCAGTGTCTTATTATATGGATATTTGTTATTTTTTAAACCTAAGCGTGAAATGTATTTTAGAACCAAAAAATAGTAATCATATGTTGCTGGAAAGCAAAAATCTTTTGTTTAAGCAAGCACTCATTTTTGTGTCGAAATGAATTTGAATAGATATGATTTACGAAAAAAAAAGGAAGAACATCACTTTGAAATTTGTAATAGGATATACCATTGTAAACAGAAATGCTTATTTCGATGTATGACATAACTGTCGCCGATTATTTTATGTTTCAAAATACATATTGAAAATGATTTCGAATAAGTAACTGTATAGAACCTTTTTAAATGAGCATATCTAGTAGTATTATCTAGTGTAAAATGTAGTTTGAATAGGAATTAATATTTAGCATAAAGGTGTTATTATTATCACGAAGAACGCGGAAAAATGATCTGCTGTATTCATTAAGTATTAAAAATATATTAAATGATAATATTATTAACTAACTAGAATGAAAAATCAAGCGCTTAGAATAGATTGCATCACAATTTTCAACACATGTAGAACACACTGTAAAAAATACATCATATTTTTTAAAAGTCAATGTTAATACCTAAATCAATAATTTGAAAAAATCACTATGCATTTGGAAGTAGCATATAATGTTTTTGAAAATACACTTTCTTCTATTACCGTGAAAACGTCCAATCCAAAATTTTTCGTCAGTGTGCAGTGCTATGTGTAATCTATAAATTGTTATGTATGGTACGTACTATAATAAAATTTACTCCAGTTACACAAATAGCACAATTTCCATTTAGTATTTTCCGTAAATAATCGGAATGGTACTTAAGCACATTCGAGCTGAACAGTATATTATCTATAGAAATTATACATACTAATTAATAGAAAAAAAAAATTAAACTGTACAAAAGAACTGAAAATGCATTTCTAACAATCATTATTCGCAGGCTTTAATAGTTCAGTTATTGTCAAGTTTCTTAAGTAGCCAAATACTTTTTGTTTCTGTGTAAAGGAAAAAGAAACGCATGAAGTAAGTGTCTTATAGTAAAAGTCAGTGATATATATTGAGAGATATTTTAAATTTGTTTAGAGTAATTAAATATCAGTAGAATACACCTCAAACCATTTTACACATAAATAGAAATGTAAAGCAATTCCTTTTAGTATCCTTTATAATGAGCCGAAATTTCTACAGACTTCGTTTTCAATACCTAACATGGCATAGAAAACCAATATACATATATATATATATATATATATTGTGAATGTCATCTTGTGTGTCTGAGAACTTTCTTCATTTTGTGATAAACTTAATTACATTAAAATAAAACAACAACGTTTAAAACGGTAAATTTATAATAATAATAATAATAATAATAATAATAATAATAATAATAATAATAATAATAATAATAATAATAATAATAATAATAATAGTATTGGAATTAATTTCGTTTATTGCAAGTGATATGCAAAAGTAAGGAGTATAATTTGAGATATTTTCACAAGATAAACAATTTAAGCTAGATTAAACTTGTTTTGACGCAGATTACTTAATGATCTGATGATGACTTTTCTTTTGAGTTTGATAAATTGACGATACAAAATTTTTAACATAAATTCTTCATATAAGTTCGCAATCAGTCTAAATGTTATTATGTTAACATTCTTCATCCTAAAAAATAACTGTTAAATTTTGTGCTATATAATAATTTAAAAAAAGGAATTTATTCTTTGTTGATATTTTTATAAATATATAATTAATTAAATATATATATATTATCTTATCAGGCGCTTTTATTACAAAAAAATAACAACAGATTACAAACGATGATCAAAACATTTCTTTTCGAGTTTACAAATGTAATAGACGTTTTTGTCTAAATATTTCTCAGTATGTATTCCTTACAATAACCAATGATTTTCTAATAGTAATATATCTTTATTTTAATGATGCGCAATAATATCAATGATAAGAATACAGTAACATTTTGAAAAAAAAAAAAATCTTAGACGATATTTTTTTTAATGGAGCCACTTAACCATAATTTAATTGTCTTCTTTAGAAATGAATATCTTTATTTTTGATAAAATTAAAGAAATAAAAATAGATTTTAAATAGAAGTACATTATATCACATTTCGAGAAAAAAGTGTTTCGATGTAATTTAAAATTATTGTTTCTGTATTTTTTTCTATGAGTATATTTTTGTTTGTTTTTTCTCCATTACACTAAAATTATGTAAACCTTATTTTATATATATATATAGAATTCAAATTCAGTGTAATACTATCGGTATATATAACACAAAATGAAAATATTTTTCCTGGGATACTGATATTAAGATACAATATAACTTATAATAATTATACGTTAAAAACATATATATTACCGAACTTTAATTAACTCAGCAATTAGAATAAACTTTTATTTGATTACTACGATTCAAGTACATTATATATACATGTAATAAAAATACCGTTCAGTATTTGTCTAAAATTTCGTCATACATAATCACAGTTCTTCAAAAATTTTCTTTAAAGAAGAGCTTTATAAATATTAATAAATAATATTATAAAGCTATATATTAATAGTTTTTAACTTTTCGTTTCGAAGGACAATGGCGATGTAAGATGTAATTTCTTTTAAAATAATAATAACATTATTAATATTAAGAGACTGAAAATATAGTTTATTAAAGGTCTTTAAAAATAACATAAATAAACTGATAAAATTTTGTGCAAAATTATTCTGTTTCGGTCCTGCACTGTAACAAAAAAAAAAAAAAAAAAAAAAAAAATCAAGAGGTTACTATATATTTCTTAGTAAATTTGTATTCCACAGAATTTTTTAGTAACCATTAAAAACTTTCTTTTGCAAGTGAAACAAACATTTCTTTTGTAAACTGAACAAAAGAATATTTTGTATAACTAACTTAAAACTTTTTAGTATGAGCTACCAAACAAATTTTAGTAATAGCTCCAAAATTATTTTTAATAATAAGCCGCAATAGATGGCAGCACCAAACATTGCTACCTGCTCTGACAGTACTTTCATAATCTATTTATTTAAAGAGTACTTACACTGCATACATTCAAGGGCGTATTTGGTGGCGTCCAGCATCGAACTCGGGACCTTTCAGCCTGGAGATCGGTGCTATGACCACTAGGCTATCACGGTCACACCAAGTGAGTTTTAGTAATATCTATTATAAATATAAAACTATTAACTCTATTCTTTGCTAGCTTTTTTCTAGTAATTCTTACAAATTTTCTAGTAACCGAGTAAGATTACAAAAAAAAATGTTTAGTAATTACAAGGATCACTAATTTTTTTTTAGTAGATCGACCTTTTTTTTTACAGTGTGCAGAACAGAGATTACGATGCTACGCTCAAAAATGAAGTAAACGGAGCACTGTTTTTAAATACAAGACGTGCGTGTTTAAATAAACTTTCGCTTTCTACAGTATTTTATTTAATTTTTTTTAATTTTTTGGTTATTTATGAGTCGTTTATTACCAACTATTATTTGTTGAGGAAATAAACTAAACATGTTTTTGTCATTTGTTGGTGTTTTTCTATTAGGATATAATCCATGCTTAAAAAAAAGGTTTCCACAAATTTCGATCAAATCCCTTAAAATTCCGAACAATTTAACCGAATGAAGGGATGTAGAGATTCATAAATTATATTTCAAAATCCTTAAATAATTTAATGCCCCACCAGTGGCCGAGAGGGTCGGACCTCTCAACTGGTAGACGGCAGGTGCTGGGTTCGAACCCAATCGCGGTCGTCGGCCTAACCGTTCGGAGTTTTCGTGGTTTTCTTCGAACCTTGCGTAAATACGGGTTAGGTTCCCTTAGAAAGACCTCCACGAAGGGCATCCCTCCCCATTGGGCCTATATCCCATAGCGTAGATAATCGGCCGACACAAAATACAACAAATACAACAACATTAAATAATTTAATATTCCAATCAGATATTGGAAATATTGTGAGACAGTACATCATTGCATATATCCTTTTTTTGAGTTAAAATTTCCAAGGATACCATCGTTATTGAAGTTTTGTGATGATGTGTGAAGATGTGTGAACTATAACGCTTGCTTTCCTAAAATTTATATAAGTGCCTTGATTTAAGTTTAATCTTGATAGATCTGTAGAAGGCTCACTATACTTTATCCAATGTAAACAAATCTGTAAATATACAAAAACTTTTCCAGACTTGCATTCCAATAACTTTTCATGTAGCGGTAACAGCAAAAACTCATATAACTGAGGAAGATTACATGAGTTTTTGCTGTTACAGTTACATGAAAAGTTCTTGGAATATAAGAATATTAGAAAAATCTTAGTAACTTTATAGATTTTCATTTTCAGTGTATATATAGTCCTTATGTTCTTGAGTTCATTCTGATTTACTTTGTCTGAAAAAAAAAATATTTTATCTGTAATATATATTTTTTAGTCTGACTATTTATTTCTTAGTAATCGTGTCTATACTTAAGTTTTTTAAAAAAGAAAACAATTTTTTTTTTACTTTTTGTATGAAATTTCAATTAATTTTCATATTTAAATTTAGTTCGTATATGAGCCATTGTTTTTTAATTTTAATTGTTATTAAATAGTTAACTTTTCTCAAATATTGTTTAAATTACTTTTAGAATTAAAAAAATTGATTTCAAATGTAAAAAACAAGAACAATAAATAAATAAATAAATAAATTAATTAAATAAAGGAATCAATTAGACTACTAAATCTCAATAATAAAAAAAATGAAACATTAAGTCATTTAAATTATTCATATAGTTAACACTTTTTTTTCTTCTTTCATCCTTATGCAATTAAATGCTAAAAAAATGGTAAGTATATAGATAAATAACAAGTCAGTTACAATTATCCACCAAGATTCGAAACTTTAAAAAGCAGCACGCAATGCAACGAAAAAATTTTTTTATGATCATAGAAAATGAATGCAACGTCCAATAAAAAATGCTATAACAAGTAATAATTATGACTAAACTTGTAATTTCAGATCAAATTGATTAAACTTAAAGATTTTCACAAATTTCACAAAATGAACTCTCAAGGAGGAAAATAGTATTTTGTTCATAATTATTTCTTATGTAAAGATCAATTCTAATTATGGTAGTTGATGGAAACAGACAATTTTTTAAAGCTCGTACACGTAAAAAAATTTAATGTTTTACTTAATAACCAGAATACTAAAATACCAATCGTAATTGTAAATTACTAGAAAACATTACATTTGAGCATACTGGAAGAAAATGTCTCACTAATTATATCCGAAAAAACAAAAGCAATTTTCATTAAATGGCCATTGAATATCGTAAGAACTAGTAAAAAAAAAAAGAAAGTTAAACACTTGCATTTGTATTTAATAATTTTAAGTCTCTCTCTCTCTCTCTCTCTCTCTATCTATCTATCCATGTATCTCTCTCTCTCTCTCTCTATATATATATATATATATATTTATTTATTTATTTATTTATTTATTGAAATGCACACTACAGAATAACCCATTTACAGTGTTGCAAGAACATCAAGAGACACAAGACTACAGAAATATATACACACATATATAAAACACAAATAATTACAATAATATAATTACATGTAATAAAACATGAATAAAACAAAAATTAAGAGATTAAAAGTTCAGAACATTTATCTTTGAAGACACAAAATGACATATCAAAAATATCAAGATGCACAGAGAGTTCATTAAATATTTTGTAAAATTTACACAAAGAGAAATTACTAATGTAATTATATTTGAGAAATGGTGAGGGAAAGAATTGTTTGGACCTGAGGGATCTATGTGGTACATTGAACTTAATAGAATTAAGAATTTCACTACAGTCAATCATGTTATTCATAATCTTGTAAAAAAATAAAACACAAAAAAGATCCCGTCTATATTTTAAACTTGGAATGCCAAAAATGCCGCGTAAATAGGAAGCAGAAACATCATAGGAAAAAGTAAGATCACTTTTGAACAATAAGTAACGAGTGAATTTAGACTGCACCTGCTCAAGAATTTTAATTTTATTAAAATAATAAGGATCCCAAATGAGACTGCAATATTCAAGCTTAGGACGTATCAGAGCAAAATATAAAACTTTTAATGCATGATGATTGGTAAAATCTTTAGTTTTACGCTTTAAAAACTCTAGTTTTTTATATGCCTTAGAAACCATGTTATTAATATGAAGTGAAAAATCAAGCTTAGAATCAAAAGTAATACCCAAGTCTACAACAGTACTAGGACGAAATAAGGCAAGATTATTAATTTCATAAGAGTAAATTAAAGTACCAGTTCTACGTGAATAACTTAAAACACTACATTTTTTAATATTAAGGAATAATTTATTATAAATGCACCAATTATATAAGCTATTTAGATCCTTCTGCAAAAGTGCAGCATCAATAACAGAACGTATTTGTTTATATAATTTTAAATCATCTGCAAATAAAAGATAATAAGAAAATTTCAAAATACAGCACAGATCATTTATAAATAAAATAAAAAGCAATGGCCCTAAATTAGAGCCTTGTGGTACACCAGATGTATTGGTAAATATATATATATATATTGGTAAATATATATATATATATATATATATATATATATATATATATATATATATATATATATATATATAATTCTTTACTCCAACATTTAAATGCATCAAACATTTATTATTTAAACACATTTTTATTATGCACAATTTAAAAATATTTCGCCTTATCCATACGTAAAACTCTTATCAGGAAGGTTGTTATTCCCTTTCACAATAAAGTTGGCAAACATTTTCAGATATAAAATATGTTATAAACTTTCTCTGAGAATTCCTTAAAGAAAAGAGATTAAAAATGTAAAGGAAACAAAAAATATGCTGCATCTCTATGTTCAAACCTTAACTATGTAATTTTTAAAAAAAATGAGATTCTTCTAAAAGTATATTTAACAAGCATGTCAAAATTTTTTGACAGTTCTTCGTAAAAATTGAAGCACATAAATTTATACTTTTCGTTCAAAATTGAGTATATTTTGAATTTAGAAGCACGGTATGCTAATAAAATATTCATTGCAGTAATTTATTTCTAGTAGAGAATTTATGAGAAACATATTTTGATCGAAGTTGCAAATTATATCCACAACATATTCTTTAATTTTTAAATTATTCGTATTTCATTATTACTGTATAGGAAAATATAACAAAAGCAAGAAAATATAACAGATAGTATAAAAACATAACATCACAACAAAAGAATCTACTTCATGAATTAACACGCATAATTTAAAAGCATATTTATATTGAACCATTTTCTTTAAAAATATATGTCTAATATAAAAAGAGAGGGAGAAGGTTTGGATAGTATGGAGTACCATTTTACTTTCTTCAAGCTTTAATAGAAGAAATTATTGTAATCGAAATTTTTTTCAACTTCCGGTTTCCGACGAATTTGCACATTTTAGGGATCTGAGATTCCAAATAACATCCTTTTACAAAATGTTTGTTTGTCGTTGTGTGTGTCTTCGTATGTCGTCATTGCACCATGGAAATGTGTATGAAGATATGCATAGAATTGAGCCAAATTTTATGTGTAAGTTTTGAGCTATGGCAAGTAGGTCCTTTTTTCAATTTTGAGGTATTCTGTCGAAAGGGGACGCTGTAGTAGCAATTTTTGTTTTCAATATTGTACCATCAAAAAGTGTACGAATTTATCCAAAGAATTCAAACAAAATCTTTTTTTGTAAATGTTTGAATATGGCAAGTTGGTCCTCTCCGATTTTGAAAAAAAAAATCCAATGGAAGAGGGTGCTCAAATAGCAATTTTTTGTGCCATTTTCAATATTGTATCACGAAAAAGTATATAAAGTTATACAGGGAATTGAACTAAATTTTTGTGTACGTTTTTGGCTGTAGCAAGTAGGTCCTATTTAATTTTTTTAATATTCTGCCGAAAGATGGTGCTATAATAGCAATTTTTGTGTCATTTTCAATATTGTACCATTGAAAAGTGTATCCCCATATGCATAGAATTTAACTACATTTTTTGCGTAAGCGTTTGGACATAGCTAGTTACCCCCCCCCCCCTTAATTTTGAAAAAATCCACCAGAAGAAGGCACTGCAACTGGAATTTTTGCGTCCTTTTCAATATAATATCGAAAATTGCATGCATTTATGCAGATGATTCAACCAAATTTTTTGTATAAATGCTTGCATACGGCTAGTTGGTCCTCTTTGAATTAAGAAAAAAAATCCGCAGTAACGGACGCTGCAATAGGGTCATTCCATGTCAAATGAGCAAAAATTTTAAAAAAGCCGTGGCTGCATAGAATCCGATTTTAATAAAATTTGAGATACGTGTTCATTTCATATTCAAATGTATGTCTGCACAATATTTTGATGAAAAATACATTATTTTATCAGTTTTGGACATTTAAAAACTTGTGATACAGAATGGCTTGCGGATAATCGTCGAAAATTGCAAGTTTCAAGTTCTATATTTTGAAAACTATTTCAAAAAATGAAGTTTTTTATAATATTGAAATCTCTGGATATCAATCTTTATATTTATTGAGTAATAATAATCTGGTAATACCATAATTAATCAGAAATTGGTTGTAAATATTGAAATTTTGTAAATTTTTAAAATTTTTGAAATGTTCTAAAAGTAAGAGAATTTAAAAAACATCTGTGAAATATATGCAAGATGCAGTACTATGTATGAAAATCGAATTCTCAAAGTTTCAAAGTTGTTATTTATTTTCTTCATCTTAAAAAAATTAGAAACGTTAAAAAAAATGACAAAATCATAATTATTCGTCTTATGTTACCTCAAAAAATAATTAAAGGAAATCTCTTACATCAACAATATTACACATACATAAGAATCAATAAGTCCATGACACACTAAAAAAGTTTCAATACTGTCTTTTTAATTTCTAACATAACAAAAATGGGTTCAAAAAACTATTATTCGAGACATTCTAAAGACAATCTTTCTTTGAAAACACGCGCTTTTTTATAAGTTTCTTGTTTAAAAAAGATATATGCTGCCATCTATGTTTGCTACTTGATATTAAGATTAAAATACAGTTATTTTATCCAGAAAATCGTTCTTCTTCTATACAAATTTAAAATATTCTTGAGGCAAAAATAAACTGAAAGCAAGAATAAAACTCCGTATACTTAACATTTACAATTTTATCTGTAATATCAAAGAGTTTAAAACCTTTGAAAGCTTTTATTCGTCTACAAAATATGATAAAAAATGTTGAATTTTTAATCAGCAGTTTTCACTATTTTTTTTTCTCATAAAGGAATGAAAAAGGCAAGAATTAAATTATAGGTGTATTAAATACACTCAACTAGCTATAATGGCAAAAAAATTTGAATTTGGAAAAAGTGTCCTTCATTTTAAAACAAATAATTGAAATATTTCATTTTTTCACGATTCTTTTTATTATTTATTTATTTTTAAATTATGAAATAAAAATACAATTACTAAATTATACTAATCTGTTACTTATAGTTCATTCTTAAGTGTAAATAATTTTTATTACAATCTTTCCATTCCTAAGGCTAATAATCAAACTTGAAATTTCAAGCATGTGCACAAGACCTCGATTTCATATAAACTTTAATGTAAATTTTTATACTGAAACAAACTAGTCTGAACTCTACAACTTTGCGTTTCCTCGTAAATGATTGTGATCTACTTATATGATGATTTTTAATAAAATCTGTGACATGTCAGTTACACCTGATTTGCTCATTTAGTGTGGAATGACCCAATAGCGAGTTTTATGCTATTTTCAATATTGTACCACCAAAAAGTGTATGAATTTATGCATAGAGATGAACCAAATTTTTGTGTGAGTGTTTGCATATGGCTAGTTTTTCCTTCCTGAATTTGAAAACAATCTGCCGTAAGAGGGACCTGCAACAGCGATTTTTGTGCCATATTCAATATTGTACCGCCGAAAAGTGAATGGAGTTATGCATAGGATTGAACCAAATTCTTTGTGTTAGTGTTTGGCTATGGCTAGTAGGTTCTCCTTCAGTTTTGAACTATTCTACCTAAAGGGGACGCTGTAATAGCGATTTATATGTCATTTTCACTATTGCACCATAGAAAAATATATGATTTTATACATAGAACTAAACCAAATTTTTTGTGTAAGTGTTTGGTTTTTGTCAGCTGGCTCTTCCTGAAATGGAAAAAAAAGAAAAAAAATCCGCCAAAATGAGTCGCTAAAATTGCTATGTCTGCGTCATTGTCATTATTTTACCTTCATAATTTGTATGAAGTTTGCACATAGAACTGAACTAATTTTTTTTGTGTATGACTATTTCTGCGTATGGCAAACAAATCCTTCCTGAATTTGAAAAATATCTACCTATCTTCCGATTATCCATCGATTCGTACAGAGATGGGATTTCGTTTCCTTCTGATCCGGATATTCGTAAACACCTGGTGATAACAGAATAAAAGAAAACTATCGATTATAATAAATATTATGATCCACATTAACTCATTTTGTGATAATAGAATAAAGGAAAACTATTGATAGTAATAAATATTATGATCAACATTAACTCGTTTTTACTGCGATTAATTGACTGAAGCAGAAATTTAAGATAAAATCAATGTTAATATAGAATCGAATCAATAACAATAAAATATTAACATGTGTGACTAATTTTCGAACTATCAAAATATACGTGTGAACTAGAAGAGAGTTTTGGGATTGGCACATCCTACTAGTTGTTATTTGTAAATCAATATAAGTGAATTACACCTCACAGTAAAAAAGAAAAAAATCCGCTAAGTTTATGGCAAAAACCGCTGGCAGCAAAGTTGGCAGCAGTTTTTGCCGTAAAATTTTAAGTAAAATTAGATGTAATAAAAAATTTACATCTAATTTTACTGCTATTTTTATGGCAAAAACTGCTGACAACATTACTGCCAGCAATACAAAATTTGAACACCTTTAAAAACACACATACGATCGTTGAAGTAAAATAAAAATACATTTTTTGTTACAATAAATCAACAAAAGAAGCAATCTCAACTCCTAATAAAATAAAACCTACGTTAATCTTTCAGAGCGGGAGTATTTTATAAAATTCTAAATTTCATGTCATTGGCTATTCGGAATAGAAATTTCTACCTAATTACATAGTGAACCTGAACATACTCAGATTAATTGAGGCGAAACTAACACTGAAAAATTAATACTGAGAATAATAAAGGATTCTAATCACCTTATGCGGAACGTATACCAGTCTCTCGTCACCAAGGGGTTAAAATATTTTTTTTTTCAACCTGAAAGTTAATGAATGTTAACTCGATCATATTACTCGCATGATTTTTCTTCAAAGCGCAGAAATAGATGAAATAAGATCTTCGAATTCTTCAAGTACTTGATATATGACCCCTGATAGAATGATTGAACACATATGAGTTCAAATGCAGAAAAGTGGTATAATATATGCATTTTTAAAGTAGTAAAAATCGGTCAATTTTAGCTTTATATGTATAGGGCAATTTTTTGTTTAACTAGTCAGTACATTAGAGAAACTTTACTAAATATAAGTTATAGTACTGGAGTGTCGTATAAAAAAAATTAATTTCATATTTTTAAAGAATTGCTTTTATTAACAAAAACAGCTTTTAAAATATGTATTTAATTCAATTAAAACATTTCAGTAGCTATACTATTTGTCAATAACTAACGGTTTAGGAATTGGACACCGTTTAGAGTGGACAACCGATATGCATGAATGATATAAAAATTTTAAAGTTTTGTGAAATTTTTGTCAAAATAAATGAGTGGTTATGCTCTGAATCATTAATCAATCAAAAAATACATACACATAATGTTACAAAAAATAATCTTTATTTTTTAGGCACATAAATTGTTGTGTACATTAAATTTACATATCGCTTTTTCTGTTTTTAGTCAGAACTTTTGTGTTTATCGCTCTCTAAATTTACATAATCCTCGAAAAAAATTAATCGCAGTAAATTCCATGTGTAAGTGTTAAATTATTCTAGCATATACATTTGAAATGAGTCATACCAGATGACAAAGGACGCAATTATTGGGAAAAAATTAGAAAAATGCCTTTCTCCGAAAAGAAATATAATGAATACTTTTTGATT
Source organism: Maratus speculifer (assembly GCA_964019185.1). Lineage (NCBI taxonomy): Eukaryota > Metazoa > Arthropoda > Arachnida > Araneae > Salticidae > Maratus > Maratus speculifer. The sequence continues at coordinate 211,949,681 of OZ025297.1, read as the reverse complement.
TATTGAATACCTTTAGATCTATTACTTCGATTTATTCTTTCTCAAAATAATAATGTTTTAGTATCATATTCAGTAATGAACATTAACGCTGTTAAAGAGACGTGTTTTAGCCTCTTACGTGAGAAGAATGTTTAATTTTTAGGAGAAACTCACGGCAAACACACATTAACTCAAATTTATCCTCATTTAAGTGAAATGTATACATACGGTTAATGTTCGATTACCTTGATTATAGCATCTTTGTTAATTAAGTTAGAGTTTAATAGATGAAAAGTTTTCTTATGAAAAATAATTACCATTTTCTGTAAATCAATAGAATGCACATTAGGTATTTTTAAACTTAGAAATACCTAAATGAGATAAATACTTGTAACGAAATATAGAAATCATATTCATGTAATTATAAGAAATTCTAAATTTTCTTAAGAAAAAAATTCATTGTTCTATGCAATTTTTATGATGAAAAATTCAGTATGAAAAGGAATGAGATAAATAGTCGGATTCAATACCAAAACTTTTTTCTAACATATGAATATTGTTGATTCAATATTCAATTATATGCACGGAGACACATTTAGGTGGCAATCTATGTCAATGATGAGAACTTTAACTATATGAAATTCCGTACATTAGTTCATAATATGTGACTGTCGTTAAAATCCTTTAAATCCTGAAAAATGCAGCAGTGTCGAACCACCATTTGATATTTTACTCCAAAGCCAAATTGACAACAACTTATGTCAATGTCTAACGGAATCTGAGGTTTGATGAACATCCTTGCTCAGAGCTATTGTAAAAGACATGCAAAATGCAGCATAGCAGAACCACATATGGACGTTTGAAATGAAAATCTAAAGAAAGAAATTAGTGTCAACATCGGAAGATTTAAGAAAATTCGTGCATAGTTGTTGCGATAGAGTAATTGCAGAAATCATTCAAAATGCAACATAGCAGTGCCAACTATTGGTCGAGTTACTCAAAAAGATAATCAGGATCTATATTTATTAACCCTTTCCGGCGCACTACTCTTTAAAGATGGAATTTAAAGAAAAAAAATAGGCAATCTATTTAGGCCTAGAGGAGTACACAGGAATTGTTTTGTATAGATTTTTTGTTTTGTAAAGATTGCACTAACCATTTTAATTACACAGCTGTTGCCGAAGTGTTAACCTCCCATAAGTAAAGCATTGATAAGCGCAGTGAGAAGAGCATTGCTGTGAAGCACGTATTACAGTAAAACATTTTACCTATTATTTAACAGCAGTAGAGTTTGGTCTCTGTGGTGCTACCATCTAGAACTCATAAGAAAGATTTAAAGTAGCCATTAGAGTAGTTATTACAATATTCACGCAGTTTTTGGGTCTCTAAACATGGGGAAATTTAGGTGTTGCTGACCCGGCAACACTGCGCGTTAAGGGGTTAAGGTACATAAGAATCTGCAGTTTGACGAAAATTTGTGCATGAGTTCTTGAGATAAAACTGTCGTAAAAATCATAAATTATGCATCATAGCTGTCCTACCTGTTGAGAAGTGTACACCCAAACGTTTTCAACATCAATTCCTATCAAGAACTTGCTGAATTTGAAGTTTTATGAAGTTATGCTCATTAATCTTGAGATGCGACTATTTCAAAAATCGTGAAAACTTAAGCATATCAGCATGACCTGTTAAGCGATGTACGCCAAAAACAAATCAGCACCATTTTATACCAAGGTATAACTGAATTTGTAAAATTCCGTTCATTAGATCTTAGATAGAGTTCCTGGAAAATTTTCTTAGCTTATAACCAGATTCACGGACTCACAGACATAGTGACAGAAAGATAATTTCTGAAAAAATATGAAATCCTATTCATGACTTCCTTAATTGCATAAATCTGTTAAAAGTTTTTGTGAATCCATTACTTTCTTCTTAAAAGGATAGAAGAAAATAAAAATACAAATGGATATTTAGATATTTAGATATACTTACATTTTTATAAATGTTAAAAATATCTTCAATATATTTACATTTACTCAGGTTTTCTATCTGATTCAAGTTTTAAAAATTATTCCTTAGATCGAATTAGGACCAGATTCAGTTTAAGTTTTATGCATTGAATTAAGGCTATTAAATCTGTGTGAAGATATAAATATCAGAAGATACCGTATGTACTGGTGTATAAATCGACACAAATAAATTCCGAATGCAAATGATGAAAAAATAATAAATTCGCGTATAAATCGACCACAACAATTTTGACCTCAATTTTGTCAAAAATCAAGTCCATTTCTAAAGCCGAAAAAGTGGTAAGTAAACAAAAAACAAATCGTGTATTTTTTACTACGATATGCTATTATCATTATTATTATTAATATTATTTACATATATAATTTCAGTATTCATACACATAGAGTTTCAAAAGTTTGCGGTATTTAATATTTTTTCCATTAAAGTCGAATACATTTAAAAGAAATTAAATATAAAAAGTGTGCAGTGCCTATGTTACTCACGTCGTGTAAAGAGACAGTCAGAGAAAGAATCTGTGATACATGGTGCGATATTAATATAGATATTGATGTCATGATGTCACCAAAATAGTGAAAATGTACAGAAATTGAATGATGCCGTACAATTTTAAATTATGTGCTATCATTTCAATATTTGAGATTTGCTTATATAATAGCTGTTCTAAAAAATAAGCGAGCGCAAATTCGATTTTTTTTTTTTGACGGGGAGATAAAAATGAGAACATAATGGCTTTTAGACATAACAGCCAACATATTCAGCATCAAATTTTAGCGCGTGAAAATGTTGCACTGAAAATTTAATCAGCAAAAAAGTAATTTTCATTAAATTCAATATAAGGATATAATGCAGGCAAACAATAAATTCAGCACTTAAATCTTTTTAAACACTTTTCAGAAAAATCAATGTTGTTTATGCATTCTGTTTGTCTGTTCTCCTGACCGTCTGGCCTTCTGCCTTCGCTCTAACTCCGGTAAATATAGTTCAAAGTCGGATAAAACCGGGACTCTAATGTTTTTCCTTTTATTATTGTACACTAAACAAACGGTCAAAGTTTGTTTTAAAACGATAAATTGATTCTTTAAGAAAAAAAGACATTCATTCAGTCATGAATAATAGCAATTGAGATCATAACAACACTTTTTTAAAGTGGAAAAAATAATTAAAAGCACATTGCAACTTTGCAATGATACCATTTATTAAAATAAAATTTGCTGAAACTGTCATAATATACTTTATAGAATATGAATCTATATTAAATCTACGTTCTGTTTTAAGAGTTAAAAATGTTAGGCACAAAAGTCAGAAATGAAAATTCGATCTTGTTCATCTGCATTGCTGCACGCTTCATGTGACCACTCTTTGGAGTGAATCATGGTATTCAACTCTCCTTAGGTTTACCTTGTTCATGTAAGCCGTTGCAAAGATGCATGTTTCACTTTCATCCTTCCCCTTGTTTGATGTCAATGTTTTTTTTTTAGCCACTTTTTTTCAATTCAGTTTTTTAAATTTTTTTTCTGTCATCTTGAAATGTTTTTCTCCATGGCCTAAATTCTTCTTGTCTCTCTATTTCATCCTTTCTTTTTCTTCTCGTTCGAGTTCTAATTTGTAGGGAATTGAAGTAAGAATAGCTGTTTTCCCTCGCCATTTGTCGGAAATCCCGATGGTCCTAGGGTCCGTTTGTACTAGAATAAGCTTTATATCCTGTGGTGAGACATCAAAAGGACGCCTGATATCTTTGCCCAGACTTTGAGAAGACATAGATGGTTGCACAGCAACCAGAAAATCCACATCTTTGCTTTTTACAGGAACTGGATCCTTCGAAGTCGCCGCTTTCCTATAGACCCATTCTGTTTCTCAGACTGAGGCTAATAATTTTCTACTGGCAGGTCTATATCAGGATCTTGTTTTTGGTCAAACAGTTTTTGAGATTCAGCCAAAGGATTATTTTCCATTTTCATGGGTCTCTCAGTTGAAGAAAATCGATGATTTTCTACATTTATTTTCAAATTAATTTGGAATATAAAAGACTAAAAATAGTTTTCCAAATAAAAACGTAATTTAAATAATATTTTTTGTATTTTAAACAAGTTATTTCTATTTCAATCACGCAAATAAATGAGCTGTCGGAAACCGGGAACTTCCCTGTTATGTCCGACCACCTGCATTCCGGTTTTGTCCGACCACGCCATTTTGATGAAATGTGACTCTCATATTTTTCAGGCAACTCATAGACATTCATACAAAACGTTAAAATTACAAGTAATTAGTAGGCTATCATACGTTATACTCAACTAAATTAAATCTTTAGGTACTTAGAATTGGCAATGTGGCATTGAAGACGTCGAATTTTTAACTTTTTCACGCGAAACATTAAAAAGATCATCACTGCAAAATGAGTTGATTTAGACAACTTCTGCTTACTGGGAGCTGGCATGCCCCTTACCTAGAAGTTATTTTAGAAGTTACGGCTAGAAACCTCCACAAATAAAGCCATAAACCCTGGTTCTCTGTTTTATCCACCTACCCGGTTTTATCCAACTTTCCCTTCTCGGAGTTTCAAACATTTCATAAATTATATTTTATACAATGTGAGTGAGATTGATAGCACATTTATATATACACCCAAAAGAATTATATTCCATTGTGGTATATGATAAAAATAATTAGTAGAATATTCTAATGAGATTACGTTATTACAAATTAATTGAAACTGATACAAATCACTGAATTTCATTAGAAAATGTGGAACTAGTGAAAAGTGGACTATTTAGACGAAAGAAATATGTTATATTGTTCAATAGATTATTTTTGTTTTCTTCTGTCTTTACAAGAAGAAACTATTCGATTCTTGAAATTTTGCGAATTGTAGTTTTTGATGGATTTAGGCATTTTTTCGGCGTTTCTAATTACCACTAATATGTGAAAAATTTTGACAATACTATGTATACTTATCGACTGAGTATCTATTTGCTATAAGGGTACAACATATCGGTCATATTGTATATGTACATTAAGATTCTGTCAATTCTGTCAGTATCGCCGATACTGGGCAGTCTTTGTTCATATCTTTTGGATAACAGATATGTCCCTATTGAACGAATTCTGTATCGGCAGCCGATAGAAGATCGATACAAACGATAACGACAAGTGGCTATCTGCTGATTATTTTCCAATAATTCTGTTCTTGAAAGATATTATATGAAAATCTTTAGCAGGACAAACTTACATTTTACTTGAAGAACTTTTAAAAATGGAATATTTCAATATGGGGAAAATTGAAACAAAAATATATTTAAATTAAGTAAGTCAAAACTGCTATATGAAAAAAAAGATAGAGAGAGAGAGAGAGAGAGATGTAAACATTTTTGATGAACTGAAAACAAAACATTTTGCAAACTACATTACAAAATAAAAAAAAGCTGTATTTCAATCTTTGAAAGATATTGATTTTCAAAATTCTTGATTTTATATTATTTTTATAAAAAAAAAACCCTTTTTAATTACATGAATTATTTTTTTTAACCCAGGCAGTAACGATCACTCTCTCACTCTTTTTTCCCAAATGATACTACCTAATAATTATGATGTTTATAAAAGGTCTGAAAAATCGTGATGTAAACATTTAGTTTATATCAAAAGTGCCATATAGATGACTTTTCGAATTCCAGAACTCAAAATAAATTATAGTAAACATTGAAACATCAACAATATAATAGGCATTTTATTATAAAAATACAAACATTTGTAAGGCATGGATTGTAGTGGGTGGATCACTCATGAAACAGAAACTTGTTTTAACGCTGCCTTATTTTTTCAAAATGTCCCAAATTGTAGAGCAACGATACGCCATAAAATTGCATTAAACTAAACAAATTAGCAACTAAGAGACTTCCTATGTTACAAGAAGCCTGGGGGAAGGAATCTTTGTACAAATCTGAAATTTATAGGTGGCACAAAGCATAGGTGGCACAAAGCATAGGGGTAAGATAATCAGAATGACGAACAACGCACTGGACGCATATCAAGGTCTCGAACTTCAGACAATATTGATAAAATTTAAATGCTTTATATCTGTCATCGCCGGATGAGTGCCCGATTGATTGTGGAAGTGTTTGGATATAAACAAAAATTTATTGTGAATCAAATTGTCACGGAAAAACTTCGAAAGCAGAAAATTTGTGAGAAGCTGGTTCTTCATATTAGCCCAATAGAGCACGCGCATGTGACGTCACGCTTCAGCTGCTCGCTTGTTTGGGTAGCAAAAGCGATTCCTTTCCTACTGTAATTATTACAGACTTTTCGTATAAGTATCTTTACTTTGAGATATTTACAAACTTTATTAGAGCTATTAGTGCACTTTTTTTGTAGTGTGCTGTGGCAAAACACACGAGGGGGGGGGGGGGGGGGCAGAATTATTATTTTGGGGGTGGGGGGAAAAGGGAGATATTTATTGTTATTAGATATCAACGAATACTCTTTTCTTTGTAATTTTTAATTTTATATGGACAATGGTGTAGTCGTAAAAATTAGGGAGGATATGCTCTCTAATCAGAGGATATACACTCATGGCAGAGGGTATACCCTAGAGTGAATGTACTATAGCTTTCTTGAGAAACAGAGGGTATATGGTGTCCCTTAAAAAAATCCAGAAGTTATAACGGCGTATACCCTCCGCTAAATCCCTGTATATGGGGGATATGGAAAGAAAGGGAAACAGAAGTTTCAGTAATGGGATTATTTATATTACTAATTACTTCTTTATTGTCGTTACAGAACAACAAACAGAGCAATAGATTTTTTTAAAACATAGAAAGAAAAATAACTTAGAGATTTTAATTTTAAAATCTAATAAATCAAAATTTATGCTTCTCACACTTTCCTACTCGCATACAAATATATTTGTATGAGAGATGGAGGGGGGAGCATAGATGATTGTATCTTAAGGATAATTTAGATTATTTTTCATGTATTAATGACCAACGGGCCTGGCATTCGTTTAATAAATATTTTTTTTTTAATTAATGTTTTTTAAATATTTGACAACCAGGGAGCTTGGGGGGGGGGGGGGGCAAGGAAAGGAAAGGATGAGAATTTCAGGAATAGAGTGCAAGTTATATGACTAATTATTTTCGCGACTACACAACAATAAATTGAAAATATTTTTTATGTAAAATAAATATTTTTAAAAAAGTAAATTCCTTTGTATTCCTGAAAGGGGGGGGGGCTACAGGAGGAAGCGTAAATTTGGAATGTTAGGAAGTGATTTTAATCATTATTTATTTTATTCTTATTAGTGAGCAACAAATATTTCAGTTTTCGTTTCAAATAAAAAAAATAAAGTTTAAAAACTCATTCTGTTGCAGAGGGCGGGGGGGGGGGGGGGGGCAAAAGGGTAAAAAAATTTTCGGAATAAAAGGGATGATAAAAAAATCAATATATTTGTAGTGATATTTTTTATTATTTTTTGTCACTGGAAAGCGAAAAAAAAATAGTCGAAAATATTTTTTTCATAAAAAAAATATTTTAAAATATTTTGAACTTATTTGCATGCTGGGAAGGGGGAGGGAGCTAAGGATGGAAGCGTACCTATTTAGGATAAGCTGGAGATAATCTAGATTATTATTTATTTATTGAGATAAGTCAGAAATAAATGCTGCAAATTTTATTTAAATAAAATAAAGAGTTTTAAAAATATGAATCTGTCTATGATGAGAGGGGGGGGGGAGGGTAAGGAGGGAAAATTTAATTTTTGACGGAAGGAGCTTAATTTGCTTTATTCATTATTGATTTATTATCAGTAGAAAGCCACAAACAGAACTGAATTTTTAAAATATTTTGAACTTATTTGCATGCTGGGAAGGGGGAGGGAGCTAAGGATGGAAGCGTACCTATTTAGGATAAGCTGGAGATAATCTAGATTATTATTTATTTATTGAGATAAGTCAGAAATAAATGCTGCAAATTTTATTTAAATAAAATAAAGAGTTTTAAAAATATGAATCTGTATATGATGAGAGGGGGAGGGGAGGGTAAGGACGGAAAATTTAATTTTTGACGGAAGGAGCTTAATTTGCTTTATTCATTATTGATTTATTATCAGTAGAAAGCCACAAACAGAACAGAATTTTTAAACTATATAGATGAACAATAAATGTTTAAATTATTTTTTGTATCGGGGGGGGGGGGGGGGCAGAAGGAGCAGTGGAATATTAGAAAAAAATTAAGCATAGCCAGACAACACTATATTTTTTCCAAAAATAATCGTGATTAAACGAAAAAGGCATTACATCGGGAAGATTGCTATGGATTTAAAAGACGACAAACAAGGAACGGTGAAGTTTCTGCCACCCAAACAGTGAAAATGACAGTTTACTTGCAACCGTGCCCGTGCTCTACCCAGGGAAAACACAGCGTCTCAATGCTTCACGAATCACCGTGCAGACACATTTTGACCGTTTTCTATACCTTTAGTTAAAAGCCATTTTAAAGTGTCATTTTTTGGCAACTCAGAGAGTATGTAGTAACACGTTCTTAACAGCATTCCAGTTTAACACTTCTAGGCGATCATAAATGGGTGGCAGGGTTGTTTAAAACATTGTATTAATAGGGAAGGAAGCTACTATGAAAAATAATAAGTGTTTGTAAAGTTATCTTCAAATAAATATTTTTTATGCATCAAACTTATTCTTAATGGACAGACCACGTGTATTTGTTAAACAAAATAAAATCCGCTTTAAAAGAGCACATTTTCTATGTAAATCAAAAAGAAATTTTCAAATATTTTCTTGTCGAGCAATTTTGGAAATTCCGTCCAGGGTTTTAATTTTTTTAATTTCCAATATTATTTTTAATACCAATTATATATCTAAATTTGGTTTACTTAAAAATTAAGTTATTCGTCTTAGTTGTGAAGTTATTTTTAATGATAAAATCTGTCTTCGCAATGTTCTCTGCAGCTTGCAAAAAGCTTTGTAGTGCTACAATTTAATTTATTTTGCATAATGTATTTTTCATAATATATTAGATTTAAACATATATACATTATATTTTATTATGTATTACCTATTTTTATTTTATATTTTATTTCTTTTACTTCCATATTCTTTTATATATAGATGTGTGTTTTCCATTTATTAATTACTTTTAATTTAATTCAGTTTATTATGTATTTTTGTATTTATTTATTTCCCAATTTATTCCGTCTTAGCACATTTTAAACTTTTTGATGGTATTTTAAGAGGATCTTTTAGTTCTTATTTTATAATTCAAATTATTTAAGAATATATTAATTGATAATCATTTTTTTCACTATTTTTATTCATTTTTAGCATATAAAAACAAATAAAAAAATTTAAACTATTTATTAATTTACTAATATTATATTTACACAATCTTAAAATATGCATAATGCTCATAGTATGTAATTAAATCCCCCCCCCCCCAAAATACCCATTAAAATTGAAAATGTGTTTTTTGAGTTAAGTTGAATATAAATGTTAAAATTTTCCTTAATTTTCCTTTTTGTATTTTCGGAAATTCACTCATCAACGAACTGGCCAATTTGTACTACTTCCTGTCGCACAGGATACGCAGTAAACAAAAATACCACTCCCCTAATAATTTTTTTTCGTGTTCGTAAACATTCTTCATTTTGTAGTATATTCTTATTGCGTAATAATATCAAAAACTAATAATTAAAACTGTAACATTTGCCATATCATGATTTTTACACACAACTAATCTATTCTGCTTACTAGCACAGTTGATGAGACCATCGACTTGATCATTTTAAGCAATAAAGATGCGCAGTACGCTAAAATAACAAAATGTTTATAAACATGAGACAAGTCAATTAGAATCGGTATGGATTTACACATTCTCTTTATTTCGGCAAACTACGCATCCTTCCAGAGTGGAAATGTCAGAAGCTGGCCAATCACTTTAGTTATGCGTATTACTGTAAATACAAACAGGAAAAATTTTGGAATATTTTAACATGATGTTAGGAGTATTTTTCTTGTAACTCAAAAAGTGCATCCACAATTTTTCACGATTTTTTTTTCTTTTTTTAAATACATAATTTGAGCCTTTGTGTGTAATTTATTGATTGGTGTTATCGTATAGTTAATGTATAAATATTTTTTTAAAATAAATATGTTCCTTTTATAGGTTAAAAATAATGTAAAAATGTGAAGAAAATATAATATGAATTAAAATATTCTTCAATTATTGGCAGATTTTCCCCCCTTAAATTTGAGAAAAAAGTTTTTGAAAAATATTGGTGGCGAATAATCCCTGTTATCTCAAAATCAGTAACTAAAAACTCATTGTATACTGCATTTTCGTGGTAAGGCTTATTACCATACATGTTCTTTTAAACATCGACCAAGGGAATATTTTTTCTATGATTATCGACCCATCCTTTCAAAAGCAAATTTACATGCAAAAATCAAGAATATTTTTAAATTTTAAGGTAAGAATTTTAATATTTATGAGAGAAATACACGCACAGTAATCATGGAAATTCTTTGATATCCTGATAAAGACACCTCAGAAGTATGTATTACTTATGTCTGTGTTTATTGCAAGGATATTACTGCTAGATATTATATTTTTGAATTTTAGAAAGAAAATTTCAAAAGCAAATTGCTTTTCTTTTAAAGATTTATATAAAATCCAAATCAAAGATATTTTATTTTTTTATGGGATTGAATAAGCAAAAATGTTCTTCTTTTCTTATTCTTATGCAAGTAAAGTTTAAAAATGACAGTTTTGCAAAGATGCGAATTGCGTATTTTTTTTCTCTAACAACACAAAAAAAATTCTAAAAATAAAAAAAATCATAAAAATTTCTTATATATTATAAATGTTTTTAAATTAATTTTTATCTTAGTTTGTTTACTTATTTTATAAATGAATTCTACTCTGAACTATGAAACACATATTTGAATTTATAAAAAAATGTATTCGTAATTTACATTATTGAAACATTTCTCTTTTGACAGCAGAAGTAAACTTATTTTTGTAAAATAAATTCTTATGAAACATTTTCAAAAATAATGCATTGTTATTAAATTTTAAATCATTCGCAACGATCAAAAAAATTTTATATGTTTATGAACACATTTCACTTTTTCCTGATTTTCATATGAAACGATTATTTAAAAGAAGTGATTCTTCGATATATAGCTTTTGCTTTTCGCAAATAAAATGCTGACAATAAATGGCTTGAATTTTGAAAGATACATAAGCAAAATTTAATCTTGAAGACACTTCGTTGTAGTATTGAAATGATAATATTTCATTTTTCGCAGCATATCTGTATGAATGTATAAGTAGTATTTGAAAATTGTATCTTTAAAAAATGTTTGTATGTAATTTAATAATCAACATATTGCTTCCAGTCATACAATGTTGAAGTCTGATGCTGATGTAATATGTTTTTAGAAAATATATATCATATTAAATTTTTATTATTTTACAAAATCGTATAAAATTTGAAAGTGTTATTTAAGCAAATTTTTAAAATTTGCCGTCTTCAAAATTTGTTTAACTACGGAACTTTCAAAATCAGCAATACGATGCTATTTGACAACTACTTACCAATGAATAACTGTATTTTTATGATTATACTACATTTTGCGTCATCGTTTAACCTTTCGTCTATCATATAATCCCAATGAACAGTCTGTTAGGTTGGAGGTTACCCCTTTCAGCGCGCTTGTTTCACAGATTTACAACTTAATTTTAATTCCCAAACGCGACATTGTCTCCAGAATTTTGTTAAAAAAATTTACGGTTTAATAAATGCAGAAAATATAGCGTTTTTTTTTTTTAATTATTATTACAAACAAAGTTGTTTTCAAATTCTGGTGTCAGTCATTAATTTCAATATTTAAGCGATGAATTTGCCCTGCGCCGCAAATGGTTAATTGTGTTTTCCCACTTCGAACATGCCATTTCACATTCCAAGATAAATAGTGACATGGATGCTACTCCGGCATCCAACAGTTATTTCGGATAGTGATAATTATATTAGCCTTTGGTTAATTTCAAAATTCAGTTTTCAGATTGAGTAACAAACAGTTTCTTGATCGAGGATAAATGGTGAATAGATTACTACGTTGGCATCAGACCCGAAATTCCCAGTTGTGATAACCATATTTTGATAATTGTATTAGCTTTTGAGTAATTGCTTAATCGAGATTGGTCATTATGTAACCTGTGATTTCGCGATCAATGACGCACAGTAATAGTTATTACAAGTAGGCCTCTGGCAGCTACTTTCCGATGGTAACAACTAATTTTTATAAATGTATTAAATTTTGAGTTTTTCTTAATATAGGTTTGTCAATGGATAACCAGTTTTTCGGTGATTAATGATACACAATAGTAATTGTAATACATCGTCTCCTGTTATTAATTTCCTATGCTGATGACCGTATTTTGATTATTATATTTGCTTGTGAGTAATAATTTGTGTTTTCTCTTTTGCTGAAATGTTCCTTTGCGATAAAAGATGAACAATGAAGATCTTACTTTTGTGATATGAAGTTTGCACTTCTAAACAAAATACTCAAAAATGAATTTATGTATATTTTTACAGTTATTTTCAAAATAAATATAAATCAATAAACTTGAAAAACATCTCATAATAATAGTGATATTTTTATATTCTACAACAAAAAAGTAAGAACATACATTATAAATAATTAATAGATAAATACGTAAACCTGAATAACATATCATATTAATAGTAATAGATATTCTACAACGAAAAACTTACATTATAAATAATTATTTTGCTTATAAAACGTGACTTTAAAAACAAAACATTTAAAAGTTAATAAAAATTTACATTTTTCAACTCATTTTAATTGAATCTTCTTCAGAATGTAAGCATAAAGTTACAAACAATATGAACTTGAACAAGAAATAAAAATCATGCGTTAAGCATAGATTAGGAAGCATTTTCCAACGCTTCATGAAATCTGTATGGAATCTGTCATGAAACATGTATTCCAGTACTATTGAACAGCCCTGTATTTGATCTGTATGCGAATATACATACTATATAATGGGGAAATTTAGTTTAGCAAAAAGTGCCTAGTAGCTTGAAATTTCTCTTTCAGCATTTTATACTAATCGATGGAAACATACTTGAATACTATGTTCAGCCTTGAAGTTTGCTTGGTACCTTTTTTACACATCAGTGTTAAGATAAATTTATTTTAAACTAAAACACTCTTAAAACAACTGAAATCACTTTTTCATAAATTATCATTCATAGCCTCTATGTACCAAATTCCTTGCGTGGCCCTGTATATCCTTTTATCTATATTCTGCAAACATTCCTTAGTAAATTTTATGCAATTCAGCGTAAAAATGCATATTTTATTTAAGAATCACCTTTTATTAATTTATGCTCATATTCAGTATCGTTTGCGAGCTCTTTTGTGTACCACTGCATATTAACTATAGCATTTATACACACCATATAATATGCATAAATTTAGTGAAACTTATACGTGCATATCTTTATTAAAATGCATTTCATTCATTCATCAGCTATCATCGGATACATATACAGTACTTCGGAAAGAATGTACTATTTGAAATCTCTTGTGTGTCATTGTAAATACTATGTACTTTATATTAGGGAAGGCAATATTGCATAATTTATACTAAGCCTCATTAACATACATCAATTTTATTATACATGAAACAGTTTAATATAATTAAAAGATGTTACACATAATTCCCCCTTTTACAATCTTCTAATGGAATTCTGTTGCGTAGTCCTGTAAATGAATAATATCTATATTCTCACCTTATATTTTATAGAAAGCATATGTTAATGCACCTCGTAAAAGCCTATAATTTTTAATATGTTTGACAGTGTCTAACATCTTTAAAATTCCTTTGAAACGATTTCTCCCCATAGACCGTAATGTAATGGGGAACTTTTGATTCTCCCTGTAGATAAACTAAACAAGGTAGAAACTTCATTTTCAATAGGGTTATTGTTAGGGTAAACGTGAAAAACGTCGAAAAATTTTATGACAATCCGAGAAAATTTACGAGAGTTTGAGCGCGGACAGACGGACAGACAAACCGAATGCATAAGAATTTTCAACTTTGTTGAAAAGTGCCAATAAAAACTTGAATAAATACTTATTGAATTCAAATTAAAAATAGGGCCTTCTATATTTTCGAATCCGTCCGTGTCCCTAATATCTAGTTATCCCGCAAGCCGTCCAACCACTCAGTCCGTATACCCGAGATGCGAAAAGATAAGGAACTGTTACAAACCTGTGAACTTTTAAATAAATTTCAATGGGCTCCCTTCTAAATAATTTTAAATAAAAATTAGATTTGTAAACGAATCAACTCTCATTAAAAAGTATGTTAATATTTTCTTTTTCATTCAAAAGGATAAATATAACGCAATCTATATTTTCGACACACTTCTCGTCCCTATTATGTAGGCATCAAGCAAACCGTCCAACCAATCAACCTATATACTCGGAATGGTAAAAGATAGCGTATCACAAACATGTGAACTTTTTAGGTGCGTTCGTAATTATGTAAATACGTAGCACCTATTGTTGTCGCTCAGTCCGTCCGTCTGTCCGTCTGTCTGTCTGTCCGTCTGTCTGTCCGTCTGTCTGTCTGTCTGTCCGTCTGTCTGTCCGCATATAACAACGCAAAAACTATCCAACCGAATCGTTTGAAATTTAAAATACATAATTATAACGTAATTTTGTCGAGCCATTTCAAATTTTATGAATGTCGGATGGATAGATCAATTACAGGGACAATCAAAAGGATTCCGTTACATTACGGTCAATGTGGAAAAAAGTTTCAAATGCATTTTAATCGTTCGAAATTTAAAAAATATAATTATTGCTTAATTTTGTCGAGTCATTTCAAATGTTATGAAAATCGGATGCATAGATCATTTACAGGGACAATCAAAGGTATTCCATTACATTACGGTCAATGGAAATAAAGTTTCAAATGCATTTTTATGACGTTACACTCATTCGAACATAATAGAATTGGCATGAATCTATGAAATATATACTAAAATATGCATTCTGTACAATCTGTGGTGCAAAGAATTTTTATTATTAAATTACAGGGCCAAACAAAAGTATTCCACTACATTATGCTATACGGGGAAACATTGTTTGGGGCGTGTTTTAATTATATCCAACTATTTCACATTTTATGAATAAGATATACGTTTCTGAGGTGTAATAAAAATTACTTTCTGTATACTTACAGGAACAAAAAAAAGATTTCGACTATTATACTGTATTCGAATATGCTCTACTATATCAGCAAGATTTGAATATTTTTAAAACTTCGTCATCGTACGAACGCACCTCATTTGCTACGTTCACGTGCAATTTCCAACTTGTTTAAATAAATGTCAATGCACTCTCTTATAAATAAATGAAAATTAGATCTGTAGTTTAATGTACTCTCGTTAAAAAGTATTTTATTATATCCTTTTACTTTCACCTTTTAAACCTGAAGATATTCTTTCTTTTAATGTTATTGAACTATTGGTGTACATTTTTTTCTTTATGAATGCACATGAGCAGAACAAGGTGACCATAAATGGATGATGGTGAATAATATGAAAATTACGCAAAATACAATATAAGTATAAACTGTTATAAGGAATTTTTTTAAAATGCAGAAAACAATTCTTTTGTTTATTTATATATTTATTTATTTATTGAAAGATTAATAAAATTGAACACTTCCTTAATCTAAATTGATGATTCAAAGAATATTTTAAAATGTATGCATGATTTATATTTTTTAATTTAAAATACTTTGCTCGGTTGAAAGAAAAATTTAAAGCTTTAAAGAATCCAATTTAGCTTTCTGATCCTGTTCATCAGAAAACGATTACTTAAAATTTCTATTTCTGGCATTGCATATTTGCAATTTGCAGTGAAATCTTTGAAAATAAATATCTTTGAATTTCAAACGATTTATAAATGAAAGTGGATTTTTTGGATTTTGTGCGGTTTTAGTTTAAGAATAAAACTGATTTTTTTTCTCAATTTATATATTAAAGTAATAAAAATAATAATAGATGTATTTTTACTCTTATTTTTTTATTTATTTTTAAAGCAATTAATTTCTTTAAACATTTACATGGCATAGATAGGAGAATGTATATCTGAATATCTAAAATTTGCAATTAAAATTTAAAAAACTCGTTTATTAAAAAGTTCTTAAATATTGTTTGGTAAAAGTCACTGATTTTAGCAGTGGAATATAAAATAAAAATTTTTAAAGGTTATCAGAAATATTTTTATGGAAAAAACATGGTTGTGAATGTGAAATTAAAAATAAATGTTACATTTATCATTTTTGATGCTGATATTTCTGTATATATATCTAAAATTGGTCAAGTGAGAGCATTAATCGTTCAGAGAGTGATCCGTATATTAAATAGATCAATCTGTAACTATAATATTATAAATAATAATCTCTAAAAGAATAAGACTGTGAAAAATAACTGTACATTTGTTATAGATATAAATACTGGAAACATATAAATGGATATACCATGAAATTTCAGATATGTATGAAGTATTAAGGGGAAGGAGTACCTTTGAAATAATCTTTTCAATTTTTATTAATATCGTGACGTATGTGCTGGCAAATTACATAGCTCTAAAAATGAAATTTAAAAAACTAAGAAAAAAATCTTGTAGAACAACCTATTTTCATCTATTTAATTAAGAAATATATATATATTTTTTAAAATGACTACTTTTTTTTGCAAATATGATAATTTTTGTTTCGATTTTTTCACATTCAATAGAATTATCGGTAAATCTGTGCGTGGATTATTATAATACATGGAATTTTACATTTAATGTGATTTTTATCTCTTGTGTAAATCCAAAAATAAAGGAATTTGTACAAACTCTCAATTTAAATATACATATATGTATATTTATTACAATAAACTTGAATGCTAGATCCGTGCACAAAAATATTAAATACACCATGAAGAAGAAGTAAAAAGAAAAATAAAAAAATAGCAAAAAAACCTTAGTATTGTAGTGATTAGTAGTGATATAAATTTGATGGCGATATTTTGTGTAACATATTTGTGATCTATAGCATTCAACTTAGGAATACAAGTTGAAAATCGACAAATGAGGAAAGTAAATCTTTTAAGAATTTTGGTGACTTCAAGATTTGGTGCAGTATGGCATGTTCAATTGGAAAAGTCGGATGCCATAAAATTTGATTCTGCAAATAATTCAGAATTCAGTGGGAAAAATTACCAAATATTTAAATCCCGCAATCACATTGGAGGATGTTAATGCCAGTAAAATATCTCTAAGCGTTGTTAAAGCGCTTTTTGACGAAAAAGCTGCAAACAAACCTGTGTAAAAGTCTATATTTCCCGTAAAGATATTTTATGTAGAAGAGCTATTTTTTTTTTTAATTGTTAAAACAAATATTATCCCCAATATACAAACATTTATTTTTTATTTTAATTTATTTATTTATTAATTTATTATCTTATTTTAATTGCGTGATAAAAAAGAAGTCTTTAAAAGTAATTTTCTACAGAACTCAAAATCGATGCAATGATTTAAGTGAGTTTTTGAATACAGAGATTCTGAATTAAAAAAAAAAAAAAATAGCTTTTATCTTATTAGAATTTTACATTATTTTAAGTAAGTCAACGCACATACATATTTCAAAAGATCATCATAGACAATTTTAACAAATCTTACTTCATTTTTAATGTAAAAACTAAATATTCCTCTAACATTTAAACATGTACAACAAAAGAAATTTATTTCTATTTACATAAAATTGCTCTCTGCGCTCAAAATCTATCTTGAAATGCATGATAATTTGGATTTTTTGGTCTTGTTAATATGCGAACAAATACTAAAATAATAATAATAAGGAGCATAAAAGAAAACGACTTTCTTTTAATAAACAATTTCTTAAAAATATATCTTTATTTCAAAAGTTTTTCAACGAAAATATGAAAACTATTTTAGTTTTCCCTTCTTCGATCGGAACAAACAAGCTAATATTGGAAAAACGACGCCGTTTTAAAAAGCAGTACTCATATATTTTTATTCCGAATGTAGTGAAATGTGAAGCAACATTTTCCAAAATAATCTTCTATTCAGATATTTGCTTTAAATTTCACTATTTTAACCACCGAAAAATATCTTCTTTTAATTGCAGGTTTCTGGATGATTTCGAAAATAAATTTTTATTTGTTAAAAAGAACAATGCCGTTGCATATTTTTCTCATAAGGTTTGATATCTATTTAAATATATATTTCAAATAAAATATATGGTGTATAATTTAAAATGATTGTCACCCGCAAAGAACCTTTACAATTTTCTGCCCTAGCTCATATTATAAAGATTATTCAGAATTTCAATCTGTGATATCGTATTTTTAAAGTTTGCAAAGGAAAAGGGAGAAAGTAAATCACTTTGAATTCTCAAAAGATTATAAATATACTTTGATCCGAGAATCACTGTGTGGTTTTATTAAAATACAAATTAAACGATTTCCTGCTCCTACATAAAAAAGTTATTCAAAAAGCAAAAATTTTGGAAAAGTTATATTTCTAATTATTCATTTTATTATTTTTTATGGCGCGATAAACAAAAGCAGTCGTTAAACGTACTTTTCTAATAAACTCAATATCAATATAATGATTTAAGCGAGATTTTGTATACTGCGATTCTAAATATATAATTAAAGCAATAACTTTGATAATATTATCATTTAACAGTATTTTAAATAAGGCGATATACATATTTAAAATGTTATCATAAACTACTTCAATACATATTTCTTCATTTTCAATGCACAAATTAAATATCACTGTAACGTCTAAAGATATGCAGCAAAATAAACTTATTTTGTGTATATAAAACATTTCTCTCCGCTCAATTTGCTTTGAAACAATTGATAATTTTTATTTCCTGGTTTTGTTCATCTATGAATGAATACTAAAAAGATAAAGATTAAAAAAAAAGCTTTCTGACAATTTGTTAAAAAGATACCTATATTTCGAAAAAAAATTCCACAAGGATAAGAAAAAAATTCTATTTTTTCCTCTTTCGATATAAATAAACACACTAATATTTGGAAAAAAGAAGCCGTTGCAAAAGATAGCTCCCATGTATTTTTATTTTGAATGCAGTGAAATTTAATGCAACTTCTTTCCATAATAATCTTTTCCAATTCTTTGCTTTAAATTTCGCTGTTTTAGCCATCGAAATACATCTTATTATAATTGAAATTTTGTGAATGATTTCGAAAATAAATTTTAATTTTTAAAAAGAGCAATGACGTTGTATATTTTTGAAATAAGGATTGATATCGATTTAAATATATATATTTCAAATAAAATATATGATGTACAATTTAAAATCATTCTCTAAAGCAAAGAACGTTTTCATTTTTCTACTCTCGCTCATATGATAACGATTACTTAGAATTCGAATGTGTTATATTGTATTTTTGAAAATTGTAAAGGGAAAGGTGAAAGAATAAATATCTTTCAATATCCCCAAAAATATAGAGGTTATTTGATCTGAGAAAAATGGTGCGGTTTTATTAAAATAATAAAAATTATTTCCCTGCTCCTATGTATGGCAAAGGCATATTATTTGAAATTGAAACAATTCGAAAAAACTACATTTTCATTTATTTAATTTATTATTATTTTTTTTTTTATGACGAGGTAAACAAAAGAGGTCCCTGAAAATATTTTTCTACTGAATTCAAAATATATATAATGATTTAAATGAGTTTTTGAGTACTAAGATTCTAAATATATAATTAAAAGTAACTATCATATTATTATTATTTTATACTCTTAAAATCTCTGCCACATAATAACTCAAGTCGAGTCGAAATCCACTCATTTCAAAGTTTGAAATTCAGCTTCTCGTTAAGAGATGGAACAACTCGTGTGAACGAGTTGTTATTAAGCAATATAAATCGACATGAGTATTTTAAGTAAACAATTGAAATCAACATGAGTAATTAAATAAGCAATTTAAATCAAACTGTGTAAAGCGTTTACAAAACAACCATTCACTTTCCAATAAATTGCAAATATTTCCTGAGAAGCCAAATAAGCTCTTTCATCTTAAGAGTGTACAGTATTTTAAGTAAGGTAATACATATTACAAAATACTATCAGAAACAATTTGAATTCATCTTTCTTCATTTTTACTTATTCAATGTAGAAATTAAATATCCCTGTATTTTTTAAATATATACAACAGAAGAAACTTATTCTTATTGAGATAAAAATATTCTCCGCGCTCAGAACCTACTTTGAAATGCTTGATAATTTTGATTTCTTAGTTTTGTACACATGTGAACATAAACAAAAATAAAGAAATAAAAGTAAAATAATAATAATAATAATAATAATAACGTTCTTTTCACGAACGATTTATTAAAATGATATCTTCATTTTGAAAGTTTTTCAACTAAAATATGAAAAAAAAAAAAAACATTTTATTTCTTCCTTTCTTAATGTAAATAAACAAGATAATATTTCAAAAATCAGGCCGTTTTAAAAAGTGGATTTAATGGATTTTTATTCCAAAATGCAGTGAAATTTGATGCAACATTTTCCATTTTTATATTTGCTTTAAATTTCGCATTTTTAACCATCGCTTATTTTAATTTAAGTTTTCTGAATGATTTCTAAAATAAATTTTCCTTTGTTAAAAAGAGCAATGTCTCTGCATATATTTGTAACAGAGATTGATATCTATTTGAATATATATTGCAATTAAAATGTATAATACATAATATAAAACCATTCTCTCCAGCTAAGAACCGTTTCAGTTTTCTGCTCTAGCTCATTTGATAACCAGTACTTAAAATTTCAATCTGTAATATTGCATTTTGAAGTTTACAAAACAAAAAGGGAAAAGTAAATCTCTTTGAACTCTCAAAAGATTATAAATGTACTTTGATCTGAGAATCACTGTGCGGTTTAATTAAAATAATAAAAAGTGCTTCCTAACAACAATATCAGGGAGACTTATAATATTTGAAAATGAAACAATAGAAAAATTTTTTTATTAATTATTTTTTATTTTAATTAATTTCTTTATTATTATTATTACTATTGAAACAGACGCATAGTTACTCGAAAAAAGAAACTTTTTTTAGTGACAGTTATTTTGAAACAGCAATTTTTTGTATACTTTTTAAATAATACTTGTAATTCTAATTACCGTTAAAAGAAAAGAAAATAAATTAATAAAAAACAGCTCTTCTTATGAAGAGACAACAATTTCTAAAGTATAACTTGTATAGATGGTGTGTGCAATCTTACGACTTCAGTCCGTTCACCTACTGGCTTCGTCTAGCAGCTAATTTAAACAGTAAAATGAGATGAAAAACATGCTCTTATGAAAAACGTGTCCCGGTATCCCGGTATGCTCTAGTTAAACATTGAAATACAATACAGTTCAGAATACTTTTCATACTTTTTTAGTTCAAAGGTAAATGATAAATTAAATGCTCATTCTCTGTAATTTTCTAGGTCTTAAAAAAAAAAAAAAAGAGGAGGATACCAGAAAACAAACCTCTCTGCAAACAATAACAATTTTTTAACAACACATAATGGTTCTTAGCACTCAAAGTCTATTTTGAAATGCTTTATATTTTTTATTTCTTGGTCTTATTTATATTCGAAAAAATGCTAAAAAAATGTAAAATGAAAAAAAAAAAAAAAAAAAAAGCTTTCTTTTAAAGATATTTTTTTCTCGAAAGTTTTTCAGACAAAAAATTAAATATATTTTATGTTTTCCTCCTTTGATGCGAGAAACAGGCTGATATTTGAAAAGTTACAAAAATAGCAAAATTCTGTTGCAAAAAGAAGGTCCAATGTATTTTTAATCCAAATGTAGTGAAATCTGAAACTTTTTCAGATATTTGCTTTAAATTTCCCTGTTTTAGCCACCAAAATATATCTTATTTTAATTGAAGTTTTCTGAATGATTTCGTTTAAATTTTCATTTGTTAAAAGGAGCAATGAAGGTGCTTATTTTTGAAATGAGCTCTCCTGCTGAAGTGGCAACATCTATTAAACTATATATTTTATAAATGGTGGGTGCAATCTTGCCACTTTAGCAGTTGGTCTGCTGACTTTATCTAACAGGTAATTTAAAAATTAAAGCGATAAAAAAACTACCCAGTGCCCAGTCTACTGTCAGATGTGCCCAGTCTACTTTATTTAAAAATTGAAATATATTTCAGAATCCCTTTCTTGTTAAGAGGCAAATAATTTCTTGCACATAATTTCTATGTTCTTTTGCGATTTTGAGTTGAATTTGCAGAACAAATATCTCTGAAAATCTATTTGTCCTGTAAATTATGCTGAAGAACTGTGTTTTTTAATTAAGATTATATACAGGGCAATCCCTTTTTTTTTTTTTTTTTTACAATAAAAGAGGGGTGATCGTACACATCAAGACAAACAATATTAAATAGGAGACAAAGGGTCCCAAACATTTTCCAAAGGAGATAGCCGCCATTAAAATTTAGGGACCAAAATTTCAAATAACCATAAAAAATGGAAAAATCGGTCGATTGATTTGCGGTTTTCATTAAAATTATTCTTTACGTCGGCATTTTCTTGAAATTAAATTAAAAATATAAATTTCAAAAAATGCAGATAGACGGCGCTTTAGACTTTGGAGTAACGAACAACTATTTTTTGCCGGTATTTTTTGCATCTAATTAAATGTTTTCCTAAGCTTAGACTCAAACTAAAATTTTGAGCTCAAAATCTAAAAGTGGGAAGAGTTAAGTAGAACAAACTGAATTGTGTTCAGAAGGTTCAAATTTCAAATGATTATAAAAAAACGGAAAAATTGTTTCATTGATTTGCGGTTTTCAGTAAAACTATTCTTTATGTCGGTATTTTCTTAAAAATAAATTATAAAGATAAATTTCAATAAAGGTCGATAGAGGGCGCTTTAGACTTTGAAGTAACGAACAACTATTTTTTGCCGTTATTTCTTGCATCTCATTAAATGTTTTTCGAAGCTTAGACTTAAACTTAAATTTTGAGCTCAAAATCTCAATAGTAGGGAGTGGTTAAGTAGCACAAACTGAACTGAGTTTAAGGGGGGGGGGGGGGTGTTCAAAATAAAAATAATTATCGAAAATAGAAAAATTGGTCGATTCGTTTGCGGTTTAAAATAAAACTATTCTTTAACTCAGTATCTTCTTGGAAATAAATTTTAAAGATAAATTTCAAAAAATTCCATTAGAGGGCGCCTTAAACTTCAGAGTAACCAACAATTAATTTTAATCATTATTTTTTTGTTCTAATTAAATGCCTGCAAAAACTTATTAAATGTTTTTGGAAGCTTAGATTTAAACTTAAATTTTGAGTTCAAAATCTGAATAATTAAGAGTAGTTAAGTAGCGCAAATTAATGTGTCTTCAGGAGTTGAAATTTAACCCCCCCCCCCCTACTCGAACACAATTCAATTTTTCGTTAAACACTGCCAAAGATTCAGAATTTGAGCCTAAAATTTAAGTTTATGCATTTGAAAGCATTTAATGAGATTAAAAAAATAACATTTAAAAATAGTTGTACGCTACTCCAAAGTCTAAGGCGCACTCTAGCGGCATTTTTTTGAAATTTACCTTTAAAATTTACTTTCAAGAAAATATTCATTTAAAAATTAGTTTTAGCGAAAACTGCAAAAAAAAAATCGACCAATTTTTCGTTTTTTATAATCATTTGAAATTTGAACCCTCTGAACACAGTTCAGTTTGTCTATTTAACCACTCCCAACTATTCAGATTTTGAGCTCAAAATTTAAGTTTAAATCTAAGCTTACGAAAGCATTAAATAAGATGCAAAAAATAAAGCCAAAAAAGAGTTGTTCGTTACTCCAAAGTCTAAAGCGTCCTCTATCGGCATTTTTTGAAA